>JANBPO010006516.1:1200000-1800000 GCA_024336825.1 Amorphophallus titanum
CCTGATGACACTTCAGCGTGTCGGCCCACCTGGGAGTGGTGGCGGGATAGTTCCCGAGAGACGATTTTTAGGCTAGTTTTCATGGGCCCCCTTGCTTCGCAGTAGCATCCTACTGGGGGGGAACTAGCTAGAGGTCTAGCTCAAGGCATTGGGGTTGTGTGTGCACACGTGGTTAGGGGTATTTGGACAAGCACCGACGGGCGTGACCCTGACTAGTCACTCGTTACTGTTGTTACTTATACTTGGTATAGTGTCTCAGTCACCGTATTCGAGGCGAGTGTGAGACGCTTGAGGCGCAGTGTAAGACGTCAGTGGATGCATCTGGCTTTGCTTCTAGTAAGGAGGTGCTTCTGTCACATGACATGTGACTTGTGACTTTTGTGACTAGTTTTTCATCATGGTTGATGTGGTGCTTCGGGTAGCATGTGCTTAGCTTATCCGTGGCTTGTGTAGCGTACACGACGGGGAGGTCATGTGTGCGCCGGAGAGGTCGTGATGTGTAGCCTACACGTCTGTTGTGGCATGACGTGTTTTGACAATGTAATCAGGTTTTCTTGAGATTAGTTTGGCAACTCCCTACCAGGTGTATGGAAAGTTATGTCTTTCCCGATTAGGAGTAGTTTAGAGGGCTGAGGTCTTATCGGCTGTCATGTTTTTGCGTTGTACGTCTTCCCTCTTTACTTCCGTTGTTTTTACTCTTGCTCCTGCTATTACTCTTGTTGTTGTTACAGTTGTTATTGCTTTGGTTTCTTGGGCGACAAGCGCTGAGGACTTCCTCGCACTCTGCGTGACGCAGGGCCAGGGTCACTAACTCGGCGAGGGAGGTAGGGGGATGAAGCACCAGCTCGCGCCGGAGGTTCTCGTCCCGGGTGCCTCCAATCAGCGCGGTGATGGCTGAGGCAACGTCCAGGCGGGGGATGCGCATGGCCTCCGATTTAAACCGGTTAATGTAGGCCCAGAGCCTCTCCCCCTATTCCTGTTTGAGGGCCAATAGTCCCGCTACTGACCGGGGAGGACCACTGCCGGCGAAGCTTTCTTTGAACACTCGCCCGAACTGTCGGAAGTCACGGATGCTGCCGGGGGCGAGGGCTCGGAACCAAGCCTGAGCGCCCTGGACCAGGGTGGTCGCGAACGCTCGGCACTTGATGGCATCGGACGCCCCATGCAGGGTCATTAGGGCGTCGAAACTGTCATAGTGGTCGGCCGGGTCTCCCTGGCCGTCGTATGCCTTGAAGGTTGGGAGCAAGATCCTGGGGGAGATCTCGGCCTTCAAGACAGGGTCGAAAAACGGGGATTGCTCCTCGTCCTCCACAATAGAGGTCTTCTGCAGAGCGCGGAGGGCGTGATCTTGTTCTGCGAAATGCCTCTCGAAGTCTCGCAGCCGGAGGGACAGCTCCGGTTGTCTTTGGACCGAGGGGCTGTGGTGGCACTCCTGCAGGCTGCCCCGTCGCCCCTCAGGGGCCTCGGTCTCCGGGAACGGCCGATGCGCTCCGGACTTCTCCCTCCTCGGGATGGAGGCGGCTTCCTGCTCCTGGGGAGGGGCGTGCGATGGTCCTCCTGACCGGTTGCGGATGAGCCGCCGCCCCCGGAGGGTGAAGCGTCCCCCGGCGGTTTGCAGGGAGGCATCCCCATGGGGGGGATCTCCCGAGGGAGTCGCGACTTCTCTTGCCTGGCCGCCTGGGTCCTCATTAGATCAATGAGGCTGTCCAATTTCACATTGAGGGTTTAAAGAGCGTCCGCGCTCCTGGTGGGAGGTTGCCCTTCCACCGCGGGCGGGGGCAGTCCGCCGGCTGGGTCGCTGGCGTGAGAGGGGGTATCCTCCGTCGGATGGGAAGGTACGCCTTCTTCCGTTGCCACGGCCTTTCCCTTATCGCCGGCGGTCCTCCTACTGGAGCTTCTTCGCACCATGCTGGGTCTTTGCTCGTTTCCCACAGACGGCGCCAGATGAGGAGGGGCGATCTCGCGTTGTCCCTGAGCTAAGGTTGACGACCACGTTAACCCACTCACGCCGCCCTCTCTCTCTCCACTCGATGCTCTCTCTCTCTCTCTCTCTCGATTCTCTCACCCTCTCTCACTCTTTCTCTCTCCTCCGCCCCTCTTTCGTCCGTTCTAGGATGTGCCGACCCTGGATCGAGGCGCAGGAGGTCCCGTTGGGACCGGCTCGTCGTGAGGATCGCGCCAGTGCCATCCATTCTGCGGTTCGTGGAGCGTAGGAACGGGTCGGGTCGTGAGATGTCTCGGAGCTTCGTCACCCGCATGTGCACTTATCGAGATTTTCACCGCGATCGAGGTAGGGGGATGGACTCCTTACTTCGCTAAGATCATTTTGGTACTACATGCATGCCCATGCGTAGGCATTTGCATCATTTTCTGTGCAAGGTCTATTTTAGGGGTTTTTAGGTTAAAAATGCTTGAAAAATTGGTTAGGACAGTTGTATTTGAGTTTTGATGCATGCCGTAGTTGTAGAAATCTTGTTATTCAATTCCTTCTACCCCTTTTCTTTTGTTTCGTGCCGATCCGGCTTGACCGGAGGGGAGTTCAGTTCTGAACTCGTCCCTCTCGTTTTCCAGAGGGTATAACACACCTGCCAGAGGCCGTTATACACTTAACGGACCCTAGGGGGTGCGTTATGCATTGCATGGTGGACCGCTCGTGGACCGTTATGTAACCGTGATTTCCTGTAGGTCTGTAGGTTGTGGGGCATGACAGACTAGTCCCAGTCCGCCATGGCCAGTATAACGCCCCTATCGTGGTGCGTTATATAATGTGGTAAACTGTGGAGTTTTCTGAGTTTCCTACGTTCGGGTTACTTTAACGGACCACTCCTGGTGCATTACAGTCACATGGCGCACCTGTCATGGCGCGCCATGGTCTGTGTGATTTTGGATGTTTCTCTGGTGAGTATAACGCGTGGCTTGAGGCGTGTCGTACATTGCATGACACCCCAGAGGTGGCGCGTCATGGTCTGTATGCCTGAGTTTCGATTTGTGCATGGGTGAGCATAACGGCCTGGGGGAGGCACGTTATAGTCGCATAACGCCCCTGGCCTAGTCCATTACACTTTGGAAATGTTAGAAATGCATGTTTAATTCCCGTCTTATGCATTCTATGCTACGTCTATAGTATATTCGTGCTATTTGTGATTATTGGCTCGCACCTAGTATCCCAATGGAGTGCTTGGACTTTCCATGTGATGGAACCACTAGACGTAGCCCTAGACTTCCCGGATCGTCCTAAGAAGCAATACTAATTAAGCAAGGTAAACCAGCAAAGAGAGGGGTGGCAGAAGCTCACCTGATCAGTGTGAAGACACTAATCCCGGCCAGAGATGATGACGAGTGGGGAGGCGTGGGTATGCACCCGCACGCCGTGCTGATGTAGCCTTGGATGGTGAAGACCTGCTAGTACATGAACTATTCCCTCGTAGAGGGGTTGGACTAGGGGTGGGGAAGTCCAACTACAACCAAACACTACCTCCACGCAGGGAGGGGCCTTCAGCCGGCCAAGCGAGGGGAGGGGGAAGAGCCGCAACGCCAAATCTATCCTTGTGTGACCAGCAGGGGCAGAGGATGGAAGTCAGACTGCTACAGACATCTCTCAGTGCTGCAGGAAGGCAGGGCCATTGTTGAGTCTTCCGGGACAAGGTGGTAGTGGGCCGTAGGTGCTGGCGGTCATTCAAAGGTCGGGCCGGGGTGCGGCACCTTTGTCTTTGCGGGGGGCTCTACTTTGGTTCTGCCTGGGACAGCAGGACAGGGTGCCAGTGAAGAGGCCGCCATGAACTCGTCTAGAAGTTTCCAGAGGCGGGACTAGTGCTGGATTGACTGGGGCTGACTAGGGAGCAGACCTTAGGAGGCCGGTGCCACTCGGTGGTCGACGGTGGTCGCAGCAGCTCAGAGATTAGGACTACTCAGAATTGCCCCTATCTAGAACAGGGTCATAGATGGCTGTTGCAGAAGCTACCCCAGGCGTTCCCAGACTCCGATTGACATGAGGTTGGTGACGACGTGACCGTGGACAAAGTAGCTTCGAAAGAAAGCTGACGGTGTCCCAAACAGATGTCAGAAAATAAAGTTCTGAGCTGAAGAGTGGGGGTCGGTCCAACCTGGGGCAAACAGGACCCGTTTGTGCACTTCGGCGAGGACGGTTGGAATAGGGTGCTCCAGAAAGTGAACGACCTCCTTCTTCTTGGAGGTGATGGGGAACTTGTAGAAGTACATCTCAGCCATGCTTCACCCTAGGAATCACAAGGGGGAGGCCGAGGGAGCTTCTGCACTGAGCCTCTGGTTGTCTTCCTAGGAGAAACTTTACAGGTCACCGAGAATCACTTTTGTGGATAGCTCCAAGATCTGAGGATAGCGGGGCTGCTCTCGTTGCAAAGCTGACAGGAAGACGAATCCACCGGTATATGGTATTCCTCTAGGAGCTTCATGGTGACGTCGTGGCAGACTCTAGAAGTTGATGGTACACTGCTACAGGAGCCCATTCAGGTAAGGGCTTCTGGTGGTGGCTGTGAGTTGCAACTTCACTCGTTTCTGGCCGCTGATGTGACCGTCTGGCTTGTGCAGAGGAGGCAGAGACTTCGGGGACCAAGGCCCCGACTGAGGCACTGAGTGGCACGCCTGGACAGGCCGGAGAGCCAGCACCCACGGTGGCTGGCAGTTGCCTGGGTAAGTGACCGATTACTTCGGAGGGAGTCTTCCTGTTGTAGTTGCACTCTTTGCAAGCCAAAATTGTTGACCTGGTCTGAGTTGCTTGTTTGGCCGGTGAGGATGTGGCGGCCACCCTGGAGATGATCCAGGAGCTGGTGGACTCCGGCCCATTAGTGGTCCTGCCGTCCTTTGAGGACGAGTCTGGGCAGGAGACCTCCATGCCCCCACCCACCACTGGGGACACATTGGGTTGGCTACAACATCTATTGGAGAAGCTGCCTCTCCCACCTTTGCCGACTGTAGTGTCAGCTTGCACGGTGGGGTTGGTAGAGTCATCCAGCATGGGACCCTCAGGTACGTAGCCGAGTACTTAGTTATCTCATGGTGGATTACTTCGCTTTACCCACTCATGTTGAGCTTTCACTGGGGATTGACTGCAGGACCTCTTCCCCCCTGGAGGAGGGAGAGCTTCCCCGGGACATGGCCCGGGTAGCAGGAGACGAGCCTGCTGTCACTACGTCTACTGGGTGCGATGAGGAGTTCGTCGATATCGAGGGGTTCTCTGAAGGGGACGCCCCGGCTGGTGAGCTTCTTCCCTAACACCTTTGTCTAGGGAGTCATCTTTTTGTAGAACTGGACTCGGTAGTAACCTGACTCGGCTTACTGGTGTGCAAGTGCCTCTGATTTGCCTGTGATTGAGGGTCCATCAGGGGCCTCATCTAGTTCTTCAGGCAGCGGCAGCACGGCCATGGAGACCGACGAGAGCTCGGGCTCGAGCTCTTCTTCCTCCGAGGCTTCTTCCGCCAGAGATTCTGAGATGAAGGCAGCGTTGGAAGGCACATGTAGCTCCTTCTCTCCCCTTCATTGGCTTTAACTCAGGGTTTGTGGCAGAGCTGACATTTTATGTTATGTCCAAAGCTAGAGTCCGAGGAGGAGCACGCGCCGACTTCCATCGAGGTGGATCTAGGAGAGCCTTCTACCTCTCCAATGATTACTGGGGACACCCGGATGTCAGAGGAGCCTCTGCCCTCTCCGACTCCAGCAGGAGATGCTGCTGAGGTGGATGGCCACCCTAGAGCGAGTCCCCCTAGGGGCGCAACCTACGCCGGCATTGGGACAACCGAAGGCAGTTCCGCCACCGGTGGTTTCTAGGGCTCAAGGAGTTGATGTTAGGAGGCAAAGAGTCCCCGATCGTGATGAACAATCTTACAATGAATATGGGGGTTATGGTCGTGACCATCGTGCCCAATGACGGCATCATGATCTCGATGAGGATGACTGCATTCTACGGAGTGTGCGTGTGGCCCTCCCACTTTTGACGGATCTTTGAACCTAAAGGATTACTTAGATTGGGAGGCCGATATGGACCGATATTTCAAGTGGTTTAAGATGATGGACCACTGGAGAGTCCGTTTCACGAAGATGAAGCTACTAGGGAAGGCTCAGACTTATTGGATGAATGTGGAGAGCCTATTGATGTAGCGACATCAGCCTCAAGTCGAGACCTAGGATGGGATGAATGTCAAGTTGAGGGAGAAGTACCTTCCTGCCATGTATCGTTCACGTTTTATTGATAGTTGGCAGAGTCTTACCCAGGGTAACCAACCCGTGTCCGAATACATTGCCCAGTTTGATGAATATTATTTGCGGTGTGGAGTCACGGAGGAGAGTACTATCATCATCTCACGTTTCTGAAGAGGGTTGCAGATGCCTTACCAATATGACCTATTTCGCCGCAACGTGACCACTTTGGAAAATGCCTATCAGGTCGCTCTCAAGCTCGAGCAATTCAAGTTAGAGTTTGAGTTTGCCCAGTGGTAGGGTCCCTTGCATCAGCGTGGATCTGAGCCTCGTAGTTCTCCCGGTCCATATCAGAGGACTCCCGTGGCTCATCTTTTGCCAAATTCCAGCATCTGCGGCACTAACCCCCAGCCCTGGAGGGTGCGTGGAGCGTACTCTGGGAACAGCGAGCAAACCCACGTGTTGAAGAAGTGCAGTGGGTAGACATACCGAGCTTGTCTCGGGAACTGGTGAACACTGACATCCCCCAGTGTCTTATATATCAAACAGAGGGCCGCTGGGCACAAAGACAATTTAATTCCCCAGGCCATCTGGCAGGCTGGGTAGATCGCATCGGGCCGGATGACTGTCTCGTCCCCATATGGCATGGCGAGCGAGCATAGCCAATACGTCAAGTAGGCCACGCAGTGCGTCAGTGGGTCAACCCCTATCGGGTTAGGGCCACTCCGACGCCCCCTGGAAGGGATCTTCACGTCGGTCTTGGGCTTGTTGCGCTTCTTGCGGGCAATGGCGGTACCAATATGCGGGAAGTCTTCATACTGCTTCAGCCCATCATAGAAATACTACAACCATAGGGTCATGCGGACCCTATTCCTATCTCCATGGGGAGGCTGCTTCCCGCCGTGTGCTAGTTGATATAACTCTCGGTACGCCTTCATGAGGTACCGGTATGAATAACCAAGAGAGTAAAAGCCATCCCCGTTTGTTTCATCCTTGATGAGGTCGGGGAGGCATACTTCTTCATAGGGCTCCCCGTCAATGGGTAAGCCACTTAACTGACTTAGGCTCCACAGATCCAGTGAGGTCTTACCTTCTGCTATATAAAAGGCATTTGTCTCTGCGCTGAAGACTTCAATCATCCCGCAGCAGATCCCCTTTGAGATGGGGTAGCTATACCGAGAAGCATAGACACTGTGGTAGACGCCAACCCGGATCAGTAGTGGAGCATAATTGAACAGCACATACTCCGTGAACTCCATCGCCCCCTCCCTGAAGGTGTGCGCATCCTGGAGCTTCAACTCGGCAAACCAACCCAAAGCCAACTCATGCTTGAAACGGACGGCCAAGCAATCCAGCAGAAAGGGCTCTTCTCTGTACCCCCACTTCAGTGGGGCCAAGAATAAACCGAAGCGGGGTTGTTCACCCTGGACCTGTCCGACAGTTGTGTCCTATCGGGCTGGTATGAACTGGGGTGCTCGCACTAATCTGTCCTCTGTCGGCAGCACTGCCTCGATCCCCAGCACAGGCTTCCATTCCCTGGACTCTCCCACCAGGTACATTGGGATGCTTCGAGGGACGCTATATAATAAGCTGTCCCGGGACTGCAAGATGGCCCTCTTGGCTTCCCTCACAGCTTGGAGTCCCCTCTTCTCCCGACGTCGCAAATGCTTCAGGAAGAGAATGAGGTGCTTATCCTTCGGATAGTCCTTCCTATAGTCCCCTACAGCTCGGTCAAAGGAGAACCCACCTTCAGCCCGGACAAGCCTCCCGAAGTCCATGGTCTCAGTATCGGAGCTTGACGACTTGGCCAGTGCAGCAATCTCCGCATGCCCCCGGTCTAAATCTCCAACGTTCAGCCACGTGACAGTCGGTACCATAGGCAGAGGAGCAGACATGGCACCAACAGTAGTAGGAGTAGAGGAACCACTGCGAGCAACCATCTATCTGCAAAGTATAATAAATCCAAAGTCAGAACGAGCAAAGAAAATGGGAAGAAAATTATGAAGGGGCTATGCTACAATTGAAATAAACAAGATCCCGATAATTTCTGACGAAATTTCGATAGAGTTTCCCCTAGGCCAGAGGCATAAGGGGAAACACGGGTGCACGCCCATAAGGAATGACGACTGCAACAAAGAGATGGTGGGCCCCGAGGGGCAAACACCGAAAGTCCTCAGGTGAAGAAGTGCTCATTTCCCCCTTCGACAGCACACCAGATCTGGCTTCGCAAGCACACCCCCTACGGCCTTCACCGGCACAGCCCTAGGTGCCCTTGCCCGGTACACCCTCTACGGCCTTCACTGACACAGTTTTGAGTGCCCTTCACCGGCACGCCCCTTGGCAGTCTTCACCGGCACATTACCAAGTGCCCTTCATCGGCATGCCACCCTAGGGCCTCTACCCGACACACTCCCCAGTCGCCTTTGCCCAGCACACTCGAGGTGGCCTTCCCCAGTACACCCCAGTCGCGCTGGCCCAGCACACTCACAGTGGTCTCTCCCCGGCACACTCGTGTCCCCTTCCAACGACACACTCGTGCCCCCACTTATCCCGGCACACTACCCATGCCCCTTGCCCGACATACTTCTGTGCCCTGGCTCCCCAGCACATTCCGTGCCCCTCACCCGACACACTTCTGTGCCCTCGCTCCCCAGCACACTCGGTGCCACTCTATCCCGGCACACTCGTGCCCTTGCAACCCGGAGCATCTGGCTTCGCTCTACCCGGTGCACCCTCACGCCCAGCGTCTGGCACACTCTGTGCCTTCCCAATCTGACACCATCGGCGACCCCGTCATCTCCCACGACGCTAGAGAAGGAGGGGAAGAAAAGAGGAAGAAGAAGGAAAGGAGAAGAAGAGATGAAGAAGAAGAAGAAGAGGAAGAGAGGGAAGGGGAGGAGCATAGGGCTCCGCCGCCCCCCGAACGGAAAAGAAGATGAAGGAGGGGTGAAGAGAAAGAAGAAGAAGAGGAAGAGAGAACGGAGGAAGAAGAGGAAAAGGAGAGAAGAGGAGAAAGAAGAGGAAGAAGAGGGAAGAGAGAAGGAAGTGGTTTCTGAGTGGGCCATGCGTAAGGCCTTGGACTGTGAGTCCAGTCACCCAGCCTAGGACTGGAGGATATTTTTTAGTTCCTTTATGAGGGAATGGTCTCGGTGGTTATGGACTACCTCGTGAGTCATCGTGCCGAGGTTTCTGACCCTAGGGTTAGGGCAGATTGACGACATGGCTCTGTTCGGTGCAACGGTCT
Source organism: Amorphophallus titanum (assembly GCA_024336825.1). Lineage (NCBI taxonomy): Eukaryota > Viridiplantae > Streptophyta > Magnoliopsida > Alismatales > Araceae > Amorphophallus > Amorphophallus titanum. The sequence goes on from JANBPO010006516.1 coordinate 1,209,416, forward strand.
TGACCCCGAGTCTCATGACTTAAGGACCGTTGGATTTAGTGAGTCTAGAGGACTGTCTAGAGTCCAGTGGCTTAGCGCCACTTGGTTCTTCGTGACTTTCGCATATGGTGCGTGCGTGGTTCTCAGAGTTTCTTCTCGGAGAGTGATCACATCAGTGACTCCCCACTAGTCGTAGCCTTCTGACATGCGTGTGATCCCACTAGGGAGTGATGGCTAGGCTACCCGAGAGAGATAGCTTTAGGCTAGTTGTCATGGGCCTCCTACTGTGGCAGCTCGAGTCCGAGCCAGGAGGAAGAACTAGCAAGAGGGCCTGACGTAGTGCAATCAGTCAGTGTGTACACATATGGTCGGAGACTTCAGATGCGTGCTAACGAGCACGAGCCCGACTAGACCCTTGTCAGTGTTACTTGTGTGTGTGTGTCTCAGTTTTCGCCTGGGGCGAGTAGGGAGATGCTGCGGCGCGGTGTAAGTCGTCAGGGGACGCATCCGACTGTGCTTCTAGTGGGCAGGTACTCCTATCACATAAGTCATGACTCTCTTATTTTCGGGTTCCGCTTCTCGTTTGCGAGACGTAGCTTCTGGACCGTTCCAATGTGTTTTCCCGATGTGGTGGCTAGAGGTGCTTGGTAGGAATTACCGAGGCCTCACAGGGCCAGTGTGGGACTGTGCGGTCCCGGTTGGTCGTGCCTGTGCAGGCAGGCTTCTGCGGCAGGGTTGCCGTGAGTGTTTCCTCGATAGGTCTGGTGTTAGAGTGGTCTGATTCCCGATTGTGAGATCGGGATTTTCCCTTTCGGTTGCCAGTAGGAGTAGCTGTTGTGCCGAGTTTTGACTGGCCACCGGTTCGCTGTTCCTGCTGTGGTTGTTTAGGTAGTGCTGCTCTCCTTTCCGTCGTTATTTTTCTCGGTTGGGGTTCTACAGGAGCCTACTGAGTCTCTATTTGGAGACTCATCCATACTTTTCAGGTGCGATGGTTCTTCCTCGAGGTTCAAGGACGTTGCATAAAAGTCCTTAGCTGCCAGCTCGCCAGGTTGAGTGTTCACCAAGAAGCAATTTAAGAGGCATCATTCAATCAATTATTAATCATGGTGGTCATCATCAAAACCAGAGGAATAACATAGTGGTGTTTGGAGGCTTGGGCTCCCAAAGAAGAAGAAGGGACTCCCCCTCATGGCAAGTGGATGAGGGTGATGGCCAGAGGTCCTTTGAAGGAGACCAAACCACTAGAGAGGGGGGGAAGAACAGATAAGGGGGAAATCGCTCCAACAATGTACAACGCAGACGAAGAACGGCAAAAAAAAGGACGTTTTATTCATGACCAACAAAGACCAAATACATCAAGCATAAGAGAAAAAAAGAAGAGAAAGAAACGAGCACAAGGAGGAACGAGGGGGTTAAGTAGGGGTGACTACTCCCCACTCCCCCAACGTCTCCTGCTACATCAAGACCCTCTCCCTCTCTCTGTCTCTCTCTCTCTTACTCTCTTCTCCAGTGGTCATTGGAGGGGACCTTACGGTGGAGTTCTCCTCTTCCCCTTCCTCTTTTTCATCTTCTATCTTCTATTTCCTTCTCGTTTCTCATCTGGTGTCTCCTCTTCATTATTCTTTTTTACTTCTTTGTTCTTCTCTTCATGTGTTGTTCGCCGGTGGAAGAGAGGCTTTTAAACCCCAATGGAAGGAGCCTCCGAGCGTGGAGTGACAAAGGCGTGAATGTGGGTTATTAAATGGGGATTTGACTTCGGTCCTGGGTGGCAGGGAGCGTAGTTAGTGTGTCCTCCTCCCCGTTTGACACCTCGGCACACTCACTATGCACCGAGGATCCAAAGGACATGGGCATAAGATTTTATCTGCTAGATGTGATGGATATGAGAGCCCAGGGCGTGTCGCTGAAGGATCAAACCACACCGGTGAAGGTGTCCGTAGGCATGCCGTTGAAGGCCATGAGAGTGTGCGGCTAAAGAAGCCCAGAGGCACGTACCAGCGAAGGCACGCTGGGGGCGTGTCAGCGAAGGCCATAGCAACGTGCCGCTGAAGAAGCCCAGAGGGCCGTACCGAAGAAGGCACGCTGGGGGCGTGTCGGCCAATGCCATAGCAGCGTGTCGTTGAAGTGGATTCAGGCCCATTTTGAGCCCATTTGACGATCCACTTAGTTCTCTTTGGGGCCCACGAGTTGTGAGCCCCCTAGGGGTTAGTTCTTCTTCACTATCGTGACTCCAGGAGTGGCTTCACGACAGTGTACTATTTGTTCGGAGGGTCCGGACAGGACGTGTCCTCCGCAATCTCTGATTTCATGTGTAAAAGTAATAGGCACATTTTATTATCCAAGAATAGATATTAAATCAATAAATATGCTAGCATGTTGGTATACCATTGCTGTCATTCCTGACTTATTATCCCCAGGCTTTGGAAGAAGCCACTGTGGAGAAAGTGGTATAGGGTTCTCAGATCCTGCTATATCTGCAGTGGCAAACAAGAGACAAAATAAAACTGGTGCCGCATCTTCTATCTACTGCAGTTAAGTTTTTAAGGGTTAAAGTTTTTGGAGGGTAGATCTATTCACCCCCACCTCTAGATCTTAGTGTCCATCTAACTATCCCTTTGTGGTGTCTTAGCATACCACCGGGTCTTTCAGGGGCTTGTCGTGGGTACTCCTCCCCATCCTCTTCTTCTGGGTAAAGGGCATGTTGGGTGTACCCCTCTGGCTGAAATCACTCGACACGGGCCAATCGAGTGTCATGTCGATCCAACCGGGTGGCGATGGCATCCATACGTCCTCCCAGTTGCCCAAATTGATCAAGAATAGTGTCGAGAAGGGCAGAGTCCCCACCGGTGGTGGGAGGGTTGGACCGAGAGTGCTGTCCCACTTGGGAATCACAAGGTGGAGGAGGGGGTTGACCCTGGCCGGCGCGGGGAAGTTGTCCCAGGAGGGACTCACTGGGGGTATGGGAAGGCTAACCTTGACTAGCCCTGACTGACTGACCTGAGGACTGGTAGGGAAAACCACTACGGGTGGACATCAAGGGATGTGGAGAGAAGGGGAAAGTTCAACAACACGGGTGGGTTGGCCTAGGACTCGACAAGCAAGGGCAAGTCAAAAAACTTGCTCTGATACCAAATCTGAAGCGGGACGAGCTCGGATAGGGAACTGAGACCTAAAGCCAGTAGACTTGTGAGCACATACGCCTAGACAGAAAGATATTCACACACACGTGAAGAGCGAACTCCGCAAGGGTACCGAGTGTTGGCTAGGTAGCAGCAACTCATGGGGCGTTGGACATAGTCCAAACTGTGAGGAGGGTGGTGGAGGTCACTCAGGGAGATGGGGTTGGGCACCGGATTCTACCGGGCCAACCGGTACCGAGGGGACCGGATCAGATGGACACTCGACTCACCGACAGCAAGTCACTCATGTTGGTGGATCATTTTTGGAACGGGCACACATCTCACCAGCGCGACACTAGAACTAATACTAGATAACCAAAAGGGGGAGTGGTAACCAAATGTACCTAGCCGTCCGAAGGATCAGAGCACCATACGCAAACCATCATCACCCCACCTATAAAAGACCCTCTCACCTCCTTGGTGGAGGAACCCATAATCTCCACACCCGACCCCATAGTGGTAAACACCCCAGATCCAACCCCCACTTTGAAGGAAACACATGCCCAAGATGCAGAGGAAACCTCGCACTCTATGCCATCCCCTCTAGGTGGGAGCAAGGTCATCTTAAGTGGATCCCTAGCTAGATGGCTAAAGGAGAGACTGATCCCTCCCATCACATCCCATGCCTACCCTCCCATGGAGCTAGACCTCCCCATAGTACCTTTCTCCTCCTATCACACCACAATCCAATCATCCTACCAAGTGGAGACCTTAGGAGATCTTCTTAAGGGCTTAACATGGCAAATCGAGTTCACGAGCATGTTGACCACAGTGACCAACCAATCTAGGAGCCTCCTACACCTTTGTGTTGGGTCTATCACCTCATATTGCACCATTGGTTGCTATACTAGCGACCTTCTACTGTTCCTCCCTACACCCGATGAGCCCGACCTTCTCCTTAATTTGGAGCTTCTTATCTCGGTTAGGAAGCCAAATCATTCCCTCATGGCCAACCCACCCACCAAAGACTACGGCCCAATTATTTCACTAGAGGAGGAAGATCCACCACCTTTTAAGGACCTTAAGGACATAGAGCTCTCCCTTAGTAACCCTTTCCATGATCCCTTTGATCCCTTTCAATGGGAGCCAAGGAACCCATGTGACCCAACCACCTTACTCACCACCCACCTTTCCCTACCCCAACCCACCATGATGGATCAAACCCACCCCTTCCTAGACTCGGGTTACATCATGGGAGCCATGACTTTGGGCAATATACACATAGGGATTAAGGAAGTGCCTCTATCCATGATGACCACCTTCCTAGATCCCTTCGATCATTTCAAATGGAAGTTCAAAGGCCATCCCACACCCTTACACATGGAAGTCAACTTTGGAGTAGGAATGCATATGTCTTGGCAGCTTACACCACTTGACATGAATAGTAAGTCAGGTCCTTTCATTCATGACACCCACATGTCAAGTCAGAAGCATGAATGGTCATTTGGGTGTAATGGCCCTCCCCCATTCGTCATTGGTCTTATGCATGATAGGATCATATTTGGATGCCCCGGTCCTCCAACCTTGAGTAGAGAACTTATGCATGATAGGGCCAAGTTTGGATGCCCCGGTCCCCCAGTCTTCACCTACCTTGATAGGAAGCCTCCAGGCACGGGCTAGCCAGCCCTTTCTACAATCCTATGGGTCCCTACAAGGGCCCTGACCAGCTTGCCGTGATGCACGAAGACACAAGCAACCCCCCGGAGTCAACTCTGACCACTCACATACGGGCTTTGCCCGTATCCTGCACAATCGTCGGAGCCACCCGGGGGCGCCCAGACAACAAGCCACGCCACGTGGCACTTAGTAAAAGGGGCCAAGGGCCCACCCAGAGACATGTCTTTAAACCCTCCAAGGTCAAAGGGAGGCCTAACTAGGTCAACCACAGGCTTCAGAGGCCTATCCCGCGCACGTACGGCTCACACAGGCATGCTCGGCATTTCGTCAAATACCTTGTGGGTGCATATGTTCCAGCCCATCTACACCAAACCATGGGCCACCCCATGGCTCCAGCCCCTCAGTTGGGTCCTACAACAACCCCACAGCAAGTCAAGGTCGACCCCAACACTCAGACACGTGGCAATGAGCCATCTAATCCTAGCATTCGGGCCAACCCGAAGCTACCCTGCCAACCCGTTGAACAATATGGCACACAACCTGAGGCATGGCTCACAGCCACAACATGCGTCCCCTTAGCTCCCACGAGCTCCCGTCATCAACCCAAGGCCTGCCATGCGGCCCCTCAGCCACCTACTCAAGCCGTTTGGCAATCTGGGATATGTCGGGCATTCACCCAAACACCTTGCGGGTGGCTATGACAACCCAAAGAATGGCACCCCCACGGGCCCATACCAGCCTCTCGGAGATCAAAGTCTGTTAAAGGACAGTCCTGAACGATGCAAGAAGACCCTTGGGGGCCATCTCCTAGGGTTATGACCTCCCCCGGGGCCAGTTCACCCCAGGGGCAGCCGCGCGCCCTAGGGAGGGCGAACCTCCTTGGGGGCCGCACCCTCCCTCCAGCGTGGAGGTCCCACGACCCTACTCAGTTTTGGTTCATCCCATTTGTGGACCTACGGCATGGTTCGTGTGCTGTACCAGTTCGAGGAATCAATACACGGAAGCACGGAGCGACAGCATGACGGGTTCACCCTCCGGTCAATGCACACAAGTCTCGACTTCCATGTATCCTCCCAGTTAAAATGTCCTTTTCTTCTCAGTTAATTTAGGAAGAAACAGGGTCAAAAATATAATTTTATAGGGTGAGACCCCCCCTCTCTCTCTTGGTGCCAGTCCGCCTAAACCCCCCTGGGGGGGTTATGAAGGACCAGCCTAGCCCCCCAGGATGGCATATATGATTCGGCTGGGGCACAAAGCCTTTTCCCAAAAGAAAAGAATTCACATTGATGTGTGGATAGCATCAGAGCAAAGGAAATGGTTTATGCATCAATTTTAACGTAAGGTCCAAACTAACGGTGATGCATGTAACTCAGTTAAGGTGTAGGACCTTTCACCAATGGGACTGCGTTGGTTGACACGAGAATACCGTTAACCAGTGGAAACGGTTATGCCTCGGCTCGGATGTAAGGTCCCAACTGGCGACGATGTGAGGAGGTCATCTAGGGCATGAAGCCTTTCACCTGTGGGACAATGTATTCACTGACGTAAGGTTGGCGTCAATGCAAAGGAAGGGTTTATGCACTATTCCAGATGTAAGGTTCGAACCGGTGATGATACATGTGACTCGACTAAGGTACAAAGACTTTTGCCAGTGGGACTATGTTCGTTAGCGTGGGGATAACATCAACGCAAGGGGAAAAGGGCTTGTGCACCGTCCTGGACGTAAGGTCCAAACTGGTGATGGTGTGTATGTCCCGGCTTGGGCACATAGCCTTTCGCTGATATAGTGTGTATTCATTTATGTAGGGATAGCATCATCGGAAAGGAAACATTTACTCACCGATCCAGATGTAAGGTCCGAGTCGGAGATGATATGTTCAAACCAGCTAGGGCACGAAGTCTTTCCCTGATATAGGGTGCATTCATTGACGTGGGGATAGCATCAACACAAAGTAAATGTTTAAGCACCAATATAGACGTAAGGTCCAAGTCGGAGATGATATGTTCGAACTGGCTAGGGCATGAAGGCTTTCACCGATATAGTGTGTATTCATTGATGTGGGGATAGCATCAATGCAAAGGAAAGGTTTAGGCAATGACCTAGATGTAAGGTCCGAACTGGTGATGAGGTAGGAGCCAGTGGGGCAAGGCTGGAATTTTTATTTGTGTATTGTTTCTTTTCTTTTATAGCACGCTGATTGGCCCATCAAGAGAGGGCAATGCCACATGGTACAATTTGAGGTGCTTTCCATTGAGAGGAGAGAATTGAACTACTCCCTTATGGTCCACTAGGACATAGGCGTTGCCTTCATAGACCCGAAAAATGACATATGGGCCCACCCAATTTTTTGTCAGCTTCTCCTTAGGGTTGTCTGCCATCACATCTTTTCTTTTGACCATTACTAGGTCATCTTTCTTGAATTCTTGTTCTTTGATCAGCTTGTCGAAAGCACGAGCCATGAGAGTTTTACGATTGCTTAGCTTTGGACTCCGTTATGGTGTTAAGAGCTGTTGCATATCGTGTTCGTCGTGCCGTGTCCAATGGTCGATGTGTTGCGAGGGCTCATTAATCGTTTCAAGACGTAAATGTAAGCTAAGATTTGTATTCTTTCTTGGGCTTTGTGCTGAAGCCGGCACTCATCTCTATTGCACTTAGGCTTCTTGTGACTGGTTGTTCACTGGATCGGTACTCATGGCGTGTTACATTGTAATTTTCTTGAATTGTGATGACGTCGAGCGTGTGTTGAGATGTGGATATTGAGATATCTTCTGCTGCCTGTGTGCGTTGTATGAGTGCGCAGCGGAAGCGTGTGGGTTGGTTACCCACGGGTCGAGGATCTTTTCGTAAGGTTCTGACCAGTCGAGATAATTGCTTCTTCTAGATGTGACTTCATCTTGGCTTCCTGTGCCTTGTTGTTGTCTGTTGCCTTGCTGTTGCTGGTAATTTTCTGGTCTTGCCATCGATGGTTGCGAGTATTGGGGAATTTGTCAGCTTTCATGCTGATTGAATACTCTCTACTCCGCATTTCTTTCTCTCGGTTGTTGTGTTCTCGAGGCGTGCTTATAGTCCTTGAGGTGTATCCCTTGAGATTGTCAGTTTGCTATTATTTCTCGTTGCCGTGGGTCTTTCTTGGTGAGCTGTCTGATGCATGACCAGTCCCTTGTGGTTGTGTGTTCAGCTGCTCTTGTGCCTAGATGTGACCCTGCTTGCAGTTGTGTTCTATGGTTCTATGTGCTGTACGTGGCTGGAATACTCCAGGTGGTGCCGTGTTGTTATTTCGAGTGCTGGTTTCGTATGACTTTGTCTCTGTCTTGTACCATTGTCTTGTTAGTTAGCTTTGTTGTACTCCTCTTCCCGAGTAGAGTTAGCTGGCGATTCGATCAGATGTAATATCTGAGTGAGGACTGACTTGATTGCGCTTATGCTCCAGTATTGTTATCGTTGGTGTCCTATATGCCAAGTGTTCCCTGTCGCCTTTGGCACTGGAGCCGATGTTGTTGTCGAGCTGTCAGTTGAGTGGACTGTGTTTCCTTGTGTAAACTGATGCTTGCCGTGCTTATTGTTTCACTTTTCGTGATCTGTTGTCGTGACAGTCGTGTCTCTTTTCTCGTGAGACGTAAGCTACATTGCCTTGTTTCGGAGGTGTCATAATTTTGTTCACTGGTGTCATGCTCACTCCAGAGCGTGTGCTCATGATTATGGTCGGTGAGAGCATAATAGGAGGAGTGATCTATAGAAGGGGGAGGCAGGGCCCGAGGGCACAAAGTGGGGAAGACTACATTAAAGAAGGGGTCCGAAGATCAGAACCACATGCCCGATAAATCCGCAGGGTGGTCGAGTGACCATCTAGAGAGTAAACTGAAAGGTGGAGAGCATCCGTTCGGATGCTTGTTGATTAGTAGCTCAATTGGCAGACACTGTCCGCACGGATAACCAATGATTATATATTCGAGGGGTCCCCTGGGGAAAGGGGAGACCGGAACATGGAGGGGTCAAGGAGAAGGGGAGGGGAACGGGGAATGAAGGCCAGCTTTTGGTAAAGGGAGAGGAGGCAAGAAAGGGACGGAGTAACAGCTGAGCTCCCCATTCTCAATAACGGTAAAACTGGCTCTTCAGCAATCTTCTTCACGGCCCACAGCTTGGGCCTTCTCTGGCTATTCCTTGCTTCGACAAACAATCTGACAAGACTGACTGAATAATCTGCAAAATCATCAATGGCCCCTTTCAGCACAGAAGGTGGCCTCGTCTTAGCGACATCTGCTTCGCACGACGGCATCAGGGGTGACTTTAGTGTGCCTGGCTACAGGGGCCCTTTAACAAAATGTTGTCGATAGTCCCAGGTCAAAGGCCCGGAGTCTTGTAAAATGGACAATGGGGACTTTCGATAGCCCAGGCCCCTCCGGCTCATCTTCCTACCCTTGGGAATGGGCCTGGTTCGCACCTGTAGCTGTGCGCTAAGGCCTAGCCCCGGCTGATAGCCTAACTTCAAAATCATGTCCCATCCTTTCGATTCTTGAATCTTGGACTTGGTTTCTTCCTTGATTGGTGCAGTGGCGGGCTTGCGTAGCGCATATGCCCATGGGAAGTTCAAGTCCATAACTGACAAAATCGGCCTATTGCTTGGCCATAGAGTGGGAAGAATCTTATCAGTAATGGCGTCAACGGACTGGACAGTGGAAACACTTTTTGCTTTGACTACCTGACCCTGAAATGTGAATTTCAAGCATTGGTGGGCAGTAGAGGGCACCGCCTGTAGACTATTTATCCATGGATGTCCTAGAATAGCCTTGAACATGGGATCTATATCCAGGACATAAAACTCTACATCTATTTTTAACGGCCCTAGCTCGTCCTTCACAGTCACGAGCCCGTGACAAGCTCGCCTGGAGTTATCGTATGCGGCGATTGTAGTTGGTGTTGGCTTGATCATGTCTTCTGAAATATCTTTTTTGTTCTCCTTGCTCGTTCTTCTCCTTTCTTCCTTTGGGTTGGTTACATATATATGCAGGTGGGGGAAGAAGCCTCTGAGTCCTCCTTCCCTTTCATTCTGTTCTTCTCCTTCTCCCTGTGTCCAACGTTGTCGAGTGGCCTACAGAGGGAGGGGTTGATAGAGTAGGCATGGTGCCATCCCAGGATTGGCCGACGGCGACCAGTGGCGACATGATGCTCGGTGTAGCGTTTGAAGACTTCTCATTTTGTGGGGCTTGAGCAGTGCAGACAATTGTCCATTAGTCATGTGCGGCGTCCCTTCCATTCCAATCGAAGACTGTCCCCATTCATCGGTCTGTTTAGTGAAAAATAGGGTATCGGATCTGAGATGAGACAGCCCTCGAGTTAACTGGAATGAGGTAATATTGGGTTAAACCAGCACGGCCATGGGGCGCGCCGATTTAGCCCATACACAATTGGCGCGCTGGGCAACAGGAGCATGAGAGGAGTGCGCAAGTTTAAGCACTATTGGAGGGGCGCGCCGGTTTAAGCATTGGCGACGTCGGTTTAAGCATCGAGAGACTCGATTCTGGCTTCGTGGCTACTCAGACGAACGCTTGCACTCTCGCGATGCTTTAGTTTTAAGGTACCACCTCAGAGGTGTTTAAACTGAAGCTTCTAAGCCCTGATTAAGGACTTCGAGTGGTTTTTGGCACATGTCGAACCAACTCGAATTCTCGAGTTTTCTCTCGATTGAACCTTCGGCATTGTCAGTTGGGGAGTTGTGGCCACATCTTCTACTTGAGGGGCTTCCTTATCATGTCGCGGACCACCAAGCACGTTCTCATCCAGATCGGGCGAGATACGGGGTTAATTCGACATTTCCATCTTCGACTCATTCTCGGATGTGGAGACGTACGTGCCGTACGATCATCATCATCATTTTTGACGTCCACAAATGCCCCCCACTCGCGGGTGGCGCAAGCAAGGGACGAGTGCGTGGGGCCTGTGAGTGTAGAGCTCTTTGACAAGATGTTTGTTCCTCCGGGCTAATGGAATGCTGGTCCGGTGCGAATTCATGGGAAAGTGCTCACTCTTTCTGCGAAGGGATGTGGGAACAGCTTCACCGCATATGCACGTGGACCGGGATGCCTATGTGGGGGTTTAATCATCAGTACAGGGCAGATGCTGAAGCAAAGGAGCAGAGTTAATGTGTCGGCCTCGGCAAGAGGCCTAAGTCGACCGGACGAGGCCAATATTTTATTTCCTTTTCTTTTTTTTATTTAAACCAAACCCACCCCCTCTCTCTCTCATCTCTCATGCTCTCTCACTCTCTTCTCTCCCGTTCTCTCTCATTCTCTCTCCCGGAGGCGTCCGACTGCAGACGGACTGGATCGTGGGTGAGGTGGCGACCGCGGGAGGCTGCTGAGACACGTGGTGGAGCGAGGAACAGCATGGTTTGTGCGCGATCCCGAATGACGGATTTGAAGTTGGCGGTTCAATTTACGACGGTGTTTTAGCATAGATTAGTAGCCCATGGTGCTCGGTTTCATCGGTGGAGGTAGGGAGATGGACCCCCTCTGCGTTCTGCACGTTTTCCCTACACTTTTGCATAGTTTGGTGGCCGATTGAGGGAGATCGAGCCAGTTTAGCTTAAACAGTAGTTTTTGAGGTCTGTAGGGTTCACCGAAAAATGGCAACCATTCGTGATGTATTTAGTGTCAAACTGACCGCTGGGATGTCTGGATCCCATTCACGTAGATTTCGTGTCAATTGGTCGTCATTTGGGGCCGGTAGGAGTCTGGGAACCTCGGTGACTCGATTTGGGTCGATTCATCGAAATCGTCCCGATCTCGCGATTTAATGCATTTCGCCACGAGCATGTGGTATTTTGGACTCCCAGAGTGATTTCCCGTCGATTGGGTGCATTTCCCCTATGCTATGGCGTGCATGGGGCGTAGAACGGGCCGATTTGGCCGTTTCACCGTTTTGACCGTCGGATTGGCATAACGGTTCTACCAGAGGCCGTTATGTGCATAACGGGCCCACGATAGGCCGTTATACTTCGTTCACCATTTTATATCTTCGAAGGTCTTGGAGCATAATGGACCAAGACTGGTCCGTTATGTGGAGCATAACGCCCCTGTCCAGGCGTGTTATGGTCGGGTTATTTTCGAGGCCGACTGCTATTGTCAGCCCTCGATGACCGTGTTCACCTCGAAGACCATGTTAGTCGGTTAACATAACGGACTCCTCCCCGTGCGTTATGGTCAATATAATGCCCAGGTACAGATCCGTTATGGTCTGTTGACCGATGTTTGCCTGGGTATGGCGGTTGATATAATGCGCCTCCCCTGTGCGTTTTGTTGCTATGACAGACTAGCCTTGGTCCGTTATATGCTTTTTGTCCTCGTTGACATTTTGAAGTCTGTTGGGTATAACGCACGTACCCTTGGGCGTTATACTAGTATAACGTGCCTATTGTGGTCCGCTATGGGGGGTTTGCATTAAGGGGGAGTTTGCATACGTTGCATATCTTGTTCATAGCATATCCTGCTGCATAATTTTTTACCTTGCTCTTCAAAATTACTTTTCTAATCAATAAGCACATGACTCACTATTGCCATCATCAAAAATGGGGAGAATGTTATGTACATGATGTTTTGATGATGTCACACCGTGAGTCATTCGCCAATTGGCTCAAAAATTCATGACATCCCTTGACGTGTCCAAGTGTGAAGATATCTTGCAAAGCTCTTCATGTGCGTCGGCCTTACTAAAGAAAGTTCTTCATGTGCACCAACCATACTGAAGGAAGCTCTTCATGTGCATCGACCTTACTGAACGAAGCTCTTCATGTGCATCGACCTTACTGAAGAAAGCTCTTCATGTGTGTCGACCTTACTGAAGGAAGCTCTTCATGTGCATCAACCTTACTGAAGAAAGCTCTGCATGTGTATCGACCATACTGAAGAAAGTTGTTCATGTGCACCGACCTTACTGAAGGAAGATCTTCATGTGCACCGACTTTACTGAAGGAAGCTCTTCATGTGCACCGACCATGTAGCATATGTATCGACTTCACTGAAGAAGTCTTCCCTATGCACAGACCTTGAAGAAGGTGTAGAAGGCCAAGCACCTCATATGCATCGACCTCATTGAAGAAGTCCTTCATGAGCACCGACCCTGCTCTTCATGCACACCGACTTCAAAGAAGGTGAAAAAGGCCAAGCATTCTATGTGCGTCGACCTCTCATTCACAAGAGGTCAACCTCACTACTCAAGTGCTAAAAGATGCACCGACCTCTTGAAGAAGCTATCCATATGTACGTCAACCTCACTGCAGAAGACATCAAGCTTCATGCATCGATGCATCTGGGCCCCTAGGGGATTTTTGGCAAACCTGCAACTTCCTCAGAAAAGGATCTAGAGACTCAAAATAAGAATCGCAAATGCCAAAAAAAACCTCTTTTGATGTATGGAAAGGTCTCCTTGTTCTGTCAACCATCCTTGTCATCATTGGCTTGCTATATCAGTCTTTTTGGTCAATGGAAAAGCAAGTTACCATTTTTGTGAATAGCCACGCTTCCTGGTACCCAGCTTTTTGCCTCCCCCCAATCAGATGCTCTGTCACTGAAATCGCGCAGGATAAAAGGACATCCTTGACAATCCAGCCAGCAGAAGAAAAAGATGCTGCAGATCTTACTTGGGAAGCTTCCATTGACATACTTTTTGACATCTTTGCTGATGAGACCGTGAGGACTCAGCAGTTTCTGCGCGGACTGAAAGCAGAGCTGAGCCTGTCGCTGTTCGCTACCCGTGTAGCTGAGTTGGATTATGCGTTCCAAGCCACTGTCGCGCTAGAGTTAGAGTTGGTGAGGACTCGAGGACTTCCTCAGATAGGGATAGTTCAGTCGACTGTGCAGCATCAGTCGCTCCACCAGTCGTCTGTTCCAGGAGCTTCTCCCTCTTTCTCTGCTGCCGATGGTGCTTCCTTCCCGCAATCTCAGAGCAAGGGATTCCGATTTAAGAAATCCAAGAAGAAGAGGTTTGATCAGTCGGTGTTTTCTTATCTGAGTCAGCAGTCTATTTCCTCTGTTCGACCGTGTCAAGATTTTGTTACTTTTCAGCCGAGGTTGTGTTCTAAGTGTAGTGGCAGTCATCCGGGTGTGCCGTGTTCCTTGTCAGTTGTCTGTTATCGCTGTGATCAGTCAGGGCACATCTCTCGAAACTGTCTGTTGATGCCACAGATAGTGCAGTTCTCGCAGACTTCTCAGTCATAGCAGTCGCAGTTTCATCTTCCTCCGCCGCCTCAACCTCAACTGTTTCACTTACCAGTTCCCTCTCCTTCTCAGCAATTGTCTGCAGCTAGCCATCCGTCGAAAGCCAGGGTTACTTACATCACTCATGCGGAGGCGTTGGCATCTAATCTGATCAAAGGTACGGTTTCGATTTATGATCGCTCAGTTCGTGTTCTTTTATCTCTGAGGAATTTATTGCTTGTATCAAAAGGCTGGTGAATGAAATTTCCTCTGAGATGCTCATGGAGTTGCCGTCTGGCGATTACATGTCCACCCCTTTGTGCCTGAAAACTTCTCCGGTTATGGTTAGTGGTCGGAAACTGCCAGCGAGGCTTTATGCATTACAGTTGGCCGACTACGTCGCGATTCTAGGTATGGATTGGCTAGAACTTTATGGCGCCGTGGTTGACTACCGTCTCAAGCGAGTCTATTTCATGCCACGCGAAAAGTCAGCCTTATATTTCCAAGGTATCTGTTTCTGTTTTATTTAGTTGCTTTTTCTGTCGGTAGGGTGTGTCGTGTTTTCAGTTTCCTCCTTGTTCTTTCGTCTAATTTGGAGGATGAAATTCCTTTTAGGGGGAGGGACTGTAACACCCGTAGATTTAATGGATCCTTAGTGGTTCAGATCTAGGTTTCATCTGGCGGATTTTGGCTATTTTTAGAAATTTTTAGGGGTAAGGAGGGGCATTCAGTCGGCCAGGCGGGGAAGGGAATTAGACGCAAGTGCGCAACCAGATCTTTAGTCTGTAATGCCTGGCACTCTGTCTACCCTGCCAGGTAGCCGCGGCTTGTCAGTGACGTTACTTCCCGCTCCGACGGCCGATGGAGACGAGGTCAGTGCCACTGGATCACTGCTCGACTTGTGAGACACCAAGAAGAAGAATCACCCCGCTCAGAGCTCGGATGAACTGTTGACGCCGAATCCCACGGGACTGCCCAGACTGCACCTACTGCTGACCAGAGAGCTCTTGTTCGGAGCAGTACTCTGGGCTGGGATGTCGGATTGAGGTGGGACCACTTTTGACTGAAAGAGTGACGAGTCTAGTGTGCCTCCACCGAAAACTTTGTCGAACTCGTTCGAACAGCTCGGTGGCAGCTTTTGGATGCCGATTGGGTCAGACTGAGTGGAGGAACAAGAAATTGGAACCAACTCACCTGGGCTGGATATTGTTGGCCTGATGCCGGATTGGGTCGGGGATAAAGTCGACAAGAAGAAGGACACCTAAGGAATGATCCAGATCTGGAATGAACACAATCTGAGGTGAGGAGCGCCCGTGCTGTCCGTTCTTGCAAGGTTGCATAGTCTGGGTCGCCGACAGGACAGGGGAGCCTTGTTGGGGTTGGTCCTCTCAGCCTTGGTACTGGAATGAGACGAGCCCAGTGCTAAGTCGAAGAGGGGGCTCCAGGGTCTACCTACACTAAAGGTGATGAGCTGGAGTCGCCAGGGGACGAAATGGTGGCTCCTGCAATCCGACTGTTATAGAACTCCTGGGGCTGGGGGGAGCAACCTGTGCACGCCGGGGAAAGAGGCCAAACAGGGGTGCTCCGGTGTCCAAATGGAGTCCTTATTCTTGGAGGTGAAAGAGGACTCTCAGTAGAACACCCCGACCAAAAATCACGACTAGACTCCTGAGGAAGAAGGCAGGAGGGCTTCTGCAACTTGCCTCTATCTGCAGTCGGTGCTGATTTGCTTAGCTTGACAGGAACAGGTCTCCCGACCAGCTCCAACCTCAGATGGGGGTGCATGACCACTTATTGGAAAGATGGCTTGGAGTAGAATCTTTGATGAAGGCTTTGTCACCAGGTGGCCACTCAAGGGCACCATGGTCATCGTTGAATCTTGGTGGATGGCGCTGCTATAGAGTTTGCCTGGGTGGTAGTGAAAGAAGAGGATGAATATGGGGGAGATGAGGGGAGCGACGTTGATATGTCGCCATGGGAGCCTTGCCTCCGGTGTTATCAGCCGAAGGCGCGTTGATGTTGTCGGGCGGTGGGATCGCCACCATGTTGTAGGAGAGCTCTTACAGCATTTCCTCGAGCATCTCGACGGTGAGCTCCTCCTCTTTGTAAAATAAGGAGAGCTCCTCCGGGATTGAAAACTCTTCACCTTCTTCAAGACGGTGAGCCATCTCCCGGAGCCATTGCAGAAGGCGGGTCTTCCGCCCAAACTTGTCCCAAGGAATATACTCGTCCAGAGTGACGATCCTAGTGGGACGAGGGGGAGTGTACTCCTCCAGCTCATCTATGAGCTTTTGAAGTCGCTGTAGTGGAGTCGGCTCCTTAGAGGCCTCCATAGCTGCTGTCTGCTCAGTTTGCTTCTTCAGCCTCCTCTTCAAGTTCTTCCTGCTGTTCTTCTCTTGCTTCTTCTGGTGTGCTGCCTCTTGAGAAGAAATCGGAGCTTGCTTTGCAGGTGGGACTGGTTTGCCTCCAGAATTTTGCCTTTTGCTCCGGGCTAGCTCCTTAGGAGCCTTCATGCCGCGACTTTTTCTGGGGGGACCTTGGTCCAATTGGCCTCCTCCGGTTGAACCTGGAAGGTGGCATTAATTGCCTGAGCAATTATCTCAGGAGGCAGCTCCTGGAACTCTGCCAGTTTGGAGTGGGGCCTTTGGAGACATTGTGACTCCTCCGGCTTTGTTTGGACTGGTGGTTTTGCTGGTTCAGGAGGTTGAGGCCTTTCTGTAACTGGCGGTCTCGCTGACTTGACGGGAGCTTTAACCTGAGGCTCCCTCATCTTAGCATTGCCTTTATTGTCTGGCAGAGGGTTCTCCCTTATGACGATGTCGGGTTGGCTCTCCCTAGAGAGGGGTTTGGAGTCTTCTCCCACGGCTTGACTTTTTGAGCTCTGGGCGCTAGGCCCCTCGCACCTAGCCTTGCCTTTGGGGTCTGGTTGAGGTTTGCCGCTATCCGCAGGCTCACTCGGTCGGGCTAATTGAGAGAAAGTCTTAGCCTCTTGCCAAGCTTGTTGGAGAGTTTTCTCGACGGCCTCTTTAAGACGCCGCATTGTCAGAGTTCTCCTGCACATCGATCTCGTCTCTCTGGATGAGGACTTCAATGTAGTCTTGGACTTCTGGGCATTACCGGGTAGGGTGAGACACCCTAGCATGGTATTTGCAATAGCGGGGGTGACTCTTGGCCGTCTCATTGTAGTAGGCCGAGGGGCCATTGATAGTTTTGAAGACTATTCAGTCAGTCTTGTCAAGTTGTTCACCGAAGCAAGAAAAAGCCAGAAGATGCCCGAACTGTGGGCCGTGGAAAGAATTTTTGAAGAGCTAGTTTTACCTTTGTCGAGAATAGGGAGCTCAGCTGTTACTTCATCCCTTTCTTGCCTCCTCTCTCTCTCCCAGAGGCTGGCCTTCATTCCCTGTTCCCCTCCCCTTCTCCTTGATCCCTCCATGTTTCGGTCTCCCTTTTCTCAGGGGGACCCATCGAGTATATAATCCTTGGTTGTCCGTGCGAACAGTGTTCACCAATTGAGGTGCTAATCAACAAGCGTTCGAACGGACACTCTCCGCCATTCAGTCTAGTCTTTAGATGGTCACCCGACCGCCCTGTGGATCTATCGGGCATGTGGTTTCGGTCTTCAAACCCCTTTTTTAACGTGATCTTCCCCACTCTGTGCCCTCGAGCCTTACCTCCTCCTCCTACAGATCGCTCCTCCTATTGCGTTCTGACCGCTGAAAAAGACCAAAACAAATCGTCAAATTTGAAACTTTCATGTCAATGGAGGATTATGCCACTCTTTCCTCACCTTCTCCCCAGGGGCACCAAACCCCTGCCGCTGCCTTCCCCATCGATTTCCTATCTCCTAGGGTAGATGTACAGTTAGCTAAGTCTCCTAGGATAGTTTAGTCAGTCAGGATAGAAGCTTGTGCTAGTGTTGATAGTCCATCCACCTCTGTGACGCTCCCTATGACGCATCATTCTAAGACCATCCCGGATAGGTTCTTGCAAGATTTAGCTAGCAGATGTCGTACCCTCCTGAAGTATCCCAAGTTTGTAGCCACCGCCATCATCATAGATGATGATGAGGATGCAGAGGGCGGGGTGTGGAGTAATAACGATTTGGGTGTTTATGAGATCGTGGACGAGAAGGACCCAGCCGATGATGAGGAAAGTAGCATGGATGACATCGCTGACTAATATGCGCAAGGGTTGAAGAGGTTCGATGAATCTTCATCAGCGGTGGATGAATCCACTAAGGAAATCAATTTAGGAACCAAAGAGGACCCCAGGCCAATCCTGATTGTAGCTAACCTCCCTCCTCAAGTTGAAGAAGAATTGATCAAGGTCTTGAGGGAGTATAGTGACTCATTTGCCTGGTCCTACGAGGACATGCCGGGTCTTGACCCTGCCCTGGTAGAGCACCGATTAATTCTTAAACCAGGGGCAACACCGCAAGATGTGCGTCGACCTTAGTATGCAAAAAGTAAATGTGCATCGACCTTCTAAATGAACAAGGAAGATTTGCATCGACCTTCTATATGCACTAGGCAAATGTACGTCGACCTTAGTTCTTCATTGGTTAGATGTGCATCGACCTTACTTGACGCAAATGCAAATGTGCATCGACCTTAGTCCTGTGCAGACTTGATGTGCATCGACCTTTTTTTTTTTGGAAAGCCATACCTAGGAGTATTATGGAAAGTGTACCCTTTTTGGATGCACGTTCCATCATACCACTAGGAGATTAATTTTATTGATAAGCGAATAAAGATAAGACTACATGAGTCGAACGCTAGGCATACCTAGCTTATCCAATCAAGCTGCACCCTTAATATTCATGGGAAGCTCATGATAAGAAAAGAAAACATTACACTTATTGGAGCAAGCTAAGGAGGCTAAAGAATCAGCAACAATATTGGCTTCTCTATAGATGTGAGTTATGGAATCCTATTGTGAAAGAATTTCCCAAATTTCTCTAACATGAGTAAGTATTACCCATGGACAGTGAATTTACTTTTTGATGATCTGCACAAGAACTTTTGAATCACATTCTATCAATGTCGATTAGGTATTCACAGTGTGGAGGTATTTGATTCCATCGAGGGCTCTTGCTTCAGCAATGATGCTATTGCTAGGACCATAGAAGTGTAAGAAGGCAATAAGAATATTACCTTTAGCATCTTTGATAACTCCTCCCCCACCAGAACTTCCTGATCGTTTGCAAGCCCCATCTGTGTTCAGTTTGAGAGATGGCCACGGTGGGCATAACCATTTAACTACTAATGCTTGAGGAATTCTTTTGCTGTCAGCCTTGATTCCGAAATGAGCAAGGATTTTCCCCTTGCTGAAATTGTCTTCTCTTAATTCGGAGATATCACAAATTTGCTTGGCTTGGGCTATGATCTTATGCATCCGACATTGCTTGGAGATTTGCTTTCCTTCATATTTTGCCATGTTCCTGACAGACCACAGCTCCCACATAACATAGCCAATAGTAGCCAAGGAGAAAAGGCCATACAGGGATTTAGTATTGCTGTGTGAGACTGAATTCATAATTCTGGTTTTTGCAGAGTAACCATCAACCTGCATTCCCACGGCTTGAAGAGAAGACCAAATGAAGGCAGCAAACTCACTGGAGATGAACAAATGGTTCATTGTTTCCCCTTGATGCTGTTTACAGTAATGACATTTATGTCGGTTGGGCTTAGCGGTCGGCCCAGGACTGCTAGGCCAGGGTTGCGGCCTTGCGATAGATCGCTACCCCTAGATTAACGGTCCACTGTCGATCGTTTCTCTCGTCTAGTTAGAGCACCCTCGGGGTGCGTGTTTTTGACCGTTGGGAGTCGTGTGCTGGGTTGCGATCAGGGAACGACCATTTTCTGGTGTCTTGCTGTCAACAGGTGACTGCATGGTGGGGGAAGCGGTCTAGCGATAGACCACTAGTCAATCCCGTGCCTCGCCGGGTTGTGGCCATGGCATGGCTGCCTGGCTGAGCCTGGCGGCTAGCAGTCTCCGGGAGACCCCTAGTCCCCATTTTGCGGTCCAGGGATGACCGCCTGGGGGATGGCAGTCTTGGGAGGACCGCCACTCCATTTCCTTTCAAGCAGTGATTTCCGTGAGTCTGAGTCTTACCTCCAATGACTTATCCATTAGTCGTAGCTTTCCTGCGCACGCGGGTGCGGACTCACTCGGGAGTGGTGGAGAGCGTGACCCGGAGAGACGGTTTGTAAGCTGGTTATCGTAGGGCCTCTCATCTTTGCAGTCTACATCCAGGCTGGGGGGAAAATCAGTTAGAGGGCCTGACCTAGAGCACATGGTCTGTATGTGCACATGTGGTTGGGGGCGTCGGACCCACGCTGACGAGTACGACCCAAACTAGTCCTTATTTGTGGTACTTATTACGTGTCTCAGTCTCCGCCTAGGGCATGTAGGGAGACACTGGGCGCGGTATAAGACGTTAGGGGATGCATCCGGCTTGCTTCTAGTGGGTGGTGCTCCTATCTTCTAGCAGGTACGCACTTGTTTTCTTGTCGAACCGCAGTCGGGTTGTTCAGTACAGTTAGTTGTAGGGAGCTTTTTCGTTTATTTATTGTTGCTTGTTGCTTCTGTCGATCTTCCGTTAGGTAGCGTTACTTTCCGCGCACATGTGTACCATGCCGTTGTGTTTCTCTCTTTGCGAGGTGGGGGTCCACGGGATCCTTACTGAGCCTATGAAATGAGACTCACCCTTGTGTTTTCAGGTGAGGCAAGTTCTTCGAGAGGCGCGTCCGAGGTTCCTCGTGATTTGTTCAGTCAGGGCTAGTTGTCAGTTGCCAGAGTCAGGGTATGCCCCGAGTACTTATACTTTTTCTTCCTGTTGACTGTACGTATTTTAGACATGAGACACACTGGACCTTATAGCTATTAGGGAGTAGTTATTTATTTTCTGCATAATGACAGTAAAGGGGAGATCAAAATAGCACCAAATAAGTATGAGATGATGTGGAACAATAATCAAAGTGGTAGTCCTGGGTGCACTGTAGCACGATAAAACAGTCTGTGGGAGACCGCACAGGGAGATAAACGGCCCAGGGAAGGGCCGTATAACAGCAGGGAACAGTAAAAAAAATGCTAGAAAATAACACAAGTAACTGAAATAGACTAAGATTGTGGGGACAGAAGCATACCTAGCAGCATAGTCTATCGAACGGTCGTGCAATCTCTGGAATGGCCCTAGACAGACCGCAGAAGATTAGTAACTCACGATCGTCTGAAAGCACTAACGTACCTGAGCCAGCAGATATGCACGGCCTTTGGCAAACTATGTAAGGAAATGAACGGTCCTATGCGGACCGTTGAAACTAACTGCCTCACACAAACACCATCACTAGGATCAGAATAGAATGGCCAGTCATCCGACCGCCCTAAGACTTGAACAGTTCTGAGGTAACCGTGTAAGCCTCCGAAGATAGAAACAAAGCATGGACAAGATAGCTACTTGAAATGACTTAAAAGAAACCCTAACCAAGCACAAAACTGAGATCAGTAAAACAATAACACGACGGGCACTAGGTGTCCCACTGTGATCGCCAAAAAAGAGGGTGTAGACATGTTTTTTCGTTGCATCCTCTTCCTTCCTTTCCACACTTTCTAAGCCAATAAGTGAGGGAAAATCACAATACGGCTAGAAAGAAGATGAGTGCAGAAGTATGTGATCGTGATCGCCACCAAGGTACCGAATGCGAAGAGCACGCACCCTTACCTTGGAAAGGGAGAAGGTACTTGCCTGTAGCAACACTGGAGTGGTACACGGTTTAGGACGGGTCGCTTACTATACGGGATGGTTGATCTATAGTCCGCTCCAACACTAGGAAGGGATCACGGGATGAAGCTCGTCGGGTGGCAGAACAGTCTGGAGAAAGCCACAGGAAGAAGTGGAACGGTTCGTGGACGACCGCTCTCTCCTTCAGACGGACAGTTGGAGACTATGCAGTGCCGTCAACCTTCAAGTTGTGGGACCTAATCCTCCACCCCTTCTGGCCGGCCAGAGAGGATGGGCCTCATGTTAGGATGATGCTGACTTGTAAAATAACGTGAAAAACACAAAGAGGAAACCCAAATCAGTCCTGCGAGGTGTAGTAACTAGAAGAAAGAAGGGAAAATCAACACAATGACATGGAATGGGGGATACCATGGCAAGGGCTTCTTGGTCTTTTATGCTTCATCTTTCAACCCATATAAGTAGCCGTGATTTCCATTCATACAGAACATCTCTTGGGCTAATAGGTTTATCTTTCTTGCAGGAGGAGGCAAGGGCGACGCATATCTATTGGAGGAGGAAGAAGAGGCTGCTGGAGATCATCTCTCATGACCTTGAGCTCAGATCTGGAGGCGTCTGTGACTGTTCTCCACCGTCTGCTATCTAGGCGTCTGAATCTACAAGGGGCGGCTGCTTCCACTCCTTGGTTCATCATTTCCAGTGCACCGTTCCACCTAATCTCCAAGATTGGTTGAAGAATCAAGGGGGATATCTTATTCCTTAGTTTCTCATTTCCATTTGAGCATAGCTTATCATCCTTGGACTGGGCATTGTATTTCCTTATATTTTTACTTTCATATACGATTTCGGAGCATCGTCTCCGTGTGCATGATTTCTCATCGTCGCGTGAGAACACGCGTGTGTGAGGGGCCGTTGTGCCCGTGTGTGATCCTTGTGATCATTCTTGCTACCGTCGTGCAGCGATTTTAGTGGAATCCTCTCGGGTTGAGAGGGGTGGACGTAGGACTGCACACGGGTGCATCCGAACCACCTAAAAATTCTATACATAGGCCTCCCTATTTTGATGGAAACAACTATAGTTATTGAAAAAATAAGATGATGATTTTCCTCTGTACTCAAAGTCATGAAATATGGACTGTTATTAAGAATGGTCCATACACTTTACCTCCAGATGAGGAATAATGGAACGATGATCATATTAAGAAGGTCACTGTAAATTTCAATGCTCTAAATATTATTCAGTGTGCTATTCATCCGATTGAGTATGCCCATGTTTCTATGTGCAGCAGCGTGAAAAAAATGTGGGATAAGCTAAAGCTGATTTATGAAGGTACCTCAAAGGTAAAGGAGACAAAGGCAAACATACTTATCCGAGACTACGAGCTGTTCCATATGAAAGACGAGAAAATAATCTCTGAGATGTTTGCACGTCTTATGGAGATAACAAATGGACTGAAGTCACTCGAAAAGGATTTCAAGGATACTGATTTGGTCAGGAAGGTGCTGAGGTCACTGTCACCTAGCTGGCACACCAAGGCTACCGTGATAGAAGACTCGAAGGATCTCTCTACACTCACTTTGGATGCTCTCATAGGGTCTTTAATGGCCTATGAGATAAATATCAAGAGGACGGAAGAGGACACCAAGAAGAACACTTCCTGTTACTCTTAGGAACGAGGACTACATTTGCCACCCAGTCAGGGTACCGGGTGCGTCGAAGTAGCCCTGAGCGTAATTGCTCGCTCACTTGTTCCTTGATAACAATTTGTCGCTAGAGGTTATATCATCTTCGGCCTGTTGGACCGGGAGGCAGCTCGGATCCAACTTGAGTTGGTGTGCGAAGATTTCCGGTGGGATTCCAGGGAGTTCATTCTCGGACCAAGCGAACACGTCTTGGTTGGCTATGAGGAAGTTTGTGTAAGCTTCCTTTTCTTGTTCGGATAGGGTAGCCCCAATCCTTAGCATTCTACTTGGATCTTCCCCCACCTAGATAAGGTACAGGTCCTCCGCAAGGGTGCACACTCGGACCTAGATCTTTCATTCTTGCTTCTTCTTAGGCGGCATTTCCTCGGACTGTCGATCGCGCATCGAAATAAGGTAACACCTTCTTGACTCCCTTTGATCTTCCCAGACTTCCCCCACTCCGTGAGATGTGGGGAACTTGAGCTTTTGGTGATATAAGGAGGGGATGCCTCAAAGGGTGTCGAGGATTCCTCACCTTATGATAGCGTTGTATCTGGTCATTGTGCGGATGACCGTGAAATCCACTAAGAATGTTACGTCTCTAGGAGAGGTGCCGAATGTGATCAGTAGTGATATGCGCCCCTCTGGACGGACAGTTGTGTTGGAGAAACCATGCAAGGGTGTGCAGTGGTGTGATCCGTGACAAATCCAAGCCCATTAGTACAAAATAGTCGTACGAAATAACATCAGGACCACTTCCATTATCAACTAGAATGCATCGTACGGTACATGGATTAATGGTGGTCGAGACCACCAAAGCACCAGAGTGGGGAGTGGTTACACCATTCAAGTCATCGTCTGAGAAGATGATGGGATCTTTCAGGTGTTCCCAGGTGATAGCTTCCCATTGACCGTTGTCGCCCTACTCTATGGCGTTGACAGTCGATGTATACCATCGACGTCTGCTGGAACTTTCTCCACCCGAAGCTGGCCCTCCAGAGATCATCATGATCTCCTTTCAATTGGGTCAGTTGTCGAGGTGCGGAGGGGTCCGTTGTGGCTCCTTTACGGCCTTGGCGATGAACTAATAGAGGAGTCCTCTCCAGACGAGGTCCTTGATGACATCCTTCAGGTTGATGCAGTCGGGCATATCATGGCCGTGGTCACGATGGAAGTGGCAATACTTCCTCTTGCTCCTCGTGCTTGGATCCGACTTCATCCTAAGAGGCCACTTGAGGAATGGCTCCTTGTGGATCTCCATCAAGATGTGGTCGGGAGGAGCTATTAGGGGTGTGTAGTTACGATATTGACCCCTTTCTTTCTCTAGGTGGTCACGGTGATCTTAGTCTCATCGCTCCCACTTGTGCCGCCCCTCGCATGGTGAGTCAACGGATCTCTTTCAGTCGAACCGATCAGTTTTGACCATACGGCCTAGGGCCGCGGTGTTCTCTTCACACTGTGCATGCTTCTATGCCAAGGCGAGGAGGTCGGTGAGGGTTGTCGGGGCTTTGACTCCGAGTGCACGTCAGAGGATGTGATCTCACATCCCTTGGGTGAGTGCGATGGTGATGATGCTGATGTCGAGGCATGGGATCCGTGGTGCCTCTACTCAAAAATGGGAGACGTAACCCTAAAGTGTCTCCTCGCATCCCTGCTTGAGGGCAAGCAGGCTCACCGTAGACTTGGCTACGTTTTGGTAGCTAATGAAGTTCTCCTTAAACAGCTTCTTGGGCTGCTGGAAGGAGGAGATAGTTTCAACCGATAGGGACTCAAACCATGCCTGGGCATCCTCCCAGAGGGTCGTGACGAATGCTAGGCATTTCACAACGTCCGAGGCCCGGTGGAAGACCTGGTGGGACTCAAAACTTTGCATGCGGTCTGTCGGGTCGGTAATGCCATCGTACGGGGAGAAGGACAACAACTGGAGCTTCAGCGGAATAGCGGCTTCCATGATCTCCTTGAATAAGGGAGCATGGAAGTCCTGATCGTCGTCGATGAGACCTCGATGTTTGGCAGCAAAGAGGACATCATCCAGGTAGCGGACCTTATTCTCGATTTTGCCGATGTGCTGGAGCCGTCGATCCATCTCCGGGTTAGAGTGTAGTGGGCTCCGCACTCTTTGTGCGGGCAAGCTACATGATCGTCGAGTTCTTGCGACGAAGGCGTGAGAGGCCTCCCGCACCTGGCGAGAGTTGACTATAGTGGGAGCCCCCCATTCTACTGATTCTCAGAGGGGGTGTGCTTTGTATCATCAGGCTTGTTGATGAGTTCTTGACATAGCACTATCAAGAACTGGATTTGCTGGTGCATCTCTGTGAGCTCATTGGCAGTGACCTCTGGTTGCGATCTAGGGGTAGGACGAAGCCTCCTGGGATCCCCTGCGGGAACTAGGAGCTTGATGAGATTTGCGTCCACGGTTGCCGACGTTGCGATAGCTTCCACAAGGTGCCATGACTTTTCATTTGTATTCCCATAGACGGCGCCAAGAAGTGTAGAGGCAGAAATCTGGTTTCTATGCCACGTACCACGCTTCTCTATTTTTTTGTCGGGGAAGACTGCTTGGCACCCGTGGAAGCCTATAATCACCAAAAGAGAAGAGCGTCAGAAGGAGCCCTGGGCGCTACCCCAGAGGACAACCCTCTGATGCTTAAGTCAGCAACGGTGCAAGTAAAGAATAGAGAAGAGCAGGGAAGAGAGAAGAATGGAGGTCGTAGTAGGAGATCTGAGAGAGGCGTAGGCCATCTAGACGAGTGCTCGCCACCCCCAGTGGTCACTCGGAGAGTGCTCGCTGGGTGGTAAGGTCGTGCAAGAGGGGTTTTCTCTCAGGGCGTAGACTGGTGTGACCCCTCTTTCGCAGTAACAAGATTAGTAGCTCTATCCTCTGTGTACAGCTCTTGGAAGAAAATTCACCGTGTCCTTATCTTCTCTGTCAAGGTCCCTTTTATAAGGGGTTGTCCTGGTGTCGAATGCCAATCCCTTAGCAGGAAAGGGTGTAAGTAGTGGAGTAACATTCCCCGCGATCGTGGCAGGAGTTTTCCGTCGAGGGGTGATTATCCCAGAGTCGACTGATCCCTGGGTAAGTCTTACAACGCTCGTGGAGCGTGCTCACCTGTTACGGGGTCAAAGCCAACGTTGTGAGGGATAACGATCAGTCGCCGGAAGGCCATCCGACAGTCATTGCGCCTAGGTCGAAGCAATCCTGCGCTATCGAATCTGATGCTGAGTCGAAGTGGGTCGCACCTTTATGGGCCGCAGATGTCGGGGGCTCTTGGGCGCGTTGTAGGTCGTGAGTCGAATTGGGCTCGTTGTAGATGGACCCGTTATGGGCTGAGCCAAATTTACCCTCATCACTAGTCCCCCTACTCTCAGTTGTCGAGCACTTTGCAGGGAACTGAGAGTCAAACATGAGAGGGTCATTTTAGAGGGATAATCTCGAGGGTGGCTTCCTCGTATCGTCAGGACCGGTGGTCCCAATCGCATGCTTGGTGCGCAAGGTGCTCCTGGCGATGGCAGGCGTCACTCCTGTAATCATGACGCGCATCCTGTTATCTGGGAGCGCGGGCTTCGAACGGGCGTCTGAGCCTGGCGGTCGTACCGTGACGTCGATGAGCACCTTTTCGCCTGCCCTAGGACTTCAAGATGGTCGTTCTGCCTTGAAAGGCTTATAAGAACTACCGCAGAGTTTCTCCTAGAACCCCATCTACCCCGTGTTGTCGGCTGCGCTCTTGTAGGCTTCTTCCTTCGTCGCCCAGTAAGGGTCTTCTCCCTTATTCTGTTTCTTCTACCATCTGGAGCCATGCCGCCCTGCAGAACTCTTCACGTCAGCCCCTCATCCTCTGCTGAAGAGATGGAATCTGGTCGTGGCGGCGCTCCGAGCACTTCGGGCGTGGGCCCTAGTCATCCCCGTTCTCTGCCACTGGTAGCTTATAGGGTGGTTCACGGGTTACGGGAAGCCTTCCAAATTCCTCTCAGCTTTAATATTGTCTTTCCAACCGTCAATGACGATCTATTGAGTCTACCTCCGGGTGGCATTAGGGTCCCCGTCGCATCCTTCCAGGCGGGTTTCTGCCTTCCTGTACACCCCTTCATCGAGTCCATTCTCCACCATTATGGTCGGCATCCAAGGAAACTTTTCCCCAACTCCTATCACATCTTTTGTGGTTTTATCTTCGTGTGTAGGAAAGCTTCGGTGTAGCTGAACGTCTTCCTCTTCTAGTAATTTTACAGCCTCCAGAATTGTCTCGCCGATACTTCCTTCGCATACTTTCGGGCTTGGCCTGACTGAAACCTCATCCGAGTCTCTGACACTGCGTCCAACCTCAAGGGTTGGGCGAAGCATTTTGTATATATCACCAAGTCAGGTGCTCACGATCACTCCAGTGGCTAGCAATTCGCAGGCGTCTGTCCCATTTGGTCAGATAGGCGCCTTCGGCCTCAGCTAAGGAGACCAACAAAATAAAGGCCCTTCTCTGCTTTCACCTCTTCAATGGTGACTTCGAGTTGACTTCAACGGTACTTCGGGAGTTGAGGATGAGCCCCCCATTGCCCCAGGGTACTAACCTTATTTTTCATCATGCTCATTGGTAGTGAGCCGAATTAATCCTCTCTGGGTCCTTTTGCAGGGGCACAGGAGTCATTGGAGCTACACTATGAAATAATTCAGTTACCGCAGTGTGCTCCTCACCCCGTGGACCACATCGAGCCGGGGGCCAACCAGGTGACCATCGCTGCCCCTCAGGTCGTGGTTGCTTTTGCTCCGGGGCTCCTTCAGTATTCGGTCCCTGTAGCTCTCCCAGTAGTGAGCTCGTTTGTAGCCCCCGTGGCCAGTGGCGGGTCAAGTGCTCGGAGGGACGTCTCCAAGGAAGTCACCAGCGCTGCTGAAGTCGAGTCCACCATGCCTGGCGATGGACATGTCTCGCTAAATGTGGATGACCTAGCGGCGCTGGACAGCCAGCGTCGCCCGAGGAAGAGGAGTAGAGTTTCTGCTCAGGTTCGAAGTCAGACCCTGCCAACGTCGAC
This sequence comes from Amorphophallus titanum, assembly GCA_024336825.1. Lineage (NCBI taxonomy): Eukaryota > Viridiplantae > Streptophyta > Magnoliopsida > Alismatales > Araceae > Amorphophallus > Amorphophallus titanum. Next base: position 1,237,826 of record JANBPO010006516.1, read on the forward strand.
GTCCGAAGCTCCTCCTCCTCCTCCTCCTCCTGAGGTTCCTCCACCGTTGCCGCCGACTAAGGAACCTGCAATCCCCCCCCCCTGCGTTTGCTCCTGTGAGGAAGGCACCAGACAAGGGCAAGGCTCCTGCTCTGGACAATGCATCACTCAGTTGGGAGGAGGTGAGAGCTCGCCTTCTGCTATCTGTCGTCCCCTCGGGCCCCCATTTCCTGTCGCCGGAGGAGCCTATCTTCAAGTCTGCTTACTGGCGAGGCTGCAATCTTTATGGACAAGGCCATGCAGCCACGAGACTGGTATGTAGAATTTGGCCTTGGGGGCCATGATGAACTGATGGACCTGGCGGCGAAGAACTTCGTCTCTCTCGCCAGGGTGCTCAGCTTATGGCAATACCATTTCTGTGGTGTTGCGCGGAAGCTAAAGGAAAGTCAGGAAGTGCAGGCAGAGCTGACGACACAGTGGGAGCAGCTCCAGGGGTGTCAGGTGGCCGTTGAGGCCAATCTTGGCCGGTCAAGAGAGCTGGCGGCTCAATGCAAGGAGCTCAGGGCACAACATCCATTATCTGAGGCTAGAGTTGCCGAGCTCCAAGACAAGTTGAAGCAAATGGAGCGGGTCTTCACCGGGTTGGAGCGGGATCGAGACATCTTTCGTGCTCAAGCCGAGACAGCTGAAGCCCAGGCATCCAAGCTGGGGGCACTGGTCCAGGCCGTCGAGCGCCGAGACGAGGAGGTGGAGGCGCAGGTTACTGAACTACGCTCGTCGATGTCCACTGCTGGTGAGGAGGCAGTGAAGAGTTTTCGTTCCTCCTCTGCCTATCGGGCCGAGCTGACCACAGCGGCCCTGGAGGTCTTCGGGCCAACACGCGATCGTGGCTTCTAGGAGGGTTGGAAGGCTACTCTCCAGGCCGCGGCCGAGAGCCTTGGTGCTTCGGTGCCCTCTCTTCCTCCTCCATCAACGCCCTATGGCCCTGAGGCCAGTGGTGGTGAGGAGGAACTTGGTGACGAGGAGGCAGGGGGTGAGGAGCAGGCGTCGGAGCCGAGCACTGGTGGGCAAGTACTCGGGGATGGCCCGTCGGCGGAGAAGTGCCTGGCCGACTTGACCAATGATCCGTCGCCTCTAGAAGCCACCGTCGAACATGAGCCTAAGGATGATGGGTCACGTGATGCCGCTACCGGGGCGAGCACTTGAGAGGGTGCTTGCTATTTTTCCCAATCTTTCTTGCTGTAGTTTTCTTTCTTGCTCTGTTGGGGCAGTTGCATCTTCTTTTGTAGACCTTGTGTTTTTTTTCGAATGGAAGACTTTCCCTTTTCTCGTAAATTCTAGAATCTCTGGTGTCTACCATGTATCTTGTTTCTCTATTAGTATCGAGATTTTCTGGGGATACAGAGGGACGCCTCAAAAGTTACCCTGAAAGGGCGTGACCTTCAGGATCCGTCATTTCGATTTCCATAAATTTGAAGCGACGGTGGGACTCCTTCTTCCTTGTGGGAACCTTGCCCTTCCCCTATAAATAGTGTCGAGCGAGAGTTTTGGCATCCATCCTGAGTCCATTGTTTGTCGCAGCCTGCTCCCTTGCAGATGTCATCGGAGAAGTCCAGCTCTTCTTCTGAAGATAGTGGCCCTCCCGAAGAGGGCGGCCCAACCAAGCGTTTGTGCTTCCGGAAGGAGGCGTTGCCATCACCGTGGCCAGCGCCGGGGGAGAGCAGTAGCGGGAGTGCCCCCGAGGAGTACAAGCGGGGGTACTTGGATGGTTGGCGGGATGCCTTGGAGAAGGTTAACCACCTATACTCTGGTAGGGGGGTTTTGAACCTCCTTCCTGACAGGTTCCATCCCAAGAGGGATGAGTGACCTTTATGTAACATTCTCCCCCTCTAATGAATGAAATTTCTTTTCTTCCATCTTCTCTTTGTTTTGTGGCGCATGACTATTCTTCCACGATCTTCTTCCTTGGTTTGCAGGCATATGATGAGGTGCTCTCTGTTACTGGGGGAAGCATCTCTTATTTTTAGGTAGTAGTGATATTGGGTAGGGCGGCTGGTATAATGCGTAGGCCTGCTGGTATAGTGTGTAGGCCTGCTTGTATAATGTGTTGGTCTCGTTGTCCGCTCGCATCCCTTTTTGGTGCCGACGCGGCGATGTCGGGTCTTCCCAGGGTCGTGGGTTCAGACAAGGAAGTTCCAGCCTTTTTCCTGGTGCAGGCCTTTAGGCGGACGTCTCTCCCGTTGGTCCGCTTTCTCAGAAGCGGTGGTGTTGAAAGATGAGTTGCCCGTGAAAGTTGCCTCGGTGGTCGCTGGCAGGTAACCTGACAGAAGTGGTGCTGGAGGGACCGGATGCCGAAGACTGGAGTGACCACGGTTCCCTCATTGCCTTAGATTGTCTTGCTCTTATGTATGCTTGTATGTCGGCCTCATGAGGACGGCACATTGAAACTCGACAACTTTTATTTTGACTAAAGAAATAAAATCCTTTAGCTTGAATCTATGTTGATGTGTACCTATTGATGGAAGACTTTCTTCGTGGCGAGTTTATGAGAGTGGGCACAAGTTCATCTTCAAATAAAACCAACTTAGATTCCAAAACATCATTGGCATTTTTAAGGCTCTTAACTTGCATTTCAAGCAAATTATATTTTCCACATGAATTAGATGAATGAACTATTTCATGAATCTTTTTCTTCAAAGTCCTATTTTTATTTTTCATTCTTTTATATTTTTCATCTAACTCCTCATAGGCAAGCTCCCATTGTTCATTAGTGATAAGCTCTGAGTCAGAGATTACCTGCTCACTGTCGCTCTTGGCCATAAGGCACATGTTCTTCACCAGCTCCTCGATATCTTGTTCATCATCGGACGTGGACTCATCCTCGTCCTCGTCGCTCCATGCAGCCTTCATCGCCTTGGGCTTCTTGCCTTTTACCATCTTTCCTTTCTTCTTTTGCAGTTCGAGGCATTCACCTCGCATGTGCCCCATCTTCTTACACTCATAGCACATCACTTCCACCGCTTTTGATGGTTCGTTCTTCTGCTTCGGCTGCTTCCTTCCTTTCTTGAACTTTTTGCCAAATTATCTTCTTTGGGGCAAGAACTGTCTTACTCTTCTTGTCGTGATTTACGTGTGTTTTTTCCTGGCAGACCTACGGAACCCTGTGTAGGGCAAACCGTTGCATTCTCCTACTCCGGGATGGTACCAGCGCGTCATGTGTTTTTTGAGGATCGCGGGGAGTATTTTTTTCTATTTTTGGTATTTTCTAGAATTTTTAAAATTTTCTATTTAAACCCACCCCCTTTTTTCTCTCTCTCCCCATCTCTCTTTCTCACTCTCTCCCTCTCTCTTCTCTCACGCTCTCTCTTCTCACCCTCTCTTCTCCGGCGATCGACGGAGCGAGGCAGGGGCGACGCGGGGAGAGGAGGACGGCGAGGACGGGTCGAGGATCGAGGGGTGGTGGCGCGATGAAGCTCGGGTGTGCGTTCGTGAACCGGCAAGGGTTTCGTGGCGTTTTCTTCACAGAACGGCTTCCTCGGTGTGCGGAATCTTTGGTGGAGGTAGGGAGATGGTTCCCCAGCTCGTGTACTTCCATTTTCATGAATTTGATAGCCCGAGGCGAGCCGAGTGGTTTCCACGTCGGGGTGAAAATTCTTGGTTTTGGGGAGTGAGCCGGATCTAGCGTTTTAACCACGTTTCTGGGGTTTAAATGGGTCCTCCCGGTGCTAGAGAGGTTGGGGACTAGTTTCCCCTTATTTTTCTCTTCACATAGGCGTGAACGGGGCGTGGAATGGGATTTTTCACGATGTTCGCCGATTTCGCACTCGGGACGGCCTAGTAGTCCTTCCAGGGACCGCTAGGGTGTTAAGCGGTCATGTGGAGACCGCTAGGGTTCTCCTATGTCGGTTCAAGCCTTGTGGTCACACGATGGACCGCCAGGAGGGCTTAGCGGTCTGGTGAAGACCGCTAGGCGTCGCTTAGCGGTCTAGGGGTGACCGTTTGTCTGTGTTTTGATCGTTTGAGGTCAGTGGGGTAGCGACCTTGCGACTGACCGCCAGACTACGCCTAGCTGTCAGGTGGAGGACTGCTACTCTCCTTGGCGGTCCGGGAGTGACCGCTTGGGGTTTGGTTTGTCTTCGACCCTTGCGGTCCTGACTGGACTGCTAGGCCAGGCCTTGCGGTCTAGAGGAGACCGCCAGGATCCCTAGTGGTCCAGAGTGGACCGCTAGGTGATTTTTCATGCTTGCCATGTCTGTCTTGCATTGTGTTGGTCTCCGGTCGGTCTGGTTGAGACCCAATGACCAACCTATGACCCCGTGAGTGTCCCAGACAGTCCATGGAGATCGTGACCATATTTTTGGGTGTCCAGAGATACCGTATTATCTCGATTAGTGTGCCCATAGATTTTAAGGGTCAGGGTGACCCTCCTGTGTTATGAGCTTTCGTGATTGCGTTAGATCGAGTCGACGTGAGTCGACATGAGTGCGGTGGGCTCTTCCCCGCACGACGTGGGTTTTTTCAGAAGGTGGTTTCCGAGTGGGCTGTGAGTTTGGCCCTTGGACTGTGAGTCCAGTCAACCAGCCTGGGGCTGGAGATTTTCCTTGTGTCCCATGGTTAGGGGATCAACTCGATGGCTAGTGAGCTACCTTGAGAATCATGTCACCGTGGTGTCAGACCTAGGGATTAGGCCAGATTGACGGCGCTATGTCATCACGTGCAGCGGTCTTGACCTGAGTCTCGTGACTCAAGGACTGTTGGATTATTAGGTCTAGTGGGCTGTCTAGAGTCTGGTGGCCGTGAACCACCTGTTACTCCGTGTTACTTGCGATGGGTGCGTGCGTGATTTTCAGTGTCTACGTTTAGTGAGCCCCTACTAGTCATTACTTTCCTGCACACGCGTGTGCAGACCCACTTGGGAGCGGTAGAGAGCGTGACCCGAGTAAGATGGCTGTTAGGCTGGTTACCGTAGGGCCCCCATGCACAGCCTGAGTCTGGGCTTCGTGGGAAGAACCAACTAGAGGGCCTGACCTAGGGCGCATGGTCTGTGTGTGCACATGTGGCTGGGGACGTCGGACTCGTGCTGACGAGCGTGACCCCAGTTAGTCCTTGTTTTGTGTTCCTGGTTACTGTACGGTGTCTCAGTCTCCGCTTGGGGCGTCGTAGAGAGACACCTGAGGCTGCGGACTAAGTCATCAGTGGACGTATCCGGCCTTGCTTCTGGTGGGTGGTACTCCCGTCACGTGACGTGAGTTGTCGTGTCACGAATTTTTGTTTCCTATCTGTGAGACAGGGTTTCGTGTGTAGTTCGAGGGTTTTTTTGGAGCCGAGGTCTAGGATTTTCGATGAGCGTCATCGAGGGCTTCTCTCTAGACGTTATAGAGATCACGACGACGAGGTTGTGACTGTATTTCGTGACCGTGTGGTTTTGGTGGGCCCTTGTCTGTGAGGATAGGCGTCCACGTTAGTGGCGTCGTGTCATTTTCCTGGTAGCGTGACTAGGGCGATCGTAGTCTGGTAGTTCGTGTTCTGGTGGTCCCCTGACTAAAGATCGGGGCGTATTTTTCGGTACTGTAGGAGTAGCTGTAGAGCCGAGGTTTTATCGACCATCGTGTTTACTATTCTTGCTGTTACTATTGTTCTTGTTGTGGTTGCTACTTTCCGTGCCGCCGTTATTTTTGGTTGGGATTCCGCGAGATCCATATTGAGCCAGTGATAGGAGGCCCACCCCTGATTTTCAGGTGCGGAGGTTCTACCGCGAGGTCTGAGGGCGTTGCGTGGAGATTTTTAGTTGTCAGTTCGCCATGTCGAGTGTTTACTTGGCATTTGGTACATTCGCTACCTTAGACTGTACTTTCTGTTGGACTGGACTCTGTTGTAGTTAGTTATTTATTTCTGTTAATTATTATATTATCCTACTTTATTTTCTATTTCTATATACACCACACCTATCCTTTTAGCCCTTCCAAGCCCTCTGGGTCGTGGGCGGCGGGCCAAGGTCCGAATGGTATTTGGTCATTCCCGATACTCGGATCTTGGGTCGTTACAATGTCCGCTGTTGAGAAAAGATTCGGCACTAAAATCCTCTGAGTCTGAATTTTTTTAGAATACTCACTCCAATCAAATCACAATTTTGAAAGTAGCTCTTTTCTGAAGCGGTATCATGATCTCCCTCTTCTAGAGAATCAGCAGTGACCAGTCTGTGTGTGTAAACATTCTTGGTCTGTCCTGGTCTAAAAGCACAAACAATAGTTTTGGTATCTCACCAAGCCATTGGTCCTACTTTTAGACCAGGACAGACCAGGAAGGTTTACACATACAGGCTAGTCACTGCTGATTCTCCAGAAGAGAGAGATCATGATACCTTCTTCATAAAAGAGCTTATTTCAAAATTGTGGTTTGAATAGAGCGAGTATTCTAAAAAAATTCGATAGCATCTCCATTAAAAAGTGATTATTTTTCACTTTTGTACATCTTGAAAATATATATTAAACAAAATAAAAATACATCCAACATGTGAACTGAGAGATGAAATTGGGAATCATGACATGAGGGATTAAACCATGGGAGTCACACCTTGGATGTGATGTTTTAGAGGCCATACGTGGGCGGCGGTGGTGGAATGGCGATGGGCGGTCGACGAAGGCAGCTACAACGATGCTAGACGACAGCCGGTGGGCGGGTGCGGCAGGAATAGCGGCTAGCTGCCACGGCATGGCACCGGAGGGGCAGCGGTGCTCTGCCAGCGTGGCTGCAAGGGGGAGCGCGACAGTGGGCTGGCCGGCACTCACGGTGGTGCTGGTTCGCGGAGGAGAGGGAGGGTGCGCAGGGCACCCGTGGGCACACAGAGACAAGGTGGCGATGGTCTACGGCGAGAGGGGAAAAGCAAGGGATGCGGGAAAAACAAATGGCTTCTAAGGGTAAGAAATATGTCATAAAGGTGACCAATAGGTCATAAGGGTGACAAATACTTCTAAGGGTAACAAATATGTCCTAAGGGTGACAAATAGCTTTTAAGGGTAATAAATGGGTGTCTAAACGTGAAAAATAACTTGTAGTGGTGACAAATGAAAGAGAGAGAGAGAGAGAGAGGCATTAACAAACAAAAAAATGATGGCTCCCGACACACGTCTCTCCTGTTGTAGACAGATGGACACGATCTACTAGTAGAAAGTGGATCTAGAGGGGGGTGAATAGATCCAACTGCGAAATTAAAATCTCGAATAGGAAATCAGATCAAGCAAACACACAATCACACTGGAGACACCAGATTTTAAGGTGGTTCGGTTTGCAGCCAGCAAAGGGGAGTGAGTGTTACCCGTGCCCTCGGCACCGGGTCGGCCACTAGGATAGGACTCGTCATACCCCTTTGGGAGACCATCTGGCCTTGCTGGCCCTCTACCAGCAAGGGATCAGCCCTCACATCCTCCACTCCTCGGCCGAGTCGCACAATTTGGGCAATTTGATAGCTTTTTTGTTTGCAAACCTATGTAGTCAAAATCCCGCCTAGGCGCTTGCCTAGCCGCTGAGGTGAGGTGAGGCGAGGCCAAGCGATGGCAACTCGCCTCGCCCTGTTGTGGCTCGCCGAGGCGAACGCCTCACTGTCGCCTCACATCGCCTTGCCTGCTTCGCCGCCGCCGCATGCCTCGCCCGTCTTGTCCACTGTTCCCACCAACTCGGCCTCAGTGGAGCCGTGTATCGGGTATGCATACCTGTTAATCCTCGAAAGCGGATCCACGCTTTAACCTGTGAAGGTTTTGCTCCCCTCCCACCCCGCGGCCACTTCTCCCTCCTTCCCCAATCAGCAACCCTAATCCCCAATGGCAATAGCGGCTCCCAGTGAGCGAACAACAACAACGGTGCCTGGTGAGCGGCGACAGCGGCGTCCGACGAGTGATCGGCGACAACGGTGTCCGATACTCATCTCCCTCTCCTTCTCTCTATCTTTCTCACATAGGTGCACACATGCACACACCCTCTCGTTGTTTCCCTCTCCCTCTCCCTCTCCCTCTCTTGTCGTCTCCCTCTCTTACTCTTCCTCTCCATCTCTCTCTGTCTCCATCTCCCTCTCTCGCCGTCTCCCTCTCACTGTCTCTCTGTCTCTCTCTCACACTGTCTCCTTCCTCTTTCTCCGTCTCCCTCTTACTGTCTCTTTGTCTCCGTCACTTTGTCTCTCTCTCCCTCATTGTCTCCCTCTCTCTCCTTCTCCCTCTCATTGTTTCACTGTCTCCCTCTCTTACTCTTTCTCTCTCACATAGTCACACACACAGAGAGAGAGGTGATCGCCTCCTCTTCCACTCTGTCACTCTCTCTCTCTCCCCCCCCTCTCTCTATCTCCCTCACTGTGAGAGAGAGAGGCCGAGCCCCTCTCTGTCTCCCTCTCCCTCACTCTGTCTCCCTCTTTGACTCTTTCTCTCTCACACATGCACACATAGAGAGGGGCTCGGCCCCTCTCCCACTCTGTCACTCTCTCTCTCCCCCCTTCCTATCTCCCTCATAGTGAAAGGGAGGGGCTGAGCCCCTCTATCTCCCTTGCCCTCACGCTTTCTCATCTTTCCCTTTGCCTTTTGGTTGTTCTTCTATCATCCTTCTTAGGGACCTTTACTGTGGTGACAGCCGGAGAGGGGACCGGAGTTATAACAGCAACAGGAGACGTACCTCAGCCACAGGAGGGTCACAAGACCCAAATGAAATAGAGCATTACCTCGACGAGGCACGTGGTTACCCGGTCCGCGTCCCGACATGCTTTAGAAGCGGCCGCTCAGTCTGTGGATAGAGTGGAGATATCTTCCAGCAGCTCTACGACTGTCTCCGATGCGGAGGAAGAAGAAATAGATTTCAGCGGCAATGAGGAGGATGTCTCTAAATCAGAAGCATTGCCCATATTGACCAAAGATCTTTCGCCGTTCCAGCCTCCCAAACTGCTAGTGTTATCTTCCGAGGAGGAGCTGCAGGAAGAGTTTGCCAGTCTTGATACGGAAGTAGACATAACTCCTCCCTTTATCGCCTCAACTGTAGAGCTCTTATCCCCCCTGCATTCTTTTGAGGACGTGGACCTTACACTGAGTGTAAGTCCATTTCACTTTGCTATTTCACACATTTTTCATTTATCGCTTAATGCTATCTTGGTTTGCTCTCAGGAACCTGCCATTACCAACCCAGTAACGGCTGCCATTTCTGAGGCCACCTCATCTGAAGCCTTGGCTATCATCCCTGTTTTGCCAGTAGCTTGCGCGAGAACTTCTGAGATTATTCGTCATGTGCCAATGAGGATACAAGTTTCCATAGACCTGGCATCATTAGACTTGGGAGTTTCAGGGGCAAGTTCTGCTCTCAACAGGGTTTCAGAATTAAGGGCTGAGGTAGACCCGGCCAGAGGTTCTGCATTTGTATCGGCTGCAGTGATGACCATTGCACCTGAATCTGGGGTCCCTACAGTAGTAGCCATGGAAACTGAACCTCTATCCCTTCAGGTCGCAGCCCCTGCGGTCCCATCACTGGCGAAGATGGCTGCTTCGGAAGAGGAGGTTGTGCAGGAAGCAACTATTGCAGCAACTGGTCTATTACTGATAACTGGCTCAGAAGCAACTTCCATGGTTTCAGCATCAAAAGAGGTGGTGTCTCAGGAGAAGAGTGTTGAAGAGACGAACTTTATCCTGAGGACCCATGAAGAAGCAGCTCCAGTAAATATAAGCTCCCCCTCTCTAAATATCCGAGCATCAACCCATAAAGAGGTGCCAACAACGGAAGCCTCAGCCTTGCAGGAAATTGTAGAGAGAGTCGGCCGCCCCCTCTCACTCTCTCACCCTAGCTGCGGTTCCAGCAGCCTCCCAACCTCCTCCATCAACCCCCAGCATCCTTATCCATCTCCCACAACCATTAGACCCCTCCCCATTGCTGCAACTTCACTTTTCCCCACCCCACTCTTCATCTACCACCAACCTGCTCTGCCCAGTTTGCAGACAGCCAGTAAGGTCCTCAAAGAAACATCTCCATCAGCATCACTCTGAAGCTTCTAGTGGCAAGTCATATACCTCTAGAAAGGTCGTCCAAAGAGCTTTCCAAGCAATGTGGTTTCGCCTCTGTCTGAGCTCCGAGCTGCCTGGGAGAGCCATTCTTCTCCGACTACACAGGATTGGTCCGGCCAGCAACCTGAAGCAAATTCCAGGAGCTCCCACGGCCACATCTCTTGGCTTCTGGAGTTGCCACTTGTCTGAGAGCTTCTACCACAAGTCTTCTTCCATCAAAAAAAGAGGCATCCCGTTCGGCATCCGGAAGAGCATTTTCTTAATTTTCTCCCCCAGGTGCTCAGTTCTGTCCACTCCTGGACTAAATCGACACCTGTTCACCGTTCAGGCTGCTCCGGTCTACTCCGACCTCCTCTAGTGTTCTTTCCAGTCACACTTCGAATAAGACTCGTCAACGGTTCCAACAACTCCATCCACACTCAATTCAGAGGTCAGGGCCTCTTCTTCCTGATGCTGAGGTACTCCTGCGGACTGAACCAGAAACTCAGGGCCCTGCTTGCGGCCAGTCCCCGATCGGATCCAGTGACCAGAGAATTCTGAAAAAATCAGGCGTCATCCTGATCCAGTTACGAAGACCCTCCAACTGGTCTCATCACCAGAAAAATTCAGCAGTGGTCGCAGCATCATCATCTCCGACTATCTGTCCCCTGTTCCAGAGAGCAGGTAGAATCGGCAACCTCCTTCGATTTAGTTACTAGTTCAACTTTCCCCTCCCTGCCTGGCCGGCTGACCGCCCCTCCCTGTGCGGAGGTAGTTTTGGGTGTAATTTAACTTCCCTACCCTAAGATCACCCTCCTGCGTGAGGTGTAGTGCATGTAATAGTAGGTCGTCATCCGAAGCTACTTTGGCGCGGCGTGCGGGTGCATACCCACGTCTCCCCGCTCGCCTTCGTCTCCGATCGGGATCGACATCTTCACACTGATCAGGTGAGCTTCTGGCCCCCTCTCCTTGCTAGTTTAACTCTGCTTAGCTTAGTATTATTTCTAAGTTGCTCGTTCATCTGCTGTCCCGTGGATGTCTCCTGACGTCCGATGAGGGTTGTGGCCACGTTATAAGGTAGCCAGGAGTGTTTGTGTATTTTGCCCTGTTCTGTGAGTCATTGTGAGGTTTTGGTCAACCCAGTGTGACCTAGTGGTTGACAGAGGACCTTATGTGTGTCTCGACCATTTTGTGTAGCTCGAGTCATGGTACTGGACACCTTGAGGTATCATCTTACCTCGGTCTATGTGTCCAGGTGTGCTGAGGGTCTCGGTGTTCCCTTAGGTCCCCATGAGTCATTTCATGCGATTGTGTCATTTCCTCTGGCCTAGCATTAGACTGATTGGTGGTGTGTCTTCGTCGTTTCGTGATGATCTTGCCTCCGAGTCACGAGACTCAAGGATCGTGCATTAGTAGGTCTAGTTGCCTTGTGCTGAGTCTGTTGGTAGTTGCTGTGCTGCCTTGGTGCTTCGTAGTTCACGTGATAGTGCTTATTTAGCCTGTCTATACTCCAGCACTTGTGTTTTGGCATCTGTGTCTAGTGAGCCTCCACTAGTCATAGCTAGATGACACGTTTCGGCGTGTCAGCCCACCTGGGAGTGGTGGTGTGGCAGTTCCCGAGACACGATTTTTAAGCTTGTTTCCGTGGGCTCCCTTGCCTGGCAGTAGTGTCCGCTGGGGGAGAAAATTAGCTAGAGGCCTGGCTCATGGCATTGAGCTTGTGTGTGCACAAGTGGTCAGGGGCGTTTGGACGAATGTCGATGGGCATGACCCCGACTAGTCACTCGTTACGGTAGTTCCTAGTTCTGTTCAGATAGTGTCTCAGTCTCTGTCGTGTTTTTGGCATCGTAGACGGACACTCAAGGTGCAACATAAGACGTCAGTGGACGCAGCTGGCTATTCTTCTAGTGAGGAGGTGCTTTCATCACGTGACACGTGACTCTCACATTTCTCACACGTCGTGACCTTCCCAGGTTAGCCCTGTCATGGTCTTGCCCTAGTCAGTATTGTGTTGTGTGCATGACGTTCTAGTCGTGTGTGCGTGGTCGTGTCCATAAGAGCATGCATGGCAATCAAGTCGTGTATGCCTTAGGGTCTGCCTTGTCTGTATAGGTTTTTCTAGGGCTTTTGCCTCTTTCTTGTAGGCCTTCGCTTGCCTGGTGTCTCGCCGATGAATCGGTGACTCCTGACTTCATCAGTTCAAAGTTTGCCCTTTTGTTACCGTCTGGAGTAGCTCAGGGAGCCGAGGTTAGTTCGGCTCGCGTGGTGCTCCGTGTGTGGTACCGGCGGCTCCCTGAACCGGGCCGCTCATGTGCTCGGGTGTCCGCACCAGAGAGACACCCAACTCTCAAACACAACTTCAATCCATTGCTGGGGATTCCATGACCAGAAGTCCACTCAGGGTGATGACTTCCTCAATTACCGAACGTCGAGCACCCCACAAGGCACAATTACAACTCCGACCAAGAGCGAAACTTACACCACTACCACTGCTGATGCCAACACTTCTGACGGTTCCACTCAACCAATGGCTCTCACCTTAAGAGCCGAACCACAACCAATGCTCACTGATTTCCACCAATACACAATGAGCGTCGATACTTAACCACTCGAGACATCACAATCCACCACACATCAGCTGGGAAGAATCATCCACCAGCCGCCAGTCATACACAGACCAAGGATCCTCTAATCATTCTCCTCTCCTGCTTTCTTGTAGAATCTTCAGTCTGTTCTCCAGGTGTTCGCTCACATCCATTGGCCCGAACATCCACTGTCTCTACATCTGGGCCATACATCGTCTAAAAACCATCCTAATCCTCCCTAGCCATCTAGCCAATTCCAACTTCTCAAAAAGGGAAGGAAGGACAATGAGGTTACCCATGCGAACCTCAAACTCCTCAATCTCATCAATACTAAGCACAATGCCTTAAATCCCTTCCCAATGGCAGAGCTCCACCTTACATCCACAGTTCGGGAGATTCTTTCATCGAGGAGATAGCTATTCCATATTACAACTATCCAATAGACACTGAACAACTCTACACTTCCACCTGGTACGCTGACAGACCGCTCAGACAGGCAATCTCTCGCTTCACACATATACTTCCCTTGTACGGCTCCTCCTTGTTGTGTTATGTGTTTTAATGATGTCTAACTATGACTTATGAATTGTATGAAGTGTTCTAAAATGCTCACTAAGTTCTGATTCTTAGGTAACTCAGTTGACCAAGTGTAGTATCAAGTTGACAAAATAAGGAAAAATCACTCGATCGAATTCAAGATTTAGTCAACTGATATGCGCCCAAGTCGACAGACCTTCTTGCAAATAGGTAGCTAAGTTGACACAAGAAGGAAATCAGGTCAACTCAGGTAGCTGGCCAGTCGACCGACATACTGTAAGACCCGGTAGTTAATGGATTCGTATCGATATCAAAATATAAAATAATTAATGTGTTGCAGCTATTTTAATGGGCTTAATGGGCAAAATTCAATGATAGAGCGTAGGTGGAATGGGAGTAGGAGAAAAAGTGAGGGGCATGAGATCGCTCTCCACCAGTGAGTGTGGTGTTGAGTATTCAGGATCACCTTACCTTCTCAGAGGGCTTTCTTGGGGTTTATATAGCTGCTTACTCTCTTGGCTAGAGATAGGGTATCTGGAGGGACCAGGGGGCATTATGTTCTGGAGGAGGACCCTTCTTCTTCCCTGTCCCTTCAAGTTTCCTTTCTCCAAGCGGTAGTGAGATTCTCACAGGGAGATATGCCCTGCCAAAGGAAACTGCGCCTGTGAGGGGTCCGAGCGTAGGATATCCGCTGGTGGGATGCTTGGGCTCCTTCCGAGCGTAGTGGGTAGCATTGCGACGGTTATGCTTGGGTGCCAATTGGGCTTTTTTGAGCGACTGTTACTCGGTCTTCCCGGCCTAGAGGTTGCCTATGAAGGTCTGATCCGAGTGTGATTAGGCTTCGAGATAAGTGGGCCCATTCATGGGGTTGTCACTTGGGGAGCTCGGCCTGGTTGGGTCGACTTGGGCCTGGTTGGGCCAGTCTAGACCTGATTTGGCCGTCCCGATCCACACATGTATTTGGGCTGTGGATTTACCCCTCTCCACCACCGATGCACTAAACAGGTATTATGCTATGAACACCAATATGGCAGAATGTTATAAAGCCCTCGCCACTGGACATTCTCCTGTCACTTCTACTTCAAAATAGTTATGCACAATCAAAGACTATCTCCAAAAATTGAAGGAGTTGCCAGGTTACAATCAGGATATTTTGTATATGGCAGGAAATCTTTTCCATGACTCTCATGTTCGGTCAGTCTTTATGGCATTGGATGATGAGGACAAGTTGGGGTGGATTGCTCATCTAATGGGATGAGCCACTTTATCCATGCGCCTCGGCATTGACTATGTGTTAGTCATCTTTGTATTTGACTATCTTACTTTCTACTTTGTAAGACTTTATCATTTTCAATCGGGCATGTATTAATAGTGGACGTTTGGCATAGCTTTCATTAAGTATTTTGTAATTAAAGTGATGTGACACAATGATGGGGGTGGAAGATCCTTGGACCGATTCCGCAAGCACAATGGCAAGAGAGGAGAGATACGTAGATGTCGATCCATCGTCACACACACGATCCCCGTGGTGACTCAGTGATGCCGAGTAGAGGTGGTGGGGCAAGACCCTTGCTGGTAGAGGGCCAGCAAGGCAATGGGTTTCCCTCCCAAAGCTGTTATATCTTGCGCCTTCAATGTACTACACGATAATCCTTTTATCTCTTCGGAGCTTTATCACTCTTAGGAGGCCTCGCGGGTTCCAAGTGGTATCATGTGTATTCGATAGTTCTATCAGGTACATCTGGTATCTGGGATCTGGGTCGTCACAGTTGGTATCAGAGCGTTTTTGTGTGAAGTACATGGTAATCCGAGATATATAGTCACCAGAGTCTTGAAGTCCTGTATAGTTAGCCAGCTGAAGGCTGGTGGAATTTGCTGGCATTAGGTTTCGCGATTCATCAGCACTTTATTTTTCGCGTGTTGTTCCGGTTGCTGTTGACTTTTAACGTTGGTTCGATGACCGTAAACATTCTTACGTTGTTTTGGTCGTCCCAGCTTGAGTCTATTCAGCTCCTAATGTATCTCGCTTCTGTTGAAGTGCTCGATTAGATTCCTTGATTGAGAAGATGCTTGAGTGAACCTAGATTTTCCTTCCTGGTGAGCTACTGTTAGTAAGCTTCATTCTTATCATCCCTTTTGGTGGAGTCTTTTCGAGGTTAGCCTTGGAATTGCTGTCCTAGTTATGCCTTTGTCCTGTGTCTACTTGAGTGTGGACGGCTTTATTTTGAGCATGATCTTCTCCTTGCTTTACGGTTGCTTAGCTTTGGACTCCGTTAGGGTGTTAGCAGCTGTTGCATACCATGTTTCGTCCTGTCGTGTCCAACGGCCGATGTGTTATGAGGGCTCATTTATTATTTCAGGATGTGATGGTAAGCTGAGATTAGCATTTTCCCTTGTACTTTGTGCTGAAGCTGGTACTCTCCTTCGTTGCACTTAGGCTCCCTGTGATCGGTTGTTCGCTAGATCAGTACTTGTGGCGTGTTACGTTGACATTTTCATCAATTGCAATGACGCCGAGCGTGTACTGAGATGCGATTGCCGAGGTATTTTCTGTTGCCTGTGTGCGTTGTATGAGTGTGCAGCGGAAGCATGTGGGTTGATAACCCACTAGTCGAGAGAATTATTCTTCTCGATGTGACTTCATCTTGGCTTCTTGTGCCTTGATGTCGTCCATTGCCATGCTGTTGCTGGTAATTTTCTGGTGTTGGCATCGACATTGTGAGTGTTGGGGAATTTGTCAGCATTCCTGCTGATTGAGTACCCTCTGCTCTGCATTTCTTCTCTCGGGTGTTGTGCTCTCAAGGCGTGCCTGTAGTTCTTGAGATGCGTCCCTTGAGGTTGTCATTTTCTTGTGCAATGCCAAGAAGCAAGGGTCAGACCTATACCTTGCCGAGTCTGAAGAGACCGGCACCGATCGGAGACGAGGGCGCACCGGGGAGCGTGTGCACCCGGCGGACATGCTGCGTCGAGGAAGCTTGGCGAAGTCCTTACTAATACATCTACTATGCTCCACGCAGGGAGGGGTTCACGGGGGTGGGGGGGACCAATTACACACACTACCCTCGCGCAGGAGGGGGGATCACAGGGAGGGGGAACAAACTATCGACCGTATGCCGAGCTCGGGCGTCCGATCAAGGTGCAGCTAGCTCCTAGACAATGATAAAGGGACACCAAAGGATGCCTGAAGGTATGGCTAGAGCTGCGATCATTGGATGGAGACGGCGGCCGCGGCTGTGGGCCTATGCAGTTCTGCCGTGCAGGACAGATTGGCGCAGTCATGGTGCGTTGGTCAGTATGGGTGCTGTGGAACTCCAATCATGACGGGACCAAGTTGTGGACGTTGTTGACAGGGAGGTCTACGAACCCTCAGAAGATGGCAGCCGTCTGATCACCTCGCTGGACGTGGTCGCAGGAACGACTGGCATCAGGTTTCTGGGTGAACAGTTGGACCAGTCGCAGGTAGCTGTGGGGGAACTCCCAGTGCTGACGTCGGATCGGGATGAGACCACTTGTGTTAGTTCTGTATGATTGAAAGATGCAGCTTTGATGAAGACCGTCTGACCTAAAACGGAGAGGAAGAGGGGGTATCGGGGCAGACTTGACAGCAGCCAGTCCTGGGTGAATAGGGGACTCTGGGTCTGGCGTGCCTGTGGGAGAATGGCCACCCTGGTTGGAGACGACATTGAAACCAGGAGAGACCACCTCTGATGCGTCGGTGCTTCGGAGGATCAGAACTCTCGTGAAGATAGCTCTGACTGAATCGTGCAGGGGCGGGCTGTGGAGCTGCTGCCAGATGGAGCTCAGGTTCAGACCTGAGTTGGGCGCAGTTGCACAAGAATGGGCGGCGCAAATCGTTCCAAGGTCAGATCGCCACGGGATCACTTATGGAACAAAGCTGACTCGACGACGTACAACTCCACAGAAGGAAGCTTCAGCTGGTTTGCACCGTGGACGCCAGGGTAGCCTCTGCAAACTTGACTTCTACTACTGGCTGGTTGCAAGGACAGTAGCGAGGCCTCCTCGATCGACGGGAGGGCGTAGCGAAGACGGGGCGATGCTGGGGTGTCGTGGATGCCCAGAGCAGGGGGAGGGCACTTATTGCTCTAATGACACGATCTATATAGACGCGTCACGCATCCGAGAAATCTTCCGCGCTCGGGGCGTGACAGTATCAATGTAGCTTCAACCTGTTTAAGGAATCACAGTACTATTCCTAATGCAAGGGGTTGAACAAGGGGAGGGGAATTCAAAGTTACAACTAAAAACTACCTCTTGTAGGGAGGGGCTGTAAGTTGGCCAGGCGGGGAGGGGGAAAACTAAGCTAGTAGCCTAACAGCGAAGCTTGTCTGATCTGCTAGCTCTCTAGAATAGTGTGATAGGAAGTCTTTTTTGGCACTGCTGCGGACTCTCCCGAACTTTGTTGGTGATGAAACTAGCACCAAAACCTCCTGGGTTGGCCTAGTAGGACTTCAAAATTTTTGGGGATTTTCTCATTGATGACGATGACCGGGGAAGAGTTGTGAATAGGGCTGCTTGACTCTGATCCTGGCAGCTTCTGGGTCACCATTGCTGGAAGGTGAGGCCACCATAGATGCTATCGAACTCTGAAGTGGGCAAGGCTGGAGTCGTTGTATTTGTAGTCGACCACTCTTCGAACGAAGACCCACGGGGGCACCGGCGGAGGTCGGAGTAGATGGCAAGGCCCCGAACAGTAACATGGTGTTAGGTCAGTCCTAGAGGGAACTGATCCAGCACACGCTCGGGAGAAATTATGGAACTAGCTGTTCTGGAGTCCAAATGGTGTGTAGCTTCTTGGAGGTGGAAGGAGACTCGTAGGAGAAGGTCTCAGTCAAGTCCCGCATCAAGAGCTTCAGGAGGCTAGTCGTAGATGCCTCTACAAGTTGCGGCTGGGTGTCAGCCAGGGAGGAGATGCGCAGTCTGACGGTGAAGGCTCCTCTAGGCATACACTAACGTGGACGAAGGCGAGACCACCACCATTGAAAATAAGGCTGGACGATGCTTCCGATGGTATCTCTTGTGCTTCTAGGGGCTCTAGGATGAGGATGTGGCCGGCTCTGCTAGTGGATGGAGTTCTGCAGGGCCTCAACTAAGAGCAGGCTTTCTACAACAGGTCCGAATGGGCATGGAGGGGGGGATGTGGGGCTCCTGAATGGTGATGGGAGATAAAGGGATGGTGGGAGGGGATGTGGGGGAGGTGTGGAAGGGTGCTAGGGGGAAGCTGGAGGCCCTGGGGGAGGGGAGGGATGCATGGGGTACTGTTGGTTCTCTGCACTAGGTGGAGGGGGAGGGAAGGTGGAGGATGAACTGGGGTTATATATAGAATTATGGGGCATTAACATAATTTTGGTTTCTTTAATGCCTTCTTGCAATTAAAGGTTTAATAACAAAAAAATAACCAAAACCCATTTTTCACCCACGTAGAGGAGGAACCCAAGGTTCTCCCTCTCTCTTCTCACGTGCCTCCCCTCTCCCTCCCTCACTCTCATGGCGTCCTACTCCACCCGGTCGTGGGCGGCTTAGAGGAGGAGACCCCGGTGAGTTTGGGGTGACGACGGAGTGCTCGTGAGGTCGTGAAAGGAGGGTTTGTGTGGTTGTAGTTGTTTCTCCCATGTGGGAGGCAGTTTTGACGTGAGGAATGACGTTCTTTTGCAATTCCAAGTAGGGGGATGGAATTATACCTTGCCTTTACAAGTTTTCATATTATTTTGAGTGGTTACAAGCATGTTAGAATGGTTATTTGGATCAAAAACTTCATGTGGTTTGAGTTCTTAAAACTCTAGCATGTTTAATATTGTGGAATGCTCCATTTGATGTGTTTTTGGGGCTTAAAACATGTAAAAATGATGTATGACAGGTTAATATAGGTGTTTCTCATGTAATCCCATCGTTTTGAATGATTTGGGAAGGGTTTAAAACTGATAGGGTGTGTTTCGCACCGTCTATAATGGTAGCGGTCTTCATAAGACTGCTACTATGGATTAGCGGTCCCCAGGGAGACAACCTTTAGTGAGCTAAAGCGATGGGCATTTAGCGGTCAGGGGTCTGACCGCTACTGTCCTTTAGCGGCCATCCCCATGATCGCCAAATGAAGAGTGGCGCTCCGAGCGATCAGGGGTCTAACAGCAGAGGCCACTCCGAGCATTAAAAGCTATGGGGCTCAGCCCCCCCTGAATTGGCAATCACCACGCGCTGCCTTTGACACCGCATGAAGTAGGCAGGTGTGATCTTCCCATTCTCAGCAACGATATGCATGGACTAGTGGCCTCGTCTTTGAGGTGGCCACTCTACCTAATGTCCAACGAGAACTCCATGGCAGCGCTGCTTCACATAGTGGAAGCTTGAAGCCCAGACCTTCGAAGGCAATGTAGAAGAATTCACATCCACACCTATAAATTGGCCCGTGGTCGAAGAAGAACAGGTTGGCTGGAGGCCTTTTGGTATTTCCAGAGACTCTATACCCTACTGCGTGTGAAGATAAGAAGAGAGAAAAGAAGAGGAAGAGGGAGGACAGAAGAGATGAAGATACGGGGGGAGATTGTTGCTCTACTCCGGGTTCTAGAGTTGTCTCGCATTCATTTAGCTCCACCCCATGTCCATCATGTAGCATTCCCATAGTTTCAAATGGACTCCAAGTCGCCCAGGCAATATGATCGTTGGCACACCCATGGGCTTAGAAACCATCCTATCTCCTTCATTAGGTCCGAAGCCTCAGACTTTTTGTGGCTCCAAAGTCCCGAGTGACTACCTAAAGTGGGAAGCCGCTATGGACAAATACTTTGATTGTTACCCCATGTCCGAGGCCATGCAATTCTCTTTTGCCAAGAAGCAGCTTCTTCACGAAGTCATCGAAAAGTGGGACTACATTGAACGCTTGAGAGAAGTTAGGAGGCAATGGCCCATCGAGTCATGGTGGGACATGAAGAAGAAGGTTAGGAGGGTCTACCTTCCCCACCTGGTCCCCTCCAACCAGTCCCACCCAGTCACCTCCAACCTTCCCCACCCAGTCACCTCCCACTAGGAAGGTCATCGTCAGAGGCAAAGAGCCCCGCACGTAGATGAGCCTAGACCCCAGACTAGGCCGAGAGACGTTGAGCTAGTCCACCACGATGCCCCTACTCCAACCCGCACCTTTGTCGAACTCTTGAAAATATTTTCAGACTGGTTGGATAGCATGGATAGGACGTGTGCTCATATTGACGGACTCCTACCTGAACCTAAGGAGGTCATGGTTGGCAATCTCAATTCGGTGCCATCTATGGAGACCCCAGGTCCTCTCCCCATCATAGAGGGCATCCCTTCCCCATCTGAGGGAGATGCTTTGCCACCCTCCGAACTTTAGCTGGAACCATACGTCCTTCCAAAGGGTGAACTTGTCAATGAAGAGCCTTTAGTTAGCTGGTTAAGGAATGGCCTAATTCTAGATGCTCTGATCCCTTGCTATCCTTCTATAGAGCCAGCATTACAGGTAGTGTCCACCACATCTTTTAGAACCACCTGCCAATCCTCTTACTTCGTGGACACCATGGATGACCTGCTTAAGGGATTAGGTTGGCAAATGGAGCTGACCAGCATGTTGGCTCTCAGGCCCAATCCACCTAGGTGCCTTAGCTTCATATACCCATCCTTGGGTTCTATTACTTCCGTCTGCACGGTGGGTCCATACACCAGTGAGCTCATCTTGCTCTTGCCTCTACCAGACGAGCTCCACCACTTTTCCCCCAATGACCCCTTCTCTCCCATAGAGAAGTCCACACATCCTATAGAGCCAGCAACTTCCTTGATCCCCTCAGTTCTCTCACCGTCGGCGTGAGCACATAGAAGATACAAAGGGACAAACCACAGGGGAGCAAGCGATCAGCCACATACCTTGCCAAGCCTGAAAAGGTCGACGTCGATCGGAGATGATGGCGAGCCAGGGAGCGTGCGCACCCGGTGAACACGTTGCATCGAGGAGGCTTGGCGAAGTCCCTACTAATACATCTACTACGCTCCATGCAGGGAGGGGGGTTCACGGGGGTGGGAAAATCAATTGCACACACTACCCTCACGTAGGAGGGGGGATCGTGGGGAGGGGAAACTAGTTAACGGCCGTACGCCGAGCTCGGTCATTCGATCGAGGTGCAGCCAGCTCCTGGACGATGATAAAGGGACGTCAAAGGATGCCTGAGGGTTTGGCGCTGAGCTGATGTCATTGGATGGAGACGGCATCCATGGCTGTGGGCCTGTACGGTTCTGCCACATAGGATAGATTGGTGCAGTCGCAGTGCGTTGGCCGGTACGGGCGCTGTGGAACTCCAATCACGATGAGACCAAGTCATGGACGTTGCTGACAAGGAGGGCTACGAACCCTCAGAAGATGGCAGCCGTCTGATCACCTCACTGGACGTGGTTGTAGGAACGGCTGGCGTCAGGTTTCTGGGTGCACAGTTGGACCAGTCGCAGGTAGCTGTAGTGGAACTCCTAGTGCCGATGTCAGATCGGGACAAGACCATTGCGTTAGTTCCGTATCGTCAAAAGCTACAATGTTGGTGAAGACCGTTTGACCTGAAATAGAGAGGAAGAGGGGGTGTCGGGGCCAACTTGACAGCAGCCTGTCCTGGGCAAACAGGGGCCTCTTGGCCTAGCGCTATTGAGGGAGAATGGCCGCCCTAGATGGAGACTATGTCAAAACAAGGCAGGACCACCTCTGGTGTGTTGGTGCCTCGAACGAGCAGAACTCTCATGAAGAGAACTCTGGCTGAATCGCACAGGGGCGGGCGGTGGAGCAGCTACCAAATAGGACTTAGGATCAGACCCGAGTTTGGCGCAGTTGCATAAGAATTGGCGGCGCGAATGGTGTCGAGGTCGGATAACAGCGGGATCACTTCTGGAACGAAGCTGACTCAACATCGTACGACTCGACAGAAGAAAGCTTTGGCTGGTCTACACTATGGAGGACAGGGTAGACTCTACAATTGTGACCTCAGCTGCAGGCTGGTTGCAGGGAGCAGCGGAGAGATCTTCCTAATCCACGGGAGGTCGTAGCGGCAACGACATTTCCTAAAACCATACCACCCAACCCTCCAACCTATCTTCCACTTCCAAACCCACCCCAACCTCCCTGTGTGCTTGAAATTTCATCAAACATGTTGTCTGGACCATGTAAAACTCGGTGCACATTTTGGTTTAAAAATGCATTCCAATCTTCGTGCAATCACTGTTCAACTCTGTGCACATTTGCTTGATCTTCATGCAATCACTGTTCAACTCTATGCACATTTGCTTGTTCTGATCTCTTAGCTCGGTGCACATGGTTATAAAAGTCTGAGAATGTCATTTAGAGTCCGTGCATGTTATGTTTCATTAAGGCTCTAAGGTCCGTGCATATAGACCATCAAGCAAAAAGAAGGTCCGTGTTCTCCTTACTTTGTGCATACAAATCTTGGTGCAGACTTTTGTCTCGCAAAGGTCCATGCACATAGAAGGTACATGCATGTCCCAGATCAGTGTCTTATAACCCCGTGCATATCTTCGCAAGGTCCGTGCACATATACGGTCCGTGCACATTCTCGTTAGATGGCATATAAGGTTCGTGCACAAAAGGTTTATGCACTTTTCAATTTTGAGTCCGTGTATATCTAAGTGTTTGAGAGGTTAGGTTCATGCATGTTTTGGATTGAACAATAAAGTCTACGCACGTTTACATGCCAACTATTGTTATGTCCATGCACATTTCACTTATTCCTCATAAGGTCCGTACATATTTTCGCTCAGTGTCTCATAAGGCCCGTGCATATCTTCGTTCAGAGTCTTATAGGTCCGTGCATATTCATGTAAGAACCGCATGCATAGTCCATGCATGTTTTGCTATTTATCTGTGCACACTTGCATTTAGCCTAGACAAGTCCATGCACATTTGCATTGCTCACTTAAAGTCTGTGCATATTTCAAGCCTTAGCATATACTAGGTCCGAGCTTGTCTCGAGTCTGTGCAAAGTCTTATTATGCACCCATAAGGTCTGTGCAAACTGAGGTGCTACACGTAGGTAAGGTCTATGCATGAATAAGATCCGTGCATACTCTGCTTGTACATGAATATGGTATGTGCACATTTGACCTATGCTATTCAAGTCCGTGCATCATTTCATAGTCGGTGCATGTTTTGTAGAAACACATGTATAGTCTGTGCAGTTCTTGTTGTGAGCATATAAGGTCTGTGCATGTCTTAGATTGAACACTTAAGTCCGTGCATATTTCTATCTTTTACCATTTAAAGGTCTGTGCACATTGTAGGTTTAAGGAATCGAATGCATAGCTATTGTCCAGAATTAGTCCAATTACACTGTCCCATGCTGGCTTAGGATGTTTTTCGTGTGATTAATAAATTTTTCTGTTCATTATTTATTTGTTAGTTGTTCGAGATGTCACCTCGGTGTCGGAGAGTCTCGGTTCCCCAGGAAGAGAGTAGTGTACCTGCTCTAGTTCCTGTTGTTCCAGTCCAAGAGGATGCGCCTGGCAGTCGCGGGTGGGCATTGAAGGAATTTTTGCTATTTCACTCGCCGACATTTGAAGGCCAGATCGACCCGGATGCTAGTAGAACTTGGTTGGATGCCACCGAGCGCGTGTTTCGTTCTATGGAATGCGCGGATGATGAAAAGGTGATGCTCGGTACCTTTCAGCTCTAGGGCACAGCTTTAACTTGGTGGAACATCGAGTGAGAGATTTCTTTTCAATCTCGCCCACTTCGCCAGATTTCCTGGACCGAGTTCATCGCTACTTTTGAGACTACTTTCAGCCCGGCTTATCTCCACATGGATAAAATGCATCAGTTTTTACAGCTTGTCTATGGAGGAATGTCGGTGCTCGAGTATCGGAACAGGTTCTTGAAATTGGGCCGTTATGCTCCCCACATTCTTGCAAATGAGGCTTTGAAGACAGAGCAATTTCTACGAGGCCTTCATGCTGAGTTGAGGCAGCCGCTGATTGTTGCCCGGGTTACCACTATGACCGAAGTTTGCATTAGAACTGGATTTGGCAAGGTCTCTTGTCCCTTCTCCGGCATTGTCGGTTCAGCCAACAGCTCAACTTCCTCCGAGTTATCTGCCTCCTATTCCTGCATTTCCTTCTGCCACTTCTGTAGTTAGTGGTGCAACTTCTTCTGGTAGGTCTCAGTTTAAGGCATACAAGAGCAAGAAGAGATTCAGGAGATGATTTGATCGACAAACTTCATCTGGTACTACTCAGCAGTCAGCTCCTTCTTTCCAGCAGCGCTAGGGTTCTGCAAGGAGTCAATTAAAAGGTTGTGCGCGGAGTGGTGGTAGTCACCCAAGCAGACCATGTTCATTGCCAGTGGTATGCTTCCGATGTGATCAGCCAGGTCATGTAGTGACAGACTGTCCGATGCGAGCAATCCCAATGCAGTTTGCTTCTGTAGCTCCATCTCAACCATCTCAGTCCCAGTTCAGACCTCTGCTCCCACCACCGCAACCGTCTTAGCAATTTCAACAGATGCTTCCTCAGGCTTTGGCGACATCAGATACTAAGAAAGCAATGCCAAGAAGCAAGGGTCAGATCTATACCTTACCGAGTCTGAAGAGACCGGCACCGATCGGAGACGAGGGCGTGCCGGGGAGCATGCGCACCCGACGGTCACGTTGCGTCGAAGAGGCTTGGCGACGTCCCTGCTAATACATGCACTACGCTCCACGCAGGGAGGGGGGTTCACGGGGGAGGGGCGACCAGTTACACACACTACCCTCACGCAGGAGGGGGGATCGCGGGGAGGGGAAAACAATCATTCGATCGTACGTCGAGCCCGGGCATCCGAACGAGGTGCAGCCAGCTCCTGGACAATGATGGAGGGACGCCGAAGGAAGCCTGAAGGTCTGGCGTTGAGCTTCTGTCGTTCGATGGGGTCGGCGACCGTGGTTGTGGGCCGGTGTAGTTCTACCGCGCAGGACAGATTGGCGCAGTCATGGTGCGTTGGCCGGTACGAGTGCTGTGGAACTCCAACCATGACGGGACCAAGTCGTGGACATTGCTGACAGGGAGGTCAGTGAGCCCTCAAAAGATGGTGGCCATCTGATCACCTCGCTGGACGTGGTTGCAGGAACGGCTGGCATCTAGCTTCAGGGTGAACAGTCAGACCAGTCGCAGGTGGCTATGGGGGAACTCCCAGTGCCGACGTTGGATCGGGACGAGACCACTTGCGTTGATTCCATAACGTCGAAATCTGAAACTTTCCTGAAGACTGTTAGACCTGAAACGAAGAGTAAGAGGGGGTGTTGGGGCCGATTTGCCAGCAGCCTATCCTGGGCGAACAGGGGACTCTGGGTCTGGCGCGATTGAGGGAGAATGGCCGCCACGGAAAGAGACGATGTCGAAAGCAGGTGGAACCACCTCTGGTGCATCGGTGCCTTGGAGGAGCAGAACTCTAATGAAGAGAGCTCTGGCTGAATTGCACAGGGGCGGGCGGTGGAGCTGCTACCAGATGGTGCTCAGGTTCAGACCTGAGTTTGGCACAGTTGCACGAGAACGGGCGGTGCGAATGGTACTGAGGTCGGATCATCACAGGACCACTTCTGGGATGAACCTGACTCGATGACGTACAAATCCACAGAAGAAAGCTTCGGCTGGTTTGCACCGTGGACGCTGGGGTAGTCTCTGTAATCTCGACCCCTGCTGCAGGCTGGTTGTAGAGAGCAGCAGCGTGGTCTTCTCGATCCACGGGAGGGCGTAGCGATGACGGGGCGACTCCGGGATGCCGTGGACGCTTAGGAGCTCAAGGGGGAAGATACGTGCATCAATCCAACCAGAAGGACCTTCAAGCTTCAAGCAGCAGCAAGGCAACTAGCAAGGAGAATTGTGTGTGGGTGACTTGGTCGTCGGCTAAGGACGCCGAGGGTATGTCACTTGTACTTTCCTCGCATGGTCTTTTGCCATGACACACAAGTCTATGCCCACCACGCGTGAGACGTTATGACAAGGGTGCGACCATGCACGCATGTGACATCACGCTTCCTAGTACCCACGAGGCCATGTCCGATCGCTCGATCCGAGTAGCGATTGAGTCTTGCCCGGGCACAAGTCTGATACACTCGCCAGTCACCCAGCTACAAGCCCCTCATTTTGTGGAGCAAACACGGCCCACGCCACGAGAGGAACACTATGTAAAATATGCGAATACCCGCTTTGTCACGCATAGACCCGGGGATCGACCATTGTGTCGGAATTGTCCCGCGGCTTCCGCCTATTGTACCTCGGCCACTATGGCCCACTTGTAAAGCCATATAGCTCTAAAAAATTGTACAACCATTTGGACATATGCACTCGCATCCACGTTCGGGCCCTCAGCCCTCTTTTGTTGTGTCACCTAGCGTGAACCCCTCAGCAACTCTAACCCCAGTCAACCCCGTCCTGTCTAGTGGGAACCTACAGCTGCGAAGTGCTCCCTGCTCTTCACCCAGGACCTCAGGCCTACACAGACTTCTCTTCAGCAATAGAATGAAGGTGTTCGAATTCAATCCGATGTAAATAAACATCGACTGCTTGCTGTCGGTGGGGAAAGATGTCCTATACAGGACTCCCCACAGTCGCCTGCGCACTTGCACCTACGGAACTGACCCTTCCCACCACGTGTCCCTCACCTCCCGAGTCCATGTGCCGCGCCCTGGTGGTGCTTCCCCGGTCAGCTTTCGATTCCATGGGTGATTATCGAGAAATCGACTGGCACGCTCACATCCCAGCCATGTTTCCCTTAAAACCCATAAACCTCCTGTGCCGTTCGATCGCCCCTCGGGTTTCCATAAAAGACAAGTGCACGGTGCCGCTTTGAGGAAGATATGGCCATGAGAGGGGGTGTCACGCCCCGAGCGCGGAAGATAACTCGGAGGTGGCGTGGCGGAGTCTATAGCGATCAAGTCAATCAGAGCGTAGCGCATTCAACACATACAGACAGAGTGCGTAATATAGAAATAACCCAAGATTTATTAATAACCATGTTTCTCTCAAATATTTTTTACATTTTTTAGAATTTTTAGTATTTTTTAAATTTTCCTATATAACCCCCTTAACCCTTTCTCTCTCCCCATTCTCTCTTTCTCCCCTCTCTTCTCCGGCGGCCGACGGAGCGAGGCGGGGGCGAGGCGGAGGCAGCGCGAGGGCGAGGACGACGAGGATGGGTCGAGGATCGACGCTCTTTAACAAGACTCACTAGGAAGGAAAATCCTTTCAAGTGGACAAGGGAATGTGAAGAAAACTTCTTAGCTCTTAAAGAACATCTCACCATGGCACCTGTGCTGGCATTGCCCATAGAAGGTGGTGGATTTGAAGTTTATACCGATGCATCTCGCATTGGCTTAGGTTGTGTGCTTATGATGAGTGGCAAGGTAATCTACTATGCTTCCAGGCAGTTGAAGTGACATAAGGAGAATTACCCAGCTCATGATCTGGAATTGGCAGCTGTCATATTTGCCTTGAAGATTTGGCGTCACTACCTTTATGGAGAGAAATTCACGGTCTATTCAGACCATAAAAGTTTGAAATATCTATTCTCTCAGAAAAAGCTGAATATGAGGCAAAGGCGATGGTTGAAGTACCTTAAAGACTTTGATTTTACTATTCAATATCATCCTGACAAGGCAAATGCTATTACCGATGCACTCAGTAGGAAACTAATGGGAAAGTTATCAAGTCTTATGAAAGGTATGACCAATCTTATCTCTAAATTTGCTCAGTTGAATTTAGATATCAATATGAAGAAGAAAGAGGATTGCTTTATAGCAAACATCCGAATGCAACCCACACTAATAGAAGATCTAGTTAAGTTACAAGATAATGACCACGTATTGATGGAAATCAAGGCCAATATAGAGTAACAGCCGGATTTCTCTATTACAAATGATGGAAGATTGTTATTTAAGGTTGTATACTGGATCATGCTAATACTAAGAAATTGATCTTAGAAGAAGCTCATAAGTTTACACCATTCACACTGGTGCTATCAAGATGTATCAAGATCTCAAAAGAAATTATTGGTGGCCCAATATGAAGAGAGAAATAGTGGATTATGTGTCACGTTGTCTTACTTGTCAACAGATTAAGGCAGAACACCAAAGGCCCGCTGGAAAATTGCATCCCTTGAAAATTCCGAAGTGGAAATGGGATAGTATAAAGATGGATTTTATCATGGGACTGCCTAAGTCGAGAGGTGGACATGATGGAATATGGGTAATCATAGACCGTTTAACAAAATCGGCTTATTTTCTTCCAATTAAAAGTCGATGGTCTGTGGATATCCTAGCTGCTCTCTATATGAAGGAGATTGTTAAGTTACATGGTGTCCCTATCACTATTATTTTTGATCGAGATCCTCGATTCACTTCACAATTCTAGAAGGTCCTACAACATTCTTTAGGGACCCGATTGAATTTCAGCACAGCATTTCATCCACAAACTGATGGACAAACTAAAAGAACCAATCAAGTGGTGGAGGATATGCTAAGGGCATGTGTTATGGATTTCGGTGGAAGCTGGCATGACCATTTACCTCTAGTGGAGTTTGCCTATAACAAGAGCTATCAGGCTAGCATTCAGATGGCACCATTTGAGGCACTTTATGGGAGGAGTTGTCGCTCACCGATCTGCTGGAATGAAGTAGGAGAAAGATAATTGTTAGGTCCGGAGTTGATAAGGGATACTTGTTGACACCCGTTTTTATCGATAAATTGGATCATCCCTGTTACTCCCATTTGTTGATGCCTCGAGTTGTCCGTTGTTTGTCGGGTAATCTTCTGGCAATGTTTGGGCCTATTTTGTGAAAGGCCTCCCTTCCTGGCTGGGTCCATTTCAACTCAGGGCTTAATGGGCCTTGGAATTATATTTTTCTTCCCATTTTATTACAAATTTTAGCGCCCAACACTTGTGCGGCCCGTGACTAGCTGCTCATGCATTTATTGTTTATTTTTGCCATTTTTTTGAATTATCACTGACAAGCATATGTGCGGCCTCATTATGACCACATATAGATAATGTGCGGTGTACATAAAGCCGCATGTCCCTCAGAGTCCAACACCGGATTCTTCGGCCAGTTTAAGGGATAAATTAGTGACTTTTGTTAATTATCACCGACAGAGTTGGACGGCCCAAAGATGACCGCATCAAAGTGATGTGTGGTCTATTGTGAGACCGCACATCCTTTCAAAATTGGGATAATTAAGGGCCTTTTTCCTCCCATTTTGGGTTTTTCTCTCTAAACTTCTCCCGATGATTCCTCCATGGATTCTTGGCCATTTTTGATGCCGTTTCTTCCGGGGTTGAGATAATTCAATTATCTCCAACTTTTCTTTTATTATCTTGGCTTGAAAATGCCTGATTATCCCCAATTTTGAGCTAAAACTCTGGGTGCTCTAGAAATAGACCCTAGAGGCCCAGCTTAAAAAGGGGGGAGAGATCGAGGATCGACGACGAAGCTCTGTCAAATTGTCAAGCGATCCTAGCGTAGGAGGGAGGCCTTCTACGTCCCTACAGGCCTCCGGTTCAAGGGAGTAGTCCATTTGTCGCATCGTCAGTCATCAGTCTCGTTAGTACATTTGTCATCGCATGCATGATTTCCCATCATTGTCATTTGCTTATTGTCATTCTCATTGTCATTTTCACACACCCACCCATGTTTTGGCACCCCTAGGGGTTTAAAAACCTCCAGGTGAAGCCCCCATCCATGTTAGTTAGTTTATGTTCTGTCATTTCTAGCATATGCTACACTATGTGGAGCTAATCTGGGTTTTCCTTTGTTGGTCGCACATTGTCTTGCAGGTCAGCAGCTATCCAGCACGAGGCCCACTCTTTCTAGCCGGCTGGAGAGAGTGGAGGCTGAAGTCCTACGACTTTGAGGAAGGTGGAGTGGAGCGGTCGACCATCGTCTATCCAAGACTTTGGGCGGCTACCTCGTGGCCGTTCATCTTCGTCCTGCGGCTGCCCCAGAACCGTACCACCACCGGCGTGCTTCATCTCGCGTTTCATTCCAGCACTGGTAGGTGGCCTACAGAGAGCCGCACAAATTCCAGGCGGTCCTTCATCAGCCACTCATCCTCCAAGCGCTAGGTAAAGGTGAGTGTCTCTCCTCATTTCCCAAGACACGGTGTGTCCATCGGGTCCGAGGTCTTGGGTGGCGATTACATAGGTTCTGTCTTCACCCCACCCTTTCGATTTCGTTCATTCTGCCGTGCTTCTCTAGCCGGGAGGAGTAAAAGGGTGATCTCATTCCATTGCTGACATTTTAAAAGGGAAAAGCTATTTTTCCGATCAATAGACTTTCTGGCGATCACGGTGGGATGCCTAGTGCCCATCGTGTTGGTGTTTGCTGACCACCCTCCATTCTTTTGCATTTGTTAGTCTTTGTTCTTGTCGAGTTGCCGCAAGTCACTGGCTGGCATTTCACAGCTCTGTTCCCTAGAGGTTGCACAGTCCCTTAAGGGCCGCCTGATTGTTAGTACGGATCGAGATCGACCGCCCTTCGACACAAGATCATGAATGAGAAGTACAAGATCATGAATAACAAGCTTAAGAGGGCATTTTTGTGTGTTAACAGCTCTGGAAAAGGCTAGGGAGTGTGAAGGAAGTTTTGATAGAAGGTAGGCAAAATCAGTCGACCTAAGTAAAAATCAGTCGACTGATATGGAATTTAGTCGACAAATATTAACCCAAGTCGACAGACTTTTTACTCAAGTCGACAGACTTAGTCAACTGATAGGCAGCATGTGTGGACACACTGAGTCGACCTTCAAGCCAATTGAGTCGACTCATCTGAAGCTCTAACAACAATCCAGCAACTACAACCACAAGGCTCTGATAGCTAAAGGGTCGACCCCTAGAGTCAACCCCCTTCAATGTGACCTATGTTTCTGCCCAGATTTTACACGAAATGAAAGAGTCAGTCGACCTAGTCGACTGAGATTGCTCAGCCTAGCTGAACTATGCAAGTGTGTTGATGTTGTTGCATTGCATCAAGCCTACTGACCATATTGCAGCATCTAGCAATAGTAGCATACAACAACAACACTAGAATCAAGCAGCAACCTCAAAAGCAAAGGTTCATTGTGTCGACCCACATTCAAGGTAAGTTGACCTACATGATCAACATAGAAGCAAACATCAATAGTAACAAGGCCAGTATGATGTAAAACGACCTAGGGATGAGTTGGGACTGACCAAATGACCCTCGGACCTAGATTTGCAAGTAAAGAATGACCTGACGATTTCACTCGAGCGGACTCACCCTCATATTGCGCACCTGGGTCCGTAGGTGGATAGGGGATGGGGATGAGAGTCCGAGGTTGGACCTTGAGGTCCCAAGGGTTTCGCTATCTTGGGATGGACCCCAATGGGCCAGGGATGCCCACTTCGGTGGGCGGTCAGCATGTCGAGGGCGTGGGGACGAAAGGTCACTCTCACAGCTTACCCACGGTGGTCACTCACGTGATCGGCACTTTGGTCCGGGCACTCACTCGCCGCCGATGGAGCAACCAGAAACAATACTACAATAAGCAAGTAAATGCCAGCAATGAGAAGTGTTCTGAAGATCACCTGATCGATGTGAAGACACTAATCCTGGTCGAAGACGAGGGCGAGTGAGGAAGCGTGGGCTTACCAGCACACTGCGCCGGAGAAGCTTCGACCTGAAAATTTAGTTTACATGCACTACGCCCCTTGCAAGGGGGTTGGTGTAGCAACCCTGAATTTTGAAATATAAAAATCTTCACCCCCTGGTAGTCCCTTCACCCCTTCCCTCCACTATCAAGACCTAACACCAACCTGCTCAGTCCAGTTCACAGGTAGCATTTCTTATACTGAATTTTAGAGCCAGACTCAAAGGCTCCGTGAAGTTACTGGCAGTGTACCTTACATTGCTGGAAAGATATTTGAAGTAGCTTCGCAGGCGAGGTGGTCTCGCATCCATCCGACGTCTGGGCTACCCAGGAGAGCCATTCTCCCTTCACTGCTCAAGTCAGGTCTGGCCTGTGACCTATGCAACTTCTAGAAGCAGCTCCGGCCCCATAGCCCATTTTTTGATCAAGCCCCTTGGTGTTTCCCCACTAGGGTCGACCAGCTTTCAGCCAAAGCTGGCCCTGACCCATTTGGAGTTCCCGTTCGAGAGTACCGGTGACAACAAGTCGAACTAGTCCTGCAGTCTGAATTACTAGTGGCTAGAACAAGCAGTCCACCACAGAGAGCACCACGGCTGCACTCATCTTCTACTCTATCCCTATGGGGTAGTTTATCAGAGGTCAGTCAGCTTTCATTCAGACTTGGTCTCGCCTCATTCTAAGTTTCCTGCTGGGAGTTACACCCCCGACAAGCCCTCCCTGTCTGGCTGGCATCCTGGTCAGTGTGACTTTACAAGAACCAACGGTGCCAGCGTCTCCCACCTCAGAACAGGGTCAATCTAGCTCTGGAGGATCCCTGAGACGTCCCTCTTCCTGACTAATTTGGCCCCGCCTCTTTTTGGCCACGAATTGGACAGCTGCACCCTCCATCAAGTCAAGCCCAGATTTTTGTCCCAAGACCAGCATGACCCTACTAGAGTCCAGAGGCTGCCATCGAGCTTTCTGGGTGAACTGGGATGAGATATTTTGCCGGGATATATTAGAGTGGACTATCTTTCAACTAGAGTTGGTCCCGTCTCGATCCGTCTCTGCAGCTTGGAGTACAGACCCGAACAATGGCTTTCTGATCTGCAGCAGTGACGCTTGGCGCAGCCTCACAGAATCCAGCACCCCCGGCGCATCAGAGCTCAGAACGAGATGGTTCTTCCTCCTAGAGTGAGCCAAGGCGTCCATCTGTCCAACGCCTCCAGTCCCGCCACCATCGGATGTCCCAAGATGGATCTACGTTGCCAGAGAGACTGCTGGTTATAGAAGACAGAAACAACAAACTGAAGGCAACGTTAGGAGTCGGTCGGCTCCCGACCACCACCGATCCCCACCCCGCCTGGCCGGGATAATAAATGATTCAGAGGTCAATCAGCACACAAAATTAGGAGAGAGAATCAGGTAACTAGACAGGAAGGGTTCAAAAGATGAAAGACAATTGAGTATTAACAGCTCCCCCTGTCTAGATGCAATGAATATTGTATTCTAAATGCAGTGATGATGCGGGACGACTATGAGACTCGATATGTGGACACGATCCTATGACTTAGATGACATGATGTGACTCACAAGACGACGCGACCAGTAACTATACAACCAAGTCATCACCTAACGTGATTCCCGAAGGGACAAAGATGCCCCAAAAGAAGAAGCACTCGCTCACGATCGTCCTCGGTGAGGGAAACGAGTCGATCTGCACGATTGAGAAATCGACTTTGAGTCTTGGGTGGTCGGATCACTCTCGTGCTCAGGACGAGTCACGGGACGGGTTTCACACTCACAACTCACAGCGGTGATTGAAACAGCAAGCTAGGAATCCTATCACACTCACTAGCGGCGGCATCAAGAACTATACTAGATAAGTAAATAACTAGCTAAAGAGGGGTGCGGGTGTACCTCCACGCGTCGGGCGTAGGGAAGATGATCCCGGCCGAACCCGTGCTCCCAGTACATCAAATTAACAATTATTACAGAAGTGTTGAATTCTGCCCACTCCATGAGGGAGGTAATGGGCTACACACGAAATCTGGGAGTGATGCGATCGGGTTGACGGACAGCACTCGGGGCCGCTTTGACAACGCAAGCACGCGCGCTTGTAGGGCCCACGTCCTGACTGGCGGTCCAGGGAAGCCAAGAGGTTGCTGTAGCATTGGTGGCCCATGACTGGGCAGTCCCGGGGGCGGTGGCATGCTGGTCGACCTTGCGGAAGGTGAGGCAGTCGCCCCGGGGATGGTCGTCGAGTGTCGTCCACGAACCAGAGCTGCTGTTTGGCAGCGCGCGTCCCGACGAGAAACATTGTTGCGATCAGTGCCGATGTCGGATCAATGAGAGATCAGTGGCATTGGAAAGCTCTTTCAAAATAATTCGACCCCAGGTGGGAGAAATAATTCTGAATCTTCAGTGCTGGCCGTGAGAGATTTTAGAAGCTACTGATCCACTGGATGGGGATTGACAGGGCAGAACATGGGATTTCCTGAGAACAGGGGTTGACTGGGTGGTTAAGGAGGGATCTCGGTGGAGTGGTCTTCATGAAAGTTTTAGCTCTGGAAGTCAGGAGAACGGGGATAATTTTTATGTAGGTTTTTATATTGCATAATTAAATATCTTTTTATCTAGGGGTCAACATATAATTTTTTACATGAAATGAAGTTTCACCAAAGTTTTCTTTTTTTATGAATAGTGCACTTCTCCATGGGCTTCACGGCAAGCAGAGAGCAGGGCTTACGGTGGTGGCGCTTGTGTGTGTGCAGCTGGAGCACGGTGTTGCAGTGTGCCAGCCGGTGCAGAGGAACAAAGGAAGTGGAAGCCGACGGTGGGCTTCAAGCAGTTGCAGGCCGGAGCAGAGCTCAACGGCTGTCTGAAAGGGTGGCCTATGCTGGGCTTGACTGGCAGGTTTAGCGAAGAGAGCAGAGCTTCGGTGATCCACAGCCATTTGGGAAGAGAAAGAGGCAGCTGGGCATGGCCGTTCACTCGTGTGCATGGCGTGTGGATGGCATACATGACAAGCACTGGCAGGAGGCCATGTGCGCATGAAGCACGACAGGCTTGGTGAAGCCGATGTTCACGGGAGAACATGGCATTGGGATAGCGTTGAAGAGAAAGCCAGATATGGCAGGCTTCAACGCGGTTGTGCATGTGCGGCCGTTTGTCGGCAAAATGGGGGATCAGACGGGTGCAAAGAAAAGAGGAAGAGAAGGAGAAGAAGCTGTCGTGCGTGGTCGACAAGCATGGAGAAGAAGAAGGTGGCGTTCGCAAGCCAGAGGTACCGTTCGCGGCGAGGGAGCTGCTATTTGCATGGAGTGAGTTGGCGAACGTGCTGGCATGCACGTGGGTGCAGGTCCGTTCGCGTGCGAGCATGCTGCTATGTGCTTGACCATTCACATTGGGCGTTTGCAATTCATTAGATGATTCATATCCCACCACTCTCAGAGATGCAAATCCTTTTACGACATGTTGAAGGGAGAGACTAAATTTGATTGGAGTGATAAATGTCAAAAGGCCTTCGATGACTTGAAGAATTATCTTTAAAATTCTCCCGGTCTGGTACCCCCCGTCCTGAGTAAGCCCTGGCTGCTCTATGTGTCCACCACGGAGGAATCCATTGGGGCAGTATTGACTCAAAACGACGACGTGAAAAGGGAATGAGTAGTTTACTACTTATCCAAGTTTTTTAATGAAGCCGAGAAGAAGTATACTGCCATGGAAAAGACCTGCATGGCCATCATTTGGGTTGCCCAAAAGCTGAAGCACTATTTTCTGGCACATGAAGTAAAGCTCTTGGCGCACATGGACCCAATTAAATACTTGTTAGAAACGCCCGCCTTGATGGGCTTATTCTAGTGAGTTATGAGGCTGACCAAGAGTTGGCTGAGGAGTACCTCGCTGAGGTTGTGGGGTTAGAGAGTGATCCCAAAGAGTGCCTAGTGGGCCAGGGTAAGGCGCCAGCCAACAACTCTATCCAATTTGTCACCCCTATGGCATCGGTCGTCCCGGAGCTGTCTGGCCCGCCCATCTTGTCCACGGTGGATGTGCCATCCGTCGACCCCATGCTGTCACCCATCCCAGCATTCCTTGAGGGACCTGACCAGCCTGCCACCTCTCTCATGCTAGTCACTCCCGAGCAGTAGTCAGCCATCCCTCTTTTGCCCATCTCTCCTACAGTGGTGCAGTCGCTAGTGACTACTGTACCACTATCGACGCCCTATGTTGACGCGGTGTGGTCTGATTTCTACCACGCGTTCAAGAGGCAACGTTCGGACTTCCCATTTTCCATGTTCCACACCAAACGTCCAGTTTACCTTCCCATCACCTGCCTCCTGATCCTCTTACACTTCCGTACCTGGGGATGAGTTTTCTCAAATCGGAGACGGTTGACGAGGGTTGAGACTCACGGCATCAAATTGGGGGTTAGCTTATCTTTACACCTGGTGTATGTAGAAGGTATCCATCAGCCTTACCGAGTCTTCCTTAGTCCATCCCTTGTGTTTGTGTCTCTTCGTCGTCAATCATAGTATTACTATGAGTGTCTAGGTTTGCCTAGGGTCATGTATGAGTCTTTGTTTCGTACAGTCTGTTAGGATTCTGCCTACGACGAGTCGAGTCGGTCTAATGCAAGCTCGCTATGCCAGTCCCTTTAGAGTGTGAAGTAAGTCGGATCTCATGCGTACGTTGTGGACTTGCATGACGAATATGGGATCAACTCTACCTTCAAAGCATCGGATCTAGTTATCTACAAGGACCCAACGGTGATTCCCAGTGAGTCTTTAGAGCCATCTCCTCCCCTTGAGAGTGACCCCACCCCTAAGTGTCTACCACTAGCCTCATTCCCACAGCAGGGTGAGCATATAGAACATATACGGGATGAGTAGGTGACTATTACTAGGAGTGGAGTATACCCGCGCTACCTGGTACAGTGGAGAGTATGGCCCACATCTGATGACACGTGGATCACTCGAGCAGAGATATAGATCCGTAGGAGTGACACATGAGCAGCCGCACCCCTTACTCGACAGGGTCGAGTTTCTCCCACCCTGGGAGAATTGATGGGAATCAACACTAGGCATCTAAAAATGTATATATTAATTCCCTTTAATTCCTTTTGGAAAGGCATATAAAATGGGCTTAATATATATGTACAATAATGGGATGGACATATATACAGTTTTGATCCTTTGGAGCTCTTTTAGAAATGGTCAAAGTCTATATATATGCTACCTACACGAGAAATCTCTTCTCCTAGCCTAATCAAGCATTAAGGGGAGAAGAAGAGATTATCTCCCCCCTCCTCTCTCTTGCTCTCTCTCTCTCTCTCTCTCCAGAAGGTGTAAGGGCTGGGGAAGATCGTGTCGGGAGCGTACCATCACTGCGCGAGGTTCTGTGTAGATCAGCTCTAGAGGTTGTGCATCTGCGCTGCTCGGTATTCTGCATCGGGCACTACGGACAATGTCGTTCTGTGCAAGGTATAAATACGCAACCCATAGTTAAGGGTTGGGATTAATATGCCGATTAGAGCATGGATCTAGGTTTCTATCGAGCTGGGTTCGGGTATATAAATTTTTGTTATCCGCTGCGTTGTCCGAACACCGCTGTTTGAAACCTTACAGGGTGGAATCCCCACGGCTTGCCAGACATGACGCACCTCACCGCCTACTTAGCGTACTGGTTGGCGACATTTGTGGTCCCGCACAGTGAGGACGGGCTACTGAGGGCTAAGTTGCTGTGGCCAGCTTGTTTGTTGGTAGAGGGGCGACAGTTGGCCCTGGCTCCTACTACCTTGGCCAACATATATCAGGGGCTAGGAGTTCTAGTGGCGCACCCGACTTTGAGAGAGAGGAGTATACTTTTGCTGACCTACTATCTTAGTGCGTGGGCCGGGCTGCTATTTCCAAGACTGGTGACGCGAGGGACCGTGGCGAACCCGACGGCACCACTTTTGTTTAGCTTCACTGGACAACCCGATGGGGATGCAGAGGCACAGCTGGAGGGGGCCAGGAGAGCCCTTTGCTACCTGCCCGCCCGGGGCGAGGATGGACTGCCTTGTGACAGCACCGCGAGGGACTTCGGCCTTTTCCTGGGGGATGTAGGTGAAGGGGCGACCAGCGCCCACCCCGGTCAGGGGGTGGTAGATGCAGGGTCACGGACTGAGTGGATACTGAGTACCCGGTCGATAGTGTTGACATTGCATCGGTCAGCGACGAGTTCCTTGGAGCCGTACTACCCGTATCAGTTTGCAAGGAACTTTGGGTACAACCAAGGGATCCCACCGAACTGAGAGTTTCCTCTGATAGGCAGATAGTATAGGGGTAGGAAAGTGGTCCTTTTTCACCCTCTCTCTTTCCTCCATTAAAAATGTGATCTTCACCAAAGTTGTTCAATTTTTCGAGATCTACAACTTCTCTTTCTATGCCGTTGGCCAGTTCTGCCCCGATTGTGAGCTATTCGTATTTTTCCGGTAGGCTGCACTGTTCACCCAGGAACCCAACATTTCTCTCTCTTCCATCCCCATTTTCTCTCTCTTCTAATCACTTTTTCACCTTACTCTCTTCATGAAAATTGTTCCTCTCTCCGTTGTCTACAATTTCTCTTTCTACAACTTTCGCTGATTCTGCACTGTTTGGGAGATATGATCCGATTTCTAAAGTCACACATGAAGGGCATATAACGGACGTGCAAACGACTGTTAATTACTGGTAACGGTCTTACGATAGACCGTTAAGGAAACCGATAGAGTCCCATCGGCACTGGACTCTGCTCCGTTTATGTGCACTATGGCCCCCTTGCAGAGCCCATAACTTCTTGAATTCTACTCCGAATTATGTGCCATTTGTTTCTATGGTTTCTCCTTGATATTATTTTAAATTTGGTCCATAGAAATTATATTTTCATTGGCTATATCTCTTATAATCAAGGACGCAAGTTGGGGGTTTATGCAGTCCTAGTTCAACACAAACTCTGCAGATTAAGCTCCGGGACCTTCTTCTAAGGGCCATATCTTCTAGAATTCTACACCAAATTGAGTTCCACTTGTTCCTACCTCTTATCCTTTATACTATCTCGAGGTTTATCTATAGCTCTCGAGATTTGGTGGAATCTAGTCTCTAAAAACGTGGGAGAACTTTCTATGCTTTCTACAGTTTCTATATAAAGAGCCCTGTGCAGACCTTGCAACAAGGGCGTGTTTTCTAAGATGACGGCGAAGCCATGCCGAATTATCTTCATCCTCCTTCGACCCTAGCCTGAAGAGGGAAGTATTAACTTCGTTTTGGTTCTATTTTGGATTCATTCCATTATCGTTTACCCTCTTTTATTTACCCCTACTTTTGGCAAATCATCACAGTTTACTGGTTTTCTGCTACAACTTTGCAACGGGGGCATGTTCATCAAGTCTTGGCGGAGTCATGCGTCATTCTCTTCGTCCTCCTTCCACTCTATCTTGAATAGGGGAGTATTAAATTCATGTTGATCACATATTTACCTTATTTCTCTCATCGTTTCCCCCTTTTCCAAGCCCCAACTTTTGAGATTTCACCACTCTGTTCTGCACTTTTCATACTACCTCCCGTGCTCATCTGCGATAGGCCATTGTAGAGATGGGCAAGCACGATCGGGGCAATGGATTGTCCTCACCATAATAGGGTCACCACTCTGACATTTTCCCATGTCAATATATCTCCCGAGGCAAAGAGCAGTGTCCCACTGAGGCACTGACACAAACCACGCATCAACCTTTCTGCATTAACTGGCCGGTCCTTGATCTTGCCTATAAGCCACCTAGCCAAGTGATCACCAGTATCCCATACTGATCAGTCATGCGACAGATTTCATGTTTGTCGCATGCAATATCGGCTAGGATTTCTTCCCACGGTGGAAGGACAAATAAATCTCCCACACCTAGGTCACCCCATTGTAGAATGAAGTTGATCTCCTCTAGCATCGTTGTGACCTTGACCTCCAAGAATACAAAGGTGTGGATTCTCGGGTGTCATAGCTCCGAAAGCACACCCAGATCCTCCCAATTCTAGAAAATGACGTTAAGGTGCTTCGCTAAAATGACCAGCCGTGTTAGGTGCCATTGGTGCATGAGCGCCCACATGTCTGATGTGATGGCCCCCATCAGATGGGTCAGCCAAGCATACCGTCTTGTGTGTCAAGGTCCCAGGAAGAGTGGGATGTGCTAAAAAATAAAAGTTAGAATAAATCCACAACACAAGGTGAGGAGCTAGTAGGCAGAAGAATGGCACCTACCTTATCCTCCTTTACGAGGTTGCTCAGATGCCCCTCCAAGTTGGAGAATACTCTGGGTCCGCGAATTAGATAATGAGCAGGAACCTCCCCAGGCCGAGAAGACAAGGAAGCCATTGTTTCTCTTGGGGATCGTCAAAATAATGTCGTTCATAGCATTATCCTGAGAGTACAAAGAAGGGGGAAAGAGTTTGAGAGAGTTAGGACTCAGCTACGGGAGCAAAAATCGCCACAGGTAGGTCACCTGACTCCTGCCCACCCACGTCTCACTAGGAGGCCAGACTTATGGCCGCCTACATCTCATTAGAAGGCCAGACCTCTGGCCACCTATACCTGTGAATGACAGGCCAGTCCTCTTTGAATTCTCCATTGTTGATGAGCTATACTAACATATGTTGATGCAACCGCGGGACA
The DNA here is from genome assembly GCA_024336825.1 of Amorphophallus titanum. Taxonomy (NCBI): domain Eukaryota; kingdom Viridiplantae; phylum Streptophyta; class Magnoliopsida; order Alismatales; family Araceae; genus Amorphophallus; species Amorphophallus titanum. The sequence continues at coordinate 1,278,233 of JANBPO010006516.1, forward strand.
AATGGCAAGAGTATTAGGTCGACATCACCATTTCTTCTATTATAATAGTATTATATATTATATGGAGCCTAAAGGCTAGTAACTTGGGACACAAACTCTGAGTTTCTCTTTAATAAAAATAATGAGGAGTTTTTTACATATTTTTCTGAATTAGTGTATTTTCAGCACATTTTACAGATTTTTAGAAAATTAGAAAAAATTCTAATTTTCTATTTATATAAACCTAACCCCCCCACCCTCTCTCATTCTCACTCGTGCTCTCTCTCTCTCTCTTTCACTCCCGTTCTCTCTTGTTCTCTCGTTCCTTCGGCTCCGGCTGCGGACGGAGGCGACCGCGGGCGAGCTAGCGACACCGGGAGGTTACTGAGACGCGTGGTGGAGAAAGAATCAGCGCGGTTTTGGCGCGATCCCGAATGGTGGATTCAAAGCCGATGGTTCGATTCGCGTGGAGATTTTTTGCGTAATTTAGTCACCTCGGCACTCAGTTTCGTCGGTGGAGGTAGGGAGATGGATCACCACTTCGTCTTCTACATTTTCCATGTAATTTTGCGTAGAACGGTGCTCGATCGGGGGAGATCGGGCCAGTTTAGTGAAAATTAATATTTTTGGGGTTTGTAGGGTTCGCCGAAAAATGGCAACCATTCTCGATGTAGTTAGTGTCAAATTGATCGCTGGGATGTCAAGATCCCAACCCCACCAGTTTTGTGTCGATCGGTTGTCATTTGGGGCCGATAGGAGTCCGGGAACCCCGGTGACTCGTTTAGGGTCGATTTGTCAAAATCACCCCGATCTTGCGTTTTAGTGGATGCATGTGCCATTTTACGACTCCAGATATGTTGTATGATTGTTTGGCATTGTTTCCCTTGCGCTTTGACATTAATGGGGCGTGGAACGGGCCGATTTGGCCATTCCACAATTTTACTCGCCAGATTTGTGTAATGGTCCTTCCAGAGACTGTCACACATGTAATGGTCCCTCGACAGACCGTTACGTATCATTCATCATTTTTAGTCTTTTGAGACTTTGTTGGTGTAACGGACCAGACCTGGTCCGTTACGTGAGTATAACGCCCCTGTCTAGGCGCGTTACGCTTGGGTGGTTTTCGAGGCCTGCTGCTATTGTTAGCCCCTCGACGATCGTGTTGCCTCGAAGACCGTGTCAGTCGATTTACTGTAACGGATCGCTCCCTGTGTGTTATGGTTAGGTAACGAACCTGTGTGGGTACGCTACGTTGGATTTGACTGACATTTGTCTGGCTATGGCGGTTGCTGTGACACACCAAACCCCATGCGCCATGTTGCTGTAACGGACTCAGCCTGGTCCGTTATATGTTGTTCTATCCGTGATGAGTGGTTTTGGGTCTGTTGGCCATAACGCCCCTGTCCTAGTGCGTTAGGCTTGTGTAACGCGCCTATGGAGGTCCGTTATATGCCCTTCATTTGAGTTTTGGTCTGTTGGCCATAACGCCTTCGTCTTGATGCGTTATGTTGATGTGGCGCACCTGTTCTAGTGCGTTACATGGTCTGCATTGGATTTCAGGTTTGTTTTCCCTAATGCCTCTTCTCTGGTGTGTTAGAGTAGGTAACACCCCTATGCTGGTGCGTTACGTTTCTATTGTTGGCCATGATGGTCATCGTTCTATTCTATGTGTTGGTCAGTCTTAGGTTGTGTTCTAGGGCGGTGTCTGTTTGTCAGTAGTTTCTGGATCGGTCGGTTTAGGTGACTAGGTGTGGTCTTTTCCTTGACTACAATGGTACCCTAACGACTCAATCTAGAACTACCAGTGTCGTTACCTCTGGTTGCGTAGCGGCTGCCTCTTGAGTGTCAGGTTCACTTAGTGGTTGAGTGATGGTTTGCTTTGCCCAGAGTGATGTTGTCATCCACTGCTCCAGTTTCTACTTGTCTTGGCTTGATCTCGTGGTTTGCCCGCTACCCGTGGGTGTCTTTGGACATCCTGTGACGGCAGTGACCTTGATGGTATAGCCAAGAGTGCGTGTGCATGCAGTGTGTGTGTCTGTGTGCGTGTGTGTCATGTCTGGTTCCGGTCAACCTGGTGAGACCAGGGGTTGACAGGTGACCTTGTGTGTGTCTCGGCGGCTTTGACCAATCCGAGGCTGTGTTTCTGGATGCCTCGAGCTATCATCTTACCTCGGTTTGCATGTCCAGGTGTGCTGAGGGTTCTCGGTGTTCCCTCAGGTCTCCGTGAGTCGTTTCATCGGAGCGTCGTTTTGCCTGGCATAGGATTAGACTGATTGGTGGTTGTTCCGCTGTGAGCAACGATCTTGGCCTAGAGTTTGGTGACTCGAGGATCTTTATGCTAGTAGGTCTAGTTGCCTTGTCCTGAGTTTGTTGGCAGTTTCCTATACCGCCATTGGTGCTTTGTAGTATGGGTGATAGTGCATGATTAGCATGCCTGTACTTCAGCACTCATGTTTCGCGGTCTGTGTTTCATAAGCCTTCAATAGTTGTCACCTTATGGCACGCTTCGGCGTGATGGCTCTTGTAGCGGGGCACTTTCCCGATATGCCATTTTTAAGCTCGTTTCTGTGGGCTCCCGATTTGGCAGTACTGTTGCCCTCGACCGCAGCATCCGCGGAGGGAGAAAAGTAGCTAAAGGCCTGGCTTAGTGGTCTACGGCCAGTGTGTGCACACGTGGTTAGGGGCTTTGGACTCATGTCGACGGGCGTGATCTTGACTAGTTCTCGATACGATAGTTCTGTTCCTAGTTCATTCCATAGCGTAACTGAGATTTTGCCTTCCTAGGCGTTGGCTCAGTAGACGCGTCTGGCCTTTCTTCTACCAAGGGGTTGCTTTGTCACGTGGTACGTGACTCTTCATGTTTTCTGTGCGTTGTGACCTTCCGGGTCAGCCCTCTCATGACTACACTCAAGGTCAGCATCCTGTCACATGCATGGCATTCTGGTCATGCATTGGACAGCGTGCACGACGTTCTAGTCATGTTGGCCGTTATCTGTCTAGGCTTTATCAGTTATTCTTGTAGGTCTTCGTTTGGAGCCTGGCATTGTGTCGATAGTTCGGTAAGCTTCTGACTTTTCCTAGTTTAGAGTTCACCATTCTGTCTTTATTTGGTGTAGTGTCTGCTTGGAGTAGTTTCGGGAGCCGAGGTTAATTCGGTAGTCATGCTCATCTGGTACGGCTTCTTTCCCTCTTCCTTTTAGCTCCCTTTGCCCTTAGCTTGTTCCCTACTCCTGCTACCCATTCTTTACAGCTTTACAGTCTAGCCTTCCTGCTTTACTACTTCTGTTGCTTACCGACTGTTTACTTGTTGTTTTAGCGTGTTACTGCATGTTTTCCAGTGGAGATCCGCGTGACCCCTACTGAGCTAGTGACACGAGGCTCACCCCTACTTTTCAGGTGGTCACCATCGTCGTTGTTCGTTCTGCTTTTGCGGATCCTGAGGTAGTTAGCATATTGTCGTGGCCAGTAGGTACCTTCGTCGGGCTTCCCCCGACTTTCTGGTACGTCTTTACTTTTTTGTCGACTGTACTTGGCACTTGTTGTCTTTCCTTTGGACTTGAGTTTGGGCTACAATTGTTAAATTTAAATTGTTAATTGAGAAGTAATTTTATTTTTGCCATTTTAGCAACCTGATTTATTGAAATTTAATTACTTCGAGGAAGCTTGGCGATGATCCCTGCTAATACATTGACTACTCTCCATGCAGGGAGGGGTTCACGGGGAGGGGAAAACAATTACTTGCACTACCCTCGCACAGGAGGGGGGATCGCGGGGTGGGGAAACGAGCGGTCGACCGCAGGCTAAGCTCGGGCGACTGATCGAGGTGCAGCCAACTCCTGGACGAAGCCTGAGAGATGCCGAAGGATGCCTAAAGGTCTGGGGCTGAGCTGATGTCACTGGATGGAGACGACGGCCACAGTTGTGGGCCTGTGCAGTTCTGCCGTGTAGGACTGGTTGGCGCAGTCGTGGTGCGTCAGTCGGTACGGGCGCTGTAGAACTCCAAACTCGACGGGACCAAGTCGTGGATGTTTCTGACAGGGAGATCTACGAACCCTCAGAAGATGGTGGCCGTCTGATCACCTGGCTGGACGTGGTCATCGGAATGGCCGGCGTCAGGTTCCTGGGTGAACAGCAGGACAGGATGCCAATAGTCATGGTGGAACTTAAAGTGCCGATGTCATAACGAGACGAAACCACTGGCATTGGTTTCGTATCATTGAAAGCTGAAACTTTGATGGAGACTTCATGACCTGAAACAGAGAGTAGGAGGGGGTGTCGGGGCCAACTTTATAGCAACCTGTCCTGGGCAAACAGGGGACTCCAGGTCTGGCGTGACTGAGGGAGGTTGGACGCCCTGGATGGAGGCGTTGTCAAAACCAGGCAGGACCACCTCTGGTTCATCGATGCTTCAGAGAAGAAGAACTCTCGTGAAGAGGGCTCTGACTGATTCACACAGGGGCGGGCGGTGGAGCTGCTACCAAAAGGTACTCAGGTTCAGACCTGAATCTGGCGCAGTTACACGAGAATGGACGACGCGAATGGAGCCGAGGTCAGATCATGGCGGGATGACTTCTGGAGTGAAGCTGGCTCGACAAAGAACGACTCCACAGAAGACAACTTTGTCTGGTTCATGCAGTGGACACCGGGGTAGCCTCTGCAAGCTCATTCTCTGTAGCAGGCTGGTTGCAGAGAGCAGCAGGTAGGACTTCTCGAACCACGGGAGGGCGTAGCGGCGACGGGCGACTCCGGGCTAGCTATGGACGCATGGAGCAGGGGAGGGAAAGCCTGGGTTGCAGAGGGAGAGAGGGCAGGGGCGTGAGATGTTGGTGGGCTGGCTAGGGTTAGGGTTGATGGGGGGCGCACTGGTATGGGGAGGGAGATGGAAGGGGCGGCCATGGATGCCATGGGTGTTCCGTGAGAGTCTTATATGTATGTGTCGAGGGATCCTGGAAGAGTGGCTTTATCCCGAGCACTATGTGCGATGTTTCCTCTGTGTTCGTTGGCTTGGCTTCGACCCCTTAGTTAGCCATTGTACGTGGATGTCTTGGATGTCCTATGAGGGCTGTGACCGTGTTATAGGGTGTTCGAATGTGCCATTGCATCGAGTGATGTTTTGTGTTATTTCGTGGGTCATTATGATTTCTGGTCAACCCGGTTGTGACCCAGTGGTTGACACGTGACCTCCTTAGTGTCTTGGTTATCCTGTGAGGATCGAGACTCTGGTTTTGGACACTTGGAGGTATCATCTTACCTCAATTTACGTGCCTATGTGGTTTGATGGCTTTGATGTTTTCTCATGTTCCGTGATTTGTGTTATGCGGAATCGGGAGTCCTGTGTGCAGCCTTAGGGCTGAAGACTTGTGTTTTATCGTGATTTTGGCTTAGGGACTAGGTTGATTAACAGTATGACCGTGATGTGTGACGATCTTGACCCAAGTCATGTGACTTAAGGATCGTTGTGTGTAGGTCTAGTTGTCTATCCTGAGTCTGGTGGTAGTTTTATATACTGCCTTGTGATTGGTGGTACGTGCGATAGGTGAGTGCTTACCCTGTCCGTACTTCACTATTTTGAGTCTCTGTGTCTAGTTAGCCTCCACTAGTCGTAGCCTGATGACACTTCAGTGTGTCGACCCACCTGGGAGTGGTGGTGGGGCGAGTTCCTATGAGACAGTTTTTAGGCTAGTTTCTATGAGCCCCCTTGCTTTGCAGTAGCATCCTATTGGGGGGGGGGAACTAGCTAGAGGCTTGGCAAGGCATTGGGCTTGTGTGTGCACACGTGGTCATAGACATTTGGACGAGCACTGACGGGCGTGACCGTGACTAGTCACTCATTACTGTTGTTACTTGTACTTGGTACAATGTCTCAGTCATCGTGTTCGAGGCGAGTGTGAGATGCTTGAGGCACTGTGTAAGACATCAGTGGACGCATCTGGCTTTGCTTCTAGTGAGGAGGTGCTTCTGTCACATGACACGTGGCTTGTGATTTTGTGACTGGTTCTCCGTCATGATTGACATAGTGCTTCGGGTAGCCTATGACTGGCTTTACAGTAGTTGGTGTAGCGTACATGACGGTGAGGTCATGTGTGTGCCGGTGTTTTGGGTAGTGTTTCCCACGTCTGAGAGGTCGTGATGTGGCATGCACAGCACAAGGTATTGACAAGCTCATGGTGACTAAATTAAGATTCACACAGAGTCACTGTGTTGCTATCATTAAAACAAAACAATATATGTTGCTAGCATCAAAACTAAACAACATATAGTATACTTGTGCCCTAGGGGACACAACTGTTGGTTCGTACCAACTCCATTTTTCGATTGGACGTACGTTGATTCTATATAATGTGCTCTATGCGCCTGGGATCTGTTATAATCTCCTCTCAGTTCTAGCTTAGTATCTTTAGGCTTTTATTTGACCTTTTCCAACAATAGTGTGAATATTGTTTTGGAGAATATTGCGTATGGACATGGTAAGATGAATGATGATTTCTTTATATTAGATCTTGCTATAGACAATGTTTCTTTTTCTTCTTCTCTTTCAACATGTGTTGAATAACAAAGACTTAGATTCTGCGACATGGCATGCTCATTTAAGCCACATAGGGCGAGATAGAATGGCTAAATTAGTTCGAGAAGGCCTTTTGGGGTCACTCACTAAAGTCAACTTGCCAGTATGTAAGTGTGTCTTGCTGGGAAAGCATGCCGAAAGCCTTTTGAAAAGGCTGTAAGGGAATCAGCACCTTTGAAGTTAGTCCACTCCGACATCTGTGGACTATGAGTGTGAGGACACGACACAGTTATACCTACTTTCTCACATTTATAGATGACTATTCGCGATACGGATGTATCTATTTGATCACTCACCGCTATGAAGCACTGGATTATTTTAAGCACTTCCTAGACGAGGTTGAGAATCAAAAGGAGAAGAATATTAAAGCCCTTCGGACATTTGTCGGATCAGTTCCGAACATTGTGTGAAGGAAAAGGTATTCGACGGTAACTCATTATTCCTTACACGCCACAACAAAATGGTGTTGCTGAGCGAAGGAATAGAACGTTGCTAGATATGATTCGATCAATGACGGCGTAGGAGAACCTTCCTATCTCCTTTTTGGGAGATGTTTTGTTAACTGCTGGCTATATCTTGAATAGTCTGCCTTTACAGTTAGTTCCTTCCACCCCATGTGAGTTGTGGCATGGCCATAAGCCCAATTTATATAATTTACGGCTATGGGGGTCAGCGAGATATGTCCATGACATGTTAAATAAGTTTAGAAAACTTCACCCCGGAGCTCAAAAGCTTATCTTCATTAGATATCCAGAGAGCTCTGTGGATTATGTCATGTATGGACAGCGTCCAGAAAGAGGACTGACAGATATCTTTAATTCCTTTGGTTAATCAAATAATTGTCACTTGGACTATTGGGATGTATTAGATTTTATTAGTCTTTTGCGCACTCCGTAATTATGTATGTTAAATTCTATCACTCTAATGACACGATCTATATAGACGCGTCACGCATCTGAGTATCTTTCGCACTCGGGACGTGACAAAAGAGCTCAATGGAGGATATGCAAAGGACCGTTCAAGGTCTTACGTAAGCGCTTCACCAAGTGGCAGAAGGAGGGATGAACCATGGAGCGAGAGATCTCCATAGGAGTTTCCGCAACATGAATCCACCGAAGTTTACCGGCTCATCTAATCCCGATGATGCCAAAAATTGGATGAAGGAGATTGAACGTATTTTCTGTGTGATGCAATGCACGGATGAAGAGAAAGTCCTTTTAGCAACTTTCCAGCTAGAGCGTGATGCTCATTTTTGGTGGGAATCAATAAAAGTCACATTGCCACATGAACACATAACATGGGGCGAGTTCGTTGAACACTTCAACAACAAGTACTTTTCAGATCGAGTCCAGGAGAAAAAGGCCGTGGAGTTTGTCGCACTTAAGCAACGGAGCCTATCCGTGGCAGAATATGAGTCACAATTCTCGAGACTATCCCATTATGCACCACACCTGGTGTGTGCGGAGAAAATGAAGGTCTGGAGATTTCTCAATGGGTTAAAATCTCAGTACATTACACAATTGGCACCTATGGACGTGCAAGCTTATTCCGAAATAGTTAGGCGAGCACAACTATTGGAGGATGCCACGGAATTATCCGACCGGATCTGTGGGATAGACAAGAAGGAACATGTCACAAGTTTTGGACCGTTCAAGGCCCCGTCTACAAAGAAGAGGCCTAATGATGGAGGTGATCATTCCAGGGCAAAAGGTTTAAGAAGAATGATAAGCAATTTGCCATTACCACCACACCATCCAAGGAGGTCTACAAGCACTGCGACAAGGCAAGGCATAAGGCCGAAGAATGTTGGAGGATATTGGGAGCTTGTCTCTATTGCGAGAGCCATGACCACCGGATCCCCGGTTGTCCTTTATTAAATGAGCAAGCCAACAATGAGAAGCGTCTGGTGAAGAAACAAAGCCGTCTCCAAGCATTACAAGAGGCGGAGCAAAGTGAAGGCGACATTGTGGAAGGTACATTAAATATTTGTTCCAAGACCGTTCTTGCCCTATTTGATACCGACACAACTCATTCATTTATTTCTCAAAGAATTTAATTAAATATTAGATAATTTAATTATTAATTAAAAATAAATTTAGATATTGTGATATTCCTGTCGGAAATTAACCGACTTAATAGAAACATGAATTTATTTTGGTATTATACCTTTAATCAAAAACATGGCCCTTAAAATTTTATGTTTGGTATGGGGTTGTGAGGCGGTGACGGTGAGGCGTTGGGGAGGACTTCACACTTCAGATGTGGTTTATTGGTCTAATAGGCCATCAATATTACATCTCATAAAATATTTTTTTAAAGTTTAAACAAGATTCCCATGCAACCCGTCTCTGTTTTGCGACCCGTGGGCAAAAGTCTCTCGACTGTGCTCCTTCGCTTCACACAGCCAACCGTCGATCTGCCACCCCCCCCAGCAAGCCCCAACGCCACCGGCATCGCAACCTCATCCGTGGCCACCCTACACCGCCACTGTTCGGCTGTAGAACCACCGGCGGACTTGCAGCAGCCGTGGTGAGCGGCCAGCCGCAGTCGTCGTTTCGCCGGCTACCCCTCCTCGTCGTGGCCACCTTGACCACCCCCATGGAGCCCTTTTTTCTTCTTCTTTTCCCCCACAGTCGGAGCATCCCTACAGGAGCCACTGGAATCGAACTGCACCCGCTTCTGCCTGCATCCACTAAGCCACGCCATCACCATCCACGCCGGCGCCGCCCTCCATCGTTGGGTCCGCCTGGGCCCGCGCATCTCCGCCACCCCATCCCCTGTGGCCTCCTGCCACAACCCCAGCGCTGGTCGGCCGCACCGCCCTATTGGTCGCCGCTCTGCGCTACCGGTTGCCGTGGTGGTCGTCCACGGCGCCGTCCAGCTTCCCCTGCTGCAGCGTTTTCTGCTGGCCCCTGCGAACCAGACCTCCAGTAGCCCCCTCGCCCACCTGCCTGCGAACTGAACGTCCCACCATTGTCGTATTGTAGCAGTTTTAAGGCCTAAGCTTCCAGGAAAACGTGGGCCCAACGGTGTTATTGTGTCTGTCACGATTGAAGTCGGCACGTACAGGTAATATAGCCTGTGTTGTCTACGAGTGTTTTTCTTTACGGTTTGTAGTATGTCATATATAATCTAACTGTTAGTTTTATGCTTGTTTAATTTTTTTTCTTTTATGATGATAATATCATGATCTATATTTTTTAATTATTAAAATTTTACATAGATTTAAGTATTATTTTTTTAATTGTAATGAAAGAGTTACCATCACGCACTCCTGTTTTAGTAGCACCCCCTCATCTCCCCCATGTTCCACCTCTTCTTCCACTGCCACCCAAGCAAACTCAGTAGCAGAGCCATCGACCAAGTTGCAGTGATGACCATGGTACCCCTGAGGGCCACCTGGTGACAAGGCCTAAATCAAAGGATTCTACTCCAAGTCAGCTTTCCGACAAGTGGTCGTGCACCCCCATCCGAGGTCAGAGCTAGTCGGGAGACCTGTTTTCGTCAAACTGCGCAAATCAACTCTGGCTGCAGACAGAGGCGAGTTGCAGAAGCCCTCCCGCCTTCTTCCTTAGGAGTCTGGTAGAGATTTTCGGTCGGGGTGTTCCCCTAAGAGTCCTCTTTCACCTCTAAGAAGAAGGACTCCATTCGGACACCGGAGCATCCTTGTCTGGCCTTTTTCCCCGACGTGCACGGGTTGCTCACCCCAGCCTAGGAGTTCTACAGTAGCCAAATTACAGGAGCCGCCATTTCATCCTCCGGCATCTCCATCTCATCACCTTTTGTGTAGGCCGACCCTGGAGCCCCCTCTTCGACTCAGTGCTGGTCTCATCTCATTCCGGCACCAAGGCTGAGAGGACCGACCCCAACAAGGCTTTCCTATTCTGTCAGTGACCTAGGCTGCGCAACCTTGCGAGAATGGATGGCACCAGCGCTCCTCGACTCAGAGGGTAATCATTCCAGCTCTGGATCATTCCTGAGGCGTCCTTTTCCCGTCGATTCCTGCCCCAACCCAATCTGGCATCAGACTAGCAAGATACAGCCCAGGTAAGTTGGTCCAAGTATCATGTTCCTCCACTAAGTCTGACCCTATCGGCATCCAAAAGCTGCCACCAAGTTGTTCGGGTGAATTCGATGGATATTTTTGGTGGAGGCATACTAGACTTGTTAATCTTTCAGTCAGGGGTGGTTCTGTCTCGATCCAACATCCCAGCCCAGAGTACTGCCCATAATAAGAGCCTTCTAGTCTGTAAAAGTAGCATCACTGACAAGCCGCGGTTATCTGGAAGGGCAGACAGAGCGCCTGGCAGTGTAGATCGAAGATCATGTTGCTTCCTCGCGCTCGATCCCCTTCCCTGCCTGGCTGGCAGAGCGCCCCTCACTGCGTGGAGGTAAATTTTGGTTGTAAACTTAATTCCCTCACCCCTAAGCCAACCCTCCTGCGAGAGGCGTAGTTTTGTATTAAAATTATCGCAGGTCAAGCGGCATTGGCACAGCGTGCGGGCTGTGTTCCTGTACTCTCCCCGCTCTCATCTCTCTCTCTCCCTTCCTCTCGATTCTCTCTCTCCCTTACACATTCTCTCTCCTCTCTCCCCCTTTTACTCGATTCGTGGTCCAAACAGACCCCGGTCGACGCATGGGAGGTACTGATGGGATGGGCTCGACATGAGGATCGTGTTGGTACCCTTAATCTCTCGGATCGTGGAGCGTGGAGACGCGTGCGAGTAGAAGGACGGTGTGGCCCCCGTCGCCCGATCTGCACCGATTCACAGTCTTCGCTGCACAAGAGGTAGGGGAATAGACTCCTCATCTCGTTAGGAACCCGTTGACACCACATGCGTCACCATCCGTCGCCATTTTCATCATTTTCCATGCAAATCTCATTTTGGGTGATTTTAGGCTAATTTCTTAATTTACGTTCCTCTCTCGATTTCTGATCTAAACGGCCACTGATCGAAGCGAGGGAGGTACCATTGGATTGGTCGCATCGCGAGAATTGCGTTGACGCCCGTCTCCCCTCGATCTGCGGAGCGTGGAGCCGAGTCGGGTCGGGAGGCGCCGTGTCACCCTCTTACCAGATCGGCATCGAATCGCTATTTTCGTCGTAGTCCAGGTAGGGGGATGGATTCCTTGCCTCGTTAGGACACCGCCAGTACCACATGCGCCATGGTCCGACGCCCTCTTCCTCATTTTTTATGCATATTCCCGTTTTGTCTATTTTTAGTCCATAATGCTTGAAATCATCTCCATGGGCATTGTCTTTTAATTCTAGTGGCATGCTTTGGTGTTGAATGTTGATATGGCATGGTAGGATAGTTTAGAAATGCTTTTCCCCGCGTCCCCCGTCGATTTCGGTCGATCGGGAGGGGGTTCGGTTCCGAACTCCGGAATCTCAAAACCCAGGTGACATAACGCGCCTACCCCAGTGCGTTATAGTCCTTTGGCACGCCTGCATAGGTACGCTATTTCCCATTGTGGCGGACTCCTCTAGGTCCGTTATTATCCTTTAATGCCCCGTCATGGGTGCGTTATATCATGCATGAAACTATGGGTTTTTTGTGGATTTTTGAGTTCAAATGACTTTAACGCCCTTGGCCTAGTGCGTTATAGCCCCTGTCTATTGTGTTGAAGGTCTGTTGCCTTTAATGCCCCTGTCCCTATGTGTTATATCCCCTGTTTAATGGTGGATTTGGATCGTTCTGGTGGGCATAACGGGCCATGGGAGGCACGTTATGTTACTATAACACCCCGTCCTTGGTGCGTTATAGCCTTCATCACAAGGTATGCGATCACTCCTTTGTATTTTTGAGGAATTCTCCTCTGGCGATCACACCTCCTCTTTAGCATCTCATGCTATAGTTTTTCTTAGTTCTTTTAGTTTCCTCCTTCTATGATCTTTTAGATCATATTTTGATGATGAGTGACATGGTTCACAGTACTCACCTCAAGTTCTCCACTACATATCATCCCCAGACTGATGGTTAGACCGATGTGGTCAATAGGAGTCTGGCCGACTTATTAAGGTGTCTTGTGAAAGATCATGTAGGGGATTGGGACCTCATGTTACCCCTGGCTGAGTTTACATATAATGATTTAGTAAATAGGTCTACAGGTATGAGTCCATTTGAGATTGTCACAGGTCGTAGGCCTAGGAAGCCAGTGGATCTTGTTCCCTTGCCCATTCATGCACGAGTGTCCGAGTCTGCTGAGTCATTTGCTAGGCATGTTAGGAGTCTGCATGATGACATCTGTCATCATCTTGAGGCCAGCAATCCACAGTACAGAGAGTTAGCTGATGCCCATAGACACCACCGTGAGTTCCAAGAGGGCGATTATGTCATGATCAGGGTCAAACCTGAACGGTTTCCCTCTGGAATCGTGAAGAAACTACAAGCTCGCGGGGTTGGTCCTTTTCGAGTGCTGAGGCGAGTCGGATCCAATGCGTATGTTGTGGACTTACCCGAGGAATATGGGATCAGCTCTACCTTCAATGTGTCGGATCTAGTCACCTATAGGTATCCAGCGGTGATTCTAGTGAGCCATTTGAGCCGTCTCCTCCCCTTGTGAGTGACCCCACCCCTAAGTGTCCACCACCAGTCTCATCCCCACAGCAGTGTGAGCAGATAGAACACATACCGAATGAGCAGGTGAACATTACTAAGAGTGGAGCATACCCGCGCTATCTGGCACAATGGAGAGGACGGCCCGTGTCCAATGACATGTGGATCACCCGAGCAGAGCTACAGAGAATAGATCTAGATTTACTGGAGCGATACCAGGGTGATCTAGACCCTTACTCGACGGGGTCAAGTTTCTCCCACCCGGGGAGAATTGGTGCGGACATGAGAGCGAGTGAGAAGCATGAGTTGGCGAGCCGTTGATGTCGAACGCGTAGCAACACTCGAGCTACGTAGGCATCACTTTGGCTTGGAGATAGTATGGAGTTTCCATCTTGAGTCCTAATATTTTTAGTATTTATTGGGTTTGTATTTGGTGTGTAATGTGTGTTGAAGGCTTGGGCTCTCTTTTACTCTTCTCCCACTCAGAATTTCTCCAGACACACTCTTCTTTCTTTTTCGTTCAGCTTCCCTCCTGGCAGAATCAATGGTAGCAGCATCCATCATGCAGAAGGGGTTCATATATATATAGAGCGAAGGGGCAAAATGATTTTCCCTCCAAGATGTTGTACTATGATTGGTTGAAACAGAAATGATGCTCTTGGACAAGGAGCACTTCTAGATCTGCCTCCTCATTGGCCCAGGATAGAAAATGATGGTCCTCTGTCCTAGGTACTTTTCATGGACTGAAATCTGATTGGCTATGGCCAAAAAGACAGAATACCATGAAAAGGACCTTTCCCAAATGAGTCTACTGACAGATCTCCCTTCAAAAAGGTATTTGACTTTCTTATGATGAAAAGGATAGTTTTTTGTACTAAGATCTTCTTTTCAGACTTTGAATCGCGAGATTTAGGAGTTCCCATTGTTGACGTTACGTGTTTGAGTGGGCTGACTTCGAACAGGTTTGAATCAGACAAAAATCTTCATATGGCATCAACGCACTAGACTTCCTGCGTCAACGTAGCTAGTTGAACTGCTCACCGTTTGGGCAAAAACAAAACCCAGATAATAAGGGGTCGACACCAGGGGTCGACTCCTTTGACTTTGCTAATCTGCGAGCTTGGTTGCATCGATGCAGTAACTCTATGGAGTCGACGCAGTAAGCATCAGTTGCTGGTAATTGGTTGAAGCAAGAGTCGACACTGTGAAGGGCTGGAGTCGACGCAGCCAGTTTCTCGCTTGTACCACTTGCGTGCTGACCTTCATGGAGTCGACACAACTGAAAGGGGTGCATCGACGCATCCTTTGAGACATGCTTTTACAACGGTTTCTGGGAAGGTGTGGTGTCGACGCCCTGAGATAGTAGGGTTGATGCAGTAGGCAATGGTAGCTTAACTGTCTGGCTCTGGAGCCGAGTGGGGTCGACACAGCCTGTGAATAAGCTTTTGATGCATCGACGCACTCAATAATGAGTGCTTGAGAACTACTTCAAAAGACTATCTGGTGTCGACGCATCATGATGATGGAGTTGGCACAGCTGAGAACCTTTTGGGCTTTTCTTCTATTTGTGAGCAAAGGAGTCGACGCGGTCTATAGAGAGGGTTGATGCATTCATGGGAGGTCTTTCAATTTCTTCACATCTAGCCAAAACAAAGGATGTTTCAGATTTTCCCAAAATAAATGACCAATACAAATAAAGACAAGTATAGTCCAATAGAATAGAGAACATACCCTCAAGTCAGGGGAAGCTCGACGTAGATAACGTTGGCAACTATGAACTGACACACCATGCCCACGAATCGTGAGGAAGAAGAATGGCCACACCTGAAAAGTAGGGGTGAGTCTCGTGTCACTGGCTCAGTAGGGGTCACATGGATCCCCACTGGAAACAATGCAGTAACACACAAGACAATAGCTAAACAGGAAAGCAGTAAAGTAGAAAGGAAAGCAGTAACAGCAGTGCCAAACTACAATAGTAAAGCTATAAAGGAAAGCTGTAAAAGAAGGAGTAGAGACGGCTAAAAGAAAGGGGAAAAGTCATACTGGACAAAGCACGGGTACCAAAGCTACTCCAAGCATCAACAGAAAGGTGAACCCTGATCGCACAAATTCAGGAGTTACCAATCCATCAACAAAGCACTAGGTCTAAAGCTAAGGGCTACGAAGATAGGCAAAACCCTACAAATGACCTACACAGACAAGAAACACTAACACATACATGACTAGAGCGTCGTGAATGCTATACGAAGCTGATCTCAAATAAATCTAAGAAAAGACTAACCTGGGAAGGACACAACTTCAAGGAACACTAGAGCCTTGCGTCAAGTGATGGAAGCACCGCCTCACTAGAAGAACAGCCAGATGCATCCACTGACTTCTTACACTCCGCCTTATGTATCTCTCACACACCCTTGAACGGCGGTAACCGAGATACTCACTGAACCACGTACTAAGAACAATAGTAATGAGTGACTAGTCAGGGTCACACCCGTCGACGCTCGTCCAAACGCCCCTAACCACATGTGCACACACAAGCTCATTGCCTTGAGCCAGGCTTCTAGTTAGTTTTCTCCCCCAGCAGGACGCTACTGCAAGGCAAGGGAGCTCACGGAAACTAGCCTAAAAATCATATCTTGGGAACTGCCTCGTCACCACTCCCAAATGGGCCGACACACAGAAAAGTGTCGTCAGGCTACGACTAGTAGAGGCTCACAAGACACAGAGACTCTGAAACATGAGTGTTGGAGTACATACAGGCTAGCACGCACTGTCCCACGTACTACAAAGCACCAAGCATAAGAGACAAGGTAGCACACCAAACTGCCATTAGACTCAGGACGACAACTAGGCCTACTGACACAGACTAAAATCTGAGATATATGGATAAAGCTCGATATAATACAAAGGATAAGAGGTAGGAACAAGTGAGCTGGTTTCCACCACCGCCACCGGGATATGTAAGTCCCAAGATGGTGTCTCACATCGCTAGCACAGGGGACGTGGGCAGAGCCGCACCTCCCACCACCTACCCTGAGGTAAATGAAGTTAAGGTTGATGAGCATTACGGCCATATCAAGATCTCGGAGGTCTTATCAAGACTATCACCGGCCTCGCCCATCTCACTGTCGAGCCTCTCAAGACATTGGAGGTGGCACAATCTGAAGGACCTAGCAGCTTATTCTACGCGGCTGAAGATCATGCAGTGCAGGAGGATAGTGACTATCATCTTTCGAAAGATTTAGAAAATCCAATAGTCCATATTCAAGTGCTGACATTTACATCACAGAGGGTGGCAAAGATGTTCGTAAAGAAACACATCCCTTTTGGCCAGTCTCGCAAAGAGAAGGAAGCATTCAATAAGGTGTGGTATCCTTCCAGCTTGGACAAGGAGTTAGGGCGTGTCTCCCAACACCCAGGGTTAGGCTTCACCCTTAAGGAATACTATTATAGCAGCCGTTATGAAGTGGACACCATCTCCACTTTCTTCTCAACAAAAGACAATCTGTCGGGGGCAACTTATAATGAATACTCGGATGAAGCTGAATATACCCAGTCACCTTGACTAGAACATCAGGGATCAGAAGCAGCAACTACCTGCAGATGCTGCGAACAAGTTTACTCAGAAGAGATGGCATTTCAAGCTCGATTTGACACGGCCAACAGTAGCGAGGCCGAAGACACTGAAGAAGCAGGGGCTTCCCTCCCCAGCAGCCCTCCGTTAGTGGCGATAGCAGCACCCCTTAGACCGATCGAGGAAGTTCCTACTGAGACCGATCGAAAAATGCCTGCTACCAGAAAAGAACAAGCCACCTCCACTGAAGATATGGCAATTCAAGGTGGCATGAAGGCAGAATCATCCCCATTCGTCACAAAGTCAGAGTGCTATCTGTAACGACCCAGGAGATCCGGATACCAATAACCCGATATCATCGGATTACCAATGCCAGGAACTCAGGGAAGTCATCCAAGAGGCTGATGAGGCCCCGTAAGGGTTGGAGGAGTTTGTCAAGGGGATGGATAACGAATTGTAATTGCATGCACCCAGTATTAATTAAAGCAAGAATTTGAACTTTAATGCGGAAGTAATTGAAAGAAATTAGAGTGATAAACATATATAATAGTCTAGATTCACAAATAAACAAGTCCAATAACTAAAAAAAGTCTAAATGTACAACTACACTGGGCATACCCTGGCCAAAAGTACAAGAAGAGGACAACTACAAACCGACTACACGACTACTGCTGGCAGCTAAGGATGGTCGCCAAAAACTTGAGAAGCTCTGGGAGATGACTGTCACGGCTCACCTGAAAGAAGAAGGGTGAGTCACAATCAGACTCAGTAGGGGTCACGCGGATCCCTATCTCGTAACTAAACACGCAGGCATGCAAATATAACGGCAAATAAGGCATGCATTTAACCAATACGTAGGTAGATGGCATAATTTAAACACAGATATAGCAAAGCTGTAAACCTATCTAAATAGTTTAAGCAGCTAATCTATATGCCAATTACTCTATATGCCAATTAATCTATATGCCAATACAATATAGATATAACATCAAAAATTAGCCCCACCAATAGAAGGAAGCTGTACCAACCCGATGATAGGAAAGAGAAGAGACACACTAGAAGTGAGAGACCAGACGCATCCCTGACGGCTTACACTATGTCTCAGGCAACTCGCAGGTCCAACTAACGAGAGGCATAAACAGTATCGGAACAAGAACTAGTCGGAGTGACACTCGTCAGCGTCAGTCCTACTACCTCCGACCACGTGTGTACACACTGACTCCTGCCTAGAGTCAGGTCTCTAGCTAGTTTTCCCCTCCCGTAGGACGCAACGGTAACAGCAGGGGCCCACGGTAACTAGCTTATGAACTGTCAACGGGAATCACCCCTCCACCTTTCTCAGGTGGGACGACACTCTCGGTCTCAAGGCTACGACTAGTGGCTCCATCACAAGGAAAGAGGAAGCTGCTCTATCGGGGTCTAAAATAATGCCATAGTTTTATAAAATAACTTAAACATGGCGAACATGCACTATTGAATGCATCAGGAACTAAACATGCTCTTTTTAGAATGCCAGAAAGCATAACAGACCAATCTGGGACCGTTACTTAACATGACGGATTAGGGCAGGGGCGTTATATGGTATATAACTCGTCTTCCCCCATCTGTTAAACTCACCCGAATGCTCAGGTGAACACAAGCACACAGACGTACAGACATGCAGACCATAACGCACCACCACTAGGGCATTATGTACAGTATAACGAACATACCCCTGTGCGTTATACTCAACTGAACAATGCAATGCAACCAGAAACGCAGAGCATAACGCGCTAAGCATGGGGCATTATGCTGAGTATAACGCGCCTCCCATGGCCCGTTATACTCACCCGAGCTGAAATCAGAAATCACATAACATAACGCATCAAGGCTGGTGCGCTATGAGGACACAACGCATGGGTCCGAGCCCGTTAAAGTCACCCGAACGCCAAGAATCAATAGAAAACCACAGTTTTAATGCACGATATAATGCACGAGGTAAGGGGGCGTTATATAACCCACATCTTCCATATTAATCAGTGGGGTGAATCTTCTCTGATTTGATTCAAAACAGAAGGTGATTGTCTTCATTTCAAACTCCTTTTTATTGGTTGGATTAAAACCTAGACCTTCCTTCCTAAAATTAACTCTAGTTCCTAAGATGGCATCTAGATTTTCCTTCCCTTTAACCATTCTCTCAATTAGTTTGTTCTTGTCATCAACTTCTTTTTGAGCATTCTGAACATCCTTCAGATGTTGCTTGTTTACCCCTTGAAGAGCTTCATACTTTTCAGCCATTAGTCTTTTCTCTTTTTCCATCTCTTCCAGTTTTAACCTCATTTCATTATTACCCTTACTGAGATCCTCATTCACTTTCTATGAGTCATTGTCATGAATCAGATTATTTAATTTCTTTTTTAGAGATTTATTATCCTTGCAAAGACTTTCAAAACATTCAAACAATTCGGTATAAGCATCTTCCCATTGAATCACAGTGTAATTTTTAAAAGTGTTAATTACCTCTTCCTCATCATCACTGAGAGCCATGAAGCAGATATTGTTTCTTTTTTCTCCTTCTTCAGATTCATCGTCGTCTTCATCTTCCTCCTCTTCACTCCAAGTTCTAATCATAGCCTTGGGCTTTTGGCTTTTCCATTTGGGTTGTTTTCTTCCCAGCTCAGAGCATTCACTTTTTATATGGCCAGGTCTCCTGCAGTTAAAACAAGTAACACTGTTAGATTTTCTATTGAATGATGATTTAAATTTAGCATTCTTACCAGTTACCTGCTTTTCTTTATTTGAACCTTTACATGTCCTTCTAAGAAACTTTCTGAACTTTCTTGTTAACAGAGCATACTCACTTGAGCTTTCTTCACAGCTATGGGGATCCATTCACCCCCCTCTCGATCTCAGCCATGCGTATATCTGCTTGCACCACTTCCCCCAACAAGTTGGTGCTTGACTTCTTATCGGGACTAGCCGCTATAACCCAAGGGCTTGGACCTTCCGTCTAAGATCAGCTTAAATAATATCCTTGTGTTGACATATATCCAATGCTAATGATTTCATCAAGGTTGGTGCTTGACTTCTTGTTAGGACTAGCTGCTATACCCCAATGGTTTAGACCTTCCGTCTATGGCCAGCTTAATCAATATCCTTGCGTTGGCATATCCCCAATGCCAATGATTTCATCACTGTTGGTGTTTGACTTCATGTCGAGACCAACCGCTATAACCCAACGGCTTAGACCTTCCATCTGAGACCTGCTTAAACGATATCCTTGCGTTGGCATATATCCAATGCCAATGATTTCATCAGGGTTTATGCTTGACTACTTATCGAGACTAGTTGCTAAACCCCAATGGTTTAGACCTTCCATCCCTGGAGCTGGGGATCGAGTGGCCTTCATCTGTCTCACCATTGGAGCCGCTACTAGACGCTAGCGTGGGCACGGCTTTGCTCCAGCGTCCTTGAGGTTACGCAGGAGGCGACCCCTTGTCTTCTCCGGAGGAGCTCTGACAATGGTTGAGGGAGTGCACCAATGGCTATCATGGCCTTGGTTCCCACGCGAGCTTTGGATGTCTGGCTTTGTCGGTATCTGGGCGGAGTACCTGCAGCTTCTGGAGGCACAGGAGCAGAGGGCTTGGTGGCTAGGGGCCATCCGAGAGCTGGAGGGGCCGCGGGCTCGACTTGCACTAGTGGCCAACGAGCAAGAGCGGTGCGCTGACGCGGCCGTGTCGCTTGCCCAGGACTGCGCTGCTCGGCTGAGAGACGTGAAGAGCAGAGATGAGGCCTTGGAGAAGGCCTTGGAGGAGCAGCGACGAGACGTGGAGCTCACTAGGGTCAAGTGGTAGACTGCCGAGATGGGTGCCGAGGCGAGCTTACAGCTTGCGTCGACCCTGAAGGTGGAGCTGGCTGCCACGGAGTCCCACTTAGTGGAGATGGATGGGAGCGAGGCTAGGCTGTGATTGTATCATTTCCCCTCCCTTTTTTTGTTATCTAGATTGTACATTTTTGTTAC
This sequence comes from Amorphophallus titanum, assembly GCA_024336825.1. Taxonomy (NCBI): domain Eukaryota; kingdom Viridiplantae; phylum Streptophyta; class Magnoliopsida; order Alismatales; family Araceae; genus Amorphophallus; species Amorphophallus titanum. The sequence goes on from JANBPO010006516.1 coordinate 1,298,908, forward strand.
CCCAAGGTCATGTCTTGGGCTCCCCTTTTATAGAGAGTATTAATGATAAATTCTGAATTTTGATGTCGTCATTTGCTGGGTTGCTCCACTTCTTATTCCGCTTATGGGCCCCCAGCACAAGCAAGGGTACCGCCATCTATGGACTACCCTAACTATGAGGAAGAGGACATCACCCAGGCTGTGTGCGGATATCTCCGTGGGGTCAGGAATACTTCCTTAGGGAGGCGACGACCGCTACAAGCCATCACCACCGTCGAAGATAGCCAAGGAGGTCCAATCGACCTGGTGAAAATAGAAGATGCAGAATCAGGATGCTATGGGCATCCCCACCATGAAGAAGACGCACCGAGAGTCTCAGTGTTTGAAAGATTGACCTTCCCTGGTCAGCTGGCCAAATGTGCAAGGAGAAAAAGCAAAAATATACAAGTCTATACTTGCAATGTGGTCGGAGTGACCAGCCATTATGGGGCCCTACCTGAAGAACCCGAAGAAGTTGCCCAGATTGCCGAGAGGCCCGGTCCTATCACAAGAAGAGGAAAGGCCGCTAGTGAGGCATTGCAGACCCTTGTAGGGATGACAAATCTAGAGGAGGCGCCAGCTGCCTTAACTGCCAATGTGATCACAACAGAAGATGATAGTGGCATGCCATCCACCTCATCCGAAGAGGCACCATCTGAGGAGTGGGGAAGCCTCCCCAGCCCTTCTACCAATGATTCGGCCTTGTTGATGTTGCTGCAAAGCTATCGACAAGAAATTGAAGCATTGAAGAAGCAGCTGAGCGAGAGAGACGCTCGCACCTCTGCACCCGGGTAGCTTGAAGTCCCCCCTGGGACATCAGGCGGTAGCGGCCAGACATTTGAAGTCTCGCCACAGGCAATCACCCCACAACCGGTGCAGAACTACACTGGGGGCATTCCTCCCCCGCAGCAACAGATTATGACTATGCCACGACCTCCTACCCTCCAATTCCAAGGGGCTTGATGGGGACATCACCCATGATTCTCTCTGGCTCGAGACCTCTCTCCCTCCTGGAGAGGGGTAGGATGGAGCTCCATGATAAAACTGGTTCACCACGACACTTGGGCTATCTATCTGGATCATTTTGATGTATTTCTCTCTTTTATTCGAGTCATTTTGATGTAATTTTCCCTTTATTTAAGTCAAGTCCCTAGGTTAATGAGTCATCTACCTATGTTATTTGTCATTTTGTTAGATAGAGTGGTTACTAGGCCCAATTGTATGGGCTTGGCCCAGGGGCGCCTCCTTCCCCTTTTCCCCCTCTTTTGGTTATTTGTTATTAGTCCAAGTATCAAGGACTTTTTGTAAAAATTGGGATCCCTTGAAGATATCTAAAAGAATTTTTAAGTGGTGATCTATTCATCCCCTCCCCTTGTAGCTCACCGTACTCATCATTTTTATCAGGGGTCGTACCCGTCGGCGTTGTCTGACACCCCCAACCTCCTGTGCACACTCAGGCCATACGCCCTAGGCCTATCCTCTAGCTGGTAATTCCCCCCGAGCCCAGACTTGGCTGTGCGCAAGGGCCCTACGGTAACCAGCCTACTTACCATCTCTCTCGGGTACGCCACACCAGTGCTCCCGGTGGGCCGACATATGCGTGCCGTGGAAGCTACGACTAGTGGACGGGTCACCGGAGGTGATAACTGACTCACAGAAACCACATATCGAAAAACTAGGCTGCAACCCACTCGACGCAGCACAGTGCCTGGCGGTCCAACCTTGGGCCGTCACAGGCTCTGGTGGTCCAGCTCTGGTCCGTCACAGGACTCTGGTGGTCCAACCCTGGAGTGCCAAAAGGAGAAGTAAAACTAGCTCTGGCGCACCCACCTTGGGCAGCCACAGTGCTCTGACGCCCGTACCCACGGCCCCCAGAGGAACCCGACCCCAACGGTCAAAACCAACGGTCGAAAATCAACGGTCAACTCGCCTCTCTAGCGGTCTGACCCTAGGCCGCCACACCGTCTAGCAGTTTATTGTGCGGCCACCAGACGACGTCAAGACCTGCCGATAAAATAGTGCGCTGTGGCACACCCACCTTGGGCCGCCACAGGCTCTAGCGCACCTACCCTGGGCCACCAGAGTCTCTGGCGGTCTCTGGAAGGACCGCCACACCAACCAGAGAACGGGCCGGTGGGAAAAACCCCAAAAACTCGTTCCACACCTCGACCATCCACAGATGATGGGGAAAACAAGGGGGAAGCTCCCCCGACACCCGTAGCATGCATCTATGCCCTCGAATCGGTCCGAAACGCGATGAAATGGCGAATCGGCTCACAAGCCCCAAAACATGAATTTCTCCCCAAACACCCCGATTAGCCCGCTCGGCTCATCACGGCCTACAAAACTCGCGAAAAATGAAGTACACGAGCTAGGGAACCATCCCCCTATCTCCACCGAAGATTCTGTGCACAATGGATGCCGATCCACGAAGAAAACGCCATTAAACCCTCGTCGGCTCGTGATCCCACAAATCGCCTCCACCATCGCGATCCTCACTCCATCCTCATCGCTCCACGCCCCACGATCCTCGCCGCCTCGCCCCTGTCCGCTTCCGTCGGTCAACCTCCATCTTGGGAAGAGAAGTTTAAAGCCCAAGATTCAAGCCAAGGTCCACTAGACCAGAGCCTAACTCCTAGTCTCTGAAGTGATCCAAAGGACCGAACAACCCAGCATTCTTCTTATGAGCTCAAGGTGAAGATTCAAATGCTAAGGTCAAAATTGCATACTGTGAACCTGGGTTCTCTCTATATACGCTAACCCTTCCACCTGGGAAGAGTTATCCGAGCATGCTTCAAGGTTACATCCTTTAGCTCGTCTCCAAGAGAAAAAGAGCAGAAGAAAAGAGGAGAAGAAGAGAGAGTACTTCAGCGCCTAGATCTGCCCAATCCAGTGCTGTGAGAGTAAAGAGAAGTGAAAGAAGAAAGAGAGAAAAGAGAGTGAGAAGCCCCCCTTCACGCTGCTCGACCCAGTCCAGCAGTGAAGAGAGAAGTGAGCAAAGAAGGAGAAGCCCAACTTTGAAGAAATACTTCATGGCTTAGTCAGAAGCTACATTTGGTTTTTAGCTTCGATCTACAGTCTTCATTTGCTGCTTTAAACTCCATATCTCTATGTGTGAGACCGGAAGAACCTTTTGCTGCACTTGCAATATTTTTCTTTTATGGATTTTTGCTTGATTGTGAACTGTCCCTACCAGTTTGTGTGTAGGAAGACAGACTGAGGGTCCTCAGGTCTGTGGTGAACCATCCTTACCGGTTTGTGTGTAGAAAGGTAGATGGTGGTGTGCTCCGATCTGTGGAGAACCGTCCCTACCGGTTTGTGTGTAGGAAGATAGGCGAAGGGTTCTCCATTCTATGGTTTTGGGGCTTGTCCCCATGTGCTGCTCTTGTAGTGGCGTGCGGACTTCATCCTCGTGAGGAGCTTGCTCCTCGTGTATGTGTGGGGTTCGTCCCCGTTGTTGCAGTTGTAGCGTGTGTATTGAGGACTTCGTCCTCGTGAGGATTCATCCTCGTGTAGTGAAGCCTCACCAGTTTGGTGAGGGGTGGATGTAGGTTTGTGGGTTTGCAGACTGAACCACCTTAAAAATCCATCGTGCAGTGGTATGTTCTTATGTGGTTGCTTCAATTTCCTCTACCTCCCTTTCACAGGAACTTATAGTTTTCATTTTAGCATTTTTGCTTCAACCAAACACTGCACATAGTGTGAAGCCTTCACCACTTGACAACACTCTTGCTGTTTGAACAAAGGCTCACACACTCACCTAAGAAAGCACTCTGATGATTTGTATCTACACATGTAAATTGATTGACATGATTGATAATAGACATCGTCACGCCACATCCGGGTTCTATCTTCCGCTGGCTCGGGGCGTGACAACATTAGTCCAGAACAGGTTCACGTGAGTCATCTATTGCTGGCTTAGGATGTTTTCTGTGATCACTGATGGATTTTCTGTTGTTGTGTGTTTTCTAGATTAAAATGTCACGTCGTAGAAGGGCACTTGTACCCAGGGAGGGAAGTGGCACTTCTTCCCCTCTGGTCGTTGTGCTGGTCTATGTGCCAGTGCAAACTCAAGCAGATTCTGCTCCAGCTGTATAAGGTTTGCCAGGCAATCAGGATGAAGGTCCAAGAGAATCCTTGCTATCCCATCCGCCAACTAATGAAGGGCAGGCAAGATCCCAAGAGCATACTCAAGTTGAGTTTACTCAGCCGAGCATGCAACACCAGCAAGTTAATCAGTTGATTGTGACAGGAGTTCCATCTCCTGTACCTACTTCCAGTGGCGAACCCCCATTCAAGAAAATCAAGAACAAGTTCAGGAGATTTAGCGAGTGTATGAAGTGGCATGCCCAGCAGGCATCTGCCAGCACTGTTCAGCAGTTAGCACCTTCTTCCCAGCAGCCTTAGGGACCCACAGCCAGTTAGCCGAGGTGTTGTCTAAGATGTGGTGGTAGCCACCCAAGTAGGCCCTGTTCGTTGCCGGTGGTCTATTTCCGCTATGATCAGCTTGGACATATGGTTCAAGATTGTCCATTGAGGCCCAAGCTGGTGCAGTTTTCTCAGTTCTCTCAGCCACAACCATCGCTGTTCAGACCTCCTCCACCACTACAAGCTCAACAAGATCCTCAAGCATCTCAGCTTCCCCGTGCTGAGTAGTGACGTCTCATCTCGTGGAAGGCCAGTGTGTGAGTAAAGCTTTGATGAATTGATAAGGACCACTCACTTCTTCACTAGTGTTGGTTTTACCTTCTGGTTTAGGTAAATACATGGTGTGTGTATTTTTCTGAATTAAAGGATTTCTAAAATAAATTCCTTCTTCTATTCATTTCTTCCTCTTCCCTCCTCATTTCTCACGTTCCACTTTCTCCCTCGTTTCTCTCTTTCCTTTGTTCCTCTTGACGTAGGGCGCGCGACCGTGCCGAGCTAGCCGAGGTAGGGACACGGTGGAGTGGTCATGGAGCACAATGGAATGACGGATGGAGTGTACGTTGGCACAATCCCTCAGTGGATCCAATACTGGCGTGGTTTGGTCATTTTGTCGGAGCAGCCCAGCACTAGTTTGACTCAGTCCAGTGCTGTAAGAGAAGAGGAAAAGAGAAGCCTTATGAGATAGAGTAGCCTTGTAGTCTACCTAAGCTTGAAGAACCAGATCTTTAGATCTGAACTTTGTATCTGTAGTCACCAGTTTCCAAATCTTGATCTATAGACTCAGCTGGTGTTCATTTACATTCCATAGTTCTTGTGTCTTTCCCACTGCACTTGCAGTATTTTCCTTTTATGTGTTTGGCTACTTCGAGAACTGTCCCTACCGCTCTGTGTGTAGGAAGACCGACGGAGGTGTGCTCCGGTCTGTGGAGAACCGTCCCTACCGATTTTGTGTGTAGGAAGACAGACAGAGATTTTTCCATTTTGTGGTTTTGGGGCATGTCCCCGGTAAAGCTGTGTGTCAGCAGGAAAGCCTCACCGAGTTTGGTGAGGGGTGGACGTAGGTTGTGGGGTTGCAACTGAACCACCTTAAAATCCCTGTGTTGTGGGTTGTGTATCTTATGTGATTGCTCTATTTTCTCTCTCCCCATTCACAGGTTTATGTGCTTGCTGTGTCAATGGAATCTTGATCGCTTTCTATAGCACACATCATCATATTGCTCACACACACACATGAGATTCAATGAGCAGCCATTCTTAATTCATGAGATGCTGGTTGATCTCTAAACTTCACACATACAGCTAGTTATTTGACACTCAGTTGATATGTGCTGAGATCCCTGCTGTCCAGTGCAATAAATCACTCTTAGCCCTTAACCACGTTGAATCAGCATTGACCTCACTGCAGAGCAACGTTGACATTCGCTCTCTACCTAGCTGTGCTCCGTTGAGCTTAAGCTTTGACCTGTGTAGTCCTTGGATCTTATTTTGCTGCCTTCATTAGAGCCATTTCGTCTAAATCCACTGTGCTTTGTGTCTAAGTGTTTTAATTGCTTTATAGGAGTAGTCTATGCTTTTGGTAGCCAAGTTTTAAATAGGTCAAAGTTCGTGAGAAGATCTATTCAACCCCCCCTTCTAGATCCCATTGCACCGCATGGGACCCAACAAGTGGTATCAGAGCCAATCTCTATCATTCACAGATCCCACGATCTGCATAGAAAGATCCCAATGCATTTAATCAAATGGCTTCATTTGCTACACATGCTTCGTTTGCTTCTTCGCCTATTTATGATGGTTCAGATTTTTCTATATGGCTAGGGAGAATGTTTGTCTATGTCAAATCCATAGATCCACAAATCTTGGGGTTGTCCTCTATGCCAAGATTAATCTCTTTGGTAGGCTCGTTGACGGACGCACTAGGTTCATCAAATCTCCTAGTTCTGTCAACAAAGGAAGCTATAGGATCAGCACCGTCCCCTGGCTCTCCTTCCTCTTCATCATCCACTTATTCTTCTTCTCCCAACATGTAGACTCCATGGCCATCGTTTGCTGAAGATCCTTCTAGTTCAACTGCCCCTAGAGGAATGGAAGCGGATGTTAATTTGGAGACCTGACACAACTGTGTGCATTTCTCTGCCAGCTGGCTGATATAGCGCGTGGGAACCTAATGGACTTGAGATTATTCAGAAAGAAAAGATGATATGTACAAGCCCTGACCTGGGATGGACTCTACCCTACTATGTATAAAGGGAGCATGTGGAGAAGAGTTTAAGGTGGAAAGCGTTTACCCTTGGCCGAGGGATCCAAGTTCCAGGGAGGAGGTTTCTTCAATAGTAAGCTCGCAAGCCCCCATTTAAGAATTGGCATTTTTTGTGTGGTCATGGGTGAATGTGCAGACAAGGTGGGTTGACTGCTCTATGATCGGATAGGTGAGGAGCCTAGGAAATGGCGGATGGAACTGTAAGGGCCACTTTGACAACTGCTTAGAGGTGAGTAGGGTGAGGTAACCCGGGCAGAGTGACTTGCACTGGTTTGGGAGCCCGGATGGGCCACTCGCGGTGGGGTGGGGTTATCACCCTAATCGGCCAAGCAACTCACTCCATGCGTCACCCTCGACTAAGCTACCCAACCTCGGTTACACAGCATCGGCCTTCGCTCTGCCATGCTACTTTCCCTTTTCACCCCCCGATTGGTTTTCACCGCTCGACATGCTTGCCGCAACGGGGAGGCAGCAAGAGGGGGGATAGATTCTTGCATGTTGGTCGACCACTGGCACCGACCTTGGTAAATCGAGGTCTTCTTCTCCTCTCCGCCATGGGACTTACCCTCTTCAACCCCGAGCCTTCTATTCTCTAGTTTCCATTCATCCTCGCCAGCGGTGTCGGGAGGCGGCGAGAGGGGCAACAGATCCGTGGTTGATCGCTATCTTCATAGTCAGCGTTAACCGCGGTTAAGGCTTGCCTTCTTCTCTCTGCCACGGGACTTACCCTTTTCACACCCTAGCCTTCTTTTCTCTAGTTTCCATTCTTCCCAGCCAGCGACACTGGGAGGTGGCGGAGGTCTACGTGGTTAGAGCATGGCGGTAGAGCTTCCTATTCTTCTGTTGCAAAGTCCGTGCATATTCATTCTCCTATGCATTCGCTGTGTCCATGCATACACTAACCCCGTGCATGTTGAGTCAGTGCATGTAGTCTTTTCAAAGTCCATGGACACTGTCCATAGTCCGTGCACATTGGCTCATCTGTTGAAAAGTTCGTGCACATTCATTATTTTATGCACACGTTTGTGTCCATGCATACACTAAGTCCGTGCACACTTGGAGTCTGTGCATATAATCGATGCAAGTCCGAGTATGTTGCACGCCGTCTAGGCTAAGTCCGTGCATGGTCTGAAGAACCACTGTAGCTAAGTCCGTGCATGGTCTATGCATTTGATGCATGACCTTCACTCCAAGTCCGCGCACGTTACTCTTGATAAGTCCGTGCACAATCTTCCAAGTCCGTGGAAGCATTGAACAAGTCAAGTCTGTGGATGCCTTAAAAGTCTGTGCATGTTTTGACTCTACTTCACAAAGCCCAAGCACACTGCGCATCCGTGCGTATATGAAGTCCCTGCATTCTTTGCCATCATGCATATTTGCTTAAGCCTAAGGCAAGTCTGTGCAATCTTTTCGAGTCCAGGAATGTTTCACCAAAGCATTCTACATCCATGCATATTTCAAGTCAAAGCAAAGTCCGTGCATAGATTGGTTTATGCTCGACCATGGTCCATGCATATGCCTTGGTTGTTTAAAAATGAAGTCTGTGCACACTTTAGTCCGTGCATGTCTCAACAAGTCTATGCACTTCTTCATCAATGAAGTCTGTGCACATTCACTTATGTCTGTGCACATTTTTGCAAAGTCCGTGCACATGGTCTTTTAGCTTAAGACTGAGCATTACAAAGTCCGTGCACACTCTAGTCCGTGCACGTTTCTATAAAGCCTGTGCACTTTGTGTTGAGCCTAACCCCAAGCATCTCATGTCCGTGCACATAAAACTCGGTGCATTTTTCTTACTATCATCAAAGTCCTTGCACGAATACACCAACCCCGGGGACATCATACCCCGTGCAGGTTTCTTATTAAGATAAAGTCCTTGCACGGTCTCATAAACTCCTTGCAATCCGTCATGGAGTCTGTGCATGTCAAACCTCGTGCAGGTTTCTCATTGAGATAAAGTCCTTGTACGGTCTCATAAACTCCTTGCATTCCTTCATAGAGTCTGTGCATGTCAAACCCCGTGCAGACTTTTATGATGTCCATCAAGTCCGTGCTCATTGGTTCAAGTCCGAGTACCTCTGTCCCGACATGATATGCACAATCGTCTGACTAGCTAGATCGAGTACACCATAGGCTTCCTCGAAGCCCGAATAGATCGTCACCTAGGTGACTGGCACACCCTCGCACTAATAAACCGAATAAACGAATGAACAGACAAACAAATGAATGAACACAAATAATGTCCCCAAAAGTGCGTCCACAAGTCTGGCACACCCGATGAGACTAAACCTCGCTTCATCTCCTTCCCAGGATTAGGGGCCCGATCGACTCTTCTTTAAAATCTAACTGTGTGAACTAATCTCGCATATTACTTTTTAACAACTACGAGGGCCATGTCATTCGGACCCCTTGTTGTCACTAGCCATTCCACCCATGGCTATTTGGCAGTGCCAATCCAGTTTGCCAGTTTCCCACTAGACGTCGGTTTCCCCAACTTCTTGGGAGTCGCATTCGTGGAGCTCCTACATATCCAGAGGCTAGAATCGGTCCAGAAGTGCACATAGGCCGCCAGGAGGGTGGCCAAGAAGAACCCCAGCACATTGCAAAGCCGGTTATCTACTTAGGGTAAATCCATACACATCGAAAGTGTCTGCGTGTTTCTGAATGGTCGACAGGCCATGATTACACCCAGCAAAGTGATTTCAATGGTGCCGGTATGCAATACCTTCCAAGTCCTGGCCCAGTGCAAGATGGATTACTCCGAGTCCAAGATGAAGGGTGGGTTGGCCCCAAAGCCAGCCAAATGTGAGCAAACATGGGTGCATAAGCAAGCACGGGCACTGATTTCAACAACACTAAGGTCTGCCTTGATCGATAGACCCGTAATAAGAAGAGAAGAATAAGAAGAGAAGATCGAGATGCGGGTCCCATCACGTCTCGAATGAACACCCTCAGGTCGCATTCGACGGGTAAATATCTACTCTCATTATAAGAAGCATGGCAGGGTAACCCTACAAGGCCACTGCACTTGCAAGTCTCCGGCACCAGCCAAAGTGCCACAATTTATGATACACCCTGTCAAAGGGCAAAATGATACTATGCAAGTCATTGGGGGGCACTCCCGCGGCCTTAAAGACATCTCTCTCCTGATGCTGCGATCCCTAAAATCCATGATAATTCATAGAAGTAGCCATCTCCAGATATTCACCTGTAACACGACCGGAGTGATCGGCTACTACGGGAATTCATCTATGGAGGCCGCAGCCGAGATAACACAAGCTCGCACTGAAGAAACTGGCACGAATCTGATCGCGATGCTATTAATCTGTAAATAAAAATTTGCGCCCTCCTGGAAGGACGCCGATTGTGTTAAATGAAAATAAATTAATCAATGTGCGCCTATGATGACAGACGCTAATTGAATTAGCGCCTGCCATACTGGACGCGATTTTCTAACCGACTACTTCCCTGTGTTTCCACCCTTCACCGTGGGTATCGCTGGCACTCTCATCCCATTTCCGTGGATGAGGTCCCTGTTTCTGATTTATATCGCATGCCTCTAACTCTCCGAGGTGATTGAGCTCTCCGTTGGACATTCCATTCCTTCGGACTAGCAATGTCATCTTAGAGACCTCCGGAAGTCTCCGCTAGCCTTGGATTCCCTCAAGACAACCGAGCAGGTTGTACCCTAAAAATCTAGTACACCATGTCGTAAGTCATGTCCCTCTGAAGAAACATGACGAACTAGCCTCAAAATAATGTTATTTCTGGCATTTTTGAGAAATTGTCACTTTCTGGTAATCTACGCCCAGGGGAGTAGACGCTATTTGTTATTAGCACCCTGTTTGGAGGACGCTATTTGTTTCGTGCCTTATTATCTTTCTAGAATTTGCACCCATTACTATGGACACAAATTCTTATCAGCGGCTCCCATAGAGGATGCCAATTACTCAGTTTTATGATATGTCTCAAATTTTTAGCTAAGTCATCTATGCATGTGATATCGGCCTTGAATTCCAAATTCCGTGAATCCACCTTATGATCCTACAATGATCTATTCCCTTAGAATTCTATTGGCTATTATAAACTATAGTGGATGTCAAAATACATGACTAATGTCTACGCATGTAGGGCCCAATCTGGTCCTGAGAGGAGCACCCGAAAAGTACTAGTGCCCATGGGAGATGAATGATTACGGTGTAGCATTGCACCGGAGTGCATGACCAGCTTGAAAGATGACATTCCACAATCTCTCTCTCTCTCTCTCGTGCTTGACTTGACTTGTTTGATTTGCGTGGCCCGGAATGGGCAAGTATTTGAATAAATAAGTAGCCACCATCTCGTGACATGACTTGACACTACTTGCGTGGTCCCCTTGATAATCGTACTTGATAAACTTGAAATCTTGCTAGCTTGTTCTTGATATTAATTGTCATTACACTCTCGTCACTTTACTTGCATTTTTCTTCATGCATGAAAATGCCATGTTGCATAATGTATTAATCATTTAAAGCAAGTCTGGGTCTAGAGATATAATTCCTACTGAGCGTTCGCTCGTATACAAAGGTTAAAATAGCGCGGGGTAAGATGGGCGCATCGAATTGGACCATGCCGGATGAATGGGCTTGGGGATTTGATGGTTTTGAGTGTGATGTTGAAACGACACGGTGGGGGTGGACGCCGGATGAAGGCGCGCCAGATTAGGACTTTTGCCTATTATAAAGGGATTTATAAGATTTAAAGCCCACCTGAGCTAGGTTGTGACTTGGCTCATTTTCGATGATAATGAGGGTTGATTATTGAGTGAATTTAGGTTCTAAATGCCCTGTAGACATGGCAAATCTAGACTGGTGTAAGGTTCCTACTCAAGCACAGTCCACTCTTAGTTCGAAGTAAGTTCACAGTTGTAATATCCTGGATCCTTATTGGGTCTTCTTGGATTCTTATTAGGTCTTTCAGATCCTTTTTGGAGAGTTTCAGATCGCTTTTGTGACTCTCGAGTTGAGTTTTACGATCCGTGTGAGTTTTTCTCTCGTACAAGTTACGGAACTCTGTGGTGAGTTTATTTCTCAGTTCATCGACTTGTGGACATGACAGCTGCGATGTACTCTTCGCGAGGATCGTTTCGACTATTTTTACATATTTTTCTGAATTAGTAGATTTTTGAGCTAACAAATTTTCAGAAATTAGGAAAATTTCCTAATTTCTTTTCTTTTTCTTTCTTCTTCCTCTCTCCTCCCTTTCATTAGCCCGCGTCCCCCACTCTCTCCCATTTTCTCTCCTCTCTCGCCCTCTCGGCTCTGGCTGCAGATGGAGGAGGCTCGTGGGCGAGGTGGCGACGGCGTGGGGATGATCAGATGCGTGATGGGATGAGGATCGGATTGGTTTTGGCGCGATCCCGAATGGTGGATTTAAAGCCGGCGTGGTTTATGTTTTACGATTTTCAGCGTGGATTAGTCGCTTCGACGTGCAGTTTCTTCGGTGGAGGTAGGGAGATGGACCACCTACCTTTCCTGCACATTCTCTCGTAATTTTACGATTTACGATGCGAGAACGAGTGAGTTTAGGCTCATTGTAGATTTTGGGAGTTCATAGGCTTCGTCAAAAAATGGTGACAATTTTTGAAACGGTTAGTACCGTTCGACTCTCTGGAATGTCTGCGTTCCGTTGATACTAGTTTCGTGGCGATTGACGGTCATTCGGGACCGTTAGGAGCCCGGGAAGTCTGGTTACTCCATTTGGGTCAATTCTGTAGAATTGCCCATTTCTCACTGTTTCTCAGCCGATCTGACTCCCGTTGGAGTCTATGTGTTGTGTATGACCATCACCGTTGTATACCCTTCATTTTGGAACGAACGAGGCGTGGAAAGGCCACGATCGGGCCGATCTCATGTTTTGCTCGTCGTAACGCCTTCGCGGTTCAACGGAAACCGCTTAAGGTGCATGGGCGGCTAGTTTCGAACCGTATATCGTGTCTCGGTCTCAGGTTGAGTGGTCAGTCGATAGACCGCTCTAGGGCTTGAGCGGCCAGGAGTGGTCCGCCCATCCCTCCGTGAGCGGCTGGTTCTCAGCCATTCATCCTTCCCATTGGGTTGAGCAGCCAGGTTCTGCCTGCTTATCCCAATTGACCGTTGGTCAATAGTTTCGTGTCGGTTCAGACAGGCGGTTTGGTCAAAACTGTTCTGACCAACACTGTAGTAGGTCGGTTGGGTTGAGCGGCTAGTCCGTAACCGCTCTAGCCTTTGGGTGGTTCAACCCTAACCGTCCATCCCTTTTAGTGTCTAGGGGTCAGTTCATTTGAGCGGTTGGCCCCCAACCGTTCATCCCCATTGAATGGTCCGTTATAGACCATTCATCCCTCTTTGAACGGCTTCCATCTGGACCGTTCATGTTACTGAGCGGCCTTCTTCTGACCGCCTAGTGAGTCTTGTTCGTTGTCTCATTTGTTGGCCATGATGGCTTGTCTCGTGTCTGTCTGTCTTAGGTACGTGTCCTAGGGTAGTGTCTGAGTGTCATTTCCCGACATTCTGATTTCTATATATCTTGGCTTGACCTTGTGGTTTGCCCGTTGTCCCGTGGATGTCTCTTGATATCCTATGAGGGCTATGACCATGATATGAGGTGGCCAGGAGTGTTCTTGCCATGGCCAGTCTTCTGTACTGCGTTTAATGTCATTGTCTAGTTCTAGTCAACCCGGTGTGACCCAGTGGTTGGCAGGCGACCATGTGTGTGTCTCGACGGTTCTGTCCAATTCGAGACATGGTTCTGGATGCCTCGAGGTATTTTCTTACCTCGGTTTGTGTATCCAGGTGTGCTGAGGGTTCTCGATGTTCCCTCAGGTCTCCGTGAGTCATTTCTTACGGTGAGTCATTTGATCTGGGTTAGGATTAGACCGATTGGTGGCTTATTCCGCTTTGTACGATAATCTTGATTTTTGAGTCGTGAGACTCAAGGATAGTTGTAGTTTCTGGTCTAGTTGCCTTGTCCTGAGTCTGTCGATAGTTTCCTATGCTGCTATTGGTGCTTCGTAGTACGTGCGATAGTGCTTCTTACCTATTTGTACTCTGGCACTCGCGTTTTAGAGTCTGTGTCTCGTGAACCTCCACTAGTTGTAGCCTGATGACTCGTGTTGACGTGTCGGCCCACCTGAGAGTGGTGGCGAGGTAGTCCCCGATACACGAATTTTAAGCTAATTTTCGTGGGCTCCCTTGCTTTGCAGTAGCGTCCGTTGGGGGAGAAAACTAGCTAGAGGCATGGCTCAGGGCGATGAGCCAGTGTGTACACACATGGTCAGGGGCTTGGACTGACACTGACGGGCGTTACCCTATCTAGTTACTTGTGACTATAGTACTGTTCTAGTTCTGACAGTGTCTTGATCTCGGTCGTGCTATTGGACGACAGGTAGATGAGCCACTTGTAGGTGCAGCGTAAGACGTCAAGGGACGCGACTGGCTGTTCTTCTAGTGAGGGATACTCCAGTCACGTGACACGTGACTTCCACGTGGCTCTCATGTTTCTCGAGTGTCGTGACCTTTCCAGGTCAGCCTCCTTGTGGCTTTGCCCGAGGTCAGTGTAGTGTTTTGTCATGTGCACGACGTTTTAGTTGTGCATGTGGTCATGTCTAGATGAGCGTGCACGACAATCGAGTCATGTGTGCTTTCTATCTAGTCTATCTAGACTTTTTCTAGGACTTTTGTCTTTTCCCTTTTTCCTTGCAGGCCTTCGCTTGCTTGGTGTCTCATCAACGGATTGGCAACTTCCGACTTCGCCAGTTCAAAGTTCACCTTTCTATTGCTGTTAGGAGTAGCTTGGGAGCCGAGATTTGTTTGGCAGCCGCGCTCATTTGGTACGGCTTTTCCCTTTTCTTTTAGCTTCCCTCTTCCTTGCTTGTTCCCTACTCCTGCTTCCTCTTCTTTGCAACTTTGTAGTGTAGTTTTCCTGCTTTGCTACACCTGCTATTTTCTGTTCCATGTTACTGCGTGTTTTTCAGTGGGGATCCGCATGACCCCTACTGAGCCAGTGACACGAGGCTCACCCCTACTTTTCAGGTGGGTCGTGAATGAGTGAGTTTAAGCTCGTCGGGGTTTTGTGGGTTTGATAGGCTTTGTCAGAAAACGACGATGATTTTGCGATCGGTTGGTGTCAATGGACTCCCTAGAATGTCGGCGTTCCATAGTCACTAATTTCATGTCGAATACTGGTCTATCGGAGCCGGTAGGAGGCTGGGAACCCCGTTAACCCCATTTGGATAATTTCGTTAGAATCACCCGTTTCTCGCACTTCATGCGCCATTTTGACTCTGGTCGGAATCCTTGTGATTTCCAGGGTGATTGTGGCTGTATCCCCTTCATCTCGGCACGAACGGGGCATGGAAAGGCCATGATCAGACGAACCCTTGGAGTTATTCACCGTGAGGGTTGAACGGTTGAACCTGGGCTCGTCCAAGGTATGGGCGGCTGGCTCTGGACCTTTCATCCCCTCTGGGTTGTGGGGCTTGTGCGGTCGCACGATAGATCGCATAAGGTTGTGCGGCCCGGTAGGGTCCGCCCATTCTCCCCCTTGGGCGGCCAAGTTCTAACCGTCTGTCTTCCGTTTGGGTTGAGCAGTCAATGTCTGACCGTTCATCCCTATTGACCCTTGGTCAACTATTGAGTGTCAGTCGCATTTGGCGGTTTGGTCAAGACCGTTTTGACTAGCACTGTAGTAAGTCGGTTCCGTTCAGTAGTCTAGTCAAGACCGTTTTGACCAGGAACTGTTCTGGGTTGTGGGCTTGAGCGGCCAAGAGCTGACCGCGCATCCCCTTGGGCGGTTCTTCCCTGACTGCCTATCCCCGTTACGATCTGACCCTTGAGCGGCCAATCCCAGACCATTCATGCTTGGGTGGTCATGCCCCTGACTGCCCATCTCCCCTTTGAGCGGGCTATCCCTGATCGCGCATCCCTTGTGTGGTCCTCCCAGAACCGCTCATCCCCGTGTGTTGTCGGTTTACCTTAGTGGCTTGTTCCGTGACCATTTGAGTGTTGTGTTGGACTTCAGTCGACCCGGTTGTGACTCAGGTGGTCGACTTTCGGTCTCGTGAGTGTCCCGGACACCCCGAAGGTTTCGTGTCCGTGTTTTGAGGTGTCTGTGGGTTCCGTGTTACCATGGTTTCAGGCCTAGGGACTAGGCTAGATCGACGGTGTTATGCCATCACGTTCAACGATCTTGACCCCGAGTCTCGTGACTCAAGGACCGGGGGGTTAATAGGTCTAGTAGGTTGTCCAGAGTTTAGTGGCCTCGAGCCACCGGGTACTTCGTGAGGACATGTTGAGATCATGTTGCCTGGAGTGGCAGGGGAGTTGGACCCACCATTTACCGTTAGTGGAGTTTGCCTATAACAACAGCTACCATTCGAGCATTGGTATGGCTCCTTATGAGGTATTGTATAGGCGACCTTGTTGGACTCCGTTTGATTGGTTCGAGGTGGGTGAGCGTGTCCTGACAGGACCAGATTTGGCGCAGCAGTGTGTTGAGGTGGTGCATCTCATTCGACAGAAGATGTTGGCAGCTCAGAGTAGGTAGAAGAGCTATGCCGATCAGAGGAGGCGACCTCTCAGCTTTACTATGGGAGATCGGGTTTTCTTGAGAGTTTCTCCCATGAAGGGTGTAATGCGCTTCGACAAGCATGGGAAGCTGAGCCCCCGCTATATTGGTCCATTCCTCATTGTCGAGCGTGTTGGGGAAGTTGCCTATCAGTTGCAGTTACCTCCGGAGCTATCTACTGTGCATGATGTGTTTCATGTGTCAACGCTTTGGAAATATATGCCCGATGATTCCGATGTTCTAGAGGATGTCGTTTGGTCTGAGGTGACCCCAGATCTGTCCCTTCCGGAGTACCCTGTCCGCGTTGAGGATCAGCCAGAGCAGTGCCTGCGGAACAAGGTTATTCCTCTGGTTAAGGTGATCTGACAGTGTCACTCTGGTGGTGAGGCATTTTGGGAGTGTGAGGATGAGATGCGATAGCTGTATCCTTATTTGTTTACATGAGTCTTTCCCTCATCCCTGTGCCTTCGTTCTTAAATTTTGAGGATAAAATTTATTTAAGGGGGAGGGTTGTGATGTCCCGGACCCTTTCGGATCCTTATTTTCAGGTCCCGAACCTGCTTTCTTGGAGTGTCTTACTCCGTTGTGTCCGTAATTACATTTCGGACATCTTTCGTGTTCGGATCGGCGTGATCCGGAGTTGTTTTGGAGGCTCGGAGGCGGTCCGCAATTTTTTTCACACGTTTCTCTGATTTTCGACCTGATTTTCGGCAAATCCTTCGGCACGCTGTTGCGGGCGAACGTGGTCTTTCACCCAGGCGTGAGTGGTACCGTTGTGATCGGTGCGTTCCGAGGATCGCAAAAACGTGATTTTTTATTTTTTGATATTTTTTAAATTTTTAAATTTTCTATAAATATCAAACCTTTTCTCTCTCTCCCCACTCTCTTCTTCGTCTTCCTCTTCCTTTCCCCCCACCGTTAGCGCCATTCTCCCCCCTCAGTCTCTCATTCAATCTCCATCACATGGAAAGTCCAAGCACTCCATTGGGATTGTAGGAGCGAGCCAATAACCATAAAATAGGACATTTATAACATAGACGGAAGTTAAACATGCAACTCTACATTTCCTAAGTAGCAGAGTGTAACAGGCTGGGTTGGGAGCGTTATGAGACTATAACGTGCCTCCCCAGGGCCGTTATGCTCACCCGTACACAGGACGAACCAAGACCTGCAGACTATAATGCACTACCTCAGGGGCATCATGCAATACATGGCACGCCTTGTTCCATGCGTTATATTCTCTAGAGAACCTTCGAAAACCACACAGACTATAACGCACCAGGACGGGTGCGCCATGTCATTGTAACGCACCAGGAGTGGTCCGTTAAAGCAACTCGAACGTTGAAAACTCAGAAAACTCCACAGGAAAACACTTCATATAACGCACCATGATAGGGGCGTCATACAACGCACGGCGGACTGAGACCAGCCCGTCATGCCCCACAACCTACCGACCTATCGAAAACTTCGGTCACATAGTGGTCCTCGAGCGGTCCACCATACGATGCATAACGCACCCCCTTGGGTCCGTTAAGCGTATAACGGCCTCTAGCAGGCGCGTTATACCAACTGAAAAATTAGAGGGACGAGTTCATACCGAACTCCCCTCCGGTCAAGCCGGATCGTCACGAAACGAAAAGAAAGGGGTAGAAGAAGTTGAATAGCTAAAATTCTATAACTACAGCATGCTTCAAAACTCAAATATACCACCCCTAAATAATTTTTAAAGTATTTTAACCTTAAAACCCCAAAAATGTAACTTGCACAGAAAATAATGCAATCACCTACCAATGGCCCTGCATGTGCTGCCAAAATACTCCTAGCGAAGTAAGGAGTCCATTCCGCTACCTCGATCATGACGAAAACTTCGATTTACGCGCATGCGAGCGACGGAGCACCAAGACGCCTCACGACCCGATCCATTCCTACGATCCATGATCCGCGAAAAGAATGGCACTGGCGTGATCCTCGCGTTGAGTCAGTTCCAACGGTACCTTCTGTGCCTCGATCTGGGGTCGACACGGCCCAAAACGGATGAAGAAGCGAATGGAGGAGAAAGAGTGTGAGAGGGTGTGAGAATCGAGAGAGAGAGAGGGTGTTCAAGTGGAGAGAGAGAGAAAGGCACGCATGAGTTATAAAAATCTGGTTTTTATATTTTTTTATTTTTAAAATTAAAAGTATAGTTTAGCCCCCCATTTCCACCCCACTTCCACTCCCATAAATCCCATTTTCCCCCATCATCTTCAATCTATAGTCCACCAGTTCGCAGTCCAGAGAACCTGAAGATTACAGAGGGAGCTGCGATGTCATCCAGGCGATTCAGGAGGTGCAAGAGCTACCGATAGAAGCGGCTCCAAGTATTCTTCGTATCAGCGGTCGTCTCGTCCTCTTCTAACTTCGTGGCTGTCCGAGGGAAGCGATCTACTCCAACTGCGCAGAAGAGGTCCAATCAGTAACCTGAGGCCATTTGCAGAAGCTGCCACGACCAGTCGCCTGAAGATCTAAAGACAGGGCTTGACCAAGGCCTTCTACGACGAGTCTTCTTCCTCCTCCAAGAAGCGGAGCTCCATTCGGCCACCGGAGTGATTTCTTCTCCTATTTCTCCTCTGAGTGCGCAGTTTTGTCCACCCTGGGATAGAGCTGACACCCTATCAGTGTTCGGATTTCTACGGCCTGCTACAACAACATCTGGCACCCCCCGTGGGTCTTATTTTGAAGAGAGCTTGACAATGGTTCCAACACCACTGACCGTGCCCAAATCAGAGTTCGGGACTGTTCATGGTGACATCATCTTCCAGAAGCTGTAGTGCTGTGACAGTTCATGGCAGAGAACAGAGCCTCTGCTTCCTACTCCACTACACCTTGCGACGGCTTCCCCAGCTCCTGCCAAAATTCTAGTACCCTCCCGGGCCAATCCACAAAGTCTTGGCACTAGTCTTGCTGTCAACGGAGTTCGGGAGCTTCCACAATAATTCCAGCATCGACAGTTTGTACCCTGTTCCTGGGAAGGGATAGATTCACCCCTGATGTTGCGAAGAGTCTGAGTCTTCATCTTCCCCCTCCTCGCTTGGCTGACTGAAGGCCCCTCCCTGCACGGAGGTAGTTTGGTTGTAATTCTCTTAACCCCCACCCCAAGATCCCCCTCCTGCAGGAGACGTAGTGTTGTAGTTTACTTGAACAGGTCAAAGCATCCTCACCGCGGTGTGGGTAAGCCCCACGCTTCCCCACGTGCCCACATTTCCGAGCGGGACTGATTTCTTCAAATCGTTTGAGTAAGTGCTCATTTCCCTGCTCCATTACAGAACTTTTCATTCCATATTAGCTCATAGCACTGCTAGACGGTGAGAGAGAGAGCCTGAACTCGCAAGTCCCAGACTTCGAGTGATCACCGTAAGGAGTGAGTGTTACCCATGCCCTCGGCACCGGGTCGGCCACAAACACATGTTACTCATTTTACTCATGCAGACTTAAGATGACAGAGAGAATTTGACATCATCAAATGAGACTTAGTGCTTAACATCATCATGGCCACAGGGTTACAACACTATGAACATTATGAGCACAATAAATGATGCCATCATTGTGAGCACAATAAATGATGCCAAACTGTTTGATGAGACATAACATTTATGCATGCCAAGATATCAAATGATATCAAATGAATCATAGTAGTTGTCATCATCAAAACCACAGTGTTGTCATCATCAAAACCACAGGGTCACAACACGCACCAATTCTCCCTAGGTGGGAGAAGCTCGACCCCGTCGAGTAGGGGTCTGGGTCGCTCTGGTATCGATCCAGTAGATCTGGATCTATCCTCTGTAACTCTGCCCAGGTGATCCAAGTGTCATCAGATGCGGGTTGTCCCCTCCATCGCACCAAGTAACGCTGGTACACCCCATCCCGAGTACTCGTTACCTGCTCATCCAGTATATGCTCTCTCTGCTCACGCTGTTGAGGTAACAAGGCTAGAGGTGGACGCTCTGGGGTGGTGTCACTCACAAGGGGTGGAGATGGCTCAAATGGCTCATTGGGTATCACCATCGGGTCCCTGTAAGTGACTAGATCTGACACGTTGAAAGTGGAGCTGATCCCACAGTCCTCCGGCAAGTCCATGACATATGCATTAGACCCGACTCGCCTCACTATTCGAAAGGGACCGACACCACGAGCGTGTAACTTCTTCATGGTTCCATAGGGAAACCATTCAGGTCTGACCCTGATCATGACATACTCACCCTCTTGGAACTCATGATGGTGCCTGTGAGCATCAGCCAACTCTTTATACCATGCATTGCTGGTCTCAATATGATGACGTAAATGCTCATGCAACTGCCTAATATGATCAGCGAAGGACTCTACTGACTTAGACACACGGACAGGATGGGAGATGAGACCAGGTCTATGGGCTTCCTAGGTCTACGACCAGTAACAATCTAAAAGGGGCTCATGCCTGTAGACCTATTGACTGAGTCATTGTAAGTGAACTCTGCTAATGGTAGGACTAAGTCTTGGGCTGTCAATGGGCCGGGCTGGCCTGACAAGCTCGTAGACTTGGCCCAATTTTGGGCCGGGCCGCAAGACTTTTTTTGGCCCGTGGGCTCTTAACCGAGCCTAAAAGTCTGGTCCATCTAGGCCCACGGGTCGGGCTCGGGCTTTAAGTTCGGCCCACGGGAATAAAAGAGTAATTAACGCCCTCTTTGGAGGCGCCAATTTAACAAACGGAGCCTTCCATATAGGCGCCAATTTCACAACTAACGCCCTTTACATAGTCGCCATTTAAAGAGCGCCCCTAAACAGGGCGCCATTTCTCTGAGAGTCGTAAAATGAAAATCGCTTGCCATTTTCTATTTGAACATGGAACCTAGATCGATTACGGAACTAATAGTGGGTAGTAATCAATGAAGGGAATGGATTAGGATGGAAAAGTCCTGACCCAGTTGAATTCCAACAGGTTATAGGGTTCTTAAGCCTATAAATACCCTTGCCCAACCCTTAACACTCTTCTGTTCGTCAATTATTGCCAAGTCACGGTAAGGAAGTATTTTTCTTAGACCATTCTCTACTGCTTCCTACTCTTCCTTACTTCTTCTTCTTTCCTGTGAGATGCAGGAGCCACGGAAGATTATTAATTCCCCTTGTTCCTATTACAGTTGCTGTTCCTGCTTCATCCTGCTGCCATCTCTTGCTGCAGAAGACCTCTTATTCCTGTGGCCGCTGCTACTGTTGTGTGTTCCTGCTGCTGCTATTACCGTCGTATCTTCTTCCTGCAGTTACTGTTGAGCACTCCTTCTTCTTTCCTATCTACCCAAGTCGACACCCAGATCTCTAGTCACCCGTCGGTACAAGGTAGGATCTAAACTTCAAATACTGGATCAGATTATAAGTAAAGGAGCATGCTTACATGTAGACAGTTATTACTTCAAGTACGTTATTTTACGTTTCCTATTTTTGAATAAATAACGACCTTACTTAAGGCGTTATTTTATTTTAACGCGACAGTCTCAAAGACGCTAATCAAGACACACCTCTGTATAAGTCGCTATTTCCATTAGATATTCTGTAATTTAACGCCTTCCCCGTATGGCGTCATTTGATAGACGACTTTCAAGGGGTCATTTATACTAGTGATTAATAATTCAACCCATCTCCAAAATTTAATAACTTTAATACCTAGTAGTTAATAGTCTGCATGATTACACCTCTGGTATCCTGAGATTTTTCTTCACCTGATCATGTTCCTGGAATATTGATTGTATTCTGTTATATTAATTGCTACTGTTCATAACCAAAACACTGTATAAACTGAATTAACGCCCTGGACTAAGGCGTTAGTTTTAATTTAATGCCCTAGTGATTGGTGTCATTTTCTGAAAAATATTTTTTTTAACACAGTCTTCTGGAAAATGTGAATCGACAAAAACACAAAATTAATCTTTCAATGTATAATGATCAGACATGCTATACCCTCACTAACCTCATAGCCGATACTAACTGAATCAGAGACTTCACTACCTGACAAGCTAACTTTATATGTCAGAAAATCAAACTATCCGTACCTACAAGCCATTATTAAGATGGTAATGGTGCTGATGCAGCACACAAAGTTTTACATCATATATTATTTGCTAATTTAATATCAGCAGAAATGGAAATTGAACCAAATACCAGAAGTTGGCTAAGACATCATACCTGGGCACCTGGAGATGTGCTTCCAGCTTTGGCCTGTGAGGTTCTCCTTGACTCCTTCAAGTAGGCTTTAAGCAGTGGAACAGGAGCAAATTGCTCTGTCAGCTCAAATGCATAAGCTAGATTTATGGCTTCAATTTGCCTTCCACTGTTTGAGAGCACTTCAATCACATCTGAACAATTAAAAGACAATTGAAGACTACAAATTTCAAGCTTAAGGTGAAACATATTAGATTAGAGAAACAATAAATTCATATATGGTATGTGTGTGCGTGTAGACCACATTTCATTAGAGAAAAAAGATTATACGGGCCATTCCTGAGTTACAAAGGTAGCTCAAGCACTGAGAAGACACTGTAAACACTGCAAAGTGGATAAAACTAGAATGGAAGCAGAAAGATAACTCTCTAAAGTTGACTTCCTCCATCCCCACAGATCTTGCACAAAACGGAATCCTCAGGGCCAATTTTTTATTTCCAACTTGCAAATCTTGCATAAGCTTGATCGCCAAATTCAGTACATCACTGATTGGCTTGGACACCCCTCCCAATCTTCTGTTGTTTGTTCCCTCCAAAAGGCCCAAACGATGAATGGTAGATACAGTGACCGCAAGTTCTTTTCCTTGAAGAAGGGGCAGTGCAGATGCCACAGGCTCCAACAGTCAGAGCTTACTGATCCACAGAAGAGTTGCCAACTAACCCTCTTCACATGGCAATAAAAGAAAGGCGGTCCACATTTTCTGCTTCACTGTTATGGAAAATACACTTACCATTTACCTCCAGCTTCCATTTCTTCACTCCCGCATGTTTGCAATCTTGGGCTCTCATCATTGTAAATTCCACAGGAATGTGCTAAAATCTTGGTTGGTAGAAACTTGGACCAAACACATCTCCACCAAGATGCTTCAAATCTATCTTCAGAAAAGAAATTGAGAGTTGACTTTAACAGAGTTTTATCATCTCATTTTGGCACTCAAAATATATTCAATGGTGATCAAGCCTCAAAGACAAATGATACGGCCTACTGAAGCATAGAAGCCAAAGGAGATCAATATATTGAAGCCTTCTCACGCTGCCAGAGCCTCAAGTCACCCAGTATGAACGCCAGGGGCTTCACCTCAGGAGAATCGAGAAGGATCTACAACCAGTAGTGCGATCAAGCCTACCCAATGAATCGGCACCGACTCGGTCGTGCCGCATAAACCACATCCGTTGTCTGACCAAGGACAAGGGTATACCTGGTGACCTGCCACCTGAATGAAAGACCCTCCCGAGGTGAAAGAACACCCTTGGCCCTTCAAAACAAGGGGCCGAAGGCTCTGTCAGTAGAAGACCCTGATAACCCGGCATGAGTACGGCTTCTGCTTCTCAGTATATTGGGTCCGTCAATGCCCAAATGATCGCCCAGTCAAGGCGAAAGCATCCTCGGTAGTATTCTACCCCACAAGAAAGCTTCGAGCATGAATCAAGCCGAGCCGACAGCACGAACCACAGTGCCGAGGGCCGTGTCAGTGGAAAACCCGCGTGATCAAGCCAAAGATACACGAGGTTCAGAAAAGGGTTGTACATCGACCCGAGAGCTTCGTCATAACTTCTCGTCAAGGTTTTGCAGGACTGCGGTGAGATGAATGGTCGCGGTGACTCCCGGAACCAGCCCGGGACCCACCGTCTAACCCACAACAATCAAGTGAAGCTTATACGACGCGCTCCCTCACCGGCACGCCCCTTACTCCAGCGCCCTCTTATCCGGTGCGTAAGAGTGTGAAGAAGCCTCCTCCCGACGTGCCATTCTTCACGCTGTATTAAGCCACCTCTATATATACTCACTTGGTTTGACCAAGTAAAGCGACGGAAAGAAAGAGAACGCATTAGAAAGATTGGGGAGAGAAATCTGAATAGAAGAGAGAGAGGCAGAGCCTGAGAGCCAATCGAAGGAGAGCTTGTTCGTTCGAGAAGAGAGGAGAGACTTGGGGAAGAAGTAGGGTTCTCACTGAGCGATCCTGCCGCCGTCCTCCTCTGTCTGCTCACCTGAGTAGCCCCGGAGTCAGAGAACAAGCGCAAGAACTGATACTCTATTTTTGGTGGCGATTTAGGTGGGTTTGTCGTTGATTCTCCCGATGATTCCCCCTTCTCGTTTTCCTCTTCTGGTATAAGGTAAGTGAGGGGGAGGGGCAATGATATGAGCCCATCTCCCCCTCACCATCTCCAGAAAAGTTGGGACGAATGTAGCCTTTTTCCATAATTATAATAGCTGTGCTTGCAATTCTCTCAATTTAGCTGGAGCCATACGGTATGGTGCCTTTGCTAAAGGTGTCATACCTGGAATCAACTCAATCACCATTTCTATTTCTCGCTGTAGAGGCAAGCCTGGTAACTCATCAGGGAACACATCAGGGAACTCACAAACAACAGGAATAGCACTGATATCCTGCCGTAGTGCCTTAACAGTAACCATTGATGCTAAGAATCCCTGGC
Source organism: Amorphophallus titanum (assembly GCA_024336825.1). Classification (NCBI taxonomy): domain Eukaryota; kingdom Viridiplantae; phylum Streptophyta; class Magnoliopsida; order Alismatales; family Araceae; genus Amorphophallus; species Amorphophallus titanum. The sequence continues at coordinate 1,323,856 of JANBPO010006516.1, forward strand.
AACCTACATTAAGTAATCTACAGGCTCGAATAGCTGAAATAATCAAGCGAGAAGAGCGGGATCGAATACCTTGAAAATAGAAGGTTGGTTTCCCATGTGGCTGAAAATAGACTTTCTTGGATCTGCAATGAACCACGGCTCCGTATTGCTCTAACCAATCCATGCCCAGAATAACATCATAATCGGCTAGCTGCAATGCATACAACCTTGCTGGCAACGACGGATCATTGATGACAATCGGAGACTCCTCCAAACACAAGGGAGTGAACATGAAATTGCCAGAAGGCATTTCAATAAGCAGCTCACAAGTAATCTCAGATGTCGGCTCCTCAATGCAAGCAATGAAATCCTCAGAAATAAAAGAGTGAGAAACACCTGAATCAAAAAGAGCACGAGCTGCATAACCATAAAGCATGATTGTACCTTCCACGAGATGAGACGCCACAGCTTCTGCTCGAGTAATATGAGAATCCTTCCCTTTCTGCTTTTGGCTGGCTGCTGTAGAAGACTGTTGGGAAGAAGCTGAAGGTTGTGGGAAAAACTGTTGCAGTTTAGGTGGTGGAGGAATCTTGAACTGAGACTGTTGTGGCTGAGAAAACTGAGAGAACTACACCAGCTTGGGCCTCAGCAGATAATCTCAAACCGCGTGTCCCGACTGATCACAGGGAAGACAAACCACCGGTAACGAACAGGGCTTGCCTGGGTGGCTACCACCACACCTCAGACACAATCTCGGCTGACTAACAGTCGAACCTTGATGTTGTTGGAAGAAAGGAGCTGTTTGCTGAATGGCTCCAGAAGACGCCTGTTGAACAAACTTCTTCTTGGACTTCTTGAATCTCTTGAACTTGGCTTTAGAAAAAGAAGCACCACTAGGAGTCGACACAGCAGGTGAAACTCCTAGCACACATTGCTGAAAACTCGACTGAAACTGCATGCTCGGCTATACAAGGCCAACTTGAGTAGACCATCAAGATCTAGCCATATCCAGCTCTAGCACCGCAACTGCTTGGTACGCTACATCCATCTCAGCTACCCGAGTTGTAATTAACGGCTGTCGCAACTCAGCCTTTAATCCACGCAGAAACTGCTCAGTCTTCAAGGCTTTATCAGCAAGAACAGGGGGTGCATATCGACCTAATTCCATGAACTTGTTCCGATACTGTTGCACGGTCATGTCGCCTTGAGCTAATTCCAATGTTCTGGAGAACATTAGCTTGAGGGGGCAAGAAATTTTTCGAGCGCGTTCCCCCCTCCCTCTGCTCGCGTCCTCCCCCTCTCCGGCCATGGCCGGAGGGGGGGGAGCTTCTGCTGCCCCATCTTGATCCTTTGACCTCCGGGCCTCCTCCTCCTTTGGTGTAGCCTCCGTCGCCAGCGTCCCTATACCCTACGGTGGTGTTTTTCGATCACGTTTGGCACCGCTAGTACAGACGCTTTCCTTGGCCTCCCACCTGGCACTCCATCTGTGTCATCTGGATGCCTCTTCGATGGCGTTCCTTCATCCTCGGAGGTCCTCCCTATCGTGTCCTCACCCTTGCAGGCCCCCCTATTATTACTTTCGGTCGTGCGGCCGTAGTCTGCGTCGGTCGTCTTCCTCCTCCAGCAACTACTAGTGGCATTCCGTCTGTGCTGTCTGGAAGCCTCTCCGGTCACTCATCCTCGTTGATCCTCTCCGGTGACCCTCCCGCCGTAGCTGCCATGCTCCCTGTCCTCGCCCATGCTGGGGCTCCTGTGCATCCTGCCAGTTGTTCGGCTCCTGGGATCACTAACTGCATCGGTGGTTTTCCTGCTCCGACGATGGCAGCATGCCCTCCGGCCTCTCCTGGGGCTCCCGCCGGTGTCCCCCACGATCCCTTTGTCGTCTCTCTGCCCCTAAATGGTCGACACGTCTTTGGCGACCAACTCACGCCACCCCCCGTCGTAGCGTCGTCCTCTACTCCCTGTCTCGTCACCCCCTCTACGCTCGTCTCGTTCATCCTGTTGCTCCACCCTCAGTCTCTCCCTCCCCTGCCTATGATGGGACAGGGGGCAGGAACGATGCTCTGTTTGTCCACCCTCCAGTGTATCTGCCAACCCCTCTGGCGGGCCTGGCCCTCGGTCGTCTTCCCCAGGGGGACCCTCCTGCGGTGCCCCAGTTCCTCCAATCGCTGCTTACCTCGCAGGTGGGTGACACATTCTTCCCCACCCTTTCTCGGCTCCGTGCGCCTCTGCGTGCCCGCCCATGCCTCAGGCTGCTCCGTCTTCTGCGCCGGTGGTCTCGTCAGGGGCTTGCCTTCCCTTGGCCACTCCTCCTGCTGGCGGAGCAGCTCACTCTGCTGTCGAGTGGGCCTCTCTCATCAGCACTTGCTGCAGCCTCCTCTGGAGCCTTTAGCATCCTACATGGTGCCTATTCGTCCAGCCCCGCCGGTGTTTCTTTGGCCCCTGTAGCGTCCCTGCTCACCTCTGCTACGCCTAGTGCCTGCGTCGGTGCCTTTGGTGCTGGTGATGGCGCTTGTGGGCCTGTCCTTTTGGGTTGGTCTCCAGCCTCTTCTCTGGCCCTAGTGACTATCCTGGCGGTGCCCCCTGCCACTACTGCCCTGTTGGGCTCTCTCGCAGCTGCTCCATCCTCCTTCGCTGCGGCTAGCTCTGCTCCACCACCGGGCCATGGGTGGAGCTGCTCGCACGGCAGTCACCCTCTCCTCTCTGGCTGCCTTCAGTCATCTCTCATCGGCGTCCCCTCCGGTGGCCCTCTGCTCCTCTCCTCCAGCCTCTTCCAACCTCCGGACGACACGTGCTTCTCCACCTTCGCACGCTTTCATTGGCGGGAATACAGGCTTCAGCTCCCCCCTGCGTTGACACCTCACCACGTTGACCGCACATGCTGCCACGTCACCTGATGTTGCTCTGTTGGCTTCCACGGAAGCAGCCCCTGATGGATCACATTTGGGCTATGGTACTGTCTTCACGCAGAGGATGTAGCCTCCGGCGTCCTTGTTCTGCAACAGTGTTTCCTGCCCCTCCTCTTGGGCCTCGTTGTATTTTTTCCTTTTTGGACTTTTTTGGGCTTTGCCCACGTGCTGTATCTCAGGGTTTCTTTTTGGGTTCTTTCCTCTTGGGGTTTATTGGGCCTCCCCTCCTCTTTAGCAGGATGCCTCCCCCCCAGACCTTCGTGGTCCCCTATATCCCCAACCCTTTTCTTTCCTTTATGCTTATTATATAAAAAATTTCTTGTAAGGTGATTGGGGTCGAGTCTCGTTTTGTTTGTTGCCTCTGCTTGTCCATTGCCTTGTGGATAATAAGGGGATGAATGATGCAATGTAATGTTATACCTATTGCAGAGGTCCTGAAGCTCTTGGGAGATGAAATGTGGTCCGTTGTCGGTGATGATGGTACTTGGAATGCCGAACCTTGCGATGATGTACTTCATTATGAATTTGTAGACTATTGACGCTTTGATTTTCACATAGGCTTCCGCTTCCGCCCACTTGGTGAAGTACTTCGTGGCCGTGAGTATGAAGGATTTGGGCTTGGCAAGGAGATTAGGATCACCAAGAGGTCCAATAATATGGAAGGCCCACATGGAGAAAGGCCATGGGGAGGACATAGGATGGAGTGAAGAGGCAGGAGAGTGGATCTTATCGGCGTGTAGTTGGCACTTAACACACCTTCGAATATAGATGGAACAGTCATCTTCTAGAGTGGGCCAAAAGAAGCCAAGCCTAAGAATTTTCTTAGCTAACATCTGACTATTTACATGGCCACCACATACTCCAGAATGTGCCTCTTCTACATCATCATCAAGGCACCTAAGCAAAACACCGGTAAGACCTCTTCTATAGAGCACACCTCCAACCTAGGTATATCTCTGAGCCACTCTCCTTATGGCTTTCTTTTCTTCCGCAGTGGCTTCTTTAGGATAAGATTGATCATGACAGTACTTGGCAATCTCATAATACCATGGTTTCTCTTCATCAGCCAGTTCTTCTTCTAGATTCACGAGCATGACCTCTTTGTTCTCAATGATCTCTCCTTCCTTAAGCTTCTTAAACACCTTCTCCTTAACACTAAGAAATTCAGGATCCTTGATGGCAGGAGTATGGCGCTTGTGAATGAGAGTAGAATGGAAGTCCCGTTCGGGGAGAAAAATCAAGGCGGAAGCAAGTGAAGCAAGGGCGTCAGCTAAGATGTTCTGATGCGTAGAACATGGACGAAGATTAGCTTGGTGAAAAGCTTAGCATAAGTAGATGCGAGTTCCTTGTAGGGTTTGAGTTTGGGTTCGAGTGTGCGGCATTTGACAAGCACTTGGCGCAGAATGAGCTGACTATCACTAACAATTTGTAACTGGGTAGCACCAAATTGATGGGCGGTCTATAATCCGACCAAGAGAGCCTCATACTCAGCTATATTATTCGTAATAGGGAAGGCAAGCTGAGAAGCAAATGGAATAGTGATACCCTTAGGTGTTAAAAGGACCATGCTAATCCCTCTCCCAGGGGTGGTGAGGCATCTTGGGAGCGTGAGGATGAGATGCGACAGCTGTATCCTTATTTGTTTGCGTGAGTCTTTCCCCTATTCCTGTGCTTTCGTTCTTAAATTTCGAGGACGAAATTTGTTTAAGGGGGGAGGGCTGTAACATCCTGGATCCTTATTTTTGGGTCTCGGATTTACTTTTCTCTGAGTGTTTGGCTCTGTCGTGTCTGAAATTACGTTTCAGACATCTTTTGTGTTCGAATAGGCGTGATTCGGGATCGTTTCGGGGGCCCGGAGGCGTTCTGTGACTTTTCCCGCGTGAATTTCTGATTTTCGGCCCAATTTTCGGTAAATCCTTCGGCACGCTGTTGCGGGCGAACGTGATCGTTCACCCTGGCGTGAGTGGTACCGTTGCGATCGGTGCGCTCCGAGGATCGCGAAAACGTGATTTTCTATTTTTGATATTTTTCTAAATTTTGAGATTTTTTATAAATATCAATCTATTTTTCTTTTTTCATTTCATTCTTATTCTTCCTCCTCCTTCCTTCTCCCCACGTGACCACGCCCTCTCCCCCTCTCTCTCGTTCGATCACACGGTGAGCTCCCTCCGACTGCAGATGGCGCAGGGCGACGGCGTGGCGACGACGGCGACGGTGAGGCGGTCGTGGCGGCGTAAAGATCGTGAGATTTCGTGGAAGAATGAGAGTTTCTAAAAGCTTCCATCGCGATTTTGACGTTGATTCGGCGGAGCATTCGCTCCATTGAGGTAGGGTGAAGTTCCCTACCTCCCCGTGTTTCATTTCTGTGGTTTGTAGGGCATTGTGAGGCCGAGAGGGGTGTCTTTGAACGGGTTAGGGCAAAATCAAGATTTGGCGAGTGATCGCCCGATCTAGTGATTCGTCGCATTTTTGGTCGATCCGAGGCCATAGAATCATGCCTAGGACTATCGGGGAGTTTCTCCGTTGATTTCCCCCTCTCTAGTGGAGGTACGGGGGCGTGGTTGGTATTTTTAGGTTGTACTCGCCATTTCACCGTCGGACCATCATAACGGTCGTACCAGAGACCGCTATGTGCATAACACGCCTAGGCAGGTGCGTTATGCTTCGTATGTTTCGTGTCTGAGTTTTGAGGGCATAACGGTCGCACGACTGACCGTTATGTCAGGCATAACGCCCCAGAGATGGTGCGTTATGGTTTCCGACCGTTGGTTGTGACCATTGGGGGCCTGGTCACATAACGCGCCTGGGGAGGCCCGTTATGTACCATGCATTTCAAACATGCAAAATAAAATAATCAGTATATGAACACATTTACTATCAAGACGTCCACAAGATACGCAAGAATGATTTTTCACTTCAAAACTTATGAAAACTACATAATATATTATAATCATCAAAACCATTATCAAAGACAGAGAGGGAGCGCAGTGAACCCAACAAGGGAAATTCTAGAAACCTTATTCCTTAGCATTTTTGCTGGGAAATTATCTGGGTACAACAAATGCCCCCCACGGGACGTGCGTCAAAGGTGGAGATGAGGGCGTACGACCCTTGAGCTCCTCGTTCTGGGTTGTTATAGTTGCATTTTAACACTTCATATGCTTTTGTTTTGCTGCATTATATATGTTTACTTTTTGGTGTGCTGACCATTTCTATGTGCTTTGTCTTGCAGCTATGGCATGATTTGGCAGAGATGAGCGAGTCCCGAGGCGTGTGGCCCGAGAGGAAGATTACTGGGTGTGGAGGACTGAGCGGCTCATGGTTCTTTTGGGCCTGCTGGTCATTACTACCGCTACTGTAGACCAGCTTGACTCAAGGTGCACGGTAGTGGCTGAGGGCCCCGTCGGAGAGGGGGCAAGTGGAGTTGGGGCCGTGGAGTTGGCCCAGATTTTAGAGGCAGGTGGGCTGTACACCTACAACCGCAGTGGAGGCTACACAGTGGAGTTCCCCCTGGACCGCCACTTGTTCGAGTTCGTCGGGAGCTATGTCCCACCCGGCATAGAGGAGGGAGATTCCAGGGTTGCTGGAGCACGCCGCCGACTTGAGCGGGCGATTTTGGTGGGCAGGGACAACCTGCACGGGGTCACTCTCTACGGCTTCCCGAGTTTCTTTAGAGACTATTGGAGGAAGTACCAGTTTCCTAGTGCTGAGTGCCTGGGCTTCTTTAGCAGAGTGGACCAATTTGGTGTCTGAGTCAGAGCGATGGGTCTTGCTTCCTGGGACTTGCACGGTCACCACCGGACAGAGACAGAGGGCACGACTGGGCTACTGTTGGAGCCGTCTAGGCTACAGTATGCCGGAGAAGGCTACGACGGCCACAGCCTCTTGGATGGGATCTTGCGATAGATGGTTGTTAGCTGGTATGGCCGCTGGGTTGTGATTCATTCACACCGATACCGTCAGAGAGCTACTGAGTGGCTGATGGGGATTGTACACCACTACCGGGTGCTGTTGGATAGAGCTGACATCAGATATGCCGTGACAATGATCTTGTACGGGTATCCCTTTCTTTTTCTTTTATGAAAAATTAGTGCAAACACCTAGACATTCTAGACTTGAGACCCTTAGACTTAACCAAACTCCAGTACGTGGCAGAGGCAATAACCCGAAGGTCCGACTCGACACGAGGGGTTACCTTCCAGATCGGCGTAACCGAACCTTCCGAGTAACATCTTTTGATATATCAGAATATTGGGATGCAATGCAATTTTAAACACTTTTTTTATTTTGAAAATAATGATGATCCTAGACTCGACTTAGACCATGCAACGACTCATGCAAAGACTACCCTAGACTCAACCACACTCTGATACCAATTTGATGCGGGATGAGATGTGGACTCGACGCCAATTTGAGATGCAACCTGAGACTCTAGCAAGCTCGCATTCATCCCTAACGAGGGAAGCGTTCAGACCTGTACAGTTGAGAAATCGGCAGCGAGTCAAGGGTGGTCAACTCACACTCATGCCCAGGTCGGGTCACAGGATGGGTCTCGCTCTCTTTGTTACAAGCTAGGATCCTAAAATACGCTCTCTAGTAGCAGCAAATAAGCATATACTAGGAAAACAAAGCAACTACAACTACTAGGGGGTGGCGAGTTTACCTCCACGCTCCGGGCGTGGGGGAGACGACCTCAGCCAAGACAGTAACTCCTGGTACAATAGTGAAAATTAATTATAGTAATAAAAATGATGGCCCACTCCACGCAGGCAGGTAATAGGCTACACACGACTCCAGGAGCACCGAACTTGGGTTGGCGGGCAGCACTTTGGACCGCTCCGATGATGGTGAGCGTCGGCAACCATGGGGCCCACGTCTTGGTTGGCGGTCCGAGTGGGCCAGGAGTGGTACCACAGCAACGGTGATTCCTGGAGGGACGTTCCCAGTGAAGGCGAGGTGTAGGTTCACCTTGTGGATGGCGAGTCGGCCGGCCCAGGGGTGATCGGGATTTTCGTCCATGAGTTTTAACTTCTGTTCTGCTACACGCGACCCGGCAAAAATGGCTGCTGCGATCAGTCTTGACGTCGGATCGATGCATGGCTGGTACCGTTGGAAAGCTCGCTCAGAGAGCTTCATGATGGGGTCATCAACACCCGATCCCGCACTCAGGGCCCATCTCCTCGCCCTGGGTGCATCCAGCATGGTCTACTTATTTATTTTTGAGTCCAATGTAATTTTTATTTGAGTCATTTTGATGTAATTTTTTCTTTATTTGAGTCAAGTCCCTAGGTTATTAAGTCATTTAGCCTTCGCTTGGTCCTATGAGGACATGTCAGGCTTAGATCCCTCACTGGTAGAACACTGCCTTGTTCGAAAGCCCGAGGCGAGAGCTGTCAAACAAAAGCTAAGGTGGCTTCACCTGAAGCTCACACTCAAGGTCAAAGAGGAAGTCGAGAAGCTCCATAACGTCAAATTCATCAGGGTAGTCTTATACTCGCAGTGGGTAGCTAACATCATCCTTGTCATGAAGAAGGGCAGTAGGGTCTAAATCTATATAGATTTCTATGATCTTAATCGTGCCTATCCGAAGGATGATTTTCCTCTTTCACACATAGATGTCCTTGTAGACAACACCACCAGCTACGAAATGCTATCCTTCATGGACAGATTCTCGGGCTACAACTAGATCCGTTTAGCGAAGGAAGACCAGGAGAAGACATCCTTCACCACTCGATGGGGAACCTATTGTTACATTGTCATGTCTTTTGGGCTGAAAAATGCGAGCATTACATATCAAAGGGCAATGATGGCCATCTTCCACGATATGACGCACGATCACATGGAGGTATACGTGGATGATATTCTGGTTAAGTCCAAAACCAGGAGCGGCCATGCAGAGGTCCACCGCGTACTTGTCCAAAGGTCTCGGGAGCACCAACTTGAAATGAACTCCAAGAAGTGTGTATTTGGGGTCTCTTCAGACAAGATGCTAGGGTTCATAGTAAAGAAGAGAGGGATCGAGATAGACCCTAACAAGGCCAAGGTGATTGTCGAAATGTCTCCTACTAAGAATATCAAAGAGGTCCAAGGTATGATCAGGCGTTTGTAGTTCATTAGGAGATTCATCACTTACCACTCTCAATGATGCAAGTCCTTCTATGACATGCTCAAGGGAGAGGCCAAATTTGAATGGAATGACAAGTGTCAAAAGGCCTTCAAAGACCTAAAGAGCTATCTCCAGAATCCTCTCGTGCTGGCACCTCCTGTCTCGGGTCGACCTCTACTGCTCTATGTGTCCACCATAGAATAATTAGTCAGAGTAGTCTTGGCTCAATACGATGATGCAAGGAAAGAACGAGTAGTCTACTACCTATCAAAACTGTCACACCTCGAGTGTGGAGGGAACCCGGAGACGCGATTAGTTTATATATCAATCATGTCAATCAGAGCATAAGTGTATTCGACACAAAGACAGAGTGCGCACAAGCAGAGATAACCAAGTCCTTTATTCATCATAAACTTCAAAGTACTTCTATTACAAACTCGAGGAGAGTGAAATCGGCTCGGTTTATATAAGACTCATTTTCGCCAGTTCTAATCGGGTCCGCGGTCTGCGACACGCCTGTTGGGTCTCGATAGCCGCAGACCGTCACGGACGGCCCAACACAGGTCGTCCTTGGATCTGCCAGTGCACGAAGGACTTCGACCCAGGCACAACGACCGCCAGATGACCCTCCGATGACCGAACGTTATCTCCCACGATGTCGACCTCTACCCCACTAAGGGCAAGCACGTCTTCCAGGCGCCGTAAGACTCGCCGTAGGACTCGCCATAGAATCGTCCGACTCCGGAGAAACGGACCCTCAACAGGAAACTTCCCACGATCGTAGGAGACGTTACTCCACGACTTGCACCTTTTCCTGCTAAGGGATTGCCATTCGCCACTAGGATAATCCCCTATAAAAGAGACTTCAACGTACAGGCAAGGGGACGGGTGAACTTCACCAAGAAATGCACACCCATCTCCAGATAAGGGAATGGAGAAGCCAACCTGATGTTAAGAGAGGACATCCCCGCCAAGCACCGACTACCTTCCGAGCACTATTACCGTCCAGCGAGCACTCTCTGAGCCTCCTCTGGTCACGACGATAACCTCCCGGAAGACAGTCCGTCTCTCCAAGCTTACTTCACTACCTCTTAGCTCCCCCTCTCTTACATTCTTCTTCCTGCTCCTCTGTCTCCCGATTGCTGACTTAAGTATCGGAAGATTTTCTCCTGGAGTAACACCCAGGACTCTTTCTGATGTCCTTTGTTTCTACTGCTTCCAGGCTTTCACGAGTGCTAGACGATCTTTCTCAACAAATAAATATTAAACATGGTAATAAAAATGCCACCACTTTCAGTACAGTGCAAGCCTGGTACGCACCGCGTGTCATGTACAGCGTGATACATACGTAACTTTGCAACACAAAAATCACTATCTACGTGCCGTACACGAAACAGAAAACCCAGAGCACAGCTTGGCTTGGAAGCGAGGAGTATCACAGGAACAAATGAATAGGAAAGATGCGGAAGTTGAGCTAACTACTGGATGGAGTACTTGAAATGATGGCATTTTCTCAAACATGTTGCCGGTCAGAGATCATCTTTGAATTCAACTTGAGAGCGAGTTGTTGGGGTGGCCTTTGTTTCCCTGTCTCATCATCACTCTATTTGTCATAAATTAACCAGTTAATTCATTTCTTTGTACACTAATCAGGGTCTTAAAAAGACATCAGAACCCCCCAATCAATCATACGGGGAAGGAAAAAAGTGATGAGTGCTCTGGAGAATCGAGTTTGTTTCTTTTATTTTCTTGAGTCTCATCTTATCATTGAGTCTTTTTCTTTTACTTATGTAAGTTGAGTCAGTTATGTAATTTTGACATTTGATATTAATAAGAATTATATTTTTATCAATATTGTCTGGCCTTGTATTTGTGTCTTATGGTCTACTCTGATTATTCGTGACTGTTCACTGCCACGTTCGAAGCAATGCGTTCCACTGCTATCGGTTCGGGACGTGACAGAAGTGGTATCAGAGCCTAGGCTTATTAAACCCTAGGTCTTGACTACAGGTTGCCATAAGTTCTAAGTTCAACCCCATTATTACCCGGTGAGATCGGGTAGAACCTTGGGCTAAGAGCTAAAGAAAAAGAAATCAAAATACAATTAAGATTAGCTTATGAAGATAGCATAACTTTCACGAGAATTGCTTGATAATGTCATATGGGATTGTTTGTATTTTGTAGAACTAGATAGATAACAAAGGCCGCCGAGTGTGCCCAATGGCATGATATGTAAAGGACGGTTGAGGGATTGACTCAGGCTCTTCAGCGAGTAGCGGAGGGTGGAGTGGGAGAGTTGCATCGTGAGTTCCAGAGCCTCAATTGTAGAGTGGTGACAGGCGGATCTAGAGGGGAGGGGTAAATAGATCAGCCCCTTTTTGCTCTTCTTTGCGAAAATAAAAGATATTTAGCCAGATAATCAGATAGTAACAAGCAATGTTCCTACCAAGCATCCAACGATAATATCGAGAGAGATACAAACCACGAGACGCGAGTTTTAAGGTGGTTCGATTTCTATCCAGAGATCTACGTCCACCCCTCACACAACACAGTGAGACTTTACTAGTGCAAGAGCACTACTACTGATTCATAGCTTCTTAATGAGAGATTAACTCTCACAACACCACTGCCAAACAGCTTGAGGATTTCAACCCAACAACCATAGACCGGTAACCAATGCCGTCTGCCTTCCTACTCACAGGTAGGATACAGTTAAAAGAGAAGGATGGTTTTGGAAAATAACAAACTGAAATATGAAAACCGAGATGGAGTGTATCAGGAAGCTTTATGAAGGAGAAGGCTTCTGTCTGATCAGGGGGAGGCGAAGCCTGTGTCTTCTTCGTCTTCCTCCTAGGTCTTCACCAAGATAGCAAGGAGAACGGTGACTGTCATCCTCAGCTAACACTCCAGTGACTGAGGGTGAGTTCGCTAGTGTGACGTTGCCAACTCATTAGGTTGCTTGCCAAACTAGGTCCAAGAGAGTCGTGTCACATCAGTCCTGTATGGTCCTCATCCTTATACGGTGTCTAATGCACCTGAAAGGGTCATTCATTTGTCAGCATGTAGCATTAGTAGCATATAAAAAGCATATAGAAGCATGTAGAAGAGCATGTAGGAAGTCAGGCTATTTACCGATGCATGTGGGAATGAGTCCAAATCCTCTTGGATCGCCCGAGTCGATTGCTAAATTGACCCCGCACTCCGGGCAACATTCCAGTGCCTCACGATGGGAAATCACCCCGGGTACAGCTCAACACCTCGTCCAATCCCTGGCAAGTACAAAAAAGCCCAAAACTACATTTTTAACAGATGTCAGCATTTTCAGCATATTAGGAGCATATTAGAAGCATATAAAGGCATTTAGGCATTTACCTACAAGAAGGGCGAGAAGCCATCAAGCATGGTCACCCGGTCAGTGGCACTGAGCGAATGGAATAGGAAAGCCAGCACTGCTGCTCCCCACGCATACTTCCGCACTCGGCTCAGGTCAGACAACAGAGGAAGGAGCCGGCAGCTGATCACATCGGCTCGCGTCGTAAACAAAAGCTTCCCGAACAGCAGCATCAGGAAGCGTCTCAAAACTCTATCTCCATCTGGTCTCGGCTCTGCCGCTACGCTCGGGTGAGCTTGCTCGATCACTCGGTCATTGTGCTGCTCCAGTAACTCTCCCACTGCCGCTGCTACACTCCGGAGTCCCAAGCTTTCTTGGAGCACCGACTGTGATAATTGGGACAATGGACACCCCGGCCTCATCAAGTCCAAGCCGAGAAGCTCCTGAGCAAGCTCCCGGTAGTCGACATATGCCCACCCGGTCACAGCTTTGCCGTGCACCTGCAAGCCGCTGATCCGGGCCATATCTTCCAACGTCGAAATCATATGCCCCCATGGGAATATGAAGGCTCAGCTCACCGAGTCCCATCTCTCATGTAGAGCTAGCAGGAGTGCCGTATCCACTCAGGCCACCTCGATACTCAGGACTTCCCCGAAGCCCATGGCCGCCAAGCGTTCCCGTTGATACTCCGGCAACGCGAGATAGACCGCCCAGACTTGTAAGCATGTGATCCGTGTCCGTCTCTTCCCCTGCACAATTAAGTCATAGGGTTAGTCATAGAGTCATGGGATTTAATTACATTGCATTTGTAATAATTAAAATAACAACGCGTGCAACGGTCTTGACCCCGAGTCTCGTGACTCAAGGACCGTTGAGTTTAGTAGGTCTAGTGGCCTGTCCAGAGTCAGGTGGCCTCGAGTCACCTGTTACTTCATGTTACTCGTAATGCGTGCGTACGTGATTTTCTGCGTCCATGTTTCGTGACCCATCCAGTTGTAGCTTCCACGGCATGCGTGTGTCGGCCCATCGGGAGCACTGGTGTGGCATACCTGATTTAGACGGTGAGTAAGCTGGTTACCGTAGGGCCCCGCGTACCGCCGGGTCCAGGCTTGGTGGGGGAATTACCAGCTAGAGGACAGACCTAGGGCGTATGGTCTGCGTATGGACATGAGACTGAGGACTCGGACTCGCGCTGACGAGCGCGACCTCAGCTAGTCCTTGTTTGTGGTACTTTGGTTACCTTGTGTGCCTCTGAGTCTCACGCCTGGGGCACCGTAGCTCGACACTTGTGACGCGGTGTAAGACGTCAGAGGACACATCCAGTCGTTCTTCTAGTGGGCGGTGCTCCTATCACGTGATGTGCTATCTTGCCCCAGATTTTTGTTTCTCGTCTGTGAGACAAGGTCTCGGGTGTTGTTTTCGGGAGCGTTCCCATAGTCGGGGTCTAAGGTTTTCGGTGAGCATCACTGAGGGCTTCCCCGAGATGGCGTGGAGTTCACGACAGCGAGGTCGTGACTGTGTTTCCAGACCGTGTGGTTTCAGCTCAGGCCCTACTGTGAGGGCAGGTTTCTACGATCGGGGAGTCGTATTGTTTTCCTAGCAGCGTGGCTAGGACGGTTCATGCCTGGTGGTCTCTCGATCGTGGAATTGAGATATCAGGTGCGTGACTTGGTTGTCCCCTGACGGGAGACCGGGTCATGTTTTCTGTTGCTAGTAGGAATAGCTGTAGTGCTGAGTTTTGACCGGCCACCAGTTTGCTGTTCCTGTTGTTACGGTTGTTCCTTCTATAGCTAGCGTAGCTTTCCTTTCCGCCATTGTTTTCTCGGTTGGGGTTTCGTGGGATCCCTACTGAGCCAGTGATAGGAAGCTCACCCCTAGTTTTCAAGTGCGACGGTTCTTCCTCGAGGTTCGAGGGTGCTCCGCGGAGGTTCTTAGTCGCCAGCTTGCCGGGTCGAGTGTTCACTTGGCGTGTGGTGCGTTTTACTGCTTTAAACTATACTTTCTGTTAGACTGCACTCTGTTGTAGGTAGTTATTTATTTCTGTTATTATATCTATTGTCCTGCTTTAACCATAGTTCAATGAATTCAAATTGATCTCACCAGCCGTCTTTAACTTCAACCAATCATCAAAACCGTATCATCACATATGAAGTTTAGTTATCATTAAAACCATAGTTCAACATTCCTCATCATCCTTTGTCACTTCCGCTGGCAAAGCACGCACCCGACTGACCTCCCACATGGTCAGCGTGCTCCGGACTGCTCTCTCATCCTCCTCGGTCCTGATCTTCCTAGCTTGAAGGGGAGGGAAGTGTGATTGTGCAGGAACCGTGGTGCGAGGTAGCCCAACTTGAAGATAGCACCGATGCGGGTTGTAGATCGCCAAAGTAGTGTCCCCCACTAGCTACAGGTCTAGACCCGATCGCTGAGATAGTCTAAGGGTAGTGCCTTGGTGAGCCCTTGGTCACATCACGAACTTTTCAATTGGCAAAGCATTGAGGTAGAGGCGCCAATCATCCCGTGTCTTCTTATCCGCCGTCTGGCACTCAACCTGTGAAGAGAACCCAAATGCGCCTCCTATGAAGAATAGAGGGTGGCTCCCGAATATGCGGCTAGCTGAAGGTAAGTCCTCCTTGGGTAGAAATTTAAGTCTCACTCCCATCTAACACTCAAGGACGATCATTGAACCAAAGAGTGATCCTCCTAGGGAAGCTGAACTAAGGCCTTCATAGAGGTAAGAAAGGACCGCTTGAGAGATGGATAAACCCCGTCACAACCCACTGATAATGCTGAGATTTTGGATATCCAAGAGGTGATCGGTGGTGGAAAAAAGGAAGACCCCGCACAAGGAAATCGAGGTAGCTTTGGCTATGGCTTCAATTCTTCCGCTCTTGTTCTTACAATAAGCGGTTATCCATTGAGCCAAGGGTATCAAATGGATATGACGTGAGCTGATCATGGTCCTCACATCCTTTGGATTGTGGATGAAATCCCCTAGAATGAGTGATGGGTCTATAGGTTCTACCGTATGACACACTAGGTCTTCATCCTTCACTTTGGTCTTAGGACGGGTTAGGTAGGTCTCTACCTCCTCTAATAGGACAGTGACTTCAAAGGTTGGGAATAAGAAAGTATGCGTTTGAGGATGCCATAGCTCTACAAGGGCTGAAATGCTTGACCAATCCAAGGACATTTTCTAAAAATTCTTTGCTAGAACCACTAACAGATGAAGGTACCATGCCCTTAGGATAGAGAGGACCTCTAAAGAAAGTTCCTTGATCATGGGAGCCACCCACTTTAGGCTGGAGAATCTTTCAGCTTGTAGAAGGCCATTTGACATTTTTCATCCCAATAAAAGGGAACACCCTTCATCATCAACTTATGAAAGGGGTGACACCGCCCTGACAAGTTGGATATTAACCATCAGATATAAGACAGATGGCCTCGTAGAGATCTCAGCTCGAAGAGTTTTCTTGGCGGAGGCAGTGCTTGGATTGCTTTGATCTTTGTGGGGTCTATTTCAATTCCCCGATATCTACCAATGAAGCCCAAGAATTTTTCGCTCGACACTCCGAACGTACACTTCATAGGGTTCATCTTCAGTTCATATTGCCTGAGCCTCTAAAATACAACTTGGAGGTCTTATAGATGGTCTTCTTTCCTTCTGGTTTTGATTACTAGGTCATCTATGTAGCACTCGACCTTATGGTAGAGTAGCTCATCAAATATTCTAGTCATCGCCCGCTAGTAAGTCACGCTGGCATTCTTTAGTCAGAACGGCATCCTCTTGTAGTGATAGATAACCTTGGGGGTTCAGAAGGCAGTGTGGACCCGGTCATGCTCTGCGATCCATATTTGGTTGTATCTGGAAGACCAGTCCACGAATGACAGAGCCTCGTGGCTGCTTGTGGCATCAATCCTGACTTCCGTGATTGGCACTGGAAAGTCATCCTTGGGACAAGCTTTGTTTAGATCTCGAAAATTGACACATGTCCGAATCTGCCCATTCTTCTTCTTCACGGGCACGATATTAGCCAACCATGTGGTGTATTGATTCTCTTCGACAAAACCCACGTCAATGAGTTTGTCCACTTCTTTGTATATCTGAGTGATGAGCTCTGGCCTCATATTCTGCAGTGGCTGCTTCACTGGCTCAGCTTCAAGGCTTATACTAGCTCATGCTGTGAAACTGCGGGGCTAAGTCCTGGCATTTTCTTGTAGGTCCAGGTGAAGTAATCTCGGTATTCTTGTAGCAGCAAGATGTATAGTCTCTGTTCTTCAACAGATAGTTGGGCACTGAGGAAGGTTGGCCTGGGATCATCCTCAGTTCCTAAGTTTACTTCAATCAGTTCATCGAACGTGGCCTAGCCTCCGTCTTCTATTTTCGGAGGTGCTGGCTGTAGGTCAACAAAATCTGGAATATCATCCTCGAGCTCGAGCACCTCGACCTCTTCATTAAAATTTTCAGAGATGAGCCAACAACTTCAGCCCCTACAGCTGTGTTTGTAACCTTGAGGGATGGATGGTTGTTTATCGCTGAGTTGGAGTAGCATTGCGGTTTTATAGCAGCAGGCAAGAGTAACCCTCCTCCTTGGATCATCGTATCTTCGACAGAGGTGGCCTTTTCTTCTCTAGCAGCATGCATCTCTCGATCAGTTTTGATAGAAGCTTCCCTGATCGATATGAGGGGCACTGACATCATTGTCAAAGGAGGGTCATAGGGAAAGGACAACCCTACTTCATTAGTATCTCCGGCTTCACTACTGCTGGCCGTGTCAAATTTGGCCTGGAGAGTTGTCTCCTCAAGATAGACTTGCTCCCAGCACCGGCAGAGAGTTATGGCCTCTAATTTTGGGTCCATGGGTTGAACTGGCTCAGTATGTTCGACTTTCGTCGGGTATTCATCAAAAGTTTCCCCCGGTGAGAGGTCTATAGCTGGGTAGAAGGTGGAAAGGGCATCCACTTCATAGCACCCACTACAATAGTATTCCTCGAGAGTGAAGCCCAAACCCAGATGTTAAGAGACACGCGTCAAATCTTTGTCTATGCTGGCAGGATACCTGAGTCTTTGGAAGGCTTCTTTCTCCTTGTGAGGTTGGCCGAAGGGGATATGCTGTCTCTGCAACATCTTGGCCATCCGATTTATCGTGAATGCCAAACCCCGAACGGGGACTGACGAGTTCTCAATATCTTCAGGGAGATGATAGTCGACGTCTTCCTTGGTAGGGTGCTCCTCAGCAGTATAGAACAAGCTGCTAGGGCCTTCGGATTGCACCACCTCCCATGCTTTTAACAGCTCGACAGTGGCAGCATCGAGACTGAGTATTGGCTTGGTGAGACCCTCTAGGACCCCGATGTGGTCGTGCTGCTGATCGACCGTAGCTTCATTGGCTTGAGGGTAGGTGGCGAGAGGTGCTGCTCTGCCCACGTCCCCAGTGATGGCAATATGTGAGACCATCTTGGGATTGACATATCCTGGTGGTGGCGGTGGGAACCAGTCATCGCCGGAGGTGCTTTTTGGTGCCCCAGCAGGGGTCTTGGTTTCAGAGATCTTGTGTGACAGTTCTACATATAGAGGGGCATCCATTAGGTGACATTCGAACACTTCAAACAGGTGGAGGTCGGCAAATATCCTTTCCTCCTTCCCCTCCAGGTTGTACTTGATGCATTGGTGGAGTGTGGAGGGTACCACTATGTTCTCATGCAGCCAAGGATGACCAAGCAATGCTTTATATGAGGTGCGGGAGTCGATGACATGAAATTACACTCTTGTAGTGAAATCTGCCAGAGTAAGTGTGAATTCTTCTACTCCCAGCGGCACTTCACACTTTTGATTGAAGCCGGTGATATGCATGTCTCTTACTTTATCGAGGTGCACATTAAAGTAATGCCTCTGATATATCCTGTATGGTAGGATGTTGACAGGTGCCCCGGGGTCTACCAGGATTCTGTTCAGCTCCCGACCATTTAGATGTCCTTTCATATATAGTGGCCTGTTATGGCTGATAGTGGAGAGTAACATGTCCTCCTGAGTGAATGTCACATTGGACTCTGGTAATGCTTCAACCAAGGAGGGGGGAGACCCAATTTTCACCCCTTAATGGAAGACACCTGAAACTATATCATGCGCCGCTTCCCCAGCTCGATGAACAATCGAGGTCCACACCTCAGGCGGGACCAGAATGTTTCTTAGATCTTCCGTGAGACAATGCAATATCCATTCAAAAAAGAAAAGAATAAAAAAAGTGAGAAGAATATAAAAGGGAAGAAAATTATCAAAGTCATTAGGGGACGTTGATTCATCGAGTCCGACCGGAATGCAAAGCTCCCTCACTGGCCCAGACCACCGTATCTCGGTCGAATAACCAAACAACTACATCTCATGTAGTAGCAAAAACCCATGTTTCTAGCTTAATGCTGCTTCATCCTGTCCCATCGATGAATAAACCGGTGGTCCAGACCTTCCGTCTGAAGCTATGAACAAAAAGACCCTTGCTTTGGCACTAACCCCGTGTCAATGAACAAACCACATCGGTCCCTGACTCACTGTTGGTATCGATGAACAAACCAGTGGCCTAGACCTTCCGTCTGAAGCCATGAACAAAAAGACCCTTGCTTTGGCACTGACCCCGTGTTAATGAACAAACCACGTCAGTCCCCGACTCACTGTCGGTATCAATGAACAAACCAGTGGCCCAGACCTTCCGTCTGAAGCCATGAACAAAAAGACCCTGTGGACGAGTAAAATTGCACGACCGCGTGTCCCGACTAGTCCAACATCAACAAGCAACTAAAACCGAAGAAACTGCGGCCAATTTGGGCATTTCTTCATGTTCTAGGGGTGAGACCCTGTGCCGGCTAGATATTCCAACCATATGGCAGGTGTAGACCTGCCAGCTTCCATTCATTTTCTTCATCATTCTAGTGTGTGCTCTTCGAGGAATAGCCCACCCTTCAGAGACCACATTTCTTGTCTTCAACCTCTCCTGAAGTGAGAGGGCCTGCCAGGAAGAATGATAATTTGTTGATTCTACATCCGGTGGAATGTAAAATTCACAGACCCTTTGGATAGCCTCCATGGTCTGCCGTAGTTTTCTCTGGCCTATGGGGATGGCCCCCGGCTCATGATTCTCTTCTTCCCACAAATGTGAGGATGGGAAGGTAGGTGGTAGAGTTCCCGTCCGCCCAGGGAGTAGGTAGGCTGAATGCCTTGGACATGCCTTCTCGTAGCATTGCTTGTAGTGGCGGAGCACTTCTCCCTGCCGGTCATAAATAGAAGATGCTAGCGGAGGGTGGGCTTAGGCTATCACCTCAACCTACACCTTTTCCTTTGGTCCTCCTAGGCGGACCCTTTCATATTCTTACCGAATGACGGGGACAACATGGGTCCTTTTGTGCACCCAGATCTGCTTGAATTTGCTTGGTCTCAGGGCTGGCCCATCTTTTGCTTTAATTGTGGGCATAGCACAGCCCGTCTTGTCATGAGACAGTAACTGAAAGGGGTTACAGACTGGCACCATGGGTATGACCCTATCGGGTATCATTTTGGCCAACTGGCCATTGACGAAGACCCAGACTCCTCCGATTAACATGGATTTGCCTGAGGTAGATAGTCAGCCTGGCAGAGTGCCAACATTCTTATTGATGATTCTTCTTCTTGCGACGGTGCGCCCTCTGCTAGTTGGGGCTTGGGAGTTGATGTGGTGGGGGTAGCGACCCACTGTGTCGACCTTCTTTGGGGTGACCCTTGCAGCATCAGAGGTCACGCTCTTCACTTCTTCGGCGTTGAGGAGTGCCATGAATGCCATGCCCAAAAAGTTGGGGAAGTCAATGATGGGTGGGAAGCTCCCGAAGCAAACGGGGATGGTGAGATAGCCATTCCTCACATGGCTTTCAACTGCAAGTGGGCCGAAAGTAACTACCATCGTGGTCATCGAAACGCAATATTGGATTAGCAGATGAAACAACTAGTGTTTTAGGAAGGCGTCGCAGGGCCCTTAGACCCGGCGAAGAGATGAAGGGAAATTTTTGTCCTACCAGGAGTGCTAGAAGGGTTGCTATATGGGTCTCCAATTGGTACAACCTACCTGGCGACCATGTGGGAACCCACGGTTCGCGAGGACTCATGGAGGTTCCTGACTGAAATGAGCCGGTTGCATCCGAGTGGGAATCCTCAGGTGAAGGGCTCAATTCCAATAGGAGTGTGTTCCTACATAGTGTGATGCTCGATCCTCCTAATCCCACCCATGTGTAGACCTACGTAAAGTATCAGAACATACAAATACATGCAAGATAAACAAGCTATAGATAGGATATGGGATGCAGAACGGGGAATACACAGAGGGTGACCATAGTAGTGGCTGTTTAGATCGCTCGGTGGCCAGGTTGATGGGCGCTCAGGGGAAGTGGATGGCCAAAGTGCTGGCCGTGGGATGCAGGGGAAGGCGACCAGAGACTAGGCCGTCTCCCTCTGAGGGTGGCCAACCTAGTGGTCGCCTACTAATGGCCTAGGCGGCCACCGAGTTGGACGTTCAAGGGCCTAGAAGGCCAAGAGTTTGGTCATTTTCTGAGAAATACAGAAATAAAGACTAAAATAAAAGCCTAAAAAAACAACGTAGGGACCTTTGTTTCTTGGACTTTGGCATTAGGACTCACAGTTAGCAATAGCCCATCCTATCGTGATCGCCTGTGTATGGTAGGCGCGCCGCCATGGTAGTGGGGGGCGTGGACGGCCAGCGATGTGGGTGTGCGCGGTCTTCCTACGCCGAACTATGGTGCTACTGCCTATAGTGGATAGGTTAGAAAGAAAGAAATAGAGTGATCACTAGAGGCTTATACTTGAGCCTCATAGGGAAGAAATGATCGCTTGGAAGATGCCTCAAGTTGGGAGAAAGTCAGATCTCAACTTCTCCATCCTCAACCGGCCAAGGGCGGAGAGCCCTGCTTCATCCCGAAATGCCAAAATCCTGTAAACAATCACAATAGCTCATATAAACAAAGAAAAAAAGGCCATTAGTACTTCGCAGTGTAGCAATAATCCTAAGAATTAGTATGAGATAGATTATGGCACCATGATTACTTGGGGATGGTGGTGGGAAGGGGGGATGGTCGAGGCTTTCGACAACCAGCCTTCCCATTTGTTTAAAGGGGAAAATCTCTTGATAGTATTCTAGTAAATCCTAACGTGCTATGCATGCAGGTAAGGAAGGGGAATGCAAAGTGAAACAGGGAATAGGGAGATGGATGAATCAAACCTGGGGTGACTGGAATCCTAAGCCGGCCAGTGATGCGAGGTGGATCTGGGGGAGCCTCCCACTGCTCCGACGATTACTGGGGGCACTCGGATGTCAGAGGAGCCTCTGCCCTATCCGACTCTGGTAGGAGATGCTGCTGAGGTGAGGGATGGACTACCCTCACCGACCCCGAGCGGGGGTGTTACAGGCACGGCGGGAGCCGTAGTAGGTGAGAGCCAGGACATTTCTTAGGTTTTTCACCTTGTCTTGTCATAGGGAAGTCCTGAGCGTTGCTGACCCTCTTTATGTTTGGTGGTGTTGCACAGGTCCTTCTGGTGTGATGGCTAAAGTAGGCCACTCCTACCTGGAGCTGAGGATCGAGTGGCCTTCATCTGTCTCACCACCGGAGCTACTGCTGGATGCTAGCGTGGGCGCGACTTTGCTCCAGCGTGCTCGAGGTTATGCAGGGGGTGACCCCCTGCCTTCTCCGGAGGAGCTCCGACAGCGGTTAAGGGAGTGCACCCATGGCTATCATGGCCTTGGGTTCCCACGCAAGCTTTGGATGTCCGTCTTGGCCAGCATCTGGGCAGAGTACCTGTGGCTTCTGGAGGCGCAGGAGCAGAGGGCTCGGTGGCTAGTGGCCATCCGAGAGCTGGAGGGGCAGCGGGCTCGGCTTGCGCTGGCGGTCGCCGAGCAAGAGAGGCGCACTAATGCGACTGTGTCGCTTGCCCAGGACCACACTACTTGGCTGAGAGACGTGGAGAGCAGAGCTGAGGCCTTGGAGAAGGCCCTGGAGGAGCAGCAGTGAGAGGCAGAGCTCGCTAGGGTTGAGTGGCGGACTGCCGAGATGGGGGCTGAGGTGAGCATGTAGCTTGAGTCGACCCTGAAGGTGGAGCTGGCTGCCACGGAGTCCCGCTTAGCGGAGCTGGAGGGGAGCGAGGCTAGGCCGTGATTGTATCATTTCCCCTCCCTTTTTTTATTATCCAGATTATACATTTTTGCTACCCCAAGGGCATATCTTGGGCCCCCCTTTTATAGAGCACTAATGATGGGAATCGACATCAGGCACTAACATTTTATTTTTGTATTTGTATGCATTTGGTTTGCATTTATACCCTTAGGTAATTTAGTTTACAATTGTAAGGCTTCATAAGCCAAATAGGTAGTCATTAGGATTTTATGAGTTTATGAGTAAAAGTCTAGTAGGTCCAGCAAGGGCCCCCCCACTCCTTCCCCATTGGTCCACCTAAGCCCTAGGGGTCCATGTGGGGCTGGTCAAATGCCAAGGTGACTTCTGGCGCTGATATGCACATATGTGTTTCAGACTAAGAAGGCCGGTGCACATATATCGCTTAGAACAGTCAGGTCGATGCACATTTCACTTTGCATGCAGAATGCATTATCAAGGTTGATGCACATTTCACTAGCGAAGGACAATGCACATATGTTGCTTAGAATAGTCAAGTAGATGCACATTTCACTTTAAATGCAGAATGGATTATCAGGGTCGATGCACATTTCACCAGCTAAGGTCGATGCATGTTTTTGAGGGTCGATGCTAGTGACCCAGCAAAGGTCGATGCATATTTTAAGGGTCGATGCTAGTGACCCTACTAACATCGATGCATGCTTTGAAGGTCGACGGTAGTCTGTTTATCTGTGCAGCATAAGGTCGCTGCATATTGTGTTAGATAGCACATAAGGTCGGTGCACATTTGTGTTAGATGGCATAAACTTGGTGCACATTGTGTTAGATAGCACATTAGGTCGATGCATATTGTGTTAGGTCTGTGCACATGTTATAACATTCTGAATAAGTCTGTGCACATTTGGAATGCATCTGATTATAAAGTGTTTGATGAAATACTTTATCTCTGAATGGCAAGAACTCTATCAAACACTTGAAGGGCAAGAAGCATCAATCACTTAAGTGATCACGTGATCCCAAAACTAAGCTAAACAGTCACATGATCCAAGGCGTCCAGCTCTTCAGGACGATCAGCCACGTGGTTACACTGCATCCTCAAGATCTGACATGTGGATCGTCTATTCATCAGCACCTGACACGTGTTCTTTAAGTGCACCTTCAAGATAAGAGTTTTTTGGGCGGGAACATGTCTTCCACGTGCCAATCTGAAAAGCTTGTGGGTCCACAGACCTCAAAGGGAATCGAGCAGCCATCAACAGTGAGCTCAATATAGAGAAGGGGAAGTCTGCCAGAGCTGCAACCACTGTGAAGAGAGCCACATCCGAAGAGAGAGAGAGAGCAGTCTCGTGAAAAGGAAGAGCAATCTCGAAGAGTTATCTTGAGCAGTCTGTCAAAGTGCTTAAGAGAAGCTACATTCAGTTTCATGTTGCTTCAGTCTTCGTTTATTATTTTTCATCATGGTCTTATTTTTTCCTATTTCTACTTAATTTTTCGATCTCTGTTTTGGGGTCGGCTTCCTCCTGTGGATTCAAGAGAAGGGAGAGTGTTCTCTGATTTCCCTCTAGGTGTCAGAGAAAGGGAGACTAAGTCTCCGGGGTGTGAGTGGCGCCGATCTCTGCTAGACCCCCTTCCAGCCCCCATTCTTCACCTCTGACACCTTGGAACACCCCCTCTCAGACCCCCTCACAGCCAGGGGTTGCCCCCACACACATTCTCCTCATTACCCCTCTCATCTACCCAGTTCTCATCTTCCATCTCCACCTACCACCCAGACAGATTTGCAGCAGTAGAATACCAGCAAGTTGCAGAGGCTGCCACATCGTCATCACGCATTTTCTGGTGGTGTATCTTATATTTCTGGAAAGCTCATCAAGGCAGCTTCGGAGCCATGGTGGTCCTGCCAGCATCTGACATTCCTACTGCCCGGAGGACCTATTCTTCCCCGACTGCACAGATCAGGCCTGGCCAGTGACCTGAGGCAACTTCCTGGAGCTCCCACGGTCACATCCCTTGGATTCTGGAGGCGCTGCTCGGTCGAGAGTTTCTACTACCAGTCGATGTCCATCAGCAAAAAGAGGCGTCCAGTTTGTCATCTGGAGCATTTTTTGATTTTCTTCCCCCAGGTGCGTAGAACAGGCCACCCTGGACCTGACCTGACCCCTCCCCACTCAACGGGCTCCTCCACTCTTCCCTGACATCGTCTGGTGCTCCCCCTGGCTGCCGATCGAAGAAGACTCATCCACGGTCATCCTTGACTTGGTCCCATCTTTATTGGACTTCGGGAGAGGCTGTGGCGGCTACAACCAGCTACTACTACACCCTGGGATCAGCCTGAGCCAGAGCATAGAGATCTTATTCTGGGAGCCACCCCGTCCGTTGGTGACGATGGTTCCATCGACAAAAATTCTCCAGCGTTTCAGGGTCTGTCAGCGATGATTTGGCACCAGTTTCGGTGACTTTTGAGCTCAGGGGAGTGCACAACGGTGACTTCAGCAACTCACTATCCAGCGGTTTTGGATCCGGACAGAACTAGAGAAGTGCTCGCCAGGCACTAGTTATAGCTAATCTCCTCACCCCGCCTGGCCAGCTTAGCGCCCCTCCCTGTGTGGAGGTAGTATTGATGTAACCCACAGTTCCTCACCCCTTGACCAACCCTCCTGCGTGAGGTGTAGTTCATGTAACAATAGGTCGCCATCCGAAGCTACATCGGTGTGACGTGCGGGGGCATACCCACGTCTCCCCACTCGCCTTAGTCTCCGGCCGGGATCAATGTCTTCACGCTGATCAGGTGAGCCTTGGATCCTCTCCTTGCTGGTTTAATTCTGCTTAACTTAGTATTGCTTCTAGTAAAGTATTAATGTAATTAAAATAGGCATATTGTTAATTTTGATTTTTAAAAGGTTTAATTATAATTTAAAGTAATTTTTCAAAAAATAATAAGAAAAATCAATTTTTTTACAAATATCTCTCACCACTCTCTCTCTCTCCTCACTCTCTCGACATCTCTCTCTCTCCTCTCTCTCTCCCTCACACGTTCTCTCTCCTCTCTCCCCCCATTCACTCAGTTCGTGGTCCAAATGGACCCCGATCGACGTGTGGGAGGTACAGATGGGACGGGCTTGACGCGAGGATCACGCCGGTACCCTTCATCCCTCGGATCATAGAGCGTGGAGACACGTGCGAGCGGAAGGACGACGTGGCCCCCGTCCCCTGATCTGCACCAATTCGCGGTCTTCACCACGCAAGAGGTAGGGGAACGGACTCCTTGTCTCGTCAGGAATCCATTGACGCCTCATGCGTCGCCATCCTTCACCATTTTCATCATTTTTCGTGTAATTCCTTTTGGGTGATTTTGGGCTAAATTCTCAATTTGCGTTCCTCTCTCGATTTCTAGTCCAGACGGTCGCTGATCGAAGCCAGGGAGGTACCGTTGGATTGGTCGCGTCACGAGGATCGTGTTGACGCCCACCTTTCCTCGATCCACGGAGCATGGAGTCAAGCCGAGCTGGGAGGCGTCACGTCGCCCTCTCATCGGATCGGCATCGAATCGCCATTTTCACCGTAATCCAGGAAGGGGGATGAATTCCTTACCTCGTTAGGACACCGCCGGTACCACTTGCACCGTGGTCTGACACCCTTTACCTCATTTTTCGTGCATGTTCCTGCTTAGTTCATTTTTAATCCTTAAATGCTTGAAATCATTTCCATGGACATCGTCTTTCAATTCTAGTGGCATGCGTAGGCTTGGAATGTTGGTATGGTGTGGTAGGATGGTTTGGTTTTATGTTTCCCTGCGTCCCCCGTCGATTTCGGTCGATCGGGAGGGGGTTTTAGTTCTGACCTCCAGAGTCTCGAAACCCAGGTGACATAATGTGCCTGCCCCGGTGCGTTATAGTCATTTGGCACGACTGTAGAGGTGTGTTATATCATGCGTGAACTGTGAGTTTTCTGTGAATTTTCGAGTTCGGGTGGCTTTAACACGCCTCGTCTGGTGCGTTATAGGCCCCTGCGTGTTGAGTTGAAGGCCTGTTGCCTTTAACGCCCCTGTCCCTGCGCGTTACATTCATATGACGCCCCTGGTTAGGTGCCTTAATGGGCTTGAAAACCAGACAGACTGTTGGGCCTAGAGGGTCACACACAATAGAGTAGTGGATAAGACGGTTAATGATGAAATTTATAGACAAGGTCTGGATTTTTGTGAAAAATGTCGGAGTCTATAAATATACACTGAAGGGAGAAACCCTGACCCAAGCAATCAGGGTTTTCTCTGGCCGCCCCCTCTCTTTCTCTCTCTCCTCCCTGGACTGGGCGCCCCCCCTCTCTCCCTCCTCCTCCTGCTGTGGTGGATGGTGCTGCTGAGGAGTGGCCGACATGTAGAGATCGAGAGGGAGAATCCGTCTGATCCTGCTGCTTGTGTGGATACATCTAGAGGCCGGACAATTGGACGGCTAGCAGCCCGACGAGCCTCTACTCGATCGTCTTCAGGCATCTGGGAATTAATTAATCCTGTAAAGGTATATAATTGTTCTTCCTAAGCGGGTTCCCTTCGATTTGTTTTGATTTTGATTGCCAGCAACGATCCACTTCTTAGGGTTTTGTTATTTTCACTGCATCTCTAATCGAAACCTAACAGGAACTGGATTATCAGTATGGGATTGTGGGCCGACCCGCTTACGGAGAAGGTCAATCTACTGCTGCATGGCAGCCCACTTATCAAGGAGTTCTTGTTCCCAAGATGGAGGAGGCAAGACTGGAAAGGAGGACCCAGTGTAAGGGGTCAAAGGATAGACAGACGGAGGGGGGAGCCCATAAGAGGGATAGTGGGCCAAGGATGAGCCCATATCCACGTGAGTCAATTGGGTAGCCCCTGGTTGATGGCGTAAGAAATCGACTGGTGCCATAAGAGCCTGTGGCACTGGAGAGGTGGTCCCGTAAGGGTCCGCATAGGAAGAGGAGGGGAGCTGGGTCTTCCCCTTATCAAGAGTCTGATGGGCCGAGTTAGAAGCTTGGCCCACTTCTAGACTGGGGAATCAGAGGGTCCGGGGTTGGACGGGAGTGAGGTCAATGGGAACAGCAGAAGCATCCCCCAGCCCACTAACCAGAGGTGAAGAAGTGGTAACAGCAAACACGCCGTGGGGAGGAACTGACGACGAGGCGTCTTGCCCCTGCAAAGCCTGGCGGAGAATATGAAGCTGGGTTGGATCTAACTGGGCCATCATATGGAGAACTTGACTGGCCGAGTTATCAGCAGAGGAATCAGAAGGGGAGGGTTGAGTACCCTCAACAACAATAGATGGGAGAGGAGGGGCGGACCCCTCTCTCCCCTGCGCTGCATTTTTTTGACACCGAGACCCCATGTTTCTTTTGCCTACAAAATACCTCCCACTTTATTAGTAACACAACAAATTTTCTTCTGGAGTCATATAGTTTGTCAGTTTGTTCTTCATTATTCCTTTGAATTTGTTAACTGCTAATGAAAATGTAGAATGCTTCATTATTGCCAATCTGGCATACATCCATATCTTTAAGGTTGAGATGTAGAAATTATGGTATTGAATCCATATATGCTACGAAATTGTATCTATAACCTCTATGCAGTTGAAATCTCATTCTTCCCACTCACAACTATTAGGATCATATAACAGTTCATTCAATGAATGTAGTCTCCATCATTTGTTTTAAGTAATGGAACCGGTGTCGCCACTGCCTACGCGTAGGGCCTCCTTCAATTGTTAGAATCCTACAACACAGTAGTATAGGTTCTAAATGTACACTTGAGCCTACCGAAAGCCTCCCTGCAGTTCTGAATCCTTAGGATCCTTCCCCTACATTATGAAAAATCAGCAGTTCACTTGAGCATTAGCATTGCACACATGCATACATACAAAAAACGGGGAGGGAGGAGAAGCATTTGGTTTAATTCTGTTTTGTAGATTGGGATGGTCAAAATTTTTGAATATCTGTAAGGAACTCTTGAATTCAGTTGAGCATGATGGCAATGCTGTGCATGGCTCTGAGTCGAAGCCCTATAGAACCTTTCTCTATGAAAACAACCTATTCATTCACATATAATAAGGTCATGTTTAGGTGCAGGGTCCCTGCTGGCTTGCTACGAACAGAAATGCAGGAGTTGTCCCGTAAAAAAATTGAAGATCTGCCCCCCTATGCATTCCCTTTTCATGCACTCTAAAATCCAGTGTTTTTTTATGGAGTATGGTATGGTCGTGTGCATGCACAAAGATATTTGATCAAATTCTGTTGGATAGAATGATATGGTTTTGAGCTTATGGGCATTTGCCTCATGATCCCATCCATGTGCTTCATAAGTCAAAGAGCTTATGAGCAAAACTAAAATTACCAAATCCATCATGTATCCTCTCTAGCATGCAACGCCCGTCAGTCTGGTCCTTTGCCAAAACCTGCATATCCTCATCACACTGCATACACAAATCGAAATCATTCATATTCATGTCACGAGTAGGTTAAAATTTCATATGCATTGCATAAATAAATCAAGCCACTATTCTACATTGCATGCATGCACCAAAACCCCACTCATGCTTTTCATAACACCTAAGTGCGCATTTGATAACACCCTAGGATGGTGAAATTTTTTAAAAATATGGAGTTCCATACCGTCATTAAAACATATAATTTTTTTTACAAATTAGAATCTCATTTGGGTAACATGAAGGTTACTCTGAGTGTGTCAAGGGAGTTATCAAGAATGTATGTTTTGACCCCGTGAAGAGGCAAGATCTCACACCAAGCCCTGAGCTGTCCGATATAAGGCGATCACAGGATGCAGCCACTCCAGTGTGAGATTCAACAGAGAGGGAAGAAGGTGATCAGGGGGCCCAGGGTTGTAACCCTAGGGAAAACCCTCTGATGTCTAAGTCAGCAAGCGACAGAAACGAGATGCGAGCGGGGATAGGAGAGAAGAGGGGCGTGAGATTACTCTCCACCAGTTGAAGTGGCTCAGAGTGGAGTTGTCTTTCCGGAGGGGTTCCTTAGATTTATATAGCTGTGGGCTCCCTCGCCAAGGTAGATGAGGCATGGGGCCTAGAGAATGCTGCGTCCATGTGAGGAACTCTTCCCGCTCAAGGACTCTCATCTTTTCCTTATCCCCTGGGTCTCCATTCCCATATAACAGTGTAACTCCTGCTTAGATAGGTGCCAGCAGTGAGAACTTCACCCTACCCCACGAAGGAGTCTTGATGCTGAGCTAATCCATAAAGGATAAGAGGAGGCACTCCCCTCCTTCGCCAGGGGGCATCCTTCCGACTTTGGATCACTCGGTAGGATGTGTAGGCTTTCCCCGAGTGTGAGGGGGACCAACCAATCGGTCGGCGAGCTAAGGTCCTGGGTGGGTGACACAGGCCTTGGGCAAATAAGGCCTTAGAGTAAGTGGGCCTCACAGGGACTGTCACTTGTTGGGCCAAGCAGGCCTCCATCGGCCATTTGGGCCCCATGTATAGTGAGTCGCTAATCTTCCCCTCTCCACTTGTCCCCCTCCTACTCCCGAGCCAAGGATGGGCTCGGAGAGGATAGATGGTTCTCGGCAAGGGCGAGAATTTGGCCCTCCTGAGCTGTCCTAGTCTCGCTTATGGGGTCCATAAATACAGTTACCCTAACGCGTGGGGGCTCGAGCACAATGATCGTAACCTTTGGGCGCCAGTTAGAGTGAGTCACCTTGGGATGTGCTAGGCTACAAAAAATTGTGGCGATTTCTTTAGGACTGCTCGGGGCTATAAAAGCTTCATGGCCTTCGCCCTTCTTATCCTCCCGCTAGGGTTTTCTTGTCTCCCCCAGACTAGCCCCTTGGGCTGGTCTGCCTAAACCCCACTTGGGGGAGCGATTTAGGCGGACCAGACCAGCCCCTTGGGTTGGTCTGCCTAAACCCTCCCTCCCCCACTCCGTAATGCTTTCAAATGGTTTACCTCGACTGGCCTCACCCCTAAACCTGGTCCGTCTAAACCCCTCTAACCCTTCATCTTCCACTATAAAATCCCCCCTTTGAATGCCCAATGGAAAAGGAAAAAAGCATCAATGCAAGGAGCTCAGCCCCAGACTACAAAGGCACGCTAAGGAGATTTGTGTGTGTGTTTGCTAGGCTTACGTCAAGGGCATGTTGCATGATCATCCCTCCTACGGCGTCTAGCCCAAACACCAAGGAGATTTGTGTGTGTGTTTACTAGGCTTACGCCGAGGGCATGCCGCATGGTCATCTCTCATACAACGTCTAGCCCAAACACCAACCTCCTAAAAGGCGGCCCCCTATTGTAATGAATGTATGTCATCTTGATAATCATGTCTGACCCCAGATCTTACTTGGTGAAAGTGCTCTGCTCGGGTCATGTCTCGATACTCGTGCATGACCTTGATGTCGCTTGGTGAAAGCACTCTGCCCGAGCCCTGTCTCAATAATCATGCATCCCCAGACATTGCTCGACAGGGACACTCTGCTCGATCCTACCTCGACATTCATGCATGACCGAGATGCCACCTCATGAGAGTGCCCAGCCCGATCTCTGCCTCTACAAGCGTGCACGATGCAGCCATTGCTTGATGAGAGCACCCTGCTCAGTCTCAGTCCCAATGGTCACGCACCATCAGACATGGCTAAATCGAGGTGCCCAGCTTGGTTCCCCGCCTCGATGATCGTGTGCCACTTTGGGGTTATCTCGATAAGCATGCACTCAGTGTTGTTACCCGGACAATGGGCATACTTCACAAGTCCCGACATAAAATGAAGCATCAGGCCCCCACATCTGTCAACAAGCCCCGAGCACGACCCTCAAGGTCTCGCGGTACCTATCAACTACAGCCACAGTGGTGCCCCCGGCACCCGACTGCCAGCCACTCCAGTCATATCGGGGCCCCTGGCACCCGATCACTCAATAGTCTAGCCACAACGGTGCCCCTGGCACCTGACTGCCAGCCACTTCTGTCACAGCAGTGCCCCCGGCACCCAACTATTAGCCACTCCAGTCACATTGGGGCCCCCGACACCCGATCACTCAATAGTCCAGCGAGAACGGTGCCCCCGGCACCCGACTGACAGCCACTTCTGTCACAACGGTGCCCCCGGCACCCGATCACTCAATAGTCCAGCCACAACGGTGCCCCTGGCACCCGACTGCCCGCCACTTCAGTCACAACGGTGCCCCCGACACCTGATCACTCAATAGTCCAACCACAACGATGCCCCTGGCACCCGACTGCCAGCCACTTCAGTCACAACGGTGCCCCCGACATCCAACTACCAGCCACTCTAGTCACATCAGGGCCTTTGACACCCTATCACTTAATAGTCCAGCCACAACAGTGCCCCCGGGCACCTGAGTGCCCGCCACTCCAGTCACATCGGGGCCCCCGACGCCCGACCACTCAACAACCTCAGTCACAATGGTCCCCTCGGCACCCGACTGTCGGCCACATCGGGGCCCGTTGTGCCTGACTACTCAGCTGCCTCAATCACAACGGCGCCCTGGGCGCCCGACCTCCAACTACTCCAATCACATCAGGATCTGCAATGCCCGATCACTCAACAACTCCAGTCCCACTGGTGCCCACGGCACCTGGCAATCCCAAACTCAATGGCTTTTGGTCGCTCCAATCATGGCAATGCTCACGCCGTCCATCCGCTTTTGTCTCAATAGCACCCGGTCGCTCCAATGAGAAGGGGTGCCCATGTCATTCGGTCACCTTGGCCTTGGTGACGCCCTCCTACTCCAACATAACGGTGCTTACGGCACCCCTACTATCCCGACCTCGACACTGTCTCATGATGGGAAGACATTGTGACGCCCCTCGGGCGACATCCTGCTGAGTCACTGGTCCTCCGATGGACACTACATACGGATACGGAGCTACCCACACAATAACGCAATGACCCAGGGACTGTCACAAATGACAGAATTGTCCTGTGGCTTGCAGGCACATGTAATCGGGCTCTCATGCCCCCACATAAATGCCTTTTACGGCATACAAGTCATGTAATCCAATCAGGGAGCGGAGCTCTCGCCTCGCTGGAGCCAGTCACTCTGTCCCCAGTTATCCCCGTTCTGTTGCTGTTGCCCTATCGTTGTTGCATGGACTAAGCCCTCCCAACGTCGCGGCATCCAGGGTCCCTGACTCTTTTCTTCGACAGTAGAAACAAAGGTGTTCAAGCTTCGCCCAATGTAAAATAAACACCAATCGCTTGCGATCGGTGGGGAAGACGTCCAGTACACAATCCCCCACAATTGTCTACACTCGTACCTGTGGAACCCCCATCCCTCCACGTGACGCACAACATTTCATGCCCATGTGCCATGCCCTTGCTGCACATCCCCAGTTAAACATTTGGTTCCACAGGTAATTATCGAGAAATCAACTGGCACACCCGCATTCCATCCAACCATCCCTATTCCAGTCTTCCAGGATGATTAACCATACGCCACTCCCTCCAGTGCATTCCTACCATTCTCTCCGTCCTCCTTTTAATACCCTCGGAATCCCCACATGCCAAATCGACCTATCTTGGCCTTTCGTAAAAGGCGAGTGTACATCCCCGTCATGAGGGAAAGAACAAGAAGGGAGTTCCCCCGCGCGCGCAAACAAC
This sequence comes from Amorphophallus titanum, assembly GCA_024336825.1. Taxonomy (NCBI): domain Eukaryota; kingdom Viridiplantae; phylum Streptophyta; class Magnoliopsida; order Alismatales; family Araceae; genus Amorphophallus; species Amorphophallus titanum. Next base: position 1,356,948 of record JANBPO010006516.1, read on the forward strand.
AGTTCTTTGTGTTTTTCTTTCATCATTATTTTTCAAGCTGTTTGTTAGAAGAGCAAGCTGTGATACTTAGCGGTGAGGATCTGTTCCTCGGATAGCAAGCTATGGTGCCTAGCTGTTAGCAATCTCTGAGGCTCAGCAGATCAATCTGTTAGTCAGTAGTTGTAGGGATTCATCCCCGAAGCTGTGGATCAGTGGTCAAGCTGTGTGTCAGTAGAAGCCACACTCAGGTTTGAGTGTGGGCTAGATGTAGGTCTCGAGGCTGACACTGAACCACCTAAAAACTCCTTGGTCTCTTGTGCGATTGTTTATCTGCATATTGCTTCACTTAGATGCATGATTAGGATTGCTATCAGTAGGAATGTAATTCTGTATGCATTTACATTCGTATGATCTGAGTGCTTCAACAACCAAGCAGTATATTAAAAGACGTGACAGGAAGGATAGGTCAAGCCTATCTAGAATGTCGCCTCTTACGTGAGGAGATCTTAGATCAAGCCTCCGCCTAGTACGACATTTGGTTGTTTGGGCACTATCTTCATTCGAGTGGGGATTGTTGGTGTGTTCCGTGAGCCCCCCGGAGCTGCAAGGTCCCACCCCGGACCCTCACCACCATCATTGTGGTGCCTACGGGCATGAGTGTGCGTTTAGCGGGTGAGTCCGCTCGAGTGAAACTACCGGTCCGTGAGTTACTTGCTTGCTAGGTCAAACGAAGTCCTTGCAGGTTCTCATCCTTGCATATTAAGTCCATGCATCTTTCTTCTTAGCCTTAAAGTCCATGCATGTTTAAGTCACTAAGTCTAAAGTCTGTGCATGTTGTAAGTACATGCATGTTTAAGTCATCAAGTCCGTGCATATTGTAAGTACATGCATGTTTAAGTCATCAAGTCCATGCATATTGTAAGTCCATGCATATTAAGTCCGTTCACAATGTTCTTTCAAAGTCCATGCACAATGTTCCTTCCAAGTTCATGCACGTTTGTTCCATTGCGAATGTCGAGTCATTGGGTTGCCAGCATAGCATGGGTTGCAATGGAGGCGGTGAGAGGGCGAGGCGGCGACAGAGGGAAACATTGAGGAGGAACCTCTTGATGCTGATCAAATAGCATAACAAGAGCTCTCACTTAAACCCCACCCTCGTCATCGTCCTGTAATATCCACGATCACCGCCCCCATAACAGTGACCATGATAGGTTGAGGAGCCACATCTGTCGCCACCACCTTACCCATTGAACCCCTCGGGCCAACATTGCCGCAAATCGTAATTGGCTTGCCATTTGTTGTCGGCGAGGACCTCGTAGGACTATTTGGAGCATAGAGTTACCTAATCCCTAACCTCTTGGGTGGAGTCCATTAGGGTGGAACTCAAGGGCGCACTTGCGGAAGGCCTCCTTGATCTCCTTTTTGATGGCATTTCTACCAAGTCCCAATGTCTGATAGTGATACATGGTGCTGACGAAATAGCAACATTAGCAGTGGTCGAATGATAAAGGTGGTCGTAGAGGGGGCCACCAATCGATGATGGGCGGAGTGGGTCGAAAGTAATGGAGAGAATGGAGGACAAAGTTTGAAGTGTTTAGCACTGCAATTCATTCCTCAATTTTGCTAGTCATGCAAGAAAGTTTAAAAGAAATGAGTTGCACCTAGACGGCCCACGACATAGCCATACCATAATGTGCCACCGGGAAACTGGGTCGCCCCAACCCGACAACACGACAAATCATGGATAGAATTCCTTGATATTTTTGAAGAACGTGCAAGGTGTGTTGCTTGCTAAGTCTTCTTGAGTTATTGGTAAATTATTGGACTATTTACGTTTAAAGTATTTGAGTAAGACTCACTATATACCCGAGTGTGTTACACACCCTGGGTGTGTCGGGTCTTTAATTTTATTCATTTTTTTAATTTTTTTTGTAGTGGACCCTAATGTACTCTAATTTGGGGTGGGCTAAGGGTGTAATGCTTCATATGAATGAAAGCTTAAGTTTGCAATCACGTTGGTGCCTTGGCCCCTTCTAACTTCCCTTCCCTCCTTTCTCTTTGTGAGAATAGAGTGTGTCGCCCGGTGTGAGACCGTCCGGCGTGAGGCCGAGCTGCGTGAGGTAGTAAGTTATCCGTCCTGTTCGAATCCCGGAGTTGCCGTCGATCCTTCCTCCGACGCCGTTTTGCGTCACATCTTGATACGGAGAAGCCTACCTCCCTCTCCCATATCCACACCCATAAATCAGGCCTACTAGCAACCGGACAAAAATCAAGGAGGAAAGATAAGAACTGCTCTAGCTGGTCCATCTCCTCAACGGTGGAGATTCCTCCTGAAAGTTAGAGCCCGAGTCCACCCGACTAGGTTTGCATCAAAAGATTGAGCCACAGAACCTGTAGGTGCACTTGCAATAGCGTACAACGATAGAAAAGTCTTCGTTATAGTGAAGTCACCACACCACCTATCCTGCCAGGGCAAGCACTTTTCTTCATCACCCAGATTGACCCAAACATTAGCTCTGATAAAGTCCACACACTGCAGGATGCCTCTCCAAATCTAGGAGACACTATGAATGTTGGCTAGAGTCAGATCTCAAACTCTAGAAGAGTAGTATCTCTGTCTGATCAGTTGCGCCCAAAGCCCTCCATCCTTTGTTCCCAGCCTTCATAGTCACTTATATAATAATGCCAAATTGAAATCTCTAATGTTCTTGATTCTCACATTGCCTCCTTCCTTGCTCTTGCTCACCCTACCCTAAGAAATGTCATGCCAACCTATATCTCTATTCCCACTGCCATGTCAAAAGAATCTAGTCTGGATGGATTTCAATTTCTTCGTTACTATCTTGGGGATCCTGACGATAGAAAGGAAATAGGTTGGCAAACTGTCCAGCACTGATCTACATAGTACCAAGCATCCTCCATATGAAAAGCCTATCCTTCCAACCTACAAGTCTGAATCCATATCTCTGCCCACCACCTGCCAATATCTGCAATGAAGAGCCCTTGGGGAGTGAGGAAGGCCCAAATTTGAGAAATGAAACTCCCCAATCTAGCACCTAAAGATCGAAGTTGCCTGCTATTGCACCCACTATTTGTCTCGAATAAATTAAGACATTTCTCTCGAGTTGGTCGGGGTTCAACATCCATTGCACTAAGGCTTCTCCCCAAACTAACATTGCCATTGCACTAAGGCTTCTCCTCAAATCCTCTATTGCACTGACCTTACTGAACATGCAATATGCATGTGCACTAACTTTAATGATATGAATGTGCATTGACCTATGCTGACCTTAATGAACATGCACTGACCTTAATGACCATGCACTGACCTTAATGAACCTTGCTAGATCATATGCATCGACCTGCATGTCATGGTTCTGTAAGACTGTATTGACCTTATATGCATAAACTCGGTACATGTATGTACCGACCTATCAATGAATTCATGTGTGTAACAGTCTTTAACACAACAATCAACCCCATGTCTTACATGCAGGTATACTAAATCCAATGCAATATGAACATGGTGTTTGGCATCATCAAAACATAGTTAATCAGTGGAACATAAACACATATGACATCATGTACAATGAGTCATAGTGTTTGGCATCATCAAACCACAGGGATACAACACTATCAACTCCGGCTCCAGCACCTCTCCCTCCTACTCCCTTGGAGGTGGCCATCGCCATGAAATAGGAGAAGAATAGGAGGAAGAACCTCAAAAGATGGCTTAAGAAGCAAGCCGGGCAAACAGTCACCTTACAATCACCAGTTGAGCCAACGCCTCTCCAGAGGCTATAATGGCTCAGTGACCACCTGGAGGAATACATCCCTCCTTGTCCTATGGGGGATTTCCCACTCAATAGCTACATCCCATGGGAAGAGATGCAAAAGCGGGCTTGCCTTAGAAGCTAGGTCCAGGAGATGGTCCAGAAGATCAAGAATGGCGAAAGGCTCCTCATCCCTAATGAACTCTCCTTGTTCTATGAAGACAAGGAGATTGCAATAGAGTAGCTGGAAGAAATGCTTCGGGGCTGCACCTGCAACATGGTGGCCATTCCACCCCCTGAGAACATCAACGCTTCCCGGCAAGGTGAGTTAGTGGCCTCCTGAACCAGACAAAGGACTACTACCCCGCTCGGGCTATAGCCAGCTCCAGAATATGCAGGCTACGACTGAGGTCGTGGCTCAGGATGGGACAGAGGGTGCCGGAGGATCCCCAAGTTACCTCTCCACCCGTCTACATTCGACCTAGAGTGAATTATCCTTGTTGGATCCCCTATTTGATTTTGGGTTGTTATGTTTTAATGATGACAAATTATGTGTGTATGTATTTTTCAAATAGTTCATTGAAGAATGCTAACCAAGGTGCTCATTATTCCATTATCCTATTTTGTAGCTATTAACCCATGATGAATATCATCTTCAAGACAATCAATAGGAGCGTGTTTATACTCCAGCCTGCCTGAAGTTAGCCAAGATGTACCAGTTTCTGGAGCTGACATAGGGTGACATGTCAGTGCTGCAATATCGCGACAGATTCATCGAGTTGGGCCGGTATGCACCTCATATTTTTACCAATGAGACTGTAAGGACTCAGCAGTTCTTGCGCGGACTGAGAGTAGAATTGAGCCTGCCGTTGTTTGCTACACATGTTGCTGAGCTAGATGCCGCTTATCAAGCTGTTGTCGCATTGGAGTTAGAATTGGCGAGGACTCGAGGTTTTGCTCAGACTAGGATGGTGTCGTCAGTTGTGCCACATCAGTCGTCTCACCAGTCATCTGCTTCAGGAGTTTCTCCCACTTTTTCTCCTATCGATAGTACTCCTTTCCAGCAATCTCAGGGCATAGATTTTCGTCATAAGAAAAGGCGAAAGAGGTTTGATCAGCCGTTATTTTTCGAGCAGAGTCAACAGTCGGGTTCGTTTGTTCGGCCGCATACAAACTCTGTTATTTTTCAGCCGAGATTGTGTTCGAGATGTGGTGGTACTCATCCAGGTGTATCGTGTTCTCTGCCAGTTGTATGTTATCGATGTGATCAACCAGGGCATGTTTCCCGTAGCTATCCGTTGAGGCAGCAGACAGTGCAGTTCACTCAGGCTCAGCAGTCGCAGTAGCCGCAGTTCCGTCTTCCACCGCCGCCTCAACCTTCTCAACCGACTCAACCAGTTCTACCATTTCGACTGCCTGTTCCTACACCTTCTTAACAGTCAGCTACCGGTACTCGTCCGTCGAGAGCCAGAGTTACACATATCACTTGAGCGGAGGCGTTGGCATCTAATTTGATCGAAGGTACAATTTCTATTTATGATCGCACGACGCATGTTCTTTTCAATTCAGGTGCGACGTATTCATTTATTTCTGAAGATTTTATTGCCCGTATCGAGAGATCAGTGAATGAAATTTCCTGTGATATGCTCATGGAGTTACCGTCTGGTGATTTTATGAGTACTCTAATGTCCTTGGAAAATTCCCCAGTTGTAGTCAGTGGTCGGAAGCTGCTAGCGAGATTATATGCTTTACAGTTAGCCGACTATGACGCAATTCTTGGAATGGATTGGCTAGAACTTTATGGTGCTGTGGTGGATTGTCGTCTCAAGCGAATCTATTTCATGCCACGTAGAAAGTTAGCCTTCTATTTTCAATGTATCGATTTCTATTCCATTCAATTTGTTTTCGGTCAGCCGTATCAATGGACGAGGCTCTGGAGGAGGGGGAGATAGCGCCGGGAAGCAGCACAGTTTCGGTGACTAAGGTAAACATGGGGCCCCGGGGCCTCTCCTTCATCTCTTTAGGATTTGGACAGCTCGCCTCGATCGATGAGCAACTAACTCTATCTTGGATCTTCAGGAAGAGACGGTACCCCTCGAAGCACCTGCCACTAGGGCCCGCAAAGCTATCTCTGAGTGGAGGGAACCCCTCAGCCCTGCAGTGGTAGATAGGCTGAAGTCTATCTGGGGATCAGACGCAGAGTTCTTGGATTTTTTTTTGCGAGCGGGGGCCAGCCTGAAACTCACGATTCCCCTTTCGCCTCTCCAAAAGCTCGCCCCGTCGGAGGAAACCCAGTTCCTGCAGGAGACCTCAGCGAGCATCGTTATTCCCTAGGGTGAAGAAGCACAGGCAGAGGGAACCGTTAGTCCCCCGACAGTAACGTCTGATCCAGCTTTATCTGGCGCCCTCCCTCCAGCCAAGGGCAAGGTCCTTCCCCTGCCGAGCTGTGAGGTGACGACGGGTCCGAGCTTCACCGGGGAGGTGCAGAAGGACGTGGGCCCATCAGCCATGGCAGAGACGGAGCGACCCCTCACAATAGCGGGGCCTGGCGATCAGGCCACGATCCTGCCCATTCCGCTGGCGGTGGTCGGCCAGGTGTTATCTGTTGAGGTCGGGGCTCGAGCGATCTGGCTTCCACTCTTCCATCCTCCTCGGCCACAGTGGATGTGGGTCTGCGGGCGGCTGTGGACAATGCGATCGAGTTTGACCTTCCGGCCATGCCTTCAGTTGGTCATCCCATGGCAGACGCACCAGTCAGGTAGATGCTGCTGGTGTTGCGGTCAATCATTTTTGCTAACCCCTCCGTCACCTACCGAGGGGTGCATACCGTAGTGATGCAGGTGACCAGGGCATTACAAGTGCTGGGCTGCCCACTAGAAGAGTGGTCACGACGGGTCTTATTATTGCTGAAATATGTTAACCACCGTGAGTTCCTTGAGGCCCGAGCCCCTAGCGAGCGTGCTGCCATCAACGCCCAAGAGGATGAGTATCTGCAAGCCCTGGAGATGCGACGAGGTAGCGCAGGGCAACACGAGAAAGCCCTAGAAGGCCACCGTGATGTTCATGCCCTTAGAAGCAGAATCGAGGAACTGAAGGGCTATCTTGCCGTGGCCGAATCTGATCTCACCAAAGTCGAGGCGACGATAGAGAGCTCGACATCAAATTGTAGCTCATCAATCATTCTAATAAGGATAGATAAGATGCAGTTCTGCATAATGCGGAATTTAGAAACAAACCTAAACTGGAAATAAAATATGCCACTGGAGCCATACAGTCAGGAACTAGAGCTCAAACATGAGTGATCAAGATTGCGCATCAAGAACATCTCAAAAGAAGCGAATCGCAAGAACAGAGGCACAACTGTAGGTCCAAGATCTGGATCTAGATCTGACAGCAAAATCAGTGCACTAACGTCATTTATAATTAGCACACAGGCTGGTAAACACCGGATCGAACACATCAATTCACTTGACATAAAGATCTAAGTTCGTAACATCCATTGCTAATGAGGAGCAACACCGTTTTACATCTACTTCACACACATCAACCCAATTCCACCGTTAGATCTACTCTTCTACATTAATTTCTTTACGGAATTCAATCAAGAAAACAACACAAACTCAAGAGGTAGAACCCGGAAGGAAGTACCAAAAACGAAGAGAGAACAGATCTCACCTGCGCGGCGACAAGACCGCTGATGTGGGCCATGTCACAGAGGAGCATGGCGCCGCACTTGTCGGCGATGGCCCGGAACCGCCCGTAGTCCCAGTCCCTGGGGTAGGCGCTGCCTCCGCAGATGATAAGCTTAGGGCGGAAGTCCAGCGCCTTCTCCTCCAGCTTCTCGTAGTCGATGTAGCCGGTCTCAGGGTTCACCTTGTAGGGCAGGCTCTCGAAGTAGATGGAGGTGGCGGAGATCTTCTTACCCCCGGAGGTGTAGTAACCGTGGGTTAGGTGGCCGCCGGAGGGCAGATCCAGGCCCATGATGCGGTCGTGGGGGTTGAGGAGGGCGGTGTAGGCGGCGAAGTTGGCGGGGCTGCCGGAGTAGGGCTGGACGTTGACGCCCCAGGCGGCGGGGTCGAGGTGGAAGGCCTGGAGGGCGCGGTCACGGCAGAGGTTCTCGATCTGGTCGATGAACTCGTTGCCGCCGTAGTAGCGGTTGCCGGGCATGCCCTCGGAGTACTTGTTGGTGAGGGCGCTGCCGAGGGCCTCGATGACGGCGAAGGAGGTGAAGTTCTCGGAGGCAATCAGCTCGATCCCCCGGCACTGCCGCCGCTTCTCCTTCTCGATCAGGTCGTGGATCTCCTCGTCCACCACGCTGAGGGGGGCATTGCCCCAGGCGTCGACGGAATCCATGGCAGGGGAACGGCGGTGAGAGGAGCGCGGGGAGGGGTAGAAAAAGAAGGAACTTAGGCCCAACCAGGGAGAGCAACCCATAAAATAAGCCCAAAGATGACCAGAAACGACCCAATAATCAGCGAATAACTCGGGACATCATAAAAATAGATAAGGAAATGACCCAACTCATTGGTCATAAAACGGGTGTCAACAAATGCAGCTCGAGTCTGGGCCAGGAGAAAAATCAGCTAGAAGGCCTGACGTAACGAAGTCAGTCAATGTGTGCACACGTGATCGGGGACTTCAGACGCGTGCTGACGCGCACAACCCTGACTAGACCCTTGTCCTTGTGTTACTTAGTACGATGTCTCAGTTTCCCCCTAGGACGAGTAGGGAGACACCTGAGGCCCGGGCTAAGTCATCAGTAGACGCATCCGGCCTTGCTTCCAGTGGACAGGTTCTCCCGTCACGCGACACATGACTCTCTTGACTCATGGTTTAGTTTCCTGTCTGTGAGACGTGACTTTTCGGGTAGATTCTGCGTGCTTTCCCGATGTAGAGGTCTAAGGTTCCGATATAGTTATCGAGGTTTCACCCATAAATAGTGTAGGGTTCACGACGGTGAGGTCGTGATTGTACCATTGGACCGCATGGTCTTGGGTTGGGCCTCCGTCTGCGAGGATGGGCCTTCACGATAGAGATGTTGTGGTTTTCCCTTTTGATAGTGTAGCTAGGGTTTCCCGTTGGTTCGGTGATCCTCGACTGTGAATTTGGGGTTTGCCTTTTGTTGCTGTTAGGAGTAGCTTAGAGAGTTGTGGTTCTACCGGCTGCCGTTTTTACTACTCATGCTACGGCTGTTACTCTCGTCGTTATTGTTGTTGTTGCTACTCCTATGGCTGTTTTTATTGTTATTTCTGTTATCGTTGCTGTTCATCGCCATCATTTTAATGGTGGGGATCCGCGGAACCCCTACTGAGCCAATGAGATGAGACTCACCCCTTTTCTTTTCAAGTGTTGCAATTCCTCCTCGAGGTTCGGAGGTGCAGCGCAGAGGTTCGTAGTTGCTAGCTTGCCAAAGCCGACGGCGTACCTAGTGCTTGAGTATGTTTCTTTACCCTGTAGACTGTACTTTGTGGACTGGACTTTGTAGTTAATTTATTAATTGAAAATATTATTTATTTTTGATATTTAAATATTTAATTATATAGTTATTTCTTATATTATTTTAAATTTTAATGTACCTTCACACACCTAAATAATCCTTTCGAACCTTTCGGCTTGTGGGTGGCGGGTCAGCTAGGGAAGGTTAATCTTTTGAACATCAAGACTCTCGTCATGACCTTCTCATGGAGGGGAGGCCCGTAGCATCTCAATTCTGCATCTTCTATTTCATATGGGTGGATTGGATATCCTCAACCCTCTTCAGCAGTGGCCACGACTTAGAGCAGTCGTTGTCTCCATAGGGAGGTGTTTCCAAGACCACGGAGGTATCTGCGCACAGTCTGGGTGATATCTTCTTGTTCATTGGCGGGGCAAACCGCGGGTGGCGGTACCCTTACTCGTACTGGGGGCCCATCGGTGGGCTGGCCCACTCTGGCGGTCTTGCCATGGTTCTTGAGATGTGAACAAATGCTTGCCTATCTTGTGTAGGCATGGAAAGTTGACTTGCGAGATGCCCCCACCGACATCTTGATCTTCTTCTCTCTCTCTCCATTTTCTCTCTCCTAGGCCGGCTAGCTTCAATAGGCCCCAACTGAGTTGGTGCTGAGGCTCGAATTGACTTGGGCACCCAGACTTGTTTGGACTTGGTTGGCCTCAGGGCCAAGTCATTCTTCGACTCGCGGGCCATATCAGCATGCTTCCTTTCAATCTTCTCCAGTGCTTGAAAAAAATTTCACATGGGGATGGTAGGCACGATCTGGTCTGGGATCACCTTAGCCCTTTTACCACTCAAGTGGACTTTGACATGCCCAATAAGGACCAATTTGCTGGAGGTAGAAAGGCGGCCCCTGGGAGCAGCAGTAGTAACATTCCTCTAGCCTCTTCTTCAGTGAGACGTCGATTTCCTGCTAGCTGAGTCAGCATCCATGTGGTGGACAAAGTAGCTTACCATCTTGGCCGCTGCACACTCAATAGTACCCACCAGTAGCCTAACAGAAGTAGGCCTAGCCATAGCAGCTCCCACAATGGGAGCATTGGTTCTTGCGAGCTCGGGCCCTTCAATCTCCAACAAATTGACGAAGGCCACCCCCAAGAACTTGGGGAAGCCTTCCACGGCGGGGGAGTCACCGAACTGCGTCGACACTACCAGGTAGCTATGCCTGGCATGGATCTCGACAACCAACGGTCCAAAAGTGACAGCCATTGAAATTGTCGAAGTGCAGCCAGTAATTTCAGATTAAGTAGTTAGAATTTTAAGAAGAGGCCATAGGGCCCCTAATCCTGGTGAGTAGATGAAGGGAGGTTACAGTCCCACCGGACGTGCCAAACTTGTGGTCGTACTTTTACTCTCTTCATTTATTTATCTATTTATTTTAGGTTCCCCGCTACAAGAGCTATCATGCCATAACGTGATGTAAGGTTACGACTAGTGAAGTCTAATGAAACACTGACTCCAAAGTACGAGTGCTGAAGTGCAGACAGGGTAATAATGCATTGCCACCCGTACTACAAAGCACTAATGGCAGTATAGGAAACTACCGACAGACTCAGGACAAGGCAACTAGACTTAAAACTACAACGATCCTTGAGTCTCACAACTCTGAGTCAAGATCATCGTATACAGTAGAACAAGCCGCCAATCGGTCTAAACCTAAGCCAGAGAAAATGACGTTGTCGGAGAAAACAACACGGGAAGACCTGAGGGAACACCGAGGACCCTCATCATATCTGGACATGCAGAATGAGGTAAGACGATACCCCACTACAGCCAGAACCATGTCTCGAACTGGACAGAATCGTCGAGACACACAAGGGTACCTGTCAACCACTGGGTGACCCTAGGTTGACCAGAACCAGATAATGACGACTCAACAGTAGGAAAGAGAATCCTACCACAAGCAAGAAGACTCCTAGCTGCCCTATAACGTAGTCTTAGCCCTCATAGGATGTCAGGAGACACCCATGGGAAAACGGGCGGACCACAAGGACAAGCCAAGACAATCAGAAGCTGAAACGATGAAAAGCAGGACTCTAGGGCTATAACGCTCCACCTTTAGACCGCTACATGGAGGTGACGGTCTAAGGATGAGCCGTTACACTGTAGAGGAGACAGGACTGTGGCGGTCTAATAAGGACTCCCCACACGAATGTGACGGTCGAGGAATGAGCCATCACAGACACCGCCCTACAACAGAACCTAAGACAGACAAACATGTAACGACCTAAGAGAGGCGCGTTACACGACTCTGACGTACATGAGAAGGACCGTTAAAGTCAATCGACTTAACAAGTCAAACCCTAATCAAACGCTGTGACGGCCTATAGAAGGCGCGCTACAGCACCCTGACGGTCTAAGGTAGGGCCGTCAGAGTGACTGACTAACACAGACATCGAGGAATGACAAGGCTATAACGCACCAAAAAGGGGGGCGCCAGAGGACTGTAACGCTCCAGTAGTGAGCCGTCACACTCCACAGCCACGAACTGACCCACACGCTCAAAGACATGTGACGGTCTCCGGTACGATCGCCACACCGGCCCGATGAACAAAATAGTGAAAAAGTTGAATTGGCCCATTCCACGTCCCATTCACGCCGAAGCATAGGGGAAACAAAGGGGTTTGATGTGTTGGATTCAGAGGGGGGGTGAATGAATCCCCTTATAAAAATTATAGCGAAATAAAAAATTTTTTTTGACCATACTCAATGAAGACTAATGAAATCTATGAACTTCGTCACTCAGAAAGACTGAAGATCCTGAAGATAGATAGCCCAAGGAAGCGCACATACTCAAATCATAAATTCGCTCAATGAACTAGAAACTCTAAGCACACATGTATCTCTCAAGCACTCAGTCAAACACTTAACAGTAATTCCAAATACGAACTTAAACCACACACAGAGATGTTTCTAATATAGAATGCACATGCAAACTGAGAATGGGGTAGAAGATATGGAAGTGCACACCACAATCAAACCACTGCACAATGGAATGTAAGGTGGTTCAGTCCTCTAGACCTACGTCCACCCCACACTCAAACTGGAGTGTGGATTTCGCTGCCTTACAGCTTGAAAACCCACTGGGCCTCACAGCTTGCCTACAAACGCTGTCTAACAGCTTGACCAGAGGAACACTCTCCTCTCTTCCTCCAACCCAGAGGGCAACCACTAGTGACACCAAGTCACTAGCAACTAGAGACCAGAGCCTCTCTTCCTCCAAATCGGAGGGAACCCACAAGTGACAAGCTGCCACTCACAACCGGAGATACCAAGTCCCCCTTCCTCTGATACTCAGAGAGAACCACAAGTGGCACCAAGTCACTTGCAAATAGAGACACCAAGTCTCCCTTCCTTTGAAACCCAGAGGGAAACCACAAGTGACACCAAGTCACTTTCAACCTGGAGAACAAATCTCCCTTCTCCTGAGACCACAGGAGGAACCCGACCTCAAGTTAGAAGATCGGAAAACACTGAAAGAAATTGGAAAGAACAAGCAAAAAATAAAAACCACAATGACAATCAGGATGTAGCTCCGATGAGCACAATGACTCTGGATTTGATCCACGAGTTAGGAGATTATCAGATCTTCAGGGAGGATTCTTCCTTCTTCTCTCTATTCTCTACTCAGCTCGTCTCTCTTTCTTTCACTCTCTTTTCTGCTGCTCACTCTCCTTCCTCTTCTAGTTGTTCTTCTCGTTCTTCTCTTCTTCTATATCTCACCGATCTCTCGTGCTCTCTACTGCTCTCTCAAATTGCTTCTATTTTCTTTTTCTTCTGCTTCTCTCCCACAGTGAAGGTGTGTATATATCTTCAGTCTAGGACCACCACACTCACGCCCCAGGCGTGTGGAGGGAACGCTCCCCCCAGGAAGCTTCAGGAAAGTATTGGCCACGTGTCAGAATCTTTACGTCTCGGATCACGTGCCCCCTCCTCAGGCTTCACGATCACCGCTCCTGGTTCTCAGGAAGTCCCTAGAGAAATAGAGCCACGTGTCTGCATTTCAGCTTGCTAGCCTTCCACGTGTCATCATCTTGATGCTCCTCCAATCTTAGATTATGTGCCTTCAATTCATCCCACGAACTGTTCCCTAGAGAAATAGACATTTGGGTTAAAGCGATGAGACAGTAATAGATGATACAGCAAACGTGCACGAAATGAGAAAAGTGCATGGACTTCGTGTGAAAAACATCCACGGACTTTGCATGCAATGAAGTGGGGTATGTGCATGGACTTTGTTATTCAGAGTAAAACAAGCACGGACTCCGTATGGGAAAGGTGCATGGACTTTGTGTGTGTATATATGAGTGAAACTACTCAGTTTCAAGAAAACAAGCACGGACTTCTAAAGATGCATAAGGAATATGGATGGACTTTTATTGTTCAAGGGAAAGTAAGCACAGTCTTAGATTTAAGAGAAATGTGCACGGACTTGCTTTGAACAATGTGCATGGACTTCGTATGAGCAATGTGCACGAACTTGCTTTGGACAATGTGCACGGACTTGCTTTGAACAATGTGCATGGACTTTTTATGGAGAAAACATGCATGGACTTGTAAAGAGATGTGCATGGACTTTGTTCTGAACAAAAAGTGCACAGGCTATGCTTAAGAGAGACGTGCACGGACTTGGATAGCACAATGTGCACGGACTTAGATTTAAGACATTGTGCATGGACTTGGATAGCACAATGTGCTCAGACTTTGAAGGAACATTGTGCACGGACTTGGAAAAGGCAATGTGCACGGACTTATGTTTTTGCACAGAACGGAAATATGCACGGGCTAACCAAAACTTGGACGGACTTTGGTATGTGCATGAGACGCAAAATGAGATACACTATGACCTGGTATATGCTTAGACGCAACATGAGATGAAACTCAGACACAAACTGCATGAGACACAATAAGAAGTGCAAGTATGAAACACAAACTTGCACTGACCCTAGGTGTGCATGAGACGGAACAGGAGACACACAAGTGCATGTGTTAGAGATGCTAAGAAAGGACTTGTGTATGAACATGCAAGGACTTACAACCTGCATGGACTTTATGTGGCCAAGGCAGGAAATCTGCATGGACTTTATGTGGCCAAGGCAGGAAACCTGCACGGACTCAAATATGTATCATATGCAACACATCAAATAATACACAGTTGCCAATCATAAAAACCACTGTTGCCAATCATCTATTGCCGATCATCAAGACTACTGTTGCCAGTCATTAAACCATTTGCCAATCATCAAAATCAATTAGCACAAGTCTGCTGCTGGTCAAATCAGAGGAGTCCCAACAATCTCCTCAGGCTACTGCCTAATAGACCAGAGGAGTCCTAACACCTCCCCCTCCGACTCCGGGAACCCCCCGCCGGAGGCCACCATCTCCCTCTACTCCAGGTTGTCGAAAAAGGAGGTCTCCATCTTGGCCTCAACCAGGCCCAAGTACCTCCCCATCAGAACTCTCTGAACAACCGCGGGCCACCCCTCCTCCTCCCCGGCCGCTCCGCCTGCGTCGACGACACTGTGGGGGCTACCTTTAGCGTCATCACTGGCACAGGCGGATGGCTGCGGAGAGAGCTCGCGGAGGCCGTGCGCAAGGCAACGGCGGGGTTCACCGTGAGGGGTGCAGCTGGCAACGACGGTGAACGGGCAGACGAGCAAGGGCCGCAGACGGCGGCTGCGGTGGCCTGCGTTGCGGTCAGCGGCTGGCGAGGGTGGCTGAGAGAGGCCGGCGAGGCCTGTGGATGGTGGGAAGGGCGGCAACGTGGAGCGGTCGGCTGGGCACTGCGGCGGCTCTACAACCGCGTGGCACATGGTGTGGTTGCTTGCACCCGGCGGGTGCGAACGGCGACGAGGGGCATGCGAGACGATGCAGGAGGGTGCAACGGAGGGGCCGCTCGCAGCCGGCGACGACGGCGGTATTGCGAGTGGGCGGCCTCGACGGCAGCTATGGCAGTGGAGAGGCTGGCGAGGAGGAGCTCCAGGGGCTCCCCATCTTCACCCGGGTGATCTCTCTCTTGCGGGTCCGAGCCGGGGTAGTGGTGGTGGTGGGCATTTGGGCGCCTCCCCGCCCAGACGACACTTTTGCCAAACATGTCTACATATATTTTAAAAAATATGACAAATCTTTTTTTTTTAAAGTGGATAGTACCACTCATTATATTAATTGAGAAAAAAATGGGATATACAAGTATACTCAATGAGCTCTAAAAAAATCTCTATACAAAAGGTCACATCAAGACGTGTTAAAGACACTAACCCTCCAACAAAACAAAAAGAGCAGAGTTGAGAGGATTCACATTACAAAACAACGCCACCCATGCCCTCACTCTATCACAAATGAAAGATACAAGAGATATCTCGGCTCTAGCCTTCCTCATAAAAGTCTTATTATTCCGTTCACCCCACAAGACCATTGGGTGGCATGCAGTATCAATCACCACACAACTCTATCTCCTTTGTGGGCCCACCTCTTACCCTATGACCTAATAAAGTGATGCACCTCTCTCTGGCGGTCGGTGACGCAGTGGGCTCTCCTGGCAAGCCCTTCCCACACCTCTTGAGAGGAGGTACAACCTACAGACATGTTGTCCAGGGTCTCATCCTTCTGACCACATAAGCAGCAGGTCGACTGAATATTTGGGAGGAAATGAAGCAGCCTATCACGAGTGGGCACCCTCTTATGGGAAATTCTTCAAGTGAGAATCTTCACCTTTGGCAGACTTCACAGTCTCTACACCTAAGGAGCGAGGTTGCGGTGCACCCCTCCATCGGAGATAATGGTGTAAGCAGGCCTCACTGAAAAAGTCCACGTATCCTCTCTGTTGGAGGGAGGAGCGTTATTCAGGAGAAAGAGTAATAGGTCCTGAAGCTGCTTCATCTCGTTGGACCTGAGATCCCTCCTGAAGGTAAGTGCCTAGGTGCCTTCTGAAAGATGGCAGTCAAAAGCCCGACCGATCGACCCCAAGGGGTTAGCTAAAACTGCAAAAGGTTGGGGAAAGACGCCTCCAACGTGAACTCTCCGCACTATCCATCCTTCCAGAAAAGGCACTGGCTACCTTTCCCTAGTCGGACTCGCACGTTTGAGGAGATAATATCCCTACAAGTCCAAATTGGGGAAGTCCGATACTGAGTTGATGAGTCCATATCCAAAACTCTGTTCCTGCCAAAGTATCTTTGCCTAATAAATTGCGCCCACAGCCCATTATCTTGTGTCTCCAACCTCCACAAACACTTGCACAAGAGAGCCAAATTGAAATTTGAAACATCCTTGATCCCTAGGCCTCCCTCTTTCTTGATGGCTGGCACCCTTTCCCACTTGATATTATGCTATTTCCTACATCTTCCTCTACTCCCATGCCAGGTTCCCACAGACTCGCCCGGAGTTCTGAACTTTTGGAGCCTGGCGGCTAATTCCAGCCCACTCGTGAATAAGATGCGGTAGTGCAGTCTATTGGAGACAGAGGAATATATACATCCGATCTCTGGTGCCAAGTGCACGAGGCTGACCCTAGAGTCGGAGCTGGTTGACTGGGCGCTAGCTATTAGACCAAGCGTCCTTGTCTTTTAGAAGAGCGGCATCCTGTGGCTGGAGCCGTATTATCCATTCTAGTTCAGTCAAAATTTTGGCTATGATCAGCACATTCCCTTCTCCTCCACACAATTTGGATTGTTGAACAGGCACTGAGCCGGCCAGGTGGCTAATGATGAGGCTCGTGCGTGGTGGGACTACTTTCACCACCGGGAGGAGGTATCATTCAGGGTGCCACCCCCTGCTTGTTTCCCATGCGTCACTCCTGAGTACATCAAGTGGTGGAATGCGCGGACGGGGTTTTATAGAAACTTCAGTCGAGACTACTGGCCTGTTGCGGAGCGCAGATTCTTAGACTCCCAGCTAGAGCCGGTCCTTGACATTGAACCCTTCTATTTAAAGAAGTTAAAGTCTTGGACCAACACGGAAGTGATGGCTTATTTAGAAGCTCGTAAGTCTGTGAAGCACCATTCATCGAAGGTCGATCCGAAGTTACCCGAGATCAGCAAAGATGACTATGTAAAGACACTTCGGGGGTTGTGCCGCGTGAGCGGTGAACGGGTGGCCCTTCAGCAAATCCCTCTACCGGTGGAGGAGCCCATCCCGTCCGTGGCTGACTGGAGTCCAGAGACTGACGGCTTGCATCCTTATCAGACTTTTATCAGAGGGGAAGATAGGTGGGACACATTGTATAGTAACACCCCCTAGTTATTTACATTGCTTCGATCTCATGGGCTCTCAGTTGGTGGCCCGAGTGAAGCTATTTTGGATCGGCCCCTTCTGATCTCCTTCAAATATGCTGATGGATGGGGGCTGGACCACTTGAGCTTGTATTATTATCTGTCTTCTCACGACCACGCAGACTTAGCGTCACTGGTTGAACAAAGTGAGAAGGTAGGAGATGTATGCTAGCTTGTTCGCGAGGCGGCCTCAAGAGACAAAGTGCCTTCGCTATTCTACTGGCCTCTTCCTCCCTTGTACATAGGGCAGGCATGTACCTTTCATTTCTTCATTTCAGCTTTGAGCTGTTTCCTTTTCATTTCTGCATGTGTCACCCTCGCCTTTGTGCTTACCAGCTGCGCACGCAGGACCTGGGCACGCGCCAGAGCATCCTCGATGCAGCGTTCGGCGCTGCGGACGTGGGCCAGAACGCCACGCGCGACATGCTCGGCCAACAGGCGCAGAACTCCCAGTACCTGAGCACCCTGCTGCCGAACTTCGTCACTGGCGCCGGGAGCAATCTGGCCAGCGCCTTCGACCGGCGCCGATTCATGCAAGGCGTGACGGCCGGAGGCCGCCCCAATGCCTGATCCCATCATTGGAGGTTCACTCATCGCAGGCGGCGGCCTCATCAATGCCGCCACTGGCGCCAGCGCCGCGCGCCGGCAGAACCGCGTGCTGGCGCAGGGCCAGCGCGAGCAGAACCGCGCAGGCATGGAGTCGGCCAGTGCAGTCGGCGACTTCATCTCCCAGCTGCGCCGCTCGCAGCCGAACCCGGCGATGGAGCAGGGCGCCTTCACCGCGGCGCTCGGCGGCCCGACCATTGGGGGCCCCGGTGGCGCGCAGTTCCGTGCCGATGCGGCTGGCGCCACGGCCGGTGCGCGCGGCTACGGCCGCGACTTGTCCAGCTTGTTCGCCCGCATCCGGGCGCCGCAGCTGCAGCGTCAGGGCGAGGCCGAGATGATGCTGGGTCTGGGCAACCGGCTGCGGCCAATCCAGATGCGGGCCGAGGACGCCGCGTTCCTCACCAACCTGCGTGCCGGCATGAAGCAGCCGGACCCGTGGGCGCAGATGTTCGGGCAAGGACTGTCCAACGTGGGCAGCTACATGGTGTCCAATGGCTGAGCTTTTCGCAGACGCGCTCGCGCCGCCTCCTCCCCCGAAGCTCGGCGCAACCGGGGTGCTTTCCGCGTTCTTCGGCGGCGACCCCATGGGCGCCTATACCGAGGGCCTGAACCAGGGCTCGCAGTACAAGCTGCGCTCAGCCCAGACCGAGAGCGCCATGGCGGAAGCCAGCAAGCGGCGTGCGGAGGCCATGCAACAGGAACAGACGAATGCAGTGCTCACCCGCATTCAGTCGGACCCGAACTATCAGCCCTCTTTCGCTGACACCATGATCCTCGGCCGCAACCCGCAGCAGTATGGGCTCGACCCGCTGTCTGTGCAGGAGCACAGTTTCCGCTCGATCCTGGGCGACGTGGGTGCCGCGCCCGAATCGCAGTTCGCCGCGGGACAGGGTGTACAGGGCCGCGTGCTGCCGCGCATCGAGACGGCCGGCGGCCAGAATTACAACCTTGCCACGGACCCGAACATAAAAAAGAACACATCACTCGGCTGGTTTGTCTCCCGGGCCATCACTGTCACCGGTGCCCTCCTGCCGCTTCGTTGGTGGCTCCATAACACTGGGCTCCTCCTCTCATGGTCGCCTCCTCTCAGCCTCCTCATTCCTCCGTTGGATGGAAGAACTAGTAGGGAAGCCCGCAACTGATCCGCTATGGGCAGCACTCCGAGCGCCACTTCGTGCACCCCCCATTGCACTACTCAGCGCGACACTTCTGGCTCCTGCTACCTCCCGACCCCTTTCCCATGAGTCGGAAGGCATCCTTCAAAGCAGCAATGGCACCCTTCATCTCATGTGTCTGGGCCCGAAGTTGGTCATGCTCACCCCTTAGCCTCGTCACATCGACTCAGAGTTGTGCCATCTCCTTCTCATCTGCACTCGATCGAGTCACATCTCCTCAAAGTCGCTCGACTTCCTCTTGGAGACCGGGTATCTCCACTGCCTCTACCTACAAGCGCCCTGCCTCTGCACGGGATCGCTCTAGCTCTGCCCGGGTCCACTCTGTCGCTGCTCGAGCCCGATCCGCTTCAGCTAACGCTGTGGTCAGCTCTCTCACCTGCATTTTTGCATTGAATCATGATCTGGCATTTGGCATAATCATAATGCATTTAAGTATAGGGGTTTTAGTTTCTTACCCGCTCTACGAGGGTGGCCTTAGCCTCCTCAGCCCGAGCTACGGCTCGAGTAAAGTCTGCATCCCGCTCAGCTCTGCCTCCGGCAGGCTGTGAGGAGGAAGACGGAGCATCTGGACCTGTCCACTGAGCTCCCTCAACCCGCTACAGTTGGAAGTCAAAGTCAGTCAATTTTCATAAGCATAAGCATTTAAGTCCAAGGTTGGGAAGTTTACCAAAAGTTCCAGTGCAGTCCGATACTCATCCCGCTACTGGATGGTGGCGCGGATAAGTCCCTCGAGCTCGGCAATACGTCCTTGTGGGTCTAGCTGCATTTAGAAGACAAGTGTCAATGCATATAGAAATAAATCAATTTAATAGGAAGGTTTGAGTTTAGAAGTGCATACCAGGCGTCGAGTCCCGCGGAAGACCTGGTCACCGTACTGTTGAGCGTAGGCCCTCAGGTAGGCCTCGTCACTCTCGGCTTGCTTTGTCACTGCCCGTCCCTTTCACTTCCAATCTTCAACGTACTTTCTCGCCCAGCCGCTCCAATCTACGTCACCGCTGATCCCTTTTGAGGATTTCCTCGGGCGCTCATCAGCATCTCGACCACTCGGTAGGGGCCTTCCCAGTTAGGGGCCAGCTTGCCCACCGCCTCCAGTGGTCGAGAGGCTTCGACTTTCCTTAGGACGAAGTCTCCTGGCTGGAAGTGTCCATCTCAGACTGTGGCATTGTAGTATTGAGTGAGGCGCCACTGGTATTCTGTGGCTCGGATGCTGGCGATCTCTCAGATCTCACTCACCAAATCGAGGCTCTCCAGTAGTTTCTGCTCGTTCACCTCGGGTGAGAAGTTGGTGACTCGGAGAGAGGGGTTGCCGATCTCCAACGGAATTACTACTTCCGTGCCATACACCAGTTGGAAAGGGATTTCACCGGTGGCCGTTCTTGGAGTCGTTTGATGTGACCATAGTATGCTTGGCAATTCCTCGAGCCAGCTTCCCTTGGCCTTGCTGAGCCTGATTTTAATGCCTTTTAATATAGCTTTGTTGGCATTTTCGACCAGCCCGTTGGCCTGAGGGTGGGCTACCGAAGTGAAGTGGTTGTGAATATTTAGGCCAGCACATCTGTCTCTAAAGTAGTGAGAATCAAATTGTCGACCATTGTCGCTCACAATCACCCGGGGGATACCATAAGTACAAATGGTTGACTTCCACACGAAGCTCCATACAACCGACTCGATAATCCTGGCAGTGGCTTCGGCTTCAATCCATTTTATGAAGTAGTCGATGGTGACAATGATGAACTTCTTCTGGGCCTGAGTCGTAGGGAATGGCCTCAAGATGTCGATTCCCCATCGAGCGAAGGGATACGGCTCAGTAAGGGTGACAAGCTCTGAGACAGGCTGGCGGACCAGGTGGTCGAAGTGTTGGCATCAGTCGCATTTTTACACGTAGGCTGAGCAGTCACGTTGAAGAGTGGGCCACCAGTAACCCTGCCAAAGCAAGATCCTGGTGAGCGATCTTCCTCCGTGATGAGCGTCGCAGATGCCTTCGTGAACTTCTTAGATTGCTCAACTGGCTTCGTTGGTGCCGAGGCATTTGAGGAGGGGACCAGAGAAAGACCTATAGTATAGGGCGTCATCTAGGATGACGAAGCGTCGGGCTTGGTACTTTAATCTTCAAGCTTCCCGAGGGTCGAGGGGCTCTTGGGAGTCCCGGAGCCAGGATATGTAGGGGGTCCGCTAGTCACTCGGGGGTGCCGAGTCAATGATCATGAGCTCGGATTCAATGCTCGGTCGTTCTAGCTCCTCAAGGAAGACCGACCGAGTACCTTCGGGGCAGGTGTGGCATTTAGTCCCTAGACCCACCTTACATTTAGTCATTGGCACTAGATGGGTCTTTAGGAATAAGTTGTGTGAAGAAGGTAAGATTGTGAGA
Source organism: Amorphophallus titanum (assembly GCA_024336825.1). Taxonomy (NCBI): domain Eukaryota; kingdom Viridiplantae; phylum Streptophyta; class Magnoliopsida; order Alismatales; family Araceae; genus Amorphophallus; species Amorphophallus titanum. The sequence goes on from JANBPO010006516.1 coordinate 1,378,610, forward strand.
AATAAGGCCAGATTAGTAGCAAAGGGGTACAATCAAGAGTTTGGAGTTGACTTTGAAGAGTCATATGCCCCCGTTGCTAGGTTAGAAGCAATTAGGATTTTGCTTGCATTTGCATCATCTCATCAAATGAAATTGTGACAGATGGACATAAAAAGTGCATTTCTGAATGGCCTAATAAAAGAGGAAGTATATGTAGAGCTACCTCCAGGTTTTGAATCCACTGACTTTCCTAACCATGTTTCCAAACTGGACAAGGCTTTATATGGCTTGAAATAGGCACTGCGTGCTTGGTATGACTGGCTAAGCTCCTTCCTCATAGGTAAAGGATATTACAAGGGTAAGGTAGATCAAACATTGTTTACCAAAACACAAGGTAATGACATTCTCATTGTTTAAATTTACGTTGATGACATACTATTTGCATCCACTGAACCTCAAATGCGCAAAGAATTTATGAATCTTATGACCAAGGAATTTAAAATGAGTCTAATAGGCGATCTATAATTTTTCCTTGGTTTGCAGGTCACTCAAAATGAGGAAGGATGCTTCATTAATCAAGCCAAGTACATTAAGGAAATGCTAAAAAAATTTAACATGGAAAATAGCAAGACCATGGCAACCCCCATGAGCACAAATTCTTCATTGGATGTGGATGAAAAAGGTAACCTGGTAGATGCAAAGATGTATAGAGGTATGATCGGATCTTTACTATATCAAACTGCATCTCATCCAGATATCCAATTTAGTGTATGCATGTGTGCTGGATTTCAAGCTAGTCCTAGAGAATCTCATTTGGGTGCTGTCAATCATATCCTCAGATACCTTACTGGCACACAAGACTTGGGACTCTGGTATCCTACATCCTGTCATTTTTATCTTATATCTTATTCAAATGCGGATTATGCTGAGTGTAAGTTAGACCAAAAAAGTACTAGTGGTTATTGTCAGTTTTTAGACGGGTGTTTGGTATCTTGGACATCCAAGAAACAACACTCGGTTGCCCTCTCCACCGCAGAGGCTGAATATGTCACTGTGGGAAGTTACGGCACCCAAGTGTTGTGGATCAAACACCAACTTCAGGAATACCTAGTAGATCTTGGCTGTGTCCCAATACTATACGACAACACTAGTGCTATAAACTTTAACCACTAGGAAGAACGTCAGAAGGAGCCCTGAGAGAGATCCTAAGAGACAATCCTCTAATATTTAAGTCAGAATCCTCTGAGAGAGTAATGGAGAGCCGAAGGGAAAGAGAGTAGGAGAGGGGGAGAGTCGAGGGCCTGTAGTCTGGGGAGGGCGCTCATAGAGTGCTCGGAGAGTGCTCGGAGAGACAGGAGAGAAGAACCATGAAGGGACCTCTCTCTCACTGCTATCCGACTGGAGCCTCCTTTGGTGGCGCGCGCGCACGTTGTGTGGAAGTTTCTCTATGCTAGTGATGTGAGTCTCTTAATCGCCTGGTGTATGTCTGTGTTCCTCTTGTTCGTCCTCCTAGGCCTGGCTGGAGACCTATTTTTATAGGGAGCGGTGGTATCTCTGACTTAGCAATGGTGTTTTTTGTAAAGTGGTGTCTTACTTGATAGTGAAGATCTCCCGTTGTCCTCTCGCCCACTCCCAGAGGGGAGATCTCATAACGGGTATCTTGGCAATGTGAGTGTAACTCGGCCTTTGCCGTGGTAAGTATCATGATGCGAGCTCCAACATTCATCTGTTGGCGAGTTTCTCAGCCTTCAGGATTAACGCTCGTTGAGATTCTGGTCGAGAATTGGAGAAGCTTTCATGGGATGGAGAAGGGCTTCAGTTGGGCTGCATTTACGGGGCTACGATTGGTCGGGGTATCCCACTATAAGCTTGATCACCTTGGTTCATAATGGTCTTGGCATTATCGGACTTCGCTGAGCTTGATATTATCGGACCGCGTTGAACCTAACAAATTTTCCAAACCTCAATTAGAATCAATAGCTTAGCGTAAGAGAGGACTAAGTTGGAGTTCATGTAAGACTCGTGCATCTATTAGGAGATATCCTAATATGGCTAGGAGTTATTGAAATCTTTCTTTTATAAATACTGTTGTATACTCGAGAAGCCACTCACCATTGAAAGAGTTGGATGTTAAGAGAGTCACCGAAAACGAAGATTACAAGTCTTTTTAATCAAGTGAAGTATGTCGGTTTCTCTATAATCTCTCTCCAATGATGTGCATGCTCATCATTTTCATGGATCCATAATTCTCAATCATTCGATCATGAAATAGGATATAGCCGAAGTGAAATCACCTTTGAATTAAATTCGATTTGCTCGAGCTTTGTGTGAACAGATCCAAGTGAGACCGAAGAGAAAATCAAGACAGAAATGAAGATGCAGAAGACTCTTACGAAGCCAGACTTTTCCCAAACACCTTTAAGGCATGGGCTACATGGCCCTTTCTACAACTCTGTGGGTCCCTTCAAGGGCCCTGATTGGCTTGCCGTGACATACGGTTACATAAGCAACTAACCGGGACCAATCCCGACTACCCAGCTACGGGCTCTGCCCGCACGTCACATGGCCGCCCGGGGCAACCCGAGGGTGCCCAGACACTAAGCCACGCCACATGGCACCCAGTGAAAAGATAGGGAATCAGCCCCGAGATGCCTTCTTTCAACCCTTCATGGTCAAAGGGAGACCTAATCAAGTCAACCACAGGCTTTGGAGGCCCACAGTACGCGTGTACGGCTCATATACACGTGTTCGACATTGTTCCGAACACCTCGTGGGTGCATATCTCCCAGCCCTCCTACGTCAAACCACGGTCCAACCCATGGTGTCAGCATGCAAATTAGGTCCTACAACAACCCCCCAGCAAGACGGGGCCACCCCCGACCCTCAGACACGTGGCGACGAGCCACTCATCTTTAGCTCTCGGGCCAACTTGAAGCTACCTTACCAACCTGCCGTGTAACATGACACGTAGCTCGAGGTATGGCCCGTGTGTCGAAAATGCCTCCCCTTAGCTCCCACGAGCTCCCATCCTTAGCCCAAGGCCCATTTTGGGCCCCCCTGGCTTGCTACCCAAGCCGTTCGGCAACCCGAAATGTGTCGAGTATTTACCCGAACACCTTGCGGGCGGCTACTACGACCTAAAGAACAACGACACCTACGGGCCCGTCCCAGTCCCCCGAAGCCTAGTCTCCCTCAAAGGACACTCCCAGAAGACAAAAGAAGACCCTTGGGGGCCAACCCTTGGGGTTACGACAGGCCCCGGGGCCAGTTCACCCCGAGGGTGGTTGCGCGCCCCAAGGAGGGTGAACTCCCTGGGGGCCGCGCCCTCTCTCCAGCCCGGTGGCCCCACGGCCCCGCTCAATCCCAGTTCGTCTAGTTCGCAGTCCTACGATGCAGTTCGTGTGTCATACCAGTTCGTGGGAATAACACGTGGAAGGACGAAGCAACAGCATGCAGGATCGGTCCTCAGCGGTCAACATGCTCATAAGTCTTCCACGTATCCTCACAGCACACCTGTCCTTTTCTTCTTAGTCAATTTAGGAATAAAAAGACCAAAAAAATCAGATTTTTATAGGTGGGGACCGCCCCCCTCTCTCCCTAGCGCCCAGACCGCCTAAACCCCCCGAGAGGGGTTTAGGCGGACAAGGGGAGACTTTGCCGAATTTTCTTCAGAAATTTTCTTTGAGCATATTTTTCTTTTCTAATTTTGTTGCCCCTTTTATTGCAGCTATAACAAATGGCTTTAACAACTTCTTCTGCGGCCGCGCAAGGGTCCGATGCTTCTTCTGGTGTGCACCCAGTCGTCACATGGCGGAACATTAATGATCTTGACCAAGGGCGGAGGCGTTTGGCGGTAGTGTCAGAATCTTTTGACTCGGAGACGGACTCCATGGATGTTGGTCGGTTGACCCTCTCTGACAGAGGCCAATTCTCATTCGAACGAGGCCAGGGCTATAGAATGGACTTCCCAAAGGATAAGCACTTAATGTCTTTCCTTGACCGATTTAATCTCATGGGGAAGCGTGATATTCTAGCTGTTCGGGCGGCAGAGCACAATATACTCCTGGGCCAAGACAACATGATTGACTTTGTAGTGAGGGGCGAGCCAATTTATCTTCCGGGGGAAGCCCGTGAGTGAGGAGCTGTCACCGGTGTGCTGGAACTAACCCCGGCTCAAGGATTGCTAACTCAAGCCCCGAAATTTACTCCCGCCAAATGGGATTTATCAGCAGGCAATCTGCACAAAGAGAAGCACATGTTCGGTCTTTTCTTGGCCCCGCTGAAGTGGGGGTTCAGAGAAGAACCATTCTTTTTGGATTGTTTAGCGATCAGATTCAAACACCAGATCGCTGTTTGCTGGTTTGCGGACTTCAAAGTCACTGACGCCCAAGCCTTTCGGGACGGAGCTGTTGAATTCACGGAGTACGTGCTCCAACATTATGGTCCCATTCTGATGAGAGCTGGAGTATATCACAACGTCTATGCTTCTCGCTTCCGGTACCCTATTTCAAAGGGTTTGTGCTGCGGAATGATGGAGGTGTTTTGTCCAGAGTACAACACCTTTTACATAGCGGAAAGGGAGACTTCTTTGGATTTATGGAGCTTGCATCAGCTATCCGGTCTTCCCATCGACGGTGAACCGTATGAAGAAGTATGTTGGCCGGACTGGCTCAAAGACCATACCTACGGTGAAAGACCGATATTATCTTGGGTATGCATATCGATACCTCATGAAGGTGTATCGGACATTGTGACTGTCTATTCAGGAAATCCCGAAAACTTCTTCTTCTCACACGCGTTCACGTAAGGAAAGGAAGCGGCTGCGGATGGGGCTGTGGCTGAAATATTTCTTCGGAGGTGAGGAGTACAGGGACTTTCCTTTCCCCCTTGACCCGGGCGTAAGGGAGATGCGGGGAACGCGCCCACATGGTGTGGCAGAACCCAACAATAGAAGGTGGACATCCGCAGATGGTAACACCTTTAATGAAACCTCGGAAAGCACAGAGGGGATGATGAGAAAGAGAGGCAACTCTCGGACTGGCTATGGATAGCTAGGGTAAACAGCAGGAGAAGGTGTACCGGCCAAAGAGCTCAGGTGTGTACCAGAGGAGGCAAGCAACAGAGGCCGGGGTTGAGGGAAAGGATAGGTGTGCCGGCCAGAGAGCTCAAGCGTGTACCGGGCAAAAAAAGGGGGGTGCTGAGTGTGTGTCGCTGAAGGACTGGGAGGGACTAAGCGTACTGCTGAAGGGGTGGCTAGGGCGTACCGCTGAAGGGGTAAGGCTGGGTGTGCCGCTGGGAAGGAGGCCAAGGGTGTGTCGGTGGGGGCCAGCCTGGGGACATGGAGGCCATGGGTAGGTTGGTCTGGGGCGAGTGAGAGCCAGTGAGGGGAAGAAGATGGGGGGGGGCTGGTCAAGTACGATGAAGCCAAGGAAATGGGGGGAACCTGTGAGGCCCTTGGGCTTGGCGAACGAGTTGAGAAAAGGGGTTGTAGTTGAAAAGGGGTAAGATGAGGGCTAGATGATCAGAGCAACCACCAACGGAATGAGAAGAGGGAAACCACCCAAAACACAGAAACACACGCACCCAAAACATGGGAGAGGGTGGAGGAAACCCAAAGAACGAGCATCTCATTCATGAAGAAAGGGAGGCCATGATGGGCCATCTGCATTACAGAACACCGAAGGGGGGAGGATATAAGCAATAGGAGGATGAAGAGAAAGAGAAGAAGGAAGACAAGAGTGGAGGGAGTTGAGGTCGAGCGAGGGCCATGGCTCTCTGCTCCCCTTCCCCCCCCACATTACAGACTCTCACTCCCTCTCTTCCGCTCCATTAGTCTCTCTTTGGTGGTGATCATTAGAGAGGCCCCTACGACGACGCTTCTTCTTTTCCTTCTCTTCTTCTTTTCCTTCTCTTCTTCCTCTTCTGTTTCTTCTCTTCTTCCCCCTTTGTGTGTCCTCCTTTTTCTCTTTCCGTATATCTCCCCTTTTTCACCGTGGAAGAAGGGGTTTTTATACCCCAATGGCATGGTGTCATGGGCAAGCCAGTGGAGGCGGGAAAGGGAGTGCATTGATGGGGATTTGACTCCCCTCATCCAGTTGACAGGGGGTAGCTTGCGTGCCTTACACTTGTGGTTAGTTAGTTTTAATTGGCCATCAATTCACCCCTCCCCTCTTGATTGCCACATTCCGGGACTCAACATGTACGGACCCTACCAAGATAAGGTCATGTTCGTGACCGACCACGGCTTATATTGCTACATGCGCATGCCGTTCGGATTGAAGAACACGGGAGCTACTTACCAACACCTCGTCAATCACATGTTCGATGCACAAATCGGCCGAAATATGGAGGTTTACATTGACGATATGCTCGTCAAGAGCCTCCGGACACCCGGGCATCTGGCAGACTTGGCAGAGACATTCGCTACACTATGGAATTATGAAGCTCAACCCCAACAAGTGCGTGTTCAGAGTAAGATCAGGCAAGTTCCTCGGCTTTCTTGTTACACACGGGGGAATAGAGGTGAATCCTGATCAAATCCAAGCAATCCTGGAGATGAAGTGACCCGCGAGGGTGAGGGATGTACAATGCCTCACCGGATGTATCGACGGCTTGTCCCGCTTCCTGTCCCAAGCAGCAAAAAGATGTCTCCCTTTCTTCCAGCTCATCAAGCAAGCCAACAGAACATCGGAGAAGAGGGGACAAGTCGAATGGGACCAGGAATGCGAGCAGGTGTTCGAGGAGCTGAAGTATTACCTGGCTACTCCCCCCGTGTTTTCTAAGCCACAAAAGGGAGAGCTGCTGCTCCTATACCTGTCGGTGACGCCGAGCACGATGAGCGCTGTGCTCGCTCGGGAAGAAGCAGGTCTCATGAAACCCGTCTACTACGTAAGCCGGGCGCTGCAGAGACCGGCGTTCCGGTACTCACAAGCTGAGAAATTTGCCCTAGCCCTCATCACTGCTGCCCGCAAGCTACGACCGTACTTCTTTGCTCACCCAATCACCGTCCTCACCGACCAACCTCAACGTCAGATTCTCCAGAATCCGAACGCCTCTGGAAGGTTGGTTAAGTGGGCTATAGAGCTGGGCGAGTTTGATGTCAAATACCGCCCGAGAACCGCGATCCAGGCACATGCCCTCGCCGACTTTGTAGCAGAATGCACCCTCCCCACTGAGGACGTGCTCGAGCAGTCCTCGAACCCAACATGGGACTTGTACGTCAACGTATCGTCCTGTGCGGCGGGTAGTGGAGCGAAATTGGTCCTACTGTCACCAGAAGGGGTGGAGCTACAGTACACACTCAATTTTTTGGCGACAAATAACATGGCCGAATATGAAGCTCTCCTCTCAAGACCCCGAATGGCAAAGCATCTGGGGGCAACCAACATCCGAGTATATAGCGACTCTATGCTCGTTGCCAGCCAGGTCAAGGGAGAATTTGAAGTACGTGAGGTGTCCATGATCAAGTACCTGGAGAAAGCCAAGGCTGCAATAGGAGAATTCTCCCACTTCGAGATGGTTCACATCCCTAGGGAAGAGAACGTCCGAGCAGATGCCCGATCCCGTCTGGCATCAGCGACCACGGTCTCCATCTCGAGATCCATTCTATTGAGGAACTATCAGTGCCAAGCGTAGACGAGACTGCACCCCAAGTAAATGCCATCGACTATGAGCTATCCTGGATGGACCCCCTCTTAGATTTTCTGCTACGGCAACAGCTCACGAGCGACCATGCCAAGGCTCGCCGCACGCGAGCACGAGCAACGCACTTCACAGTGATCGATGGTCGCCTGTATCGTCGATCTCTCTCGACCCCACTTTTAAAGTGTTTGTTCCCCACGGAGACCGAGCAGGCCATCCAAGAAATCCATGAAGGACTCTGTGGAAGCCATGTGGGTGGGAGGACTTTAATCCGATAGGGATATTTGTGGCCCACCCTGTAGCAAGACTGCCTCGGATATGTTCGGAGGTGTCCCCAGTGCCAAAAATTCTCCAACTTGCACCACCAACCAGCTATGCAGCTACATACCTTGATGGAGCCTCGACCATTTGCTCACTGGGGGATAGACATATTGGGTCTTTTCCCTGAAGCTCAAGGGAGGAAAAAATTTCTCGTGGTCGCTATCGACTATTTCACCAAATGGGTCGAGACAAAACCTTTGGGAAAAATTACAAGCGAGGAAACTTCAAAATTTATGCTACGAAACATCATATGTCAGTTTGGAATCCCACGGATTCTCATAATCGACAACAACAGACAATTTGCAAGTGCGACCTTTTAGGAAAAATGTTCAAAGCTAGGGATCCGTAACCACTATACTTCAGTGGGACATCCCCAGGCCAGCGGATTGGTGGAAAATGCAAACAGGACACTCCTCCACCGGATCAAAACCCGACTAGAATAGGCAGGAGACTCCCGGGTAGACTCCATCCTGAACATCCTATGGGCACACCGGACAACTATCAGAACTGCCACGGGCGAAACGCCCTTCCACCTCGCGTACAGAGCAAAGGCAGTTATTCCAGTAGTAATCTCCAACCCAACGTTACGAGTGGGACACTTCAATGAAGCCATGAACAACCAGGCAATGCGAGAAAACTTGGATCTGCTTGAGGAAAACAGAGCACGCACCTAACTAAGACTCGTGACTTATCAGTAGAAGCTGGCCCAGTACTACAACACTCGTGTTAAGGAGTGGCACTTCCCCCCTAGAGACATGGTATTACGGCGAGCAAGCTAGTGTGGCGGACCCTAGGGCTGCCATGGGGAAACTTGCACCCAACTGGGAAGGCCCATACCGGGAAGCGGAGTCATTGGGCAAAGGAGCATACAGGCTGACGATGGTGGAGGGGCGAGAGGTACCCATGACGTGGAACTCCGTGAATCTCAGAAGATTTTATCACTAAAAGACCTTCGTTAACAAGCCCAAAGAAGCGTCACCAGTCGAATTCGACCAAGGTAACCTAAGGGTTCCCTAAAGGCGAACACCGCTCCCCTTGAAAATGAGAAGATAACGTAAGGGTTCCCTAGAGGCGAGCACTGCTCCCCTTGAAAGTAAGAAGGTAACCTAAGAGTTCCCTAGAGGTGAGCACCGCTCCTCTTGAAAATGGGAAGGTAACCTATGGTTCCCTAGAGGTGAGCACTACTCCCCTTGGAAACGAGAAGGTAACCTAAGGGTTCCCTAGAGGTGAGGACCGCTCCCCTTGAAAATGAGAAGATAACCTAAAGGTTCCCTTGAGGCGAGCACCGCTCCCCTTGAAAATGAGAAGGTAACCTAAGGGTTCCCTAGAGACGAGCACCGCTCTCCTTGGAAATGAGAAGGTAACCTAAGGGTTCCCTAGAGGCGAGCACCGCTCCCCTTGGTGCTCGCCTTGGAAATGAGAAGGTAACCTAAGGGTTCCCTAGAGGCGAGCACCGCTCCCCTTGAAAATGTTAGGTTACCTAGAGGCGAGCACCGCTCCCCTTGAAAATGAGAAGGTAACCTATGGGTTCCCTAGAAGCGAGCACCACTTCCCTTGAAAATGAGAAGGTAACCTACGGGTTCCCTAGAGGCGAGCACCGCTCCCCTTGAAAATGAGAAGGTAACTTAAGGGCTTAGGTTACTTAGAGGTGAGCACCGCTCTCCTTGAAAATGAGAATGTAACCTAAGGGTTCCCTAGAGGCGAGCACTGCTCCCCTTGAAAATGAGAAGGTAACCTACGGGTTCCCTAGAGGCGAGCACCGCTCCCCTTGAAAATGAGAAGGTAACTCACGGGTTCCCTAGAGGCGAGCACCGTCCCCCTCGAAAATGGAAGGTAACCCAAGGGTTCCCTGGAAGCGAGCACCGCTCCCATCAAAAATAGAAGGTAACCCACGGGTTCCCTTAAAGGCTATCAGGCGTCCCCTCATAAACAACGACCATGAGTTGGTCCACCTAAGGAAGATACAAGTACTGTAAGGACATGCATACGGGAAAATAATCCAGAAGCACATTATGCGAATGTCTCTCATCAAAGAGGTACATATTCAAAACAAATCCAAAGAGATTTTATTCCTTAGTCAAGGTACAAAGAGTACAAGAGACCTTATTCCTTGGTCAAGATACAAAATTATTGAAGCGTCATAATGGCTCTCGTGAAGCCATCTTACAGACACACAAGAAGGAAAAATAGGGGGGACACGATCCGGCCTCCAGCTTCACATGGAGGTAACAGACGACCTTCCCTCCGCCTGCATGTTCTGAGGAAGAGGGCCAACAGGAGAAGCCATCTATGTCAGAGAAGAGGGACAAGTTCTGCACCTCGGATCCCTTTTGATCCGCGAAAGCGAGCCAACTAGGGATATCGGCGAAAGGAGGCTTGCACCAGCCAGCAAGGCCGGTGGGCCATCCTCCCTCACCGGACGGGACGTAGTGGAGCAACAAGGCCCACCTATTACTGAAGCCAACCTCGTGCACCGGCCATGTTTCCAAACTAGAGGACGAGGTCTGCTACCCCATCCGCCGTGCTCTCCAAGTAGTGTAACACATCCCTCAGCCCGGGGAAGTGCCTCATTACGAACTTGCAAATGCAAAAAGAACAGTCACTATTACGCAACAAGAAGACAGCAGGAGAAACAAACAACGGAGAAGCAAGTACAAGGCCATGTGTCGTACCCTCAAGGGTGAAACCTGTTCGGCTCAAGGAGTAAGACTCTCCGGTCGGCGTACAAGCGGTTGACCTTCTCCAAGGCCTCATGCCAGCCATCCAAGTACCCGTTCAGATATTGTTTGGAAATGGGACCACGTGCCCCCAGTTTCGGTCACGGCTACCAAGGAGCTGGTGGAGGATCCCTCTTGAGAATCAAGGGCTGGCGGCGAGCCTGCAGAGATTCATCATCTAATGAAGTGCCAGACTCGCCCGACGACATCCTACCAAAAGGCTCCCCTCAAAGCTCACTACTCTGGAGATGGTCTGAAAGGCATCCCGAAGGCCACTATTTATAGGGAAGTGAAGTCCCCAGAAGCATGAGGACTCCTACCGCCTCAAACAAATCCCCAAAAATCAAAGCAACGGATCCCCGGAAGTCGCGCCCTTTCAAAGTCCCCTCAAAAGTGCTGTTTCGTATCCCCAGAGGATCTCACAACCGTTCGAAAATAGGGAAGGTACATAGAGGACTTTTTGAGATTTGCAAAATGAAGGAAAGATCCCTATTCCGAAATTAAGAGCTTACAAAAAGGAAACCTACCACCGAGGCAGAAATAGAGGAAAACATCAAAAGGAGTAGGTAGGGGCACCGGTCTAAAGGTTCACCTCGAGTACATCGTCACATGCCCCAGTCTCATTGGGGTCACGTGCATCAGCTGCCCCAGCAGGAGGAGAGTCCTCATCCAGGTCCACCACCTGGCTTCCTGCCACCGGGACGTCCACAGGTGCTCGCTCCTCCGTGCTCGGCACTGGCGTCGGCTCCTCAGCTCTAACACCATCAGGCTCCCCCGCACCATCGTCGGCCCCCGGGCCATAAGGTGACGAGGGGGGAAGAAGAGATGGGGCCACACGAGCAAAGCTATCCGCCGTGGCCTTCACAGCAACGCTCCAGCCCTCTCGGAAGTGACAGTCCTGGGCCAGCCCGTCGAACTCTAGGGCCACCTCGGTCAGCTCATATCGATAAGCCGAGGAGGAATGAAAGCGCTCCACTGCTTCCTCACCTGCAGTCGACACAGAGTAGCACAATGTGGCGATCTCCGCCTGAGCTTCCAAAGCACGGGTCTTCATGGCTTGGACCTCCACTGCTAGCTTGGCTGCTCGCTCCTCAGCAGTGTCGGCCTGCGCCCGGAAGTGATCACGGTCGTGTTCCATGCCAGCGAGGGCTAGCCCTTGCTGGACCGACTACCTCTGGAGCTTGGCGCAAGCAGCCTTGGACCCCTCCAAGCGCCCCTTGAGCTCCGCCTGGGTGGCCTTACTGGTTTCCAACATCTGGACGAGCCCCAGGAAGTGATGCCTCCACAGATCGAAAGCACTGATGACCAGGCACGCGCTCCTCGAAGCCACCACTGTCAGCTCCTTCTCGGCCCCAAGGCCGAACGGACTGGTGTGCTCGAACCACTACACGCTCCTCCCCATGAGATCGACAATCGTCACGATCCCGACCAACCCAGAGGTCAAGTCCCTAGCAGGATAAGCTGGGCAGCACTGAGGCGACACCGATGGGGAAATAGCATTGGCATCATCCGCCATCGGGGCCTTGCCCTTGTCTTGCCCCCGTGCCATGAGGACTGACATAGAGGCAGCGGCCGCCAACTCCCCAGCCAATGGTGGCGACGAAGCCTTGGAAGAAAGTGGCTCAGATGGCGAGAAAGGTAGGGTGCGACTCCGAGTAGAGGTAGACATCCTCGCTCTCTTCCTCGCCCGATGTCAGGTGTCTAATGCCACCAAATCATCGTCAGTCAGGACAATGCGACTCCCGCCGGCCATGTCAGATTGCTCACCAACTGAACCAATGACTCCTTCAGGAGAGCCCCTCTGAGGGCTAGGACCCCCACTCGCCGCAGACGCTGCCGACGAGCCCACCAGAGGAACGTCAGCCGGGATCGGGTACTGCAACCTCCCCGAGGCAAACACAACCTCGACTTGGGGGCGATGACAGACACCTAACTGGCCACCAGGGTGACGTGATCCACAAGGTGAGGAACGTTCTGTGACTGCCTGACAACCTCACAGGTCCAACCCTATACCTCAGTCGCCCCTGAAAGGAGAACCAAATTAGTTAAGCACTTCTCACCACCAGAGTAGCCTGATGAGAAAACGAAGATAGTACCCTGCGGTAACGGAGGACACAACCCCAGCTCCTGGAGCAGTGCCAGAGTCAGGACAAAATCGACATCAACGAGAGGATACTGCTCTATCTCCTTCAACTTCTAGCAGTCCTCAGCCCTGAGAGGAGGCTTCCTATCACGCCAGGTGTGACAAGAGCCTCTGCGTATCCACCTGTCGGAGGCCTCCTCCTAGTCTCTCGACTTAATGAGGTACACATACCACTCTGCCCAGCCCTTGCAGTTGGACGTGGTACGGAAAACCTTGATGAAGTGCTGATGGGTACGAGCCTTGAAATAGGCAAAACAGGTATCAACCGGACAACTCTGAAGGAGGAAGAAGTGCCAGAACAGATCGACACTTGGTTCCACAGATGCTCTATGACACGAATAGACGAACCCACAAAGGATGCTATAAGAATTGGGGGTTATCTCTCCAGGATGCCGTCCATAGTAATGGAGGACGGACGCGATGAAAGGATGGATTGGAACGGGTAAGCCCGCCTGGAAAGAGGCCACTGGGACCATGATCCCGCCAGAAGGATAACTAATTATCTCATCTCACACAGAGGGGAAGGTGATATCGTACTCAGGGGGATCTGGAAGGCTCCCCACAGGCCATGGATCACCATATATGACACCATCGGTGGGGAGCTGGATCGACCAGTGCCGACACCCGAAGTGCTCGGTACACCCCCTCAACCACAAGGCGCTTCTTCGGAAGAAGGGGAATTGACTCGAGGGACTCCCCTAAGTGGAGGCATGACTACAAGCAACGAGGGACGTGAGAGAAAGAAGAATCCTCACCGAGCCAAAGGAAGAAGACGCCTATGACGAGCACTGTAACCGGTGAAACGTGGATGGGGACTGCGGGGACACCACGCAGCCACTTTTAAAACCACCCACGATAGGCCGGAACCACTTTTTGTGAGGTAGGTGAGGGTAATTAACTTCGTGGGTCTTCAGTTGCCTAGATGCATAGGCTATCACCTTGCCTTGTTGCATTAATACACAACTTAGGTCAATTCCCGAAGCATCAGCATATACCTCGAATCCTCCTCCCGTAGACAGAGTAAGAACAGGTGCAGTTGTCAAGCGCTCATTTAGAGTTAGAAATCTCTTCTCGCATTCTTCAACCCATATGTAAGAATTTTCCATACTTGTTAATCTAGTCAATGGAATGGTAATTTTAGAGAAGTTGATGGGGCATTGGAGCTAGGCCACTAAATTTTTAGAGTGTTGTGTTTATTTAGAGTGTATTTGGTGTGTATTTGTATGTATTTATTTGAAGTGTATTTGGTGAGTATTTATATTTTTGGGTAAAGGGTGTTAATGTGTTGTATTTTTCTTTTTTTGTGTGGGCCCAATATGATGGTCCATGGTCCAAGGTCCAAGGGAGATGGTCCAAGGTGGAATGGTGGACTTAGACCCAGATGCCAAGTCCAACCTGGACTCTTAAGGAGGGCACCCCCGTCTTTGTCCCCATGTGGGGGATTTTAATATTCCCCATCCCCTAAGTGCCCCTACCTAACCCTAGATCTGAGGATAATTAAGGCCATTTAGCTAGGGTTTCCCTTTCATATAAAACTCTTGTATTCATTATTTTCATAGGAATTAAGTGAAGAAAAATCAGGTTTTTTTGTTGAAGGAGCCAAGGGCGCCCCCTCTCTCTCCTCTCTCTCTCCCCTTTACAGCTGAGAAGGTTGCCATTCTGAGGTGTGACGCCTCCCTATCAGGTCCTCTTCTGGGTGAGAAGCTCATCCTTGCCGCCGCCGCCGCCGCCATCAAGTTGCCATCGCACCACCACCGCCTCGCCATCTCCGATCTGTCCCCTACTGGACAATAGCCCAGAGTTTTATTTATTCCGCCCAATCCACAGATCTGATTGATGTCAGATTTTGAGGGTGAGTTCCCCACGTGGTTTCACCTTGCCAAAAAAGATTCCCACGCCCTGGATCTCCCATTTGCTTCCCGTTCCACCGAAATTTTCCCGATCTATACAGTCTGTCCCTATGTCGGTTTATGTACTAGCAACCCACCACTTCACATTTTTCACCCCTATCCCCTTTTCAGAAGGAGCTGAAATTTGGACTGGGATTTCTGTCTATATAACCCCGTCTCCACAATTTTTTTTATGATTTTTAGAGCATGTTTACCCCTTTGTAAAATTCGTTGATCAGACCGGATCCAGTTCTGTCTCTACAATCTAGATCCGACGCTCTCCTACCATAAAATCCACTTCATCCCCAAAACCACCTCTGATCGGCCTATAAATTTGTGGGCTTGATCAATACTTACTCTACCATCTTCCATAGCTGCGCCTCCCTCCAGAACCCACGTTCTCCCATCGTTCCACCATCGTCTTCCGGTGACTCAAGATCTGTATAGCCTGTTTTGGGACAGGGAAGTAGTATGTTAAAAATTCCCCCATGGAAAATCCTGTCACGAAAAAATTCTTGTAATAGCATGGGTTCGTAGAACTCTGAAATAGATTAGCAACGGCATTAGTTTCACTTCGATCCGGCATCATATCTGATCACAACGGTTATTTTTGTGGGGTTGCACAGTTCTGAATCTACAAAACTGGTCCAGGGCAGCAAGTAGCAATGTCCAACAAGTTGGGACGCCTCGCCTTCCACAAGGTGATCCAGCACGATCCCCTCTAAGGGATTGTTCCTCAAGGAGTCCTCTTTACAATGGGACCATTCCCAGCCTGATCAGCCTTCCGACCAGAGTGTGATCCTCCCGATCGTCAGCATGCGGCATCCTACCTACACCGAATAGCAACACATCGACATCAACGAAGCTGCACAAAATGCTGCCCGTCAACCCAAGCTCGCCGCCCCCCGATCACTGTTGTATCCTTTTACCTCCCTGCAAGGAGTGGGCTATAGATATAATAATGTAATTATTGATTAATTACTGTACCGAGAGTTACGGGTCTTGGCCGGGATGTCTCCCCTACGCCCCGAGCGTGGAGGTATGCATACCACCTCTCTTTGTCATGTTTGCTTATCCCGTATATGATCTTGATGCTGCTGCTCATGAGCATGATAGGGTCCTAGCTCTATTAAAGTAATCACCACTGTCAGAGTGAGTGCGTGACCCATCCCGTGACTCGATCCGAGCACGTGAAAAGAGCCGACCACCCTTGACTCTACGCCAGTTTCTTAACCACATGGATCCACATGTTTCCCTTGCTTAGGGACGTCCGTGAGCTCGTGCTTCCTGTTGGAAATATATCCTCCTCCTTGGAACTCTGTTGGTGTCGAGTTGGTCGCGTCATTGCTGGTCACGTTATCATATTGGTCGCGTCGTCACCTAGAGTCCCAGGTTCGCATCCTATCGGTACCGAGTTGCATCCCGTCCTACATCACCACACCTACCCTCTGTGTCTCCCTCCTCGGCCACACCCATCTCCCCGTACTGCATCGACGTCCACCTCCCCTTGCCTCCTAGCTCTTACACCTCTCCTGTTCACTCTCTTTACTACACGCACACCAGATACACCACCCCCCTCTCGCCGGCGTCCCTCTCACCTTCCATCTGTCCCTCCATCTCCCTCTCACCTGTGCCGGACTTCTCCTCCCCATCACACTTCTCTTCTCTTCACGACACACTGCCATGGTAGCAACCTCTTCCCCAGGCACGACCTCACCTCTCTCACTCTCTCTCTACCTTGCACGCTCCTCCTCCGCCAACTTCTCCTCACCACTGGCATCACAACTCAACTACCGTGGGTCCCTTTCTCTCTCTTACTCCACTGCTTCCCTTACATCGCGTCCCCCTTCCCATCACCTCCCTCATCCCGCTCCATGCCAACTCACACGACCGCAGCCCTCCTCCGTAAGGCCCACACTGTCGTAGCGTTACCTCTCCCCTCTCTCACTCCTCCTCTCTCCCCCTTGCCACTCTTTCTCTCCCTAGCCTTCACCTGTGACTCCACCCAGCACTGGCCTCCCAGACACACTCACCGCGGTGACCCCTCTTTCACCGTGTCCCTCTCCCTCTCTCACCTTCCCACAGTATCCGGCGAACACCTTTACCCTTGCAGCTCTTTCTCTCTCACCGTCTCTATGTCTCCCACCACACCGTCCGCCGTTGGAACTCTCCCTCCTCTCCCTACGTTGCCTTCTCTCTCTAACCTGCACCGTGACCGCTCCTCCATGTCGCACTGCTCTGCACCCAGCCCCTATCCCCTTCACACACACTACACAAACACCGTCGCGAGCCCCTCACATGACACTCACCACACTCACCCTCCACCATTTGCGATATCTCTCACCCTCTCTCTTAGTCCCCCGCGATCTCTCTCTCTCTCTCTTCACACACCCGCCTTCTCCGATCTCTCTCTTTCTCTCCCTATCTCTCTCTCTCACTTCTTACACATACACACAAGTTAGTCTCTATTTTTTATTTTTCTTTTATTTTTATTATACTTTCCTATCAAGAAAGGGAAACAATGTATGTTCTATCCGTGATCCTTCACAAGTAAATGGGAAAGGAGAACCAATGACGAATGCTCGCTGCCTTCCAATTTTATATATCCTTCAGATGAACCTATTAAAGGCTTGGCGCAAGTCATAAGAATATTTTTTCTCTTATAAGAAAATTGTCTTTCAGGAGCGTTTACGAGGCAAGCTTGTCAATCCTACTCCAAAACATTACAATGCACCAAAACAAAACAAATCACCGAAGCATAAGCTAAGCATCAATCCTACTCCAAAAACACCACATAGCAGCATGGAACTCCACCAAACCTCACCTTTTCTGATCAAAAGGCAAGCTCACCAGCATAACCCAACAATCATCGAAGTCCAGAAAGTTTGAGATATAAGCAAAATCCAGAATCACATGATACCAAATATTCAAAATTTCCTTTCTTTGCCCAACGAAAATGCCAGACACTGGATAACCCTATCTTCAGAGATAGAACCCTACATTTGCAGACTACTGATCACAACAACCAATGTTCCCGTGTCAGCATCTACCACGAGAATGAAAGAACATATCTTCCAAGTAAAAACCTGACCCTTCTTCCAAGCAGAGCAGCACAAGCTTCTTCCTGTTCTCACAGAAGAACCAAACGAGCAATCTCAAGAGTGTCGACATCGGCATAGATGTCCCCGAAGTCATCCATGTCCTCCTCCATGACCACCCCGGGATTACAAGAACCCTATGCCAGTGCGCAACGAAAGAAAGCTGAGGGTCTGCTGCTGCCTCCTGGGAGGAGAAGAGGAGAGCCCCCACCAGAGACCCCTAGGGAGATCCAGAGGCAGGCCACGAGCGTGGAGCCCCTCGTCCCTGGGGAAGGGGGGAGCCCTTCCCTTCCCACTGCACGCAACCGCCCGCTGCTCCGCAGGGCAGAGGGGAGCTCCTGGCCATTATTATTCGTGGATGTCTAGACTCGGATCTATGATCCAAATAAAAAAAAATCAATGCCAAGGCAAACAAATGAAGGGCCCAGTCTGGTCTTGGGAGGAGCACCCAAAAAGTACTTGATCCCCGGGGAGGTGAATGACTGGGTGTGGCATTTGGCACCGGTACTATCTAGCATGTTAAGTCTAGGACATTCCACATTCTCGTTAAAACTGTTATTCCTACTTGCTTGCGTGACATGACTCGACTTGACTTGACTTGATATATGGCCAATCACTTGAAGTTCTGATTACTTGCTCTTCCGTGTAGTCCTTTGAACGGCCCAGGGTTGGCCATTCCATTTCTGTGCCGTTGGATGATTGAACGGCCCAGTGAGGCTCATTCATCTCCTTGCATGGCCCAGGGCTGGCCGTGCTGACCTTGAACGGCCCAGGGTTGGCCGTTCTATTTTCGTGCAGTTGGGTGGCTGGACGGCCCCAATAGGGACCGTTCTGTTCACCAACCGGCCTACCATGGACCGTGTGGGTCCTGAACGGCATGAGGTTGGCCGTGTATGATTCCCGTTCTGTCCAGGGGTGGGACGGCCTTCTGTTGGGCCGTTCATCTTCTGGAACGGTCCTAGAGGAGCTGTGCATGGATGGCACGGCCCATAGTGGACAATGTACGATGGTTTTTAGGCGATTATTGGTGGACCGTTTCACTCCCTGAGGCGGTCCATCCACCGTCCGTTTACACTGGAACGGCCCATGATGGACCGTTTATTATCTGAGGCCTAATCGGTGGTTTCTTCCGTGCCAATTCGAGTCCCGGGTGAGCAGACCTCGATCCACATGCTGACCCGTGGTCTGACTAATGCTAGGCATCATGTGGCGGCCATGTGTGGGGTGCCGTGGGGGTCCCGGGAGGTGGTGTTCTCGGCTGCATCACCGTGAGTCAGTGCCGTGCAAGGGGTGATCTTCATACTTGTTCAGTTCTGGAGTCATTTTTTCACGACTTGAGAGTTTGTTCTTCCGGTGACACGTCCACTAGCCGCAGCCTTCTTACGGCACGCGTGTGCTGACCCACTCGGGAGTGGTGGAGCAACTGACCCGAGAGAGACGGTGAGTAGGCTAGTTACCGTAGGGCCCCCACGTACAGTTGAGTCTGGGCTTAGGGAGAATTACCAGCTAGAGGACAGGCCTAGGGAGTATGGTCTGAGTGTGCACACGGGGTTGAGGGTTTCAGACCCGCACTGATGAGCGCGACCTCAACTAGTCCTTGTTTTGTGGTACTTCTGGTTACTGAGTGTGTCTTTGCCTCCGCCCAGGGCATTGTAGCAAGACACCTGTGGCACGGTGTAAGACGTCAGGGGACGCATCCGGTCGTTCTTCTAGTGAGTGGGGCTCCTATCTGCTGGCAAGTATGTACTCGAGTTTTATCGGACCGAGGCTCCATAGTATGGTACTGTTAGAGTAGACAGCTTTTTCGTTTATTTATTACAGCTTGTTGGTTCTACCGTACTCCTGCTAGGTAGTGTACTTTCCTACTCTCTTACTTTCCTGAAGAGCTCTCACCTCCTCAGAGAGGGGATGAGTAGTTTGCTCTACCATACCAACCCCACAATGGTAGTTATTTTTATTCAGCATAGAACATGACATGAGGGGAGTAATTATTCCCACGACATGTGTGGCCATCGAAGCTTCTCTCCACTCTCCTTCTCTCTCTCTCTCTCTTTTATATTTGGCATCATTTGTTATTCTCCACTTTGTTGGCAACTATCTACATTCAGGTTATGCAGACATGTTTGATATTGGCTTTAGTCGAATTTGTGGGGAGCAGCTGAGGCGGTGGTGTCACGCGGGGCCGCTCTCTTCAGGACGGGCATTTGGTGAGGGCGCAGTAGGTCCACCTTGTACTCTTCCATCTGTAGTTCTCCGTTCCTAATTAGGCATTCAACAATATCCTTGAACACATAACTGTCCTCAATAGGATGCCCTACTACTTGGTGACAAGAACAAAAATGTGAATCATCCTTTCTTTCGGTGTTGCTTGGCTTCTTTGGCTCCGAAAGTACCACTTTGCCACATCCAAGGGCCCACTCGAAGAGAGCCTGGGTCTTATCCTTTGGGAAAGAGTAGGGTTTGATCATTTTACCCCATAATGAGGACCCTTGTTTTGCTAGCTCAGCGGAAGAGAGACTAGCCACCTCTTCTTTTCCCTTCTTTCGTCGCTCGAAGGCTTCAAAATTTGAAGTGCAAATTTCTTCTTGCGTCGAGTGTTTAATGGTTAATTTGTTCTTTTGGCTCGAGGTTGTGGGAGCTGGACAAAGCCTTGTAAGAACTGCTTTAGCATCGGCTATGATGTTATCTAGTTGTTCAAAGGTCATGACTTCAATGTCAATGACCCATCGTAGAATTTCCATTCTCAAATTCTCTTTGTATATTTGAACAGAGTCACCGTAGCTAGGTGGATACCGCCACCTTTCATGGAGATTTCTCCATCTTCTTATGTAGTCCATGGCGGACTCATTATCTTTTTATTTTACTACTTGCAATTCGGTCTCGGTGACCCCCTCTTCAACAGCCTTCACATTAATCGGCTTTTTGAAGTCGTTATGGCCACTATGAATTCGTGGTGATGCCGTTCGGGTTAAGAAATGCCTCAGCAGTATTTATTCAACTTATAAATAATATTTTCCAGCCATATCTGGACCAGTTCATCGTCATCTTCATTGATGATATTTTGATATATTCCAAGATAAAAGAGGAACATGAAGAACATCTGAAGATAGCTTTGAAGACGATGTGCCCATTTGTGCCTTTTCGCCTCAATGCCAATATCATGGACTGCTTTAAGCATCG
Organism: Amorphophallus titanum; assembly: GCA_024336825.1. Classification (NCBI taxonomy): domain Eukaryota; kingdom Viridiplantae; phylum Streptophyta; class Magnoliopsida; order Alismatales; family Araceae; genus Amorphophallus; species Amorphophallus titanum. Next base: position 1,399,578 of record JANBPO010006516.1, read on the forward strand.
GCCGCTTATTAACCTGCTTGGCTTGATGACTTTGGACGGTAGGAAGTGAGTGATATCTCTCGAAGAAGTCTTCCACTTCTGTGGCAACATCAATTAGTCGGTCAAAAGACCAGATTTCTATTCCAATTACCTTTTCTAAGATCTCTTTTTTTAGACTTTGTTTGCACATTTGTATTGCATCCTCTGGATGCGGAGGGCTCCGGGACTTCATGCTGAGATCCCTCCATCTCTTGATATATTCTGCAGCAGGCTCATCATCTTTTTGCTTGATCACCAATAGCTCGACCACGGTTACCTCTGCCTCGGCGACGTGGAATCTTTTAGTAAATTTCTGCTGCATATCTTGCCAGTCTTTGATAGACCTGATCGGGAAGTTGGAATACCATTCAAAGGTAGGTCCTGTCAGTGAAGACCCAAAAAACTTTGACAAGTATGACTCGTCTGTCGCCAAGTCACCCATGACTGCTGTATAGTATGCAATGTGTTCTTTTGGGGAGCCCTGCTCGTCGAATTTGTCAAATTTTGGTAGTTTGTTGACACCTGGCGGTAATCTTTTGGCAGCATGATGGGATGGATATGGCACTTCATATATGTCGAAGGGGGCATGATCATCACCACCCCTCTTTGCCAACCTTGCTTCGATCAATTGTTCCACCATCAGCTCATTCACCATAACTGGCTCCACTGATTGAGTGTGGAGGTGGATGGACTGCACTAATTATGTAGGTAGAACTGCAACATGAGGTGGCAAGAGCTCTGACAGGGGCACTTGCTGCTGCATTTGAGAAGACATTAGTCGTGCTAGCTGGAGCCATTGGGATTAATGCTAGGGAGTGGCCCAGTTCTGGTTAGCAGTTTGTAGAACAGCCGGTGAAGGAGCACCCGTCGGGTTGGAATCTCTCTATGATGGCCCATCTCGTGTCCCCAATTGCTTGGGTGCAATAGCATGCTCAATATTTTCATTTAATTGTTTCTTCAATAGCTATATCTCCTGCTGGTACTTTTGTAATGTCATCAGGACGGCGAGGTCCATAGTTGTTTTGTTATTGGTGTCTCCGAGTGTGCTACTAAAGGCGCACTTAAATGGAGGAGACGGGAATGCTCCTTCTTGTTTAGAAGTCACCGTTCTAGTAGTGATGGTAACGACATCTTCATCAGCAATCTACTTGCTCTTAGCGGCCCAATCTCAAACTCTAAAAACCATGAAAAGAAAAAGATACAATCACTCTGTCCTCCACTGGGCATCCCCCCGGGGACATATATCTCTCAATGCCCTGATATAGGCCTGGCGGGTCTCTGTCACCTCGGCGACCTCCGCTGGAAGAGTTCGCACCCTGTTGATTCCCCACATGATCAGGGCGCTCCTAACCGTCTGCTCATCCTCCTCTATACCAAGCCTCCCCGTCTGCAGTGCGGGAAGGTGGGGTAGGGGTGGTAGGATACTCTTGGGGATCCTTACCTGTAAATAGCACCGGTGCAAGCTATACATCGCCAGCACTGCATCGCTCACGAGCCTCAAGTCCAAGCCCCACCCTCTAGGCAGTCTGATGTCGGTATGAAGGAGGAAGCTAGGGCACATCCCGAACCGCTCCAGGGGCAGCCTATTGAGGTACTATGGCCATTCATCCCTGGTCTTCATGTCTGATGTCTTGCACTCATCCTGTGAAGGGAACCTGAAGGCACCACCTATAAAGAAGAGGGGATGACTCCCAAAGATTCGGCTAGTCGTGTTAGCATCCTCCCTTGGGGTGAACTTCATCCTAACCCCCATCCAGCACTCCAAAAGAATCAAAGAACCGAACAACGGACCTCCTAAGGCTGCTAAAGTGAGACCCTCATAAAGATAGGCAAGGACGGCCTGGAAAATGGAGAGACCCTGCCACAGGCCACTAACGGTGCTGAGAAGGGGTAGATCTAGGGCATGGTCGGCTGAAGGGAACAAGATGGCACTGCACAAACATATAGACGTGGGCTTAGCTATGGCCTCGTCCCACCTACACTTATTTCTACAATGCTCTACTACCCACTGGCTAAGGGGGAGGAGATGAATGTGGCGTAGGCCTATGAAGGTGCGAACGTCCCTGTTGTCTGGAATGAACCCCCCTAAAATAGCAACTGGATTTATAGGGGCGACGGTGTGACAAATGGAATCCTCCTCCCCCACCTTGGACCTAGGAAAGGAGAGGTAGGACTCTACCTCCTCCAACAAGATGGTGGCCTCAAAGGATGGCAGCATGAAAGTGTGGGTTTGAGGGTGCCAAGTTTCTATCAAGGCCGAAATGCTATGCCAATCCAAGGATAGTTTTGGGTAGTTATTGCCTAAGACTAGGAGAGGGCGTAGGCACCAGGAGTTAAGGATATGAGTCACCCCTAAAGGTAATGCTCGGATCATCGGGGCCATCCACTTCAAGGTGGAATAGCTCTAGTCAATAAAAAGATATTTTCACCTTTAGATCAGATCCTCCATCCGACCCTATAACAAAAAGATATTTTTTACCTCTGGCTCAGACCTTTTGTCTGGCCAATTAACAAAAAGACCTTTTCACCTCCGATTTGGATCGTCCATCCATCTAGTTAACAAAAAGAGCCTTTTTCCTCTGGTCTGGACCTCCCATCCGACGAGTCAATAAAAGACCCTTTTTACCTGTGGTTCTGTCCTTCCATCTAGATTGGTGAACAAAGGACCACTTCTATCGCCAGCATCATGACCTTTCATCTAGGCTGGTATGCAAACAAAAAATATTCTTGTGTGGCATCATGGCTTTCCGCCTAAGCTGGTAAATATTCCACCTTGGCGTCATGACCTTTTGCCTAAGCCAAGCTGTACGACATCATGACTTTATGTCTAAGTCGTTAAATATCTTTGTCCAGCATCATGACTGTCCACCTAAGCCGGTAAAATATTCTACCTTGACATCATGGCCTTCTGCCTAAGCCAAGTTGTATAGCATCCTAACTTTATGTCAAAGTCGTTAAATATCCTTGTCCGGCGTCATGGCTTTCCACCTAAGTTAGTAAATATTCTGCCATGATGTCATGGCCCTCCGCCTAAGCCAAGTTATACGACGTCATGACTTTACGTCTAAGTCATTACATATTCTTGTCTGGTGTCATGGCCTTTCCGCCTAAGTCAATAAATATTTTATCTTGACGTCATGGTCTTCCACCTAAGCCATGTTGTACGGCATCATAACTTTACGTCCAAGCCGTTAAAAAATTCTCGTCTGGCGTCATACCTTTCCGCCTAAGTCGATAAATATTCTCCCTTGGCATCATGGCCTTATGTCTAAGTCATGTCATTCGACGTCATGACCTTTGGTCTAAACTAACAAACCTCTTACCCTTGGCTCGGGATCGTTGCCCGAACTAACGAATGAAAAGACCCCATTTGGTTTCACGCCAACCCTTGATCCCTCCAGGGATTTACCACCACATGTGACATCTTCTCTCCACTGCCATGGCATCAAGCTCCCGACGCCAGAATCACCAATCTGCGGGCATGCCCATTAAGCCCTTTAGAAAAGAGAAAACAAAAAAAAGGAAAGAAAAAAAAGAAGAAGACAAAAGAAAAAAAGGAAGAGAAGAATGAACAACAAAAAGAGAAAAAAAAGAAAAGGAAGAAAAAAAAGTAAAAGAAAAAAATAAAGAAAAAAATAAAAAACCAAAAAATACCCATAAAATCCATAAAAATCGTCTAACTTCATGGAATAAATTCTATTTTAATACCAGTAAGGATTCGTTAAGAAACGGACCTTACAGTCTCTCCCCCCTAATAAAAATTTTGGCCTCGAAATTTAAAAGGAATGATAAGGAGCAAACATAAAGAAATTATACCTTAAGTGAATAAGAAAGGAAACAACTTGCACATTTCATCCTTACGCTCCTAAGTAGCTTCATTACTAGAGTGACACTGCCAAACTACTTTAACCAGAGAGATTACCTTATTTCTCAACCGCTGCTCACGGCGACCTTCAACTCTAACAGGATACTCTAGTGTAGACAAATCTGCAGTCACTTCGGGCTAGACTGAATCATCTAGAACGTGAGATGCATCAGGGACATACTTCCTCAGCTGGGACACATGAAATACATCATGGATTACTTGCATCGCCGCTAACAATTGAAGACGATAAGCCACTTGGCCCACACATTCCAAAATAGGAAACATACCAATGTAATGGGGACTGAGCTTCCCACGCTTCCCAAACCCCATTACACCTTTCATCGGAGATATTTTTACAAACACCATATCTCCAGGCTCAAACTGTAGTGGTCGCTTGCGCTGATCTACGTAACTTTTCTGCCGACTCTGAGCTGTCAACATTTTCTGTCTAATCAGCCGAACTACCTCAGCACACTGCTGAACCATATCTGGTCTTGTCAACAAATGGTCACCGGCTTCAAACCAGTTCAAGGTAGCACGACAGGGATGACCATGCAATGCTTCATAAGGTGCCATGCCAATGCTGGTGTGATAATTGTTATTATAAGCAAATTCAACTAGTGGCAAATGCTGACTCCATGAACCCTGCCAATCAAGGCAACAAGATCGCAGCATATCTTCTAAAGTCTGAATTGTCCTTTCTAACTGACCATAAGACTGCGGATGATACGCTGAACTGAACACTAATTCTGTACCCAACGCTTTCTGAAAACTATGCAAGAAGCCAGAGGTAAAATGTAGGTCACGATCTGACACAAGTGAAATAGGAATTCCATGCAATGGCACAATCTTTTCAGTATAAAGCTCGGCTAATTTCTGCACATTCCAGGCAACCTTAATCAGTAACAATCTAGCTGTCTTCGTCAATCTATAAACCAATAGCCAGATCCCATCAAAGCCCTGTGAAGTCCGAGGTAAACCTACAACAAAATCTGTCGTGACATGATAATATTTTCACATTATTACTCATTGTTACATTTTTTATTTTTTATTATTATTATTTATCCCCTTTTGTGAATTTGTTATTTTTTTTTTGTTATGTTTGGGGTATTTGTGGGAGGATCGAATCGGTGCAATGCCCGACAGAATCTATGCAGTGGAGGGTTGAGTCTATGCAAAGGAGGTTTAAGGTCGGTGCAACCAAGGCAGGGTCTATGCTGGTTGGACTGGACAAAAGAAGAGGTTTGGTGCAAACTTGAAGGTGTGCCGGCAGAAGGGAAGTCAAGCGTATCGGGTGGAGGCTGAGGATGTGCCAGATAGGGGCTGGGAGGGGTGCACCGGCCTGGGCTCAAGAAGAGGTGTACGGGGGAAGGTTCAGATAGGGTGTACCGGAGAAAGACGGGACGGAGGTGTGCCGGGCAGGCCAAGTCTGGGTGCGTCGGGGAAGGCCTGGGGCTGCGTGTGCCGGGCAAGGAGGCTGAGGATGTGCCGGCTAGGGCACGGCTAGGTGTGCCGGCCAGGGCATGGCTGGGTGTAACGGGCTAGCGGGGGTTGGAGTGTGCCAGGCAAGAAGGCTGAGGGTGTGGCGGGCAAGGCCCGGGGCAGGGTGCACTGGTCAAAGGGGCAGGTTGGTTCGAGGGCCAATGCAGCTGTAGTTTGGTCAGGGAAGGTCCCTCTATTCATGAAATGCACGTGAGGGAGGGTTCTCTTTTATTCATGAAATACATGCATGGAACTTCAATTTGATTTTCTTCTATTCCTATAGATCATGTTTGTGATTATGTTCGACAGCCCATTATATTAAGACGAATGTTCAGTTATTCGGGATCTCTGTGGCTCTTTTGTTATTTCGGCAAAGTCGCTTCGTCGATGTTTATTCTGTTTATTTATTACTTCCTTTTACATCATTGTCCCCCCTCTTTTATTATTATTGTTATTATGTTGATTCTGATGAAAATTCGACAGTATCTCCCCAGGACCCAGATGATAAGGGGAGTAAAAGGGAACGCGCCCACATGGAGTGGCGGAACCCGACAATCTGAGGTGCGCGCCAAGGGCGACAACACCTTTCACGAAACTTCAGAAAACCCCAAAGAAACGATGGATGAGATGCGCCTTTAAGACTACCCAGGGGGCAAAGGAGGGTGACTGGTGTGCCGGCTAGAAGGGTACAAAGGGTTGGAGAGGAGTACCGGGCAAGGCGGACAGAGGGTGCACCGGGCTGAGGTGATCAGGCAGTGTGCCGGGCTGGGAGTGGTGTTTGAGGGTCATGCCACTCCGGTGGTAATGACTCACCGCTCATTCTTGATTTTCATGTTTCACACCTTCAATCTTGTGATAATTGGTACTCTCCACCGGATATTCCTTCCGTCGGACTAGGACTGTTATTACAATGTCTCTGTAAGTCTCCGCAAGCCTTGGATTCCCACTAGAACACCGAGCAGGTTGTACCCTGAAAGTCAGAATCAAACGACTTGATCGGATTTCATTTTGGAATAGTCCGAGTTTGTGACTGTTCTGCCCAGTCTCGACCAGAACGTGGCCCTGAAGGGACCGCTACCATGCGGTAGAGGTCAAGGCTTGACGGCATTCGTCTTTCTGATCTAGCATGTGCGCCCATTTGCCCAGTTGATTGCACATTGCTCCAAGTCGACTTCACCCTGATTAGGTCAACCTATGGCACCTTAAAAGACCATGGTTAAGTAGAGTGAACTCTGCTTCAGTCCAGCCCTAACCCCAGGTCAACTAAGGATCTTGATTTGGTCAACTGAACTCCCTGCCTTGCTAGCCCTTGTCGCGGTTCTTCCTGAACCGCCTTCATCCAGAAGCGATTTCCTGAAGACTGTGTTCTTCTTCCCTGCCTGTACGCGTCAACCTGTTGATTCATTGAGTCATTGTAGGCCTGATAGGGGTACTATCTAGACCGTGTTCTCCTAGTAGCAATTCTACATTGACCTTGACTCTCCTCCTGTTCTTGTTTTTTGTTGGTTTTGTATGATGCAACACATGTCAATATTAGCCCTCTAGGCTACTATCCAAGTATGTGTGAACCCCTTTTGATACTACTTGGCTTCCAAAGTCATATTTTTATGATTCCATTTGAAATTCCTGCTTTGGAATGCCCTTGTTCTTAGACTTGGTTACATGAGCTTAACCTTGGGATTCTTGGCTGAATTAAATGAATGTCTAGATGTTACTTGAGATCTTTGATCCGCCATTCAATGCCAACGCATCATAAAGGTCCTGGTCTGGTCCTGGGAGGAGCGCCTGAGAGTACTTGTGCCCCGGGGAGTTTGTAATGACAAGGTGTGGCATTGCACTGAGTACTTGCTAGCGTGTTGTCTATGACATTCATTCCTACATGAAATTATGACTCTATATGACTTGCTATACTTGCGTGCTTGTTGTGGCCAATTCATGAAATCTTGTTATGAACTGTCATATCCTTGTTATTCATTCATATCCTTTTCTATTCTTTTGTGGCTATAGTTGACTGCTGGGGTGGGCTTTGGGCCATGGCACCCCCTAGTCCTAGATGGGCCTTGGGTGCCCCTAGCCCAATACCAAGAGAAGGAGGGCTTGGGCCTTATGCACTCAAAATGGCCCAATTCCCTCAACCTAGACTCTTAATGACCAATTAATCAAATGGCCCTCAAATGGCCTACAAAAAGGAATCTGGAATAAAAATACTGATGAAATCCTACCTCATAACTGGGACTCCAAGCCACAGTGTTGCCTGCATAGCTCGAGCCGTACTACGTGTCCTATAATGTCGATCAATAGCTCGTGTGTCCTCACAAATTCTCCCCGGGTGGGAAGAACTCGACCCCATTGAGTAGGGGTCCTGGTCACTCAGGTACCACTCCAACAGATCTGGATCTATCCTTTCTAGCTCCGCCCAGGTGATCCATGCGTCATCGAACACTGGTTGTCCCCTCCACCGCACCAAGTAGCGCTGGTACACTCCACTTCGAGTAGTCATCACCTGCTCATCTAGTATATGCCCTATTTGCTCACGCTGTCAAGGTAACAAGACTGGAGGTGGACGCTCAGGGGTGGGGTCACTCACAATGGGAGGAGACGGCTCAAATGGCTCACTGTGTATCACTGCCGGGTCCCTATACGTGACTAGATCCGAGACGTTGAAAGTGGAGCTGATCCCATAGTCCTCAAGCAAGTCTATAACATATGCATTGGACCCGACTCGCCTCACTACTCAAAAAGGACCGGCACCACGAGCTTGCAACTTCTTCACGGTTCCAGAGAGAAACTGTTCAGGCCTGACCCTGATCATGACATACTCTCCCTCCTGGAACTCACTATGGTGCTTGTGAGCGTCAATCAACTCCTTGTAACGTGCATTACTGGTCTCAATATGATGACAAATGTCATTATGCAGACTCCTGACGTATTCGTCAAATGACTCAACTGACTGTGACACTTTAGCATGCACGGGTAGGGGAACAAGATCCATTGGCTTCCTAGGTCTACGACTTGTGACAATCTCGAATGGGCTCATACCCGTGGACCTATTGACAGAATCATTAAATGCAAACTTGACAAGTGGCAACACTAGGTCCCAATCCCCTATGTGATCCCTTACCAAACACCTCAATAGACCTCCCAGACTCCTATTGACTACCTCTGTCTGACCGTCAGTCTGGGGATGATATGTAGTGGAGAACTTGAGGTGTGTGCCTAACATATCTCATAATGTCTTCCAAAAATAATTGGTGAACCTAACATCCCGATCACACACTATGGTACGGGGTAATCCAAACCTACTCACCACATGAGCTAGAAACAGGCAGGCGACCCATGAGGCATCCAAAGTCTTTGAACAAGGAATGAAAAGGGCCATCTTAGAAAACCTATCCACTACCATAAAGATACAATCATGCTTTCAGGCCGTGTGTGGTAGTCCCAAAACAAAGTCCATACTAATATGCTGCCACGTGGCATTAGGGATAGGTAGAGGCATATAGAGACCAGAACTTTGCTTCCTCATCTTGGCTGTAACACAAGTATGACACTGGGCCACGATGTGAGCAACATCACGCTTCAAGCTCAACCAAAAGAAATGGTGCTCTACTGCCTTGATGGTCTTGTTCCGACCAAAGTGACCGGCTAGACCCCCAGCATATAGCTCCCATATAAGGAAATCTCGAGCCGAAGTCTGAGGAACACAAAGTCTATTTCCTCGAAATAGGTAACCCACCTAAAGCATGTACTCGCTATAATCCCTCAAAGGCCTAGCCTGGAGAGTGGTAAAGGCCTGACCAAAGTAAAGGCACTCTACATAAGCATCTCTCATCTTCTCGAGGCCTACGACCTCGACACTCATGGTGGACAATAAACATACACGCCAACTCAAGGCATCGGCAACCTTATTCTCTATCACAGCCTTGTGTTTGAGCACAAAAGTGAACTCCTGAAGGTACTCTACCCACCGGTTGTGACATGCATTGAGCTTCTTCTGGGCATGGAGGAATTTAAGAGCCTCATGATCTGAATAAAAAAACAAACTCCTGATTTAGTAGATAGTGCCTCCAATGCCTCAAAGCTTGGACAACTACGTAGAACTCCTTGTCATAGGTGGAGTATTATAGTTTTGTCTCACTCAACTTCTCACTAAAGAAAGCAATAGGGTGGATCTCCTAGCTTAAGACCCCGCCTATACCAACACCAGACGCATTACAAGAGACCTCAAACAGCTACGTGAAGTCAGGTAATTGAAGGATATGTGCTTGGGTCATATGCTCCTTAATGTCCTGAGAGGCGGTAGCGGTGGCCTTCGTCAATACAAATGTGCCCTTCCAAATACAATCCATAATTGGGGCAATGACAGAACTAAATCCACAGATGAAATGATGATAGAACATTGCGAGGCCATGGAAGTTGTGGACATCGTGGAGTGTGAGGGGCTTCGACCACTCAATAATGGCTCGAATCTTCTTCGAATTGGCAGAGACCGCTTCACTAGATATAACAAAACACAAGAAGGTAACATGTGAAGTCATGAAAGCACACTTCTTTGGGTTGTCATACAACTGCCCTCGCCTCAAGATCAAACAGACCTGCCTCAAATGATCTAGGTGATCTTCCCTAGTGCGGCTATAAATAAGGATGTCATTGAAGTAAACGACAACAAATGCTCCAATAAGAGGTCGAAGGACTTGGGTCATGAGCCGCATAAAGGCACTAGGGGCATTGGTTAAACCAAAAGACATAACCAACCACTCGTGTAGCCCATCCTTGGTTTTGAAGGCAGTCTTCCACTCATCTCTAGGCCTAATCCTCACCTGGTGATAGCCACTCTTAAGGTCTATCTTGGAGAAAATAGTTGCTCCCGACATCATATCAAGCATGTCATTAAGTCAAAGAATGAGAAATCGATACTTCATGGTGATCTTATTAATGGCACGACTATCAACACACATTCTCTATGTGCCATCCTTCTTCGGGGCAAGTAATGTAGGTACAACACAAGGACTCATGCTCTCCTGAAGTGATCCTCTTTGCAGTAGCTCATCAACCTGACGCTGTAGCTCAGCATGATCAGCGGGACTCATACGGTAGTGGGGAAGGTTGGGCAATAAGGACCCCGGAACCAAGTTAATGGCATGCTGAACATCCCACATAAGCGGGTGCCCCTCGGGAAGCTCCTCCGGGAACACATCAACGAACTCCTGTAGGATCGGGGCAACATCAAGTGGGAGTGCCCCTTCGGAGTCTCGCTCAACCTCTCGGACCGCGATAGCAAACACAGGGCGTCCCCTACTAACCTCCTGCTCCATCTCACGAGGACTAATCATCATCAATCTACTAGTCAGTGGCTGGCCTGCGACAGGACAAATAGCCGTGGCCTGGACTAGGGGTGGCATACCAGTCCCAGGGGTAGAAGGGCCTGAGGTGGACGGGCCGACAGGACCCCTAACTGGCGGGCTCTTCGGTGGGGAGGGTTGAAGAGTGATCTGCTGGCCACCATGGTCAAAGGTGAGTTGCCATCATCAAAAAGGGGGAGAATGTTGTGCATCTCTTGTTTTGATGATGACAATCTATAACTCATTGTCTTTACCCTCAAAAAATATATGAACTTATCCATGGTTGAATATTTGACAGATACAGCTTCTGTTGGAATGCAGCAAGACGTCAACGCATCAGGATGTCTGCGTAGACGCAACAGATACAGCTTCTATTGGAGTGATGACTTATATACAGCTTCTGTTGGAATGCACTAAGATGTCAACGCATCAGGATGTCTGTGTAGACGCAACAGATATAGCTTTTGTTGGAATGCACCAAGACGTCAATGCATCAGGATGTCTGCGTAGACGCAGCAGTAGAGCAACAAAGACAACAGCTGTTGAAAAGCACCAAGGCGTCAACGCGTCAGGACAACAGCGTGGATGCAACAGTGTAACAACCAAGGCAGCAGCTGTCAAAAAGCATCATTACGTCAACGCTCTTATCCAGGTGCGTGGACGCTACAGTTGAAGCAATGTGAACTCAAGCAAACCAGAACTCCACTGCGTCAATGCTCCTATCCGGGTGCGTGGACGCTGCAGTTGAAGCAATGTGAACTCAAGCGAACCAGAACTCCACTGCGTCAATGCTCCTATCCGGGTGCGTGGACGCTGTAGTTGAAGCAACACGGACTCAAGCGAACCAAATCTTTCCAACGCGTCAACGCCATGTCTGGGTGCGTGGACGCACTAATAGAAGCAACACAAGCTGCAGCCTACCAAATCCTTCTAAAGCGTCAACGCAGTGAGCAGCCTACGTCAACGCATTAGTTCACCACTGCTTCAGCTAGTCTACTGAGTGGACGCCATGCCTCCATGCGTCAACGTCACAGCATGATGGAGTCGACGTTGTGATGTTTGAGTCGACGCTTCAGCCGTTCTAGGAGAACAACTGCAGCCTGCGTTAACCCCACTGATCTACTGAGTGGACGCTCTGCTTGGCTTCAGCTTTCTTCACGTGGACGGCCGTTGGAATCACTAAAAAGCTGGAAGGTTGTTTAAGCTGGCACGAGAATCATGGCAAGATATGAGGAGTCTAGTAGATCTGTTGTTGCATCAGTTGGAGAAAATCTATCAAGATGATAAACACCAAAAATGGTGATTGGCCCTAGGAATCCGCAGCGAACCTCCGCGTCATCTGATTGTTAGTTGCTTTGCGCCACTGTTTGTAAAAAGAAAAAGGAGAGGGAGATCCGCCCTTTGAGCTTCCACTCGGAGTTATAAAAATAAAAAGGGGTAAAAAAGGGAGCCCCCCTACCCATTTATTACTTTACTTTGTTTTGATAGGGGAGGAGGAGGAGGAGGAAGGAAGAAGGAAGGAACCAAAGAGTAAAGAACGTACGAACGCACGAAGCAGAGGCTGGACTTTACAAGTCCCAAGTTTAAAGCATCTTTGCTGTCCGGGCCCACTCTTCCCCTTTTTCTTTCTTATGCGCATGCTCTTTGCTGTGCACAGGTGGCACCGATTCGTCCACGCGCTCGGGCAACGTGGCGCGTGCGTCCCCGTCCCACGCCACGGGTGGCATGCGCTGGGACCGGTGCAATCCAACGCCACGTGCATTTTGGCATCCCCCGGCGCATTTTATACCCCATATGTGAGCTCACGGCGCTATCGTGAGCCGGACGGCAGGGTCCGTCCCCGCGCCCCGCCGTCAGAAGTGACGCCTTTAAAGTGGGGGAGGCCAGGCCTTCTACATGAGCTGGCGCGACTCCAAAGCTGCGAGCTTTTCATTGATTTCTTCTCTCCCTCGCACCCAGGCGGGTCCGCGCGCGGAGACACACACGCACACGGAGAGGCAGGAGATACAGGCCGGGAGGAGTGCGAAGAGGCAGGGAGAAAGGAGGCATCTTTCTGAAGCTGATTTGGGGGAGAGCTTGAGGTGAGTATGGTGACGGGGTGTTGGTTCCGTTTGCATTTCCTTGGTATTTTGTGTTTCCTCTTGCTGTAATTCAGTTCTTCGTAGGGTATCTGGGTAGTGGATTGTTCTTTGTTTTCTTGTCATGTCTCCCTTGGGATGGGAGAGGCTTCTTCACTCTGTGTTCCTCTATTTATTGTGGTTGGTTGTGGAAGTGCCATTTGTAGCGGAAGCTGGAAATGTTTTGGGAGATGTCGATCCTTTCCCAGTCGGATTTTGATGTTAGGAACCCACTACGAGACAAGGGATCCTGGTCCTCCTGGAGAAAATAGTTGCAGGGGAAGGCACAGAGGAAAGGGGAATGACAAGCCCCTTTTCGTGTCCTCTTGGATTATTAGAATTCAGCTGGAGTCAACAAGGGCAAGGGGAAGAGGAACACGTCATTCCGTTGTTCCCGAAATCGTTTTGGCCTGTGGTTACTACCTATAGGATTAACAAATTTCTACTCTTTGAGTCGTTTTCTTTTCTGGTATTCTTTAAAGGCTGGTGGATTGGTAGTTTTTGTTTAAGTGTTAAAGGTTTGTAACACTAAATAGCCGTGTGTGTGTGTGTGTGTGTGTGTGAGAGAGAGAGAGAGAGAGAGAGAGAGAGAGAGAGAGAGAGAGAGAGAGAGATGGTGACCCTCAAGAATACTTGCTGGTTATGTGTGTTAAGAGAGAGAGAGAATTGGGGGGGGGGGGGAGACCTTACCTCGCTAGTTGTCAAATGTTGGCATTGCCAAGCATGCTGCTAGGGTTCGACGCTTGCGAATGGAGGTTGGGCCAAATGGATTGGGAGTGGGGCGAAACAGTCAGTTGCTTTTATGGGGTTCAATGGGTCGGGTTATTGGGTCAAATGGGCCTCTTTTGTGGGCCTGTTTTCAGGCTGGATTACACGGGCAGATGAGGTGGCCTAGGGCACCAAAGGCCGGCTGAGGCACTTGCCTTTGTGGCCCAGGCTATCCCAGTGATCGCCTAGGTGACAAAGACTGGAGTAGGGCGACTTGTCATCGCCTTGTCGCCTAGGCGAGTTCCTTGGGCACCTTTGATAACATAACTCACCAAGCATTTGTGAGTCTCAAAGAAATTAGAGTACAAAATCTGAAGGGAGGAGAAAACAATGCTTACCGCCCCTCCTATCCCTTTTGTTATATTCTTGAAATTTGTGCCCATTATGATGTTCATTTGCTAATAAGCATCCTGTGGTATGTTGAACCCTATACTGTTTATGCTGCATACTTCTGATCAATTTCAGAACCAAAGAAAATTGAACAAATCAAGTTCACATGATGGTTTGAAGAAGTTCAAACTGGGACCGTCGCACATGGATCAAGTTCAAATGCCCTTGGCATCCCGCCGGGCAAAGTTTGATACAAAAAGGTTGCGTGTTTTAGCATGCTGTCATTTCATCGAACATTTGAAAACAACTCCCTAAATGACAGCGTCAAGTGATTTAAATCGCAGTCGTTATAGTGAGTTTAAGTTTAAGCGCCCTCGGCCTCCCATTGGGTGAAGTCTTACACAAAAATTAGTGTGTTTTTACGTGTAGAAATTTCGTCGAACACATGGCGGGCGGTGTTAAATTGACACACCTACGTGAAAGGAACTTAAACAGATGGCCATCCCCGGTGGCCGAGAAGCGTTTCCAAGGTGTCATGAAGGGTAGATTTCCACCCCAGCACCAAGGACAGTAGGACAAGGGTCCAAGAAAGCCAAGACAAAAATAACCAAAGCCACGTGCCGTCAAGCCAGCAAAAAACTGCACGCAAGACTGCTGAAAAAATACAAGTGTGGTGGCTTCTCATGGTAGACTTAATTGGGTCGTGCCGTACCCAAAGAAGGCAATCCCTGTCGTATGCATTATAGTTGACTGGGGTATTTCTTCATGTTGGAGTTAGTTTCGTCGGGGAAGTTCAGGTTCCCGTTCAGCAGGATGATATATACAATAAACACAAACTCCTCACATCCTTTGGATATTATTTGGGTCCCGATGGAGAGTTGTACAGAAATGTAGACATTTATGGTGAAGACTCAGAAGATGAGGGAGCAAAAGAGCCAAGATAGTAGGAGGCTCAAGGACAAGCCCCACCACCAATTTCGGTGGAGTAGTAGCCTCCTCCTCCACAGCACGCAGATCCGGGGGTGCCACCACATTTTTACCCTAACGAATCATCTTCTCAAGGTGTTGGACAACCCTCTTGGGCAGACAGAAGCTTTTGATAGGTGCCTAACTAGGATGGAGGCCATTGTTGATGCCTTTGGGGAGTGACTCTCAAACTTTGGGAATATAGTTGGGACTTCCTTTGACACATTTGGCAATGTTCTAAACACCATGACTGGCTGGATGGACATTTTTTCCCATGCTTTGGACAACCTTTCTAACCATATTGCCACTCTCACCGCCAGCTATGAGGATACCCACCAGGCCTTCTATACCACCAACCGTACTCTTCTCACCATTGACCATCGACTGCAAAATTAGGATGCCCTTCTACACTCCATTGATCGCCGCCTTCCTCCAGATGACACTTCTTCTAATGATGATGATGACCAAATGAATTCTGCTCCTCCTCCTTAGTGGTTGTCCTTGAGGTCTTCTGGTGTCAACTTGGTCTACTTTTTCTTGTATCCCTCCCCTCTTTTGATGATGTCAAAGGGGGAAAAGTCATATTATATAGTTTATGCATGTGTGTTCAAGTGTTGTATGCATGTTTGCCATTGGCATTTGTGAGTCATTTGCTTTTGAGTCATTTGCATTGTCCATGTATCTAGGAGTCAGTGTGAATGTAATTTGTCAAGTGTCCATGTAACATGTAATGAACTTAGAATGAATGGAATGCACTTGGTATTGGACATAAATATTGGTTCTTCCTTTTATTTCTTCTCATTTATTCATATCTTCTCATTTAAATTTGGCAAATATGAATGATTGGATTTCTTTGGTTTGGCTTGATGAATGGTTTATTGCAGATGGATTGCCTTGCGGATTGTTTTGACTATCCTCCAATTGGTTCTATGTATATCAAATGGTGTTGGATGCACTCAAATAAAATATAAAAATTACATACTATGACCCAAAGAAATGTGAAGGACACGATGGTACATGATGACGATCCATCCGAGTTCCGAAAAGTGTAGAGGAGGTAAATGATGCCCCCATCATCGTGACTCTACGCTCGCAGGAATACGTCCATCATGTTCTTCCAGTATAAGCAATTAGCACCATTAAAGAATGGGGGTCTATTTATAGAATGGCCTTCAGCTATGAAACTACGAGCATTGCTAGTTCCAAGTCTTCCCTGGTCGTTGGACCACATCGTGGGAAACCCAATCTGATACCAATTGATAGAATAGAATAATAGATATAAAAGGGGGGATGAATATCTCTATTCCCATAAAAATGGCAAATTAAAATATCAACAGCAATGCGGACAGATGTGCTAATAATGACACTGATGTGAGCACAAGCACAGATCAGACAAACAATTAGCAATCAAACTTGCAGAAAGTAATTCTATGAACTTAGCTTGAGAGATCAAAGAGCTCGATAGTAACAACACTAAGTTGAACCCACACACCAGATCAGGCAAATCAACAACAATTATGTGTGCGGTGAGTAGTAATGTGAATTCAGCGTAAGCAAACAAAGAGATCAACAGATGGAGCTCACACTCAGCAGCCGAGCATGCTTACAGTGACAGACATCGGTACGAGGCGGAGGTTTGATCCAAGGATCTCCTCACTCAAGGGGTAGCATTCCAGATAGGCCTGACCTATCCTTCCAACTATGTCTTTTGATATACTGACTAGTCAAGGTGGCACACACTGAATTGCTGAGCAAGTCAAACCATGCAGTGGACAATGGATTTTTTACGTGGTTCGATTGCAATCTGTAATCAACATCCACTCCTCACTCTCCCAGAGTGAGGCTTGCTTGCTTAAAGCAAACCAACAAGCAGACTCAGTCTACGACAATGGCTGAACACAGCTTCTCAGACCAGAAGGAACCCGGAGGATCAACCTCCCTTCCTCTGCTACTGCAGAAGGAACCCCGTGAACTACACCCTGTCATTCATGCAACCAAAGATCGAAGATCTCTCTTCCTCTGAACCTACAAAGGGGACTCTGGAGATTTCTCTCCCTTCCTCTGAACACACTCAGAGGGAACTAGAATAAATATAAACAAAATGAAAAATAATAGAAATTAAAGAATTCGATTGGTGGAAAACCATTAAGAACAATGAAGCTTTCGATGAAGCAATCTCCTACGGAGATGGGTTCCAGTATAGATCCGCTAATCCACGGGCCTTACAAAGTCCGCCTTCTTCGATCGCTTATTCTCCGCGAGCAAGGCCTTCATGGAAGACAAACATCAACGGCTTGCCAGGTTCCTTGCGTTTGGACCCACGGCGCTCGGGGGCGTCGTCCCGAGCCTTCTGTTTGCCCTTATCCCGGGCACGGGAGGGACCCTCGAAAGTTCAGGGCTCACTCGGAGCAGGCGTCACCCCCAAATCGGCAGTCCCCTGCTCCAGTGGTTGCTCCCCCTTATCAACCATCCGCCTCGAATCTGAGCAACCAAAGCCAAATCTTCAGAAGGAGGCTCACTTGCCCGACACAGAAGCATAATGCAAGGCACTAAAGATCTTACCATCAGATGACAACGCCCGGGAAGGATATTCCTCGATGTTCGCCACCGTCATCAGTTCAGCAGTCGATTGGCGATGCTCCTGGAGAATCCTTATCTCCTCTTCCAGCTCCGAGGAAACGACCACCTACTTTAGAGGAACAAACGGATGGAAGTTGGGCATCGTCGGGAAACCCCAAGAGGCACCGCCCTTCGACGAGCCCACCCAGAAAAATTAGGTCTTCCATCCCTTGTGAGAAGAATTCTTGGCAGAAAGCACCACGCAACTCCTTCCCCTCTTCGCCTGAAGATAGAAGAAGCCTTTACACGCACGGGCGTGCTCCTTCAACTCGAAAAAGGAATGGAAGAGGTCCAGCGAAATGTTGAGCCCGCACGAGCAACAAAGAAAGATGAAGGAGAAGATGAAGGTATACGAGTTGGAAACTAACTGGATAGGAGCCAGTTGGTAGGATTGAAGCAGCTTGATGACAAAGTAGTGGAGAGGCAAATGGAACCCACACTTCTAAGCCCAGAGGAAAGTGCAGAAGAGGCCCGAACGAGTATCGAGACTGGAGTCGTGAAGTTGGGCCGGAGAAAAATAATACTACCACAGCAGCCCGAAGCGCTCCTCCATTGTCTTCACTTCATCCTCAGTCAACTCACTGCGTAAAGGATGGTCGGGCTACAGCACCAAGCTTCCAGTACCCTGACCAACCTCCTACTCCTCAGCAGTGGGGTATTGCTCCGCCATAGCCGAACGAGAGGAACAAGGGGAAGAGGAGGAAGACGCCAACTCAGGCGACTCAGGCGGAGGTGGGAGTTCACGAATCGCCGCCGCCGCGATCTCCACTATCTCTGCGAAGCCCTCTACAAGTCTCTGCTCCTCCAGATCCCCCGTTCCTGTGAGTTTTATTCCATTCTTCTAAGCTCTGTTTCTTCTTTCTTTCACCCCTGGGTTTCATTGTTGGTTGATTTACTCATCTTGTTGATGGATTAAGCTTTCGGAGAAAAAGTTTAAGTGTTTTAATCACTCATTAAGGTGAATTGGCATGAAGATTTAAGTGTTTTTATGGAAGGGTTTGTTCTTTGTTCTTTGTTCTTTGTTCCTCTTGTCCTTGTCCCTAACAAAAATTGGGCAGCATCTCCCCCAGACTGTGAGTTGTCAGAGATAATAGAGAATCACCAAACAGAGTATTCCAGAGTGACCCTCAAAGTTCGGAGTGGCCTCACGGCGGTCCGATAACCTATATGTGAGTGTGGAGAGCTCGACGGCTAGCCTACAAGAGCCACCACAACTCACGGGTGACGATCAACCAGACGAAATGAGTAATTGCCAGAAGAGAACTCTCTTATTCATCCACAAACATGGGGAAGATCAGAATACAGTAGGGGATCTACCCTAAAGCAAGAAGATACAAAGGGGGAGAAAGAAGGGGATGCACTCATGGAGAGGGGGACAGAGCACAAGCTCTTCCCTCCCCAAGCTCACCTCTCTTCTCTCTTTTTCTCTCTGCAGATCCTACAGCAAGCCCGTAGAGCCCCGTCACCTCTTGGAAGAAGAGTCTCCAGAGAAACTCTTCCTTCCCTCTTCTCTTCTACTCTCTGCAACCCTTGCACCCGTAGAGCCTCGTTGCTGGGATAACCCTCTTTGTTTGGCCCTTCTCTTCTTTTTATTCTCTCCCATCGAAGATGCAAGGGAGGTGTTTTCTATGGATGAAAGTTCCCAGAAGCTTCCTCCTATCTTTTCCCCCGACAATAGAGTTGGTAGCAAGCTCTTTTCGATTTCTGGGGATCAGCTACTGGACTATTGGGAGCTATCGGGAGACTTCACTTCGCTTCACGCCATTCACGCTCTTCTGTCTACAAGAAACAAGGGGCCGAAAGCAAGATGGGATGGCACAGGTTGAAACGGCACGGCATCTTGCGCTCCGGATTAAAGCACGCCGGTTTCCAACCTGAGAGAAGGCCATAGAGGAAATGGGCGACTTTGGGAGCTAAAACGACACGGGACTTTGCATGTCGGATTAGCAACACACATGCAAAATAGTGCACCAGTTTAACACTTGCCAAGGGGGAAAGGATGGCGCGCCGAATTGACCGCTCGTGAATAGTGCATGAATAGTGATAAATAGTGCCCCAAGACAGTGCGTATAGTCACTTGCATACTCTAAGGTCAGTGCACATTTGCATTGATCGCTTGGAAGGTCTGTGCATACTCCAGTCTGTGCTTGTCCCAGGTCAGTGCATGTTTCTTACAATGCATATCTAGCTAAGTGCTCATTCGTACTAGCATATTCAAGTCGGTATACATGTGCTGGTTATAGCACATGAGGTCAGTGCACATGTGTTGAGCATGTCAGAGCCAATGTACATAAGGTCTGATCATCTTTATGTTTGTGCACACTTCTCGTTGGGCTATCTAAGTCATCATAAGGTGTTTGATGAAATTTCTTCTACTTTGCTGACAAGGACTTAACTAATAAAAGGACCAAGAGAACCAAGCTCGAACGCTTGGTCAGCATAAGCACATATTTCAACCTCTGCTCATGAAAGTTAAGTGAGGCATGTGGTTCAAGATTCTTCTGAGCTTATGATTGGGCATGCGATCCAAGGTAAGGCTTAAAAGGTGATTCAGCCATGTGGACAATGTGCCTTTAGACTATGACATGTGGACTTCCAGCGCAGGGCTCGTTTCAAATTTTCCTGGGCGGGAATGTGTTTCCCACGCGCTGGTCTCCCGCGAGCTTGTAAATAGAGGCCAGATCGCTCAGCTTAAAAAATACTAAAAAATTACAAAAAGAGCATATAGAGCAAGAGCAGCAGAGAGCCAGAAAAGAAGAGTTCAGAAAGATAAGAAGAGATGGCTTGAGAGTGAGAGTCCTTCTGAGAAGAAAACAGAGTGCCATTTGAAGAGTGAGAAGGAGATCTTGCTGAGCGAGGTGGTGCCATCCTGACATCTGGATCAGATCCAGAGTCAGTTTTCTCTAATCTAAGAGCTATATTTCTGTCTCTATTTCTTTCATTCATATTTAGTTTGAAATTTATTGTAAGTTGTGTATCAGCAGGTGAGGGTGAATCCTCGTACAGCAAGTTGTAAGGCTCAGCAGAGCAAGCGGTGAGGCTCAGCGGTCTGAGATCAATTCCCCAAAATTGTGGATCAGCAGTCTGTAGGGATCTAATCCCCGAAGTTGTGGATCAGCGGATTGAAGCTGTGAATCAGCAGTAAGCCTTAATCATTTGAGTAAGGGGTGGATGTAGATCTCTGGATAGAGATCGAACCAGCTAAAAATTCTCTTCTACTGTGCGATTGGTTTGTGCTCCAATGGGATTACAGTTCCTGTCTGCTCATCATTTAGATGAATGCTTAGGAGTTTTTAGCCTCTTGGCAGCATGATGAGATGGGTATGGCACCCTGTACACATCAAATGAGGTGGAGTCACCATCGCTCCTCTCCGCCAGCTTCATTTCTATCATCTGCTCGACCATGAGCTTGTTCACCACCATCGGGTCAACCGGGTTTGGGTAGAAGTGAGCTTATTGCATGTGTGGCATTGCTAGCATGGCCGCATGGGTCGTAGAGGGGGGCCCTTGGAATTGGAAGATTAAAGGTTGCAGCGTAGTCGTAAGTTGTTGTTGCAGGGGAGGAATGCCCCCAGCGTAGCTGGGTGCTGGTTGTGATGGTGTTGCTTGCAGTGAGGCTTCAAACGTTTGGCCATTGCCGCCTAATGCTCCGGGTTGACCTCTAGTTCCCCCGGGGGTAGGGGCATGTGCATCTCTTTCACTCAGCAGCTTCTTTAGTGCCTCAATTTCCTACTGGTATCTAAGCAACAATGTCAGCAAAGCCGGGTCGTTGATAGAGGGGCTGGGGAGGCTACCCCTGTCCTCAACAGCTGATTCTTTGGATGATGTGGATGGCACCCCACCATCAACTTCGGTTGTAATAACATTGGCGGTCTGGACTGCTACTATTTCTTCTAGATTTATTATCTCGGCGAGGGTCCGTAACACCTCGGTAGTAGCTCTCCCTCTTCTTGTGAGAGGGCCTGGCCTTTCGGTAATTCTGGCAACTTGTTCGGGCTCCTCAGACAAAGCCCCAAAACGGTTGGCCACTCTGGCCATGTGACAAGTATATACTTGCATGTTTCTATTTCTCTTCTTCATCTACCTGGTCGGCTGCCTGGGGAAGGACAACCTTTCAAACACTTAGACTCTCGGTGCATCTTCTTCATGGCGGGGTGGCCCATAGCACCCTGATTCTGCATCTTCTATTTCATCTGAGTCGGTTGGATATCCTCGACCCTCTTCGGTAGCGGAGAGGGCTTGCAGCAACCGCTGCCTCCCTAGGGAGGTGTTCCCGAGGCCACAGAGATATCTGTGCATGGCCTGGGTGATGTCTTCTTCTTCATAGTTAGGGTAATCCATGGGTGGCGGCACCCTTACTTGTGCTGGGGGCCCATAGGCGAGCCGGTCCCTCTTGGCAATCCTGTCGTGATTCTCAACACGTAAAGAAGTATTCTCTTGTCGTATGTAGACTTGGGGAGGTGGCTTGCGAGACGCCCTTGTTGGCATCTCATTTTTCTTCATTCTTTCCTTCCTGGGCTTGTTGGCCACAATAGTGATAGGATTCAAGTTCATCAATCATCAAGCAAAAATAAGCAATGTAATTTCAAGCATGTATAAAAGGAATTGGCTATTTATCAATTCATTCAAGTAAGTACTTTTACCCTTCTGCGGGTCTCAAGTCAATCAATCAAGTATATATCACGAGAATGAGTGGAATGCCTAAAGTCTAGCAAGCAAGTACTCCAGTGCAATGCCAAACACCATGGTCAATAAACTCCCATGGGCACAAGTACCTTTGAGTGCTCCTCCCAGGACCAGACCGGGCCCTATATGCACAGCATTGGCCATATTTTTTGACATCCACTCTCATTTATAGCCAATATGAAATTTCAAGGTTTGACCAGTAGGAGATATAAGGTGATTTATGGAATGGAATCCAATGGGGTATTGATGTATAAGGACGAACTAGGAGTAAAAACTAGTAGCGTGTGATACACGAAAAACTGGGTGAGATTGGTGCCTTGCAGGCTACCTGACATGTTCAGAAATGACACCCTCACAGGTGGATGCCCTTCATGAGAATTACACAGGGTTTAGGGAACCGTGTCAGGGGTTAAATGGCACCTCTCAAGCTGTCATTTATCAGTGAATGGCATCCTGGCACAAGGATGCGTCATTCAGGGGTTTAAGGCTTCAGAAAAACTGAAATTCAGTGTTTGTTTAATAGGCGACTGGGTCACTGCCACCTTTCAGTAATAGGCGACTGGATATAGGATGCCTACTTCTGGGACTGTTGGACACTGGTTCATCTTCTGGAATTGACGCCCAGGGGGCTGCCACCTTCTATTAATAGGTGCCCATACCCTTGCCATGTCTCAGGTGATAGGCACCCTAGGGTCAGCCACGTTTTATAGGGGTTTATAGACTCAGGTCTAAGAGGCGCCCATGGGTCTGCCATTTCCTTGAAATTGGCACCCTGGGTGCAGACTTCTTCTAGTAAATGGAACCCTGGGGGCTGCCATGCATCACTAATAGGCGCCCAAGGGTCAGGTGCCTATCAAACATGCTGTCCAGGTTATGAGGCTTAATGACTGAGGGTTAACTAGATGGTTAATAGAAGTTTAACTAATGAGGTTACAGAAGCTTTAACTTATGGCTGTTGGTTAACTGGTTACCACAGAAGTTTAACTAATGTTTGAGGGAGTTAAGCTCTGATTAAGATAAATGACTGGGGGTTGACTACTTAAGTCAGGGGTTTAACTAATCTAGGTTTAACTAATGGCAATAGAGGTTGTGTAATGACAAATGATATGATTATGTGGGGTACTTGACAGAGGTGAGATCATAGATCTACTCACGTAAGAGTTAGTGTTCCAGATAGGCGTGGCCTAACCTTCTCACTAAGTCTTTTGATATACCCCTGACTGAGATGACCAAATTACAGACGTGGAAGTTTAAACTAGCATGCATGGTACCCTATATTAACTAGAGTTAGGCTAGATCTTGAGAACACCTACCTCTTGCCGTGAATACCTATATACGAAGGGGAAAGAATAAGAAAACCGGCCTTCACGTTCACTTCTGCAATGCTTCGGCAGCATAGATTCTCTTCTGTAGAGCAGCAAAATGACGGTATTCTCTATCTCACATTAGATGGGAAATAATTATAGGAAATCAGGACGTAAGGGGTCCCTTTGCCAGGGCAAAAGAAGCTATTACTGCTTCAATCAGTTGTAGGGCAAAAGCGTACATTGCCAGTGAAATGGATCTATTGGTGTTTGCTTCTAGAAGGATGACATAATGGTAGCTGGACTGGCAGGTGGCTCTTTGGGAAATGGTGCCCTTGAGGGTGCCATGTTTTTGGAAATAGCGCCCTTGTAAGAGGTCTCTGTTTAGGTTAATAGCGCCCATGCATGTGGCCATTTTTTTTATTTTTTTGAAAAGGCAATGTGATTGGCACCCTCATCAGGGGCGCCCTTTAGTGAATAGCGCCCAGGTCAGGGGTGCTATTTACTTCTGGGTTTTTAAACGCCATCCAAGTTGATATGAGACGTTGAGTGTTCAAGTCTTTAGATGTATATCTATATGATTGGTTGGTGGTGTCTTTAAATGAGATATCTATATGTATATGTATATACAGTTGGTTGGTTGGCCAGTGGGCTAGTGGCCATCGTGAAGTGAATTGGCGCCCTTGCACAAGGGCTCTGTTCAGGTAATTGGCACCCTAGTAAGGGGTGCCCTTTCCCTTGTGTTTGGAAAAAGGAAAACCCCTACACGTGATGGCTTCTAAGTGGTGTTGGCCTCTTAAATACATGTATATTTATATAGTGGCCCTCATTGTGTATTTTACATTTTTATTTGGCCTTCTTATAGAGCTATTTAAGGTTTTATTTACTTGGGGGAAAAGGTCTATTTCTTTATCATTTTTATCCAGGGTGCTACAGGGACCCATATGTATTGCAATGCGGAGTGCAAAAGGGGGAAATATGCTAACGCATTCATATATGGAAGAAGATG
This sequence comes from Amorphophallus titanum, assembly GCA_024336825.1. NCBI lineage: Eukaryota > Viridiplantae > Streptophyta > Magnoliopsida > Alismatales > Araceae > Amorphophallus > Amorphophallus titanum. The sequence continues at coordinate 1,424,084 of JANBPO010006516.1, forward strand.
TACCCGGAGTGTATGCATGGGGGTCCTTAAGGACTAGGCCACATTGACATTCGGGCAAACGGAGTGGTGCCTATGGGTGCTTGGCATGAAAGCCAAAGTGATTTTCATGTTATGAACAGTAGCCCTATGATGAGCTAGAACCTAGTAAAAGGAGAAGCAGAGGGAACAGAAGCTTCAGCGGGTTTAGGATTAGACTAGAGTCTCCACAACCCATAGATGTGGGTGAAGAGGGTGATGGTCATTTCCACAACCAACCCTATACATCAAACATCAAGAGAGCATATGTGTCAAATACACACAGAACATACCCCTTGAGTGCATAGAAGAAACTCAAGTTAGAACGAAAGATTTGGACCTGTATGGGGTACTGGGGAAAGGATTGTGAGATCAATATTGCCTTTAAGGGCGTCGATCTGTTAAGTTGATCAAGAGAGCATGCTACAATAGTTTTTACAAGTCAGGGAGCAGAACAGGGTACGAGAGTGGGCTCTCATCTGACAGACCAAAAGGGACATAGCCAAAGACCCAATCCACTATATCTGGACGAGTTCTAGATCCTCACTCCCCTTATGATGTAGCATGCTTCTTCGATGAATGAAGAAAACAAACATGAATAGCAGAAACACAATAAGACTGTGGGGATCGGGATTGAAACAAAATGTGCGGAGGAGAATCTATTTGGGCATGAAAAGCTTAATTTCATCCATTTCATGATACATAAAGATACATCATCCCATGACACATTTGTCTGGGAAGCAATCAAATAGAGGAAATGAAAATAACACCTTACATATCAGAATAAGAAAGAAAAGAAAAGGGGGGAGGGAAGAGCATTGACTCCGTTCCCTCCCCGGCACAACACCTCTTCTCGCTCTCCCTCTCTTTTCCCCCTTCGCATTGTAGTTATTGTAAAGTGCTTCTGGAATTCGGCCGTCTGGAGCTTTGAGCAGCGAAGGGGCCGGGGGTCCTCTCTTCAGGGCATCGCCTTCATTTTATAGTAGTATCACGAGGGTTTTGATCGAGGCACGAATGAGGAATCTCCCATAATTGGAGGTGATTTGCCTACGTGTCCACATATGGGTTGCATGGGCTTCTGGATAAGGTCGAGGGGTTGCTACAATTCAAGCATGAAGGCCACTGCTTGATGCTGCACTACCATGCTGGAAACAGAGTATCGAAAATAACATGGCACCGATCCTCATTTCGAGCTCCCTGGGAATCTCTTGAAGCAGGCTTGAAGCTACGAGATGATGGGTGAAGAACCCCTCAAACCTTCTAGGATCTCCCTCTCTTTTTTCCTGGGATTTTGATTACTTTTCATCTATGGTTTTAGAGGCCAGAAATGGCATGTTTAGGCAAAAAAAACTAGGGGGTGCCAGATGATCCGGCGGGCATGGACAAGTGCCAGATCGCTGGGCCGCGCCCATCTTCTCATGCCAGTTCAGGGGCCAGGAGGTCGCCAGATGAAGGGATTCCTAGGGCACACTGGTTCACTTCGCCGCTGATTCACCTCCATCTCCTCTTTTTCTTGCACCGATTCAAGGCATCATGGGGCACGCCGGTTCACCCTCTTCATGCAATGTATTGGGTTTTTTAACAGCTTTGCGGGATCCTAGTGGGCCCAAGAAAATGTTCTATGCTGGTTAAAAGTCTTCTTCCTTTTTCAAGTGCCAACAGGGCCCCATGGGCTGGGCAGCCAGGTCGATGGCCACCCAAGTGGGTTGGGTGGCCAAGGCCCTGGCCGCCCAAGTCTGGTAGATGGCCACAAGGCTGGCCGCCTTCATCTTGTGAACGGCCAATCGTTTGGCCACCTTCCTACAACATATGGTCAAAGGAACGTGCCACATTCACCCTCCATGGCTTGCACTAGCCCTACCTCATCGACCACATCTAAAGGCACAAAGCTGGAGGCTTCTAGAGGGAGGCCCTAGTGACAAAACCTCTGGAAGGTGAGAGTTCCAAAGGGGGGGGATCATTCGGAATGAGCCGTGGAGAGGGAACTAGGAAATCAAGGTCGCACGGACAGAGAGTTTGAGCTCGGGAGGTGAAAGGAACTGAGGAGCTCCGAGAGTTCGAAAGACATCAAGCTCCCCTCGAGAGGGAGGAGCTGAAGGAGATTGACCCCGGCTACCTTAACTGTTATGACCGCCAATTGGACACTGGCCCAATTGAGTATAATTCGGACCCATGAACTCAACGAACTAAAAAACTAGACAGATTACTGAAGGGTCCTTAGAAAATTCATAACTTATTATAGGATGGTCAAATATAGGTGAACAAAAAATAGGGAAAAATACTCCCCACGATCCTCTGAAAACACACAATGCACTGGTAACATCCCGGAGTTGGAGAACGGAACAGTTCACCCTATGTAGGGTTCCAAAGGCTCATCAGGAAAAAATACGCGTAAATAGTAAAATGCTCTCTGGGACTCCCAAAAGTAATCCGAAACTCATGGATCTTGATCTGAAAAATATCTGAAAAATCTGGGACGTTACACTACTCATTTGCTTCGCATCTCCCCACTCTCCCTCTCTTCAGTTCACGTAGTTGCCTCCCGCAACTCGCTCACCCGTCACGGCACCCCCCTGCACCAGCCCCTCGCCCGTCGTGACACCCCTCTGCACCTTTCATCGTCCCCACGTCAGCACTCACACACTACCTCACTCTTCTCTTGCCACCCACAGTCATGACACCCCTCTCCCCTTCGACCGTCCCTCTCTCTCCCATAGCCTTTCCTCCTCCATCGGATCTCCCTCTCTCTCCCTTTATTTCTCACCACCGCCTCTCCCACCTTCTCTCTCTAACTAACCCACACCCATCCACCAGCTCCCTAGTCCCCCTCTCACTCACACTTCACACACACACGCGCATGGCATCGACTCTGCACTCCCGCAGAGTCGACTCCACCGTTCCGACACCCACACACACAACACATACACATCCCACCCCTCGTCTCTCTCCTTTTCTCTCACACTTCCCTCTCTATCTCCCTACCTTCTCTTTCACTTGGGGCTCCTTACACTGCACACACGGTGCCCCTAACTGGCCTTAAAAAAATGTGGAGAGGGGGAGGGAGAACTTTACTCGATCCGTTCCTGAGCTCGTGCATTGTTAAAGGAAGGTCCTACCAGATTTTTGGGTGCTCGCGCACATGAGAGAAGGCCGCTCCGTCCCACCGTACGCTCACACCGTCCTCACGCTGCTGAAGCTCGTTTCGAAGTTCGTCACCGGCATCCTAATTATCTCTTCCTTCCCTTTTGTTCTACTTTGTTTTCATTCTGTTAATTGCATGCATCACTCTTCATTTTCGTTCGTTCTATGCTTCTCTTTGAGAAGACTCCGTTTGTGCATTTCTACATAATTGTCTCACTCATCATCTCATTTCACACCCTTTGTGTCCAAAAGGGATTTCAAACAACACCAACCAGGTGTGTGTTTGTCTATGATTTCATCATTTTTATCACAAGGGACTGATTCTGGATTGTCATTGTTCTGATCCACTATTCTGCTTTCTGATAATAAAATAAACAAAGAAAGGAGATTATAACGCACCAGTAATAAAAGAAGAGTCAATGGGCAACACAAGAGAAATAAATAAATAAGTAAATAAATAATGATGACAATAATGAATAGAACGATATGGCTCTCATCACCCCCAGACCCTATGCATGGGAATATCAATAAGGCCTTCGTGGGCCACGACTAGACCTCGGGTCCGCCCCGATCATGGTCGTTGTCTGACCCATACCCTCGGCCTATAGCCCGTCCCTCTTGGAACATACATTAATTCTGGGATCTGATCCCGGGACATCCTCCCGTTGCCCCCTTGGCACCGAAAATATTGACAATGCCCACGCAAGTCTGACTTCGACCGCGGGGGGCCCACCGCAGTATGGTCGCGGCTTGATCTTGCACCGGACCGACAAGCTTATTGGTTTCCAATCGCTCTAACCGGGATTTAACTAAACATTTTCTGTTCCTCTGAACAATGAATTTGCCTTATCCCGAAATACATATGCTCTGATTTTCCCGTGACGATTACGTTATTCTTAAGTCGGACACTCGTCCGAACATTAAATGGTCAACGCATGACCGACATGAGCTCAAATGCCTCATCCGCAGCCTCGTACGAGGACTTCCGTGTTCCTTAATAGATTTCTATGCAATTCATTTCCTGGCCATGAGGTCCTGATTCCCGGTGATTAATCAAGGGTGTTTCCCTCTTCGAGAGGATGTAAATGACGCCGTGACCTTTATGGCGCGGAGGGTTTTGGTCTCGACACGAACTACATAATTGTCTGATCAAGTCAGATCGAGCACACCCGTGGCTCTTCAGAGCCCAAATAAATTATCACTTCATGACTGACATGTCCACGCACTTAATAAAACCTAATAAAACTAACAAACGAATAAATAATAGATCTACTTAAAAAGTGCATCCACAGAGGAGCACCCGAAAGTACTTGTGCCCATGAGAGTTGATTGATCACAGTGTGACATTGCATCAAAGTGCACGACTAGCTTGATTTATGACATTCCACAATCTCTATACGTACTTGACTTGATACATGATACGACATGACTTGCGTGACCCGAAATGGGTATTTACTTGCTTGAATTAGATAGTTAATATCTCATAACTTGACTTGATGACTTGGTACTGGATACTTGAATCTTGTGAAATATTTGTTTAGCTACTTCTTGATATTCACCATCTTCATCTCTTGCTATCTTGCATACATGAGCATCCCATCTTTAATCCGCTGCATTAAAGTTTAAAATTACCATTGTGTTTGGTGGGGACAATTCAGCCCCCCCTTCTTGTCCATACGTGCATCTAGGGTCAACACCCTCCAATGGCACACCTAAAGTATCCCTCCAATGGCACGCCCAAGTGCCCCCTCCAACGGCATGCCCAAGTGTCCCCTCCAATGGCACGCCTAAAGTGCCCCTCCAATGGCAGGCCCAAGTGCCTCCTCCAATGGCACAACCAAGTGCCCCCTCCAATGGCACGCCTAAGGTGCCCCTCCAACGACACGCCTAAGGTGCCCCTCCAATGGCACGCCCAAGTGCGCCCTCCAATGGCACGCCCCAGTGCCCCCTCCAACGGCACGCCTAAAGTGCCCCCTCCAATAGCACGCCCAAGTGCCCCCTCCAATGGCACGCCCAAGTGCCCCCTCCAATGGCAAACCCCATCATGGCTCTATGCGGCACACTGCCCAGCCACTTGAAATGGTGCACCCCTGTATCCATGCAAACTGGTGAGGCTGTGATGGGGACATCACCTCCCTTGCCCACACTCACAGCTCGTCTCTTCACCCCGGAAGCATTTGACATGGTCTAGTTATTTATTTCGAGTCATATGTTGTATTTCTTATTTTTATGTGAGTCATATCATTGTCATTGCCCTTTTGTTTGAGTCATGTACCTAGGTTAATAAGTCATCTACCTAAGTTAAGTGTTATAGGGTTGATTAGTGTGGTTAATGGGCCCAATTCTATGGGCTAGGCTCAGGGGCGCCCCTTCCCCCCCCTTGGTTATTTGTCATTAGTCCTAAAGTCGAGGACTTGTTGTAAATTGTGGGATCCCTATAAATAGGACCCCACTCTCTCATTTGAAGCTAATGAAAATTTACCATATTTTAAGTTCCAAAATTCAAGTTACTTTTAGTGGAGAGAATCCATTAGATTAGGTGTGAAGCCTTGGGTGAGAAGCCCCCAATCCCCCTTCTCTCTCTCTTTCTTTCTCTCTCTATAAGAGAGGGGCACCCCTTTCTCTCTCTCCTTGCCCTCCCACCTAATTTCTCTCTCCTTCTGCCTCCAATAAAGCTACTCCAACTCCCCACACCCCTCCCTTTACTTCACCCCAACCCCAAGAGATCCCCACCCAATCTTAGCTCCACCATCTAACCCTCAACTACCCATTTCCCTTCCCCAAACACCTCTCCACATCTCCAAGTCTGAAAGAACTCTACCCAAGGCCATTTGAATTTTTCACTGCCCTTGTAGGATGTCATCAGGCACCCATGGGTTTGGGGAAAACCATGAGATCAAGCCAAGACAAGTAAAAACCGGAGCGGTGGACAACGACAATACTCTGGGTAAAGCGAACTATCACTCAACCGCTAGGTGAACCTAGTTGTCAAGGGACAGCTGTTATGAAACCAGAGACAACGACACTGGCAGTTCTAGATTGGGTCGTTAGGGTACTGTCGTAGCAAAGAAAAGACCACACCCAGTCACCTAAACCGATCGATCCAGAAACCGCCGACACAGAGACACTGCCCTAGAACACAAACCTAAGACAGACAGACACACAAAACAGACCAACGGCCATCACGGCCAGCAACAGGACTGTAACACACCTCTATAGGGGCGTTACATTGCTCTGACGCACCAGGGTAGGCGTGTCAGGGAAAACGGACCTGAAATCTAATGCAGACCATGCAACGCACCAGAACAGGCACGCCACATCAGCATAACGCACCTGGATAGGGGTGTTATGGCCAACGGACCAGAACTCAAACAAAAGGGTATGTAACGGACCTATATAGGTGCGTTACACAAGCCTAACGCACGAGGATAGGTACGTTATGGCCAACAGACCCAAAACACTAACACAGACAAGAGGCATATAATGGACCAGGCTGAGTCCGCCACAGCCCAGACAAACGTCAGTCAAACACAACGTAACGGACCCACACAAGTACGCTACCTAACCATAATGCACAGGGAGAGATCCATTACAATGAATCGACTGACACGGTCTTCGAGACAGACACGATCGTCGAGGGTCTGACACAACAGCAGGCCTCGAAAACCACAGCACATAATGCACCAAGCCAAGCGCGTTACAGGCATGTGACGATCCAGTACTGGTCTGTCACACGACCCCTATCTCGAAGAATGTAAAATGACCTACGGACGTGACGGTCCGACGGTCTATCGAGGGACCGTCACACAGTGTGACGGTCTCTGGAGTGACCGTTACACAAATCCGGTGAGTAAAACTGGGGAACGACTGAATCGGCATGTTCCACGCCCCATTCATGCTGAAGCACAGGGGAAACAATGCCACGCGATGAAAAATAACCCGTGGAGGCTAAAAACACCACATGCATGCATTAAAACGTGAAATCGGGGCGATTCCAACAAATTGACCCTAAACGAGTCACCAGGGTTCCCGGACTCCTACCGGCCCCAAATGACAACCGATCGACACGAAACTGGTGGGGAACCTTCTTGGGATGTCCAACGGTGGCGGGACTGGATGCGTTGGAAAGCTTGATGTGTTAGCTTGCTCCTGGAAGAAACGCCGTCTCGTTTTGATGTCGGATGCACCGGGTATGGCAGATTCCGTAGAACTACGCCGGGCTTCTCTACTGTAGGCCAGAGAGGGATTGGACAAGGCCGTACTCCCAGATGGGATATCAGATCGAGGCGGGACCAAGTCCCATTGAAAGAGGACTCAGTCTAGTGCTTCTAAACCAAAATTCTCTTCCTGAATCACCCGATCACGCCCGTGGTGGCTCCAGGATGTTGACTGGGTCGAGCTGGTCGCAAGGACAGAATTCTGGACTCGATTCCCCGATGGTGTAGCTGTCCGATCTGAGGTCGGAACATAGCGGGGCTAGAGTCTTCACGAAGAGGGCCACCCAGGGATCTTTCAGAGCTGGAATGGTCCCATTCTGAGGTGTGAGACGTCGGTACCACTGATTCTTGTGAAGTCACGCTGTGCAAGACACTAGCCAGATAGGGGAGGCTTGTCGGGGGCGTATCTCCAAGTGGGAAGATCAGAAAGAGGTGAGACCAAGCTTAACTGAAAGCTAACTGACCTCTGATGAACTCCTCTAGAGGGCTCTAGCTGAAGATGGCAGACGAGGCCTTGGTACTCCCTGTGGTGGGCTGCTTGTTCTGGTCGCTGGTGACTTGGACTACAGGATAGGCATGGGTTGTCGATGCCGGTGCTCTCGACGGGGAACTCCAAATGGGATGGGACCACCTTTGGCTGAAAGCTGGGCAACCCTAGTAAGGAGTCTCCAAGGGGCTTGATCATAAGATGGGAGATGAGGCTGGAGCAGCTTCTGGAAGGTGCACAGATCGCTGGCCAGACCTGTCTTGCCCGGTCGAGGGAGAACGGCTGTCCCGGACAGCCCCGATGTCAGATGGACGCGAGACCACCTCGCCTGCGAAGCTAACTCGACGAGCTTTCCAGAAATGTATGATATGCCACCAGAAGATGCTCGATGCGTCTGGGGAAGACTCTGCAACTCAGAGCTTTGCTGCTGGCTGTGAACAAGTGCAGGGCAAGGTGATAGGATGTGAGAGTAGGAGTAAGGGGAAGGGGCTGGATGACACCAGAATGGAGAAAGGGAGTGTGGTCTGACCAGGGGAGGGTATGGAGGTTGTGATGGGTGTGTGGGGGTGCTGGGACGCAGCTAAGGGAGTAGGGGAGTGAGGGGTGCGGCCTGGTGGAAAAAATTTCTCCCTTTTTGTCTTCTTTCATTTATTTTCAAAATGATTATACGAAATTTAAATCATTAAACAGCACCTATCTTGGAATTTCTTTAACATGGGATTATACTTAGTTTCATATTCAATGATATCATTTTAACATTGAGAAGGGTAAAATTAGCTCAGCCCGTATAAGGCCCATTTTCTCCAGACCCAATCGGGCCCATGGTCTGCGACGCGATTGTCGGGCCACAACAGCCACGGCCCATCACGGGCAGCCCAACACAGGTCGCCTTTAGATCCGCTAGTGCTTGCGGGGCATCAACCGCAACATCCATCGGATGACCCTCCGGTGACCGAATGTTACCTCTCACAATGTAGGTTCCCACACCACTAAGGGTGAGCATGCCCTACAGGCATCGTAAGACTCACCAGAGAATCGTCTGACTTCAGAGGAACGGACCCTCAACGAAAAACTCTCCCCGATCATGGGGAGGCGTTGCTCCACAACTTATGCCCTTCCCTGCTAAGGGACCGGGCCTCACCATCAGGACAACTCTCTATAAATGAGACTTCGATGGACAAGCAGAGGACACGGTGAACTTCACTAAGAAAAGGCTACTACGCCCCTACAAGAGATTAGAGAAGCCACCCTGCTAAGAGAGAAAGCCTTCGTCATGTTCTGGATGTCCTCCGAGCATCCTTACCACCCAGCGAGCACTCTCCGAATACTCGCTGGTCACGGCGAGCACTCCTCGGAAGGCAGTTCGCACCAACCCGGCTCTCTGCTCCACTCTGCAACTCTCTCTCTTCTTCTCTCTACTTCCTACTTCTCCATCTCCTGAGCGCTGACTTAAGCATCGGAGGGTTGCCCCCTGAGGTAATGCCCGGGACTCCTTCTGACGTCTGCTGCTTCTGGTGTTTGCAGACTTTCACGAGTGTCAAGCGATCCTCCCCCAGTGTGGTACGTCAGTTTTTTGTCTCTACACTTTTTGACACCGTTTATGGGAATCTTGATTGAAAAGTCATGGCACCTTGTGGAAGTCTTCGCAACGCCAGTAACAGGGGCCGTGGTGCTCACCATGTTCCCAATTCTCGCCGGGGATCATAGGAAGCCCCATCCTCCACCCGGCCACGTTTAGAGATCCCCGTCGATGAACTCGTCGAGATGCGCCAACAAATATAGGTCCTGACAAGCCTATGTCAAGACCTCTTGAACAGGCCCACGGGGCCCCAACGCGTCCCCTCGGATCATCCTTGGGAATCCATTGCCGGCGAACGGACTCAGGTGCATCCATCCGATCGTATAGGTCGGGTCATCCAACTGCCTGACGAAATGCATAGCAGGCGGAACGCCAAGTCCGTGCGCCACCTGCTGGCTGCCCAACCCATTTCCGGAGTACGGGACGATGTTGAATGATCCCTCCTTGGCCCGGAACACATAGGCGATGTACTCAGCGCCGCTGGTGTTCATCGGGACACTTGCACCGCTTGAATCGAATACCGCCGTCGAGACCACCGGATTGTCAGGGGGTGGGCCGGCCGCCAGGTCCGTGTAGTTGTGCATCTCCATCACGGTGTCTGTGCCAGGCACCTTGTAGAATATCATCGGCAGTTCAGCAGCATCCGTACGGGTGACCAGCACCATTCCGCCATTCGACAGGTCAAACGTGTCGATGGCTGCCAATCCGATTCCGGTTCCAGTGAAGAATACGCTTTCATACCACTGTGACGATGGTGATGCCTGTACGTTTTTGGCTACCTCCCACCGATATACCGGGATCGCCTCGCGGTAATGATCCTCGCGAAGCTGGAGCCGCCCGAAGACAAACGCGTAGCCGCTGTTCGCGTCGAGGCTGCTCGCGGCATACTCGTCGCGCAGGCACTTGTAGGCGATAAGCTCCGAGCAGTAGATATTGATCAGGCTTTCCGCCCGGTTGGGCTCGAAGTCGATCAGACGCTCGACCGCCTTGCGGCCGCTTTCATACATCAAGAACTGCATGTAGAGCATTTGGCGAATGAGACGGAAGCAGGTTTCCGTGTGAGGCGCCTCATCGGCGATCTTGCGCAGGTAGTCCAGCATCGTTTTGCGATAGGTGTAGAACTCGGTCACGGAAGTGACGACGTCGGCGCTGAGTGGTTGCAGGTCGGAGAGCCTTTGATCGTAGACCGGGGTGTAATTTTCCTCGCTGGTGAATTCCTTCTTTTCAGTGCTGGAGGGAGTACCCAGACGAAGAGCTTCCTTCTCCTTTTTCAGCCAGAGAACCGAGGCACGGGCAAAATCGGCGACGTAGCAAACGCGGCAGATGGCGCCAATCTCACAACCAAAAAGATCGATGGCTCCCAGCCGATTGGAGGCCGTTTGATAAGCCCAGCCAGTCAGAGCGACGACGACCGCGGAAGCGCCGCATATCATAGTCCATTCCAGTGAAGGATGGTCCTTCGTACTCACGGCGTCATCTGCGGCTTGCTGCGTGGCGGACCCAGCGGGTTGCGGGGCCGTGAACCAGCACGATCGCTATCGAGCCCCCGTGTACCACCCTCACAGCTCCACAGGGCCATCTGCATCAGCCTACCCCGCCAGCACACTGCCATCGTCTCTGGGATCGTTGCCCAGTTAGGCATCGCCAGTGACGTCCCCTCTCCCTTACACACGAGCATGTAAAGGCGAGCACCCTCCCCCTCCCCTCCAAGCAAGGCCTTCTTCCTGGGAGCGGCGGCATCGACGAGCTCGACGACTGGCCATGCACCCCTACGTCCGAGCAAGATCACCTCTGGGGTACAGCGTCTTCGCTGATGTCGTCCAGTCACTCCCCTGCACCCTTCGCACCTCGGCAGCATTCCGAACAACCATCCTCGCCACCACGGGGCCAACGCCCGGAAGCCCTCCAGCCCATCCTCGCCAGCGGAGTCTTCCCGCCCAAGCTTGGCGAGCATGTGAGGCGTCACCCCGTGTGGCCTTCCAGCCAGTCGCATCAAGCAGACTCCTCACCACCTCGTGCACGTGCCGCTGCCTCCGAGCACGATCACCTCTCAAGCTCTACGACATCCACAGTGCGGCAAGCACGTGGGCCTCACGGCAAGCATGGCACCCTGCCAGGTCTGGAGCGTGGAGCAGGCCGTATGGGGCGGGTTGGAGTGCAGGTGGGTGCAGACGGGGTTAGCGGGGCGGCCGCGAGGGTGGGGTCTTTGAAGCGGCTGGCGTTCACCCTTCGCACAGCAAGCAACACGTCACCTCTGTCTCCAGGAGGCCTGCCCAGTCGATCCTCGCCAGCAGTGTCCCTCCCCATCCCCGGCATCGCCACGGCCGTGTCCCTTTTGGTCACCACCTATAGTGCCGACAACTACCATGAGACCCCCTGTCGATTGCCGTTCCAAGCAAGGCCACCTCCGAGCACAAGTGCGGCCCCCTCCAGGCATGCCGACAGCCCTTCCAACACGACGGACCGACTGCCAGTCCCCATGCGGTCGTCCCCCCCGTCCCCAGCTCCCGCGCTCTCTCTCTCTCTCTCTCTCTCTCCATAACCCTCTCTCTCTCTCTATCATGTTCTCTCTCTTCTTCTCCCATGAAGCCAAGATGTATAAAAAAAAGACAGAGGCTATTATCTGAAAAAAATGTAGTAAAAAATGAGAGAAGTTATTTTTCTGAAAACAAAAAAAAGAGAAAGAAAGTAAAAAAAAGAAGGAGAGAAGTTTAAAAGGAAAAGATAAATTAAAAGATAATGAGAATAGAAAAGGGAGACCCGGGCATGAGTGGTACCGTCGCGATCGGTGCATTCTGAGGATCGTGAAAACGTAATTTTCTTTTTTTTGATATTTTTTTGAATTTCAAGATGTTTTATAAATATCCTATTTCTTTTTTCATTTCTTATTCTTCTTCGTCTTCCTCTTACGTGCGTCCCTCTCCCTCTCTCTCACCCATTCGACCACGGTGTGCTCCGTTCCAGTTGCAGACGGCGGCGGGGTGATGACGTGACGACGTGGGTGATGGTGAGGCGATCTCGTGGATGTGCGGCGAGCGTGGGAAGGGCGGGAAGGTGAGGTTTTCAACGGTGTTCTTCGTGGTATCGAGCTCGGATTGACGTCTCACCACGAATCGGAGGTAGGGTGACGATCCCTAGCTCATCGCCTTTCCATTTCCACGGTTTGTAGGCCGAGGCGAGGCCGAGAAGGGGTTCTTTTGTGTCGGGAAGGGTTGAGCATGCATCGGGGAGAGTTCACCCGATCCATCATTTTAAGCCACGATTCTACATTTTGGGGGCGTAGAATCATGCTAGGGGGCTTGGGGGTTCCTTTCCCTTCATTTCCCCCTCTGTGGGGATTGTATGGGACCGGAATGGGCGAAATTTGGCGGGTTCGCCATTTTCACGCGGATAAGGGTTGTGCAGTCGAACCAGGGCCCACACATCCCCATGTGCGGCATTGTGGGGACCGCACTATGGCTCAGAGTGCTGTGGGCTTGTGCAGCCTATCGTGGGACCGCACGTCCCCTATGAGCGGGCCCATGTCAACCGTCCATCCCCGAGTTTTTGATAGTTACTTGTGGTCGTTGCACAGTGCACTGGGGTGTGCGGCCAGGGCCTAGCCGCATAACCCTTCGTGAGGCCATGGGCTGGCCGCACGTCACTTGGCGCCGTTGCCTCGGCGCGCAGTGGGGCATGTGTGGCCGGTCCTGCCACCGCACATCCCCTGCACGGTCCAAGACCAACCGCGCATCCCGTGAGTTTCCGACCGTTATTTGTTACCGTTATGCAGTGTTTGGGGTGAGCGGCTAGGGTCTAGCCACATGTCCCCATGAGCGACCATGGTCTGGCCATTCATCTTCTGGTACCATTGGTGCGTGAGCGGCCCAGGTGGGACCTCCCATGCCTTGGAATGGTGGGATCCTAGCCACCCTTCCCCTGAGCGGCTAGTGTCTGACTGTTCATGTGTCTTACCATTGGGATAGATGGACGGCCAGGTTGGACCATCTTTCTCCCACTTATTTTTTTATTTTTAGTTATTGATATACCTATTTGTTTATTTTTTTGCACGGGGTGATATAGGCCCGCATCTCTTGGGTTCAGGTGCTAGCAGCTTCCACGGGTTACTGGACTTCCAGAGGGTGAGAGTGGAGGCGATGGGGTTCGGTCCCTTCCTCAGCATTGAGCCGGTATGCCCTGACTTGATCCTCATTCAGGTGTTGAGGGATAGATGGGATAGGGCTAGCTGGGCATTCTTGATGCCCTGGGGGCACATGGTGCTGAGCCTAGAGGACATTGCCAAGATCACAGGGTTGAGGGTAGACGGTGAGGCAGTGAGTGGGATGACCCTTCTAGACTACAGAGAGCCATCCCGGAGGCTCTTAGGCTTAGAGACAATGGCAGACACCCCAAGGGACTGTAGGATGATCTACAAGATTGACCTAACATGGGCCCTGGGGCTAGGAGATACTCGACAGAGGTCGGGTGAGTCGCTAGAGGAATTCACAGAGAGGCTGACCTCGAGGGTTAGGGCTGCTTATTGCCAGGACCCGACTCAGGGGGAGAGAGTGGACAGGGATCTCAGGAGGTTTCTATTTCTGATGCTCGGGAGACTTGTATTGGGGATGAAGGGGGATGATATCAACTGTAGATTCCTGAGCATCCTGGAGGACCTGGATAGAGTAGGGCGGTATGCCTGGGGAGCCACCCTACTGGCGCACTTGATAGCCGACCTATCTACAGGGACAGGTCATGATACGACTGTTAGTAGTTTCTCACCTTTTCTTCAGGTATGCATTTTCTCTCTCTCTTTTTGTGTCAATTTTAGTTAAATGCTTATGATCATGACTGTGATTATGCATGCGACTAATGAGTATGGATGCAGGTGTGGAGTCACCTCTACATGCCCATGGACTGAGTTAGACCCTGGCCTGGAGATGCAGACACTTTTCCACTAGCACGACGGTGGCTGCCGTGCTTGACTGGAGCGCCTCATGCCTACGAGTTGGGGGTCCTTAGGCGGGAGTTCCGAGACTACCCCCCTTCATTGGAACATGTATGAATATGATGCATTTGCTTTTATTTCCTACTTTATGAAGATATGATGATTTAATGATATGCATGCAGGTTGTATGGAGGCCATGCTTGGGGATGCCCGATGAGGGCCAACCTTGGGTCGTAGCAGGCCGACCTCGGTTTGGGCATGACCTTTGGGTTCACTACCTGAATGAGATTGAGCCGCTACGGCTTAGGTTGGCGATGAGGGCACTCAGCCTACACCAGGACTGGGTCAAGGCAGTGGAGCCATGCGGGATCAAGTGGAAGACCCGAGGACGGATGACTGCGACAGACTGGCAGTTGCGGTTCCCAGAGTATTTCGCGGACTAGCAGTGAGGTGGCATCCTAGTTATCTCCCATGCACCAGAAAGTTTGGTGTACTTACAGTGATACTGGGAGACATACGCCGACCGGCCTCAGATGAGGCCAAGAGGGGTATGCATGAATGCTTTTTAAACTTATGTGCTTTTAAGATATGTAACTAATGAATGACCCATGCAGGATGCATGGGATGCAGCGGCAGTGGACCTACATGTCCGTCTCCATAGTATGGAGACCCAGCTTGCGACCACGCGAGCTGACCTAGAGACCCTGGTGAGCATGCATTTGCTATATGCTATTAATTATTCCTAAATTTTTGTTGTTCAGCCACTGACAATCTCAATAAATGTAGCATGCCCTACAGGGGGCAAAAGTCAGAGGGGTAGGAGGTGCCTCTTCGAGCTCGAGGGACCCGACCACGGAGTTCATCTCGCTAGAAGTGCATCTTGCAGGAGCGGTTGCACGGGCCAAGGCGGCATAGCGTGACCTATCCGAGCGGGTAAGTATTCAAATGCCATTCATGTTTACTTCAAACATACAACATTATGCTTACGATGTGCTAAATAATGTAGGTTGCAGGGCTGTAGGAGGCGCTCACTCGGGCTGCTCTGGCCGGCACCAAGCTCGCGATCCGTGACCAGCAGGTTGTAAAGCTGGAGGAGGCCGAGAGGAGATGTCGTGAGATCGAGGCGCTGTCTTGGGACGTGGTAGAGCTACGGATCCTCCTCGAGGTTGAGAGGAGAGACCGACTCTGAGAGTGTGAGGAGTGGCTTGAGTAAGAGTGAGAGCTATCCAAGCTCAGACTCCGCCTTGGCGCAGTCGAGGAGCGTGCTAGAGCAGTAGAGGAGTGCTACCGGAGAGGCCGGGAGCAAGCATGGGCCAAGGGGCAACCCAGCACTTATTCTAGTACGAGCTACTTGGTGGGTTCCTCTACTCAGCAGAGGAACGAGGCAAGTGAGTGAGCGCGAGCTGAGAGATCGGCAGCCTCTCAGAGGTAGACGAGGCCCCCGCGGGTTCCTCCTAGAGACAGGGGTGAAGCGGAGAGCTGTGAACGACGAGAGGAGAGTGGTGGTGAGAGCTAGAGAGATTGTTATATACCACTTCCCTACTTTGGTAGATAGATATCTATGCATAGATTTTGATGTTACCTGAGTTGTTCTTTTGGTGTACTCTTGTGTGTTTGCACCATTCCTGTCCCTGTCTTCCACACTTAAGCAAACAAATTAGTTAATCTGCCCTGCTTGGCCCCTTGCTCAATAAGCAAGGGTATGTCTTTTTTGACCTTGACAAAGGGTCAAGTGGCCAAACCTTTAGTCAACTAAGGTAAAGAACGAAGAATAGAGGAAAATGTGACATATAGGCAAACAGATGCAAACTGGAAGTGAAGAGATGATCATACGAAATGCAAGCAAGCAAATGATGATGGAGAGTGGACAAGCAGGCATTCTGTGTGAAATGACATCCCAACAGAGGGTGTTTATTAATGAAATAGTGACTTCTGATCTGACGCTCATTAAAACCCCCTTTTTGTTTTTTTGTTTTTTATTTTTTTTACAGTGGACTTAGCATGGTATAGAGGTCCTAAAACCTTACACATTCCCAATCTTAAATTCATTAACCATTCTTAAATAACTTAACAAAGGGTCAATATGCTTTATAGTTTGTGCTTTCACTCATAGTCTCGTGCGGCCCATCCTCCTAAGTCTGTCTTTGCCAGCCTTCAAGCTTATGACCTACCACGGAGGGGGAATGGAAGAAGAAGTTAGGGAAGTTCATGCGGAGTTTCGGAAGACTGGAAAGCTTCCCTCCCGTACCCTATTGCCTGTTGGGGTTCGATTTTTGGCTTAGAGAAATTTTGTTGCCTTTTGCCCTTTTCGAGATGCATGCTTACGACCAGCGTTTTCCCTACGGGGACTTTACCCTCTTGACATATTTTTCCTTTGTATATAATTTTTTGCTTTTTCTTACAAAATAAAGTCTTAATTGCACTTGCGCTTTTGTAGCATATTATTCTCTTTTGGGCCCTGATTTCCACCTACTAGGGCAGCGGGTAGGTTTGGTGGTCTAACCCAGAGTCTCACTTCCCCCCTCGTGAACCGAAGAGAAGATAACGGGCAAAGTCTTTACACTCTTAGTTTGGGTAGAAGCAATATACAGAGAAGATTAGAAAGGAGGAAGAGGGGGAGAGATCGCCGTTGCAGACTGAAGAACTGTGGGTGGACTCCGAGACGAGTGCTCGCCGCTCCCGGTGGACACTCAGTGAGTGCTCGTCAGGTAGTAAAGTCCCCGGGAGGAGACGTAGTCGATCAGGGGCGGAGACTCTTCTCTTCTCTCTAAATCGCAAGGCTAGTCGCCTACTTCTCTGTAGTGTGCGCTTTAGTGGAATGAGCCACCGTCCCCTCTCTGTATATCTGTCATCCTTTTTATATGGGATTGTCCTGGAGTAGAGACTCATCCTGTAGCAGGGAAGGGCCGTTGTAGTAGAGTAACGTTCTCCCGCTACGATGGCGGGAGTTGCCCGTTGGAGGGCGACTTCTGCGGCGCAGGCCGGTGCTGGGGCGAGTCTCACGGCGCTCATAGAGCGTGCTCGCCCGTTATGGAGTAGGGACTGACGTCGTAGGGGCAACGGTCGGTCGTCAGAGGGTAATTCAGTGGCGACTACGCGTGGGCGGCGCTGTAGAATCTGAGGTCGCCCTTGGACTGGGCCTTCCCTTAGTGGGCTGAACACCCTAACCCATCCCGTCGGAGGGCCTGCCACGCCTTTCCCTTTGTGGGCCTGCCCTTATTGGGCTACTTTTGGGCCAAACTGATTTTACCCTCCTCACTTCCCCCCTTACTCTCAGTCACCGAGCACTTAGCTGGGGGCTGTGAGTAGGTCAATAGAGAGTATTCCTCGATTTCTCGTGTCCCAATGTTAGGCTCCTCGCATTGCGAGCGTCAAGGGTGTTGGGATCGGCTTGGCGCGCAAGGCGCTTTTGGCTGTGGCAGAAGCCATGCTGGTAATGATGATCCACGCCTTGTCGTATTCCGGGGGTCCCAGTCCCGAACGGTTACCTGGCACTCGTGCCAGGCGCCTTTTCACCTGCTCCGGGAGTGGTGGCATGGCCGGTCGTGGATGGTTATAAGGGAGACTTATGTGATTTGTCTACAGTCTCTTCCACGCCTGGTCGGTCGTCGCGCTTGCCGCTGTCGTCTTCTTCCTTCGCCTGGTGAGGATTTTCTCATTTCCCACGTCCTCTTTCTCTAGTAGCCATGTCTCATCGTAGGAAGTCCCTTCGGGCTACTTCCTCCTCGTCGGAGGGGACGTCCCACAGCCGGGGAGGTGCGCCTAGCACTTCCGGCGTCGGCCCGAGCAGGCCTGTGTTGCCAGATGTGGTGAGGGCAATGTTCTTGAAGACGTAGCAATCTGAGATAGTGTGACCCAACCTCTGGTGATACACACAGAAAAAAACCATCATCATGATTTGCATTTCATGGCATGCATTGTATTTCTTCATTTATGTCATTTTGCCTATTTGATAGGGCTTATCCCATTGACCAAAAATCAAGAAATTTTCTAACATGCTACAGGCAAGGTGTTAAGCCTAAAATAGATCTAATCTGTTTGTTGTTTAAGTGTGTACGTAGAGACAGGTCTACAGACGATTTGGAAATCTACATAGAGGCGATCTTTCTGAAACTGTTTTCATTCCATTAGCGGTCACAAGATGACCGTTTAATTCTCCTAGACTGTCTCTTTAAGGCCGCCTTTATTTCCCAGTCTCGTCACTCATGAGCCCACTGGCTCCTCTTTGCGCTCAGGGTCCGTGTCTAACCGTTATATCATTAAGCGGTCCTCTTCTAGCCGTTCTAAGTCCCTAATGGTCCCTCGATAGACCGTCTTCCTCCATGAGGGCCTTGATTTTGACCCCAATGTTCATCTTTTGAGTGGTCTAATTGAGGCCATCTTCGATAGACTGGCAGTCAGATTCTGACCGTCTGATTCATTCAGCGATCTTTTCTTAGACTACGTCCTTGTCCGAGAATCACCCCAATCCACAAAAATGCACAAAAGAGAAGGCCAAATTCAAATCCTATTCATCAAAGCATTCAAATCAAACACATCAAGATCGATCCATGGGTCCCTATACATCACAAATTAAAGAAAATCACCGAATCCTCAATCGGGCATCCCCGCGAGGATGAATCTCTCGCAACTCTCTCAGATAGGCCTGGTACTCCTCTTGAAGCTCTGTCACCTCTATTGGTAGGGTGCGCACCCTACTAATCTCCCACATGATCAAGGAACTCCTGACCACCTGATCATCCTCCTCTGTCCCAAGTCTCCTCGCCTGTAGTGCAGGAAGGTGGGGTAGTGCTGGAACTATAGTACGGGGGAGTCCAACTTGTAGGAAGCACCTGTGGGGGCTATACATTGCCAAGGTGGAGTTCCCCACTAGCCTCAAGTCAAGCCCAAGCCTCCTAGGAAGCCTGAGGGTGGTGCCCACAAGGAAAGATGGGCGCATCATGAACTGGTCCAGGGGCAGAGTGTTGATGTAGAGACGTGGTGCGGACACCCGAGCACTTGACCGGTCCGGTCCGGCGAGCCACCGGTACCGTACGAGGAGCACCACACGAGCCACCTCCCACCGTGAGCCCCCTCTCCTCTCCTCCCTTCGACCGGCGACGGCCGCGGTGAGCTCCCACCGACTGTAGACAGCACGGGGCGACGGCAGCGGTGGGGATGGTGTGGCGATCGAGGTGGCATAAAGATCGTGGGGTTTCGTGGAAGGAACGAGGGTTTTCAAGGCATTCTTCACGATTTCGGCATCGATTCGGCGGAGCGTTCGCTCCATTGAGGTAGGGTGACGTTCCCTAGCTCCCCACATTTCATTTCCATGGTTTCTAGCCCGTCGTGAGGCCGAGAGGGGTGTTTTTGAGCGGGTAAGGGTAAAACCATGATTTGGGGAGTGATCGCCCGATCTAGTGATTCACGGCATTTTTGACCAATCCGAGACTGTAGAATCATGCCTAGGGCTATTGGGGAGCTTCCCCATTGATTTCCCCCTCTCCCATTGAGGTATGGGGGTGTGGTCGGCGTTTTTGGGCTTAGTTCACCGTTTCACTGCTAGGACCATATAGCGGTCGTCCCAGTGGCCGTTATGGTCATAACGCGCCCAAGTAGGTGCGTTATGCTCCGTAGGTTTTGAGTCTGGCCTTCGTGGGTTTAACGGTCCCACGACTGACCGCTATGTTCCTCACAACGTCCCTATGTTGGTGCGTTATGGTTTCTGACCGTTAGTTTTTGACCGTTGGGGGTCTAGGTCACATAACGCGCCTAGGGAGGTCCGTTATGTCTATGACGCCCCAGGGAAGGTGCGTTATGCTTAACGCCCTTGCCTGTCACTTAGCACACCCGAGATAGTCTGTTAAGGTCTACAATGCCCCTAGAGGGGTGCGTTATAGTCTGTTTTCACCCCGTGACATAACGCACAATGGCTAGTCCGTTATGTACATAACGCCCCTAGAGGAGTGCATTATGTTCCCTTCCGCGGCTTCGGGCTTAACGCACCTGTGTTGGTTCGTTAAGCACTATAACGCCCCTGGGCAGGTGCGTTATAGTCTGGTTTTCGTTGGGAGTGACGGATGGCTAGGTTGGACCATCTTTCTCCCTCGCACGGCTGTGGCTTAGCCGTGCATCCATGAGTGGTCAATGATGGACCGTTCATCATCTGAGGCCTAGCCGGTGGTTTCTTCCGTGCCGATTCGAGTCCTGGGTGACTGGACCTCAATCCACGAGCTGACCCGTGGTCTAACTCACTACAAAAAAAAGTGGGATTACAGACTGATTTTTCAGATGGAAATTTATCCGTCTGAAAATCGCTGTAAGTCAGCGGAGCAAGCTATGATGCTCAGCGGTTGCAGAGGATCGGTTCCTCTGGTCAGCAAGCTGTGATTGCTCGGCGGTTGCGGAGGATTGGTTCCTCTGGACAGCAAGCTGTGGTGCTCAGTGATTGTAGGCAAGCTGTAATGCCCAGCAGTTTAAGCGGTGTATCAGCGTGAAGCCTCACTCTGGTTTGAGTGGGGGATAGACGTAGGTCTACAGACAGCAGACTGAACCATCTAAAATCCTCCGTGTACCGTGGTTTGATTGTCTACTTTGTTTTTGCTAGATGAATGCTTAGGGACGATCATTTACTTCTCATCATTCTGTCTAGTGAGGAATTTTGTTACACACTGTCTATTTGATTTCAGTGCTGAGAGTCATTTTGATATTGCTATTTAAATCATCAATCTGCTACTCAGTAACCATTTCTGTTAACTAAGTGAATCTGTTTAATTCCCCAACAATTCGCTAGTTATAAGTTTTTAATTGGGTGATTTTTTAAGGGGATTCATTCACCCCCCCTTCTTAATCCGAGCCTTGCACCCCAACAAGTTGTATCAAAGTGGGTTGCTGTGTCATCGGATCCGATGATCTGCAGTAGATCCTACCGCTTCCTTGGTGCATTTTAGAGCAGGTCTCTGATCGTTCTAGATCCAACGATCTGCAGAGGGTCCTGTCTCTTTGTGTTCGGTGTTTTGTTGTGCTGTTTTGGTGTCTCACTTTGCTACAGTCTAATTTCGGTGCATTTCTCATACACTACCCCTAGATCTACATTAGGTCAATTATTTTTCAATGGCTCATCCACCGATATTTAGTGGTAATGACTTTGATCTAAGGCTAAAATATTTGCATCGATATATAAGAGAAACCAATCCTGATCTATGGAAGGTAATTATTAATGGTCCACATAAATTATCGAAAGATAAATCTAAATGGACTAATAAAGATAGATTGAAAGAATCTGACAACGCTAGAGCGTTAGATCTGATGAAGACATCAATTGATAGAGCTCTAATTTCATGTGTCTCATCCTGTAGGTCTGCCAAGGAGATTCTGGACAAATTGAAGCTTACCAGGAATTGCAACATATGTCTGATGGTTGATAATGATGGATAGCAAGAAGAAAATGAAGAGGATGACGAAGATGAGGTACCTTCTAAAATTGACAATTACACTGTTGATGACTGGATTAGTGCTTACAATGATTTGCTTGAGTCTTATGAATAGTTAAGAAACGGGGGCAGGTGGTAAAGGTTAAAAGTATCTCCACGGTCTAGTCTATTGAAACCATTTCTAACAAAATACTGCCGACACTTTGGCCTAGCAACAAGCCAGTCATTTCTGTGATGGACCTTAATTTTCCATGGGCCTATGCGCCACGCAAGCCCGCCATCGCACCAATAAACATCAAGGTGAAACCCAAGATGAGAAACCCCAAGGGCTAGAACATGATATTAAAGCTAGGCTATCAGCCAGGCATGGGTCTCGGTGCTCAGTTGCAGGGGCGAACCAAGCCCATCCCAAGGGGCAGAAAGAAGATTAGAAGAGGCCTCGGCTACCGGGAGTCACCACTGTCTATTCTGGAAGATGCACTACCATTGACGTGGAACTATCGTCAACACTTCATAAAGGGGCCGTTACAGCCCGGTACCTTGAAGACGCCGCCGCGTCCTGATAAGAACGAAGATGCTGCCTGTGCAGTTTCTGGCCTGCCGTTGCCACCAAAGGGGCTGGTTGATAATATGGATGACTTTTGTGAAGATTTCACAAAGCTATTTTTATGAAGAAGATTGCTCAGTAAGACCGAAGGTTCAGACTGTGGAATGCTCGCACAAGGACCTAGCTTCAAGTCTGCGAGAATAGGGGTGCTCTCTTGTTACCTTGTCTTCGTCCCTTTCTCGTCTCATCTCTATCTTCCAAAAGCTGGATTTTGTTCCCCGTTCACCTCCTGTCATGGTTGGTCCTCTGCTATTTTCGTCTCGGCTTGAGATGCCGTCTGACTTTCTAATTGTCCAAACCTGTGATTGTGGGTGCTGCCCACCAATTGATTTCTCTAGTATGTGATTTTCCTCCTCTGATCCCTTCCTTGATATTTTCTGTCCGTCCATCTATCCTCTCACACTTCCTCCTCCTTCACCGTCCTCCCCGTCGTGTTTCGTGCTCTCCACTGATCTCGAAAAAAAATGCCAATTTTGAAACATAGATTTCAGTGGAGGATTATGCTGTGTTCTATCCATCCTCCTCCCAGGGGCATGAGGCCCCTGCTTCTTTTCCATTAGATTTCCTCTCTCCTAGGTTAGATGTAGGGTCCGTTGAGTCTAGGGAAGTAGAGTCTGTCGGGTCTAGTGAAGTAGGGTCTTGTCCTAGTGTGTCTAGTCCTTCCACGCTTGTGGCACGTCTGATGACGCGTCACTCCAAATCTATCCCTGATAGGTTCCTCCAATATCTTGCTCAGTGCTGTCATACCCTCCTTAGAGTTTTCTCTCCACCACTCGTTAGATGGATGCATAGGATCGATTGAGAACCGATCTACGTCAGTGGTTCTATTCTGGTAGTGTTAAGAGTTTCCTGACTATCCTACAGTAGTTCGATTCAATTCCGCACTAGTAGCTCCTGTAGGAAATTTTATTAGATGATTGATCTATTTACCCCCCTCTACATCCTTCATCAATTGGTATTCGAGCATACCAACTAGACTAACACCTCTGATTTACATATTTTAATAATAAAATTACCCGTTGCATCCAGTCCTCCATGGGGCAGCCAAAAGCTCGGAGTGTATGAGAGACGTGTTCTACCAGTACCCGTAATTACACATAGGACAAGTCACGGTGGGTCATTACAGTTTGCTTCAACATCTCCAGATTCTGCCATACCAGCTCATTCGATGATTGTAGATTGTGTAATGGCGTATCAGGGAGATGGAATTCCACCCAGTTGTCAATAGTGGCCCAAATATCATCGCTCTGCCTCGAGGACGATGATGGCTGGTCTGACACTACACCCGCACCATGACCAACTCCTTCAATTGGCACGGTTGAAGGAGAATCGATGATAATGGTCTCTCTCCCAACCTTTGCCTAAGGCGTTATAGCTTGAGCATCATGAGCAGGAAGTGGTTGCTCACTCTCTTCATCTATACTAGCCTCTGCCGGTGCCGCTTCATTGGCAAGTGCTAAAGTTGTGGAGACACTGACTGCTTCTTCTAAAATATTTCCCAACTCTGGCATGGTAATGTCTTCTTTGCCTTCAGGTGGCTCATAATCAATGCTAAGTTGTGGCTACTCCAGAGACATTTTTAGCTGGTTAGATCCCACAGTTACTCCCAGCATCTCGAATCTCATTGTCATAGCATAGTCTTTTGGGTATCTCAAAGTTATGGACCTCAAGATAGGCGAGAACACTGGTGGATCCATGCTGATAGGTCGAAGAGGTATCTTTACACTCACTACCGGCAGGGTCATCTCAGCTGGAACAATGGGGACCTTCAAGAGAAATATGCATAAAATGTCTTAGAAAGTTGATATAATGACTAATGAGAATGAGCAAAAGGCTAAAAGAAGCACTCTTACCTTAGCTGGTGTAAGGCACGTGTCTTAATGGATCCTTATTGGTATTGATTTGGGATTTATTCCATGAATTTAGGCTATTTTTATGAATTTTATGTGCTTTTTCTAGCATTTAATCCATTTAGTTAAAGAATTATAGAAATTAACACGAGTGTGAGCTTAGCGGGTGAGTCCGCTCGAGTGAAGCTACCAGTCCGTGAGTTACTTGCTTGCAAGGTTCGAGGGTCATTTGGTCGGTCCCTAGGTCGTTTCACATCAAATACCATAACACAAGCGACTAGTCAGGGTCACGTTTAACGACGCAAGTCCAGAGCCCCTAACCACGTGTGTACACACTGGCTATCGTCTAAGCCAGACCTCTAGCTAGTATTCCCCCTCCGAAGGACGCTACGGTTGATGAGGGGCCCATGAAACTAGCCTAAGAATCGTAAATCGAGAAAGTGCCCCGCTACAAGAGCCGTCACGCCGAAGCGTGCCGTAAGGCTACCACCAGTGGAGGCTCACAAGGCACAGAGACTCAAAACACGAGTGCGAAAGTACAGACAGGCAAGAGAGCACTATCACACGTACTTTGAAGCACCAATGGAAGCACAAGAAACTACCGACAGACTCAGGACAAGGCAACTAGACCTACTCACATAACGATCCTTGAGTCAGACGACTCAGAGGCAAGATCGTCACAAACAGTGGAACAAGCTGCCAATCGGTCTAAACCTAAGTCAAAGGAAACAACGCTCCGCAGGAAATGACTCATGGAGACCCGAGGGAACACCGAGAACCCTCAGCACACCAGGATATGTAAACCGAGGTAGGATGGAACCTTGAGTCATCCAGAAACATGGTCTCAAATTGGAATGTCGCTGAGACACACACAAGGTCACATGTCAACCCCTGGTCTCATCGGGTTGATCGAAACCTGA
This sequence comes from Amorphophallus titanum, assembly GCA_024336825.1. NCBI lineage: Eukaryota > Viridiplantae > Streptophyta > Magnoliopsida > Alismatales > Araceae > Amorphophallus > Amorphophallus titanum. The sequence continues at coordinate 1,449,236 of JANBPO010006516.1, forward strand.
CATGACATAAACACACAGACACACACACTACATGCACAAGCACTCTTAGCCCTCCCATCATGGTCACTACCCTCATAGGATGTCAACAGACACCCACGGGTCACGGGCAAACAACGAGATCAAGCCAAGACAAGCAAAAACTGGAGCAGTGGACAACGACAACACTCTGGGCAAAGTGAACCATTACTCAATCGCTAGGTGAACCCAGCAGTCAAGAGGCAGTCGCTACGCAACTGGAGACAACGACGCTGGCTGCTCTAGATTGAGTCGTTAGGGTACTGTCGTAGTCAAAGAAAAGACCACACCCAGTTACCTAAATCGATCTATCCAGAAACCACCGACACACAGACACCACCCTAAAACACAAACCTAAGACAAACAGACACACAAAATAGACATAGAACCAAACAATGGCCATCAGGGTTACAACAGGACTGTAATGCACCTCTATAGGGGCATTACACTGTAGGATCGGCCGACTGTGGAGGGGTGGATGTGGGTCGCCCCAGATTTTGGGGAGAGTTCGTGGCTGTGAGGGTTAGGTGGGCAGAGAGCCGTTGTGAGTGAGCCATGTGAGCGGCCTTTGGTGGGTCGGGTGGGGGTTGGAGTGTTGCTGGGCTCCTAGGACTATGGCTAGCCTTATAGGAGGGAGAGGGTTGGGGTGCATAGATATTTCTAAGATTGGCACTCATTTCATCCCAAGAGTCGATGGGCTCTTGCCTTTTGACCTCTCTTAATCCCACTATGTTCCGTCACTCATCCCGACCTTGGCGCGAGAGCAAACTCTTGGCATAGTTGACTTGCATTGGCCCAGACATGGTGAACCTTGCAAAGTGTTGATCTATGGAGTTCTCCCACTCTAGATGTGTACTAGGGCGGGTTCTGTCAAACACAAAGGCCTCTAATGGGTCTAAGGTAGACGAATATGCCAAGTATGAGGTGGCCATGATGGTGGACAAGGGTGATGCACCGGGTGACTCTATGTGTAAATGCGCCCTAGGACCAACTTGTAGAGACAAGTTGTGAACTTGCTTTGATACCAATTGATGTGAGATGATCTAGGGAAAAAGGGCGATGAGCCCAAATGGACGTCCAAATCGTGAATACAAGATGGCAAAGGGTACGAGGCGAAGGACGAGCCCGAAGGCTTCCTCGACTCTAAAAAGGCTGCTTTCCAGACCGGCCTAACTGATCCTTCCGGTGATGTCTTTTGATTTACCACTTCACTGCCAAGGACTCACGCTAAGGGGGGGTTGATACTAGAGCCTAGGACCTAGACTCGCAAGCAACGCAACGGACTCGGCGAATCCACACAAGCGAGCTCAACCACGTAGCGCACACTAGTGCCCATAGGTAATCCGACGATGGTGGGAAGGGTCTGAGGTGAGACCACATAGTTCCGGGCGTTTGGCTAGCTTAGGATGGACCCCAAGGGGCCTGGGATGCCCAATTCAATGGGCGGCCAGCACGCTGATGGCGTGGGCTGTAGGGTCGCTCTCTCAGCTCACTCCGCGGTGATCACTCAATTTGATGATAATTCGAGACCAGACACTCTCTCACCACTCGACGGAGCTAAGAGGTAATACTAATTAAGCAAGATAAATCAGCAATGAGAGGGGGCCAGAAGTTCACCTGATCGGCGTGAAGATGCCAACCCCGACCGGAGACGAGGCGAGTGGGGAAGCGTGGATCTACCCCACACACTGTCACTACAACAAGCGTCAAGAGGATAACACTTGGCATAAGTACCAGAAGCCCGAGCGAAAGCTGTTCGGAGCATCTCCTGAAGAAATCAATAACAAAAGAAGATAGCTATTGATCTGATACATAGTTGTCACTGAATATCCAGGGGGAACCACATAATCAATAGTTCCATCGACGCTAAAGAGCCTTTATTGGCCACTAGGCCTCCCGTGTCAAATACGGGTCCAAATCCTGCTAGAGAATGAAAAGAACAAGCCCTATCGAGTTGTCTACACCCTCTGCTCCTTTCTACTCATCAAGCCAACAAATAAGTGCCTTTCGGATTCTAATGACCCGCCTTTGCATCCCTGGTTCCACAGGAATTCATGGTGCCTTGCCACCCTCCCATCCTACAGGGGTACTCCCCACTTATCCCACTGGGACTGACCCCCTACTCTTAAGCTGGGACCTATGTCCCCGGCCAATGCATTCTTACTGTCTTCTGACATTCGTCCAACAACGATTCAAATACACTATGAGACGCCATATTTCTCTCATGAGACTTTCCTACCACTACCGGCTTGAACCCTTTTCCCATTGTAGGCCCAATAAAATCTCCATTTCCTTGACATAAGGCACTCTGCCCCTGTCAAGCTCAATATTTTATCCATCAGTCCCGTCGGGCTGTGTCTATAAAGCCTTTTCCTTGGCCGGAAGCACTCCACCCTAGCAGAACTCAAAAATTACCTTCTGTCCCATCGGGCTGGGTCTACAAAATCTTTTCCTTGGCTTGAGGTGCTCCGCCCTCGCAGAGCTCGAAAATAACGTTTGTCCCACTGGGCAGGGTTCATAAAACCCTTTTCCTTTGGACCAAGGCACTCCACCCTTGCTGAGCCCCAAAATTACCTTTTGCCCTACTACGCTAGGTTCATAAAGTCTTTTCTTGGCTTGAGGCACTCCGCCCTCGTCTAGTTCAAACACTTCCCCTAGCCTCACAGAACTGGGCCTATCAACCCCCTTCTTTCCAGCTTGAGGCACCCCATTTTGGCCAGGACTTTGGGATGCTATCCCGTAGCCCATCCGGCATAATAAACAACCAACTTCATCAATAGTCTCACCAAATAAATATCACATACCATAGATGAGTCTGCGCCAGGGAGATAAAAAAAAGATAAAAAAAGAAATAAATAAAATAAGAAATAAATAAACAATGATGAAGAAATGAAAATGCTGATTAAAAAAAACCTTAATGAATCAATAAACCCCAACCCTGGATGCTGAGAGACACGTCTCAGTTCTTTGTCCAGACTTGCGAGATACCACATCTTCTGGAATGCTTCCTTTTCTTTACGCTGCTGGCCGGAAGGGATGTGCTGCTTCTGAAAGATCTTGGCCATCCGATTTGTTGTGAATGCTAGCTCCTAGACGGGGACCAACGGGTTGTCCATGTCTTCGGGCAAATGACAATCAGTGTCTTCCCGGGTAGGATGCTCCTTAGTTGTGTAAAACAAGCTATTGGGGCCATCTATCTGTGCCACCTCCAAAGCTTTGAAAGGTTCAGTGGTGACATTATCAAGGCCAAGAACTGGCTTGGTAAGGCCTTCTGGGATTCCAATGTGGTCGTGCTACTGATCGACCAGGACTTCATCGGCTCCGGGGTATATGGCGGGAGGTGTTATCCTGCCCACGTCTCCGGTGATGGTGATGTGAGAAATCATCTTAGGTTTGATATACTCACACGGCAGTGGTGGAAACCAGTCATTGCCAGAGGTGCTTTTCAATGCCACGGTAGGGGTCTTGGCTTCAGAGGTCTTTGGTGACTGTTCTACCTATAAATGAGCGTCTGCCAGGTGACACTCGAACACTTCGAATGGGTGGAGGTCAGCAAATATTCTCCCCCCTTTCACTTCAAGACTGTATTTGATGCACTGGTGGAGCGTGAGGGGCACCACCATGGTCTCATGTAGCCATGGACGGCCGAGCAGCGCCTTATATGAGGTGCGGGAGTCAATGACATGAAACTGCACCCTTGTAGTGAAGTCTGTCAGGATGAGTGTGAATTTTGCTACTCCCAGCGATACTTCACACTTTTGGTTGAAGCCGGCAATATGCATATCTCTGACCTTTTCGAGATGCACGTTGAAGTAGCGCCTCTGATATATTCTGTATGGCAAGATGTTGATAGCTGCACCGGGATCGACCAGGATCCTATTCAGCTCCCGTCCATTTAGATGTCCTTTCATGTACAATGGCCTGTTGTGGCTGATAGTAGGGAGTGGCATGTCCTCTTGAGTGAAGGTGTCACGCCCCGAATCGATAGTAGCGGAACGTGTCGTTTGCTCAGAACATGACAGTTAAATAGTCGAGTCGATCAGAGAAAAATATAATTTGACGCATATAATTAAAAAAATAAAATTTCATTTCAAATATAAGTTTATTACAATTTGGACCCAAAATAAATAAAGACTCAATAAAGGAAAAATTATAATGAGAAGTTGACTAGCGTGAGGCCCTCTTCTTCTAGCCGGCTGGAAGATGAGGAGGTTTGAATCCACATCGTACCCCGATTCTCAAGCACGATCACGTCTTCATTTTCCAAGGTACACGGCATCGTTTCTTCCATCTCTTCATCCTTTCGGCGTTGTTGGAACCTTGGTGGCGATCATGGTATGTGTTTCTATATTTCCATCGCCCTTTTCTTTGTTTATATTGTTACATGTTCATGCATGCATATTAATTTAAGGGGGCGGGGTAGAACCATTAATCCATTTACAATTTTTTGGTGATCACGGTGGGACCTCTAGTGCCTATCACGTTTGTTTTCATGCTCTTTTGTAAATTGGGTGTGTGCATGTCCTTGTTTAGGTAATATTTTCCACATTTTCCCACTGATTTGGGCATTTTAAGGGCTCTGGTAGCCTTGTGGTCCTCTGGTAGACCGCAAGGGGGCGAGAAACGGTCGTTTGGTAGACCACTTGTGGATTCTGGCAGTTCTGCGTACGTGCTCACAGGGCCCTGTTCGTTCAGGCATAACTTTCACTACCGGGGTCCGATTGTGCTGATTTTTATTCCATTGGATAGACATTTGTATTGTCTTTCTATCCATATACTATTTGCATTATTTAGGTCACATTTGCATAGTCTAATATTGTCATCATTTTTGAGTTTTTTGCATAAAGTTTGCAGGTAGGCTCAGGGACAGGTTCACAGGTACGACTTTGATTGATGATTTTATTATCTTCCCGACGTCTGATTGCGTTGATTTTTATTCCATTGGGTAGTCCTTTGTATTATCTTTCCATCCATAATTTATTTGCATCATTTGGGTCACATTTGCTTAGTTTAATATTGTCATCATTTTAGCATTTTTGTGCATAAAATCTGCATGCGGTCTACGCACAGGCCCACAGGGGCAACTTTCTTGGACGATTTAATTGACCTCCTGAGGTCAGATTGTCTTGTTCTTGGGCCCGTTCTGTAGCCCTTTTGTATTGTCTTTCTATCCATATCTTATTTGCGTTATTTGAGTGACGTTTGCATATTTCAATTGTGTCATCATTTTTGAGTTTTGTGCATAAAATCTGCATGCAAGTTCAGGGGCAGATTCACAGGTACATTTTGCATTGATGATTTCTTTGCCTTCCGGGTTTCGATTGTGTTGGTTCCTACTCCTCCCTTATTGTCCTTCATATTATCTTCGTTTTCATATATTGTTTGTATCCATATCATTGTGTTTGCATAATTAAATCTTACTTTCATTTTTCACTTTTATGCTAGATTTTTGCATGCACCCCGGTGCACATAGGATCATGCATATTTACATATTGTAGTTACATTCTCCCTTGGTAAGTGATCCTCTCGCTCCCATATTCCTTGGGCTCGACTAGGTGATCTTATCCAGGACCTCCGTAAGTCTCTGCTAGCCGTGGATTCCCACACGGATGTCGCACCGGTTGTACCTTTCTACCTCGTAATTTCGCATTTTGCATACGTTGTTAGAGAGTTAACCACATATTAACCTAAAGTCTGGACCTTCTTCCTATAGGGCATTTATGTCTTGAGAGAATTATGCTTAATTTAAGTCATTAAAAGGCCCACCGAAACTTTAGAAAAATAAAAATTAAACGATCATATCAACTTGTTTGATCTTGGTTGAACCCTCTCACACCCATATTGTTTGTTTGGGCTTGTCCAGGCCCATTTGTGGTGTTTTTGTGTTGCATCCCCCATCATTCATATAGGCTTTGTTGTTAGGCCCATTTAGGTTAGTCAATTCTGTGTGTCCATTTATCTAGTCTCATTGTCCTACATTTCTTTTCTTTTTTTTCCTTTACATTATTGAGTCAGTCCCCCTCTTTGATTCTCGAGCCCTTACTTCCCTCATTATATTCCCTAGATTTTTCATGTATAAAGTCTCCATTTGACCTCATGGAGCGTCATTTCTCTCTATATATTACCCTTCTCCTTCCCCGTCCTCCTATTCCCGTGTGGATTCCTCTTCCCACGCCGGCACATCTTCTCGTGGCCCTTCCGACCTCCAAGCAAATCTCATGGCCCACCTATCATCTCTTGCTTACCAAACGGCCCCGGTCCATGCCCAAAAATTCATTGCTAATCCTAATAGACTCGTTCCGGCGGCTAAGGTAAACATGGGGCCCCGGGGCCTCTCCTTCATCTCTTCAGGATTTGGACAGCTTGCCTCAATCGGTGAGCAACTAACTCTGTCTTGGATCTTCAGGAAGAGATGGTACCCCTCAAAGCACCTACGGCTAGGGCCCGCAAATTAATCTCTGAGTGGAGGGAACCCCTCAGCCCCGCTGCGGTAGATTGGCTGAAGTCCCTCTGGGGATCAGATGCAGAGTTCTTGGATTTTTTCATGCAAGCAGGGGCCAGCCTGAAGCTCGCGGTTCCCCTTCCGCCTCTCCAGAGGCTTGCCACGCCGGAGGAAACTCGGTTCCTACAGGAGACCCTAGCGAGCGTCGTCGTTCCCCGAGGGGAAAAAGCACATGCATAGGGAACCGTTAGCCCCCCGACAGTAACATCTGATCTAGCTTTATTCGGCGCCCTTCCTCCAACCGAGGGCAAGATCCATTCCCTGTCGAGCTGCGAGGCGACGATGGGTCTGAGCTTCATTGGGGAAGTGCAGAAGGACATGGGCCCATCGGCCATGGCAGAGACGGAGCGACCCCTCACAATAGCGGGACCAGGCGATCAGGCCACGATCCTGCCTGTTCCGCTGGCGGTGGCCAGCCAGGAGTTGTCTGTTGAGGTTGGGGGCTTGGGTGACCTGGCTTCCCCTCTTCCGTCCTCCTTGGCCGTGGTGGATGCGGGTCTGTGGATGGCCGTGGACAGCGGGGTCGAGTTTGACCTTCTGGCAATGCCTTCAGTTGGTCATCCCATGTCAGACGCACCAGTCAGGCAGATGCTGCTGGTGCTGTGATCAATCATTTTTGCTGACCCCTCCCTCACCTACCGAGGGATGCATACCGTAGTGATACAGCTGACCGGGGCATTGCAAGTGCTGGGCTGCCCACTAGAAGAGTGGTCACGGCGGGTCTTATTATTGCTGAAGTATGTAAACCATTGCGAGTTCCTTGAGGCTTGAGCTCCCAATGAATTTACAGCTATCAGCGCCCAAAAGGATGAGTACCTATAGGCTATGGAGGCATAGAGGGATCACAAGGAGCAGTGTCAAAGGGTCTTCGACGAGTGCCATCACGGTGTCTGTACCCTCGAGAGCAAAATAGAGAAGCTCAAGGGTTATCTTGCTGGGGCGGAGTCTGAGCATGCTGAGGCTGTGGCGACTATGACGAAAGAGGCCAAGGAGCTGGCCGTAGTGGAGGTCGAGGTAGCCTCCATGACGACCGAGCTGGCATGCCTTGAGGGACAGGAGAACTGGCTACGTGACATGGCAAACTTCCCCTGCGTGGGGATTCTTCCTCTTGAGGAGATCTTTCAGGGGATAGACTGAGCATTCTCCCCCCCTTTTTTTCTTTTCTCCTTTCCTCGAAAATAGACGAAAGGACAAGGAGGAAACTGACAACACGACACACCCTACCGACAGAAAAAGACAACTGAATGAGACAGAAATCGATACCTTGAAAATAGAATGCTGACTTTTCGTATGGCATGAAGTAGACTCGTTTGAGATGGCAGTCAACCACGGCGCGATAAAGTTCCAGCCAATCCATACCAAGAATTGTGTCATAGTCAGCCAACTGTAAAGCATAAAGCCTCATTGGTAGTTTCCGACCACTGATCATAACCGGAGAATTTTCCAAGCATAGAGGAGTAGACATGTAATCGCCAGACGACAACTACACGACCATCTCATAGGACACTTCATTCACTGACTTTTTGATACGCGTAATAAAATCTTCGGAGATAAAAGAATGGGTCGCACAAGAATCGATAAGAACATGCGCTGAGTGATCATAAATCGAAACCGTACCTTCGATCAGATTAGATGCCAATGCTTCCGCACGAGTGATGTGTGTAACTCTGGCTCTCGGCGGATGGGTAGCTGCAGACGACTGCTGAGAACGAGCAGGAACTGGTGGTTGAAACGGTTGAGATTGAGGCGGTAGAGGAAGACGGAATTGCAGTTGCTGTGACTGAGAAGTCTGTGAGAACTGCACCGTCTGCAGCCTCAATAGATAGTTTCGGGAAATGTGCCCCAGCTGATCATAGTGATAACAAACAATCGGCAAAGAGCATGGCACACCCAGATGACTGCCACCACACCTAGAACATAACCTCGACTAAAAAGCAACGAAATCGTGACGTGGTCGAACGGAAAAAATGGACTGCTGACTTGGATCAGAAAATGCCAGCTGATCAAACCTCTTCCTCTTCTTCTTAAATCGGAAACCTCTGCCCTGAGATTGTGAGAAGGAAGCACCATCGATAGCAGATGAAGTGGGAGAAACTCCTGAAACAGATGACTGGTGGGGCGGTTGATGCTACACGGATGACAGAACCATCCCAGTCTGAGAAAGTCCTCGAGTCCTCACCAACTCTAACTCTAGCGCGACGGCGGCTTGATATGCAGAATCCAACTCAGTCACACGGGTAGCGAACAGCGGTAGGCTCAATTCTGCTTTCAGTCCGCGCAGAAACTACTGAGTCCTCACAGTCTCATCGTCAAAGATGTAGGGTGCATACTGGCCCAACTCAATGAACTTATCTCGATATTGCAGCACTGACATCTCACCCTGTGTCAGCTCCAGAAATTGATACATCTTTAAGTGAACCTATCATGCAATGCCATGTAGACTTTAATGGACCTAAGAGGGCCGGCCATTCCAGTGACACAAGAAGGTTCAATGGCTAGCCCAACTTGGGTACCTTCCATACCCAATTCAACCCTTTTGGAAATCTAAAAACCAGACCTCAACCTAACTCACACTCCATGAAATTCGTGAAATCTGATTGTCGCACATGCAACCAACTGGGACAGACCAACAACCAGTGCTGGTTTAATCATAGAATGAAGGTTTTTAAGCAAGTTTGGATTTCAAAGAATTTATTGCATAAGTTGGACTGTGATTGTGGACCCAAGTTTGGTTGGGTTCCAAAGACTTCTGCTTAATGTCTTCCCTGTAGGATTGTCAAACAGTCCATCACAACCAATGGTACTTGGACAGCGACTGCTCATGACACATGACGGGACACAAGAAGAAATTCAGCCACTTAATCAAGAAGGAAGGAGGCCAAGTGAGGTTTGGAGGCAAGGATAAGAGAAAAGTAATTGGCACTGGCACCATGGGTAAGAATTCCTCCAACTCTATTGAAAATGTGATGCTTGTTGAAGGCCTTGAGCACAATCTGCTTAGCATAACCCAGCTATGCGACAAAGGCCATAAGGTAATGTTTGATGCTAGTGAATGCAGAATCCTTGAGAAAAACTTTGAATCTATGCTCTTTATAGATCATAGAGTTAATAATGTTTATATGGTAGACCTTGATGCTTCTAATTTTGAAAGCTTGTGCTTGACTGCCAACCAGCCCAGTAATGCAGGCCTGTGGCACCGATGGTTAGGACATGTCAGCTATGGCACTCTACATAAACTGTCCAAACATGGGATGGTTAAAGGTTTGCCGAAATTGGCCTACACAAAGGTTGACCAAGTTTGTGAAGCTTGCTCTCTCTATAAGCAAACTAGAAAATCTTTCAAATTTAGAAGTGAGGATTTGTCATCCTTGCCTTTTGAATTTCTGCATATGGACTTGTTCGATCCAACAAGAATAGATAGCATTAATGGGAAAAGGTTTGGATATGTGATAATTGATGATTTCTCATGCTTTACATGGATCTTCTTCCTTACTAACAAGAATGGTGCCTTTCTTGTGTTTCAGAAATTTTTTAGAAAAGTAAAGCAAGAATGTAAGTTCAAAATCTCCACCATCATATCTGATAATGGATGAAAATTTAAAAATTCATCATTTTCTAAACTATGTGATCAAGAAGGCCTAACACATAGATCCTCACTAGGAGCCATAAGAGTAGATGGAGGGACCGATTTTGGCTATGGAGGCCTTAGAAGAACCAAGGGCGCTCTTGCCCCGATTGAGCATTCGAAGAGACATTAGATTCTTGCAATGGTGGTAAATGGGGATTGATCAAGGTGAGAGAACCATGGGTAGCAACTGAGGATTGGCTAGGAGGTGAAATCAAGGTCCAGGACCGAGGTTCCTGGGAGAACATGTTGATGTCCGCCGATGGCTCGTTGGCTTCTACTTTGAATTTCCCATAGCACCCAGGAAAATCTTCGACGCTCCACATTTGTGTCCTATTGAGCACACGGGGTTCCATTCCAATCACGGTGTTCACATGCTCATTCTACCTTGAGCTTAAAGGATCCTTGTTTGGTTGATGAGTGGGTAATGGGTTTTCACAATGTCGAGGTCTCGATTGGGTTTCTTGAGGTTGGCAATGGCTAGCTTAACGTCGGACCAATTAATTTTCCCCCCGTCATTCATGTCATTTACCTAGTCCCAGAATTGAAAGTAATTGCAAATGTCATGTCCGGGGGCTCGATGATACGGATAATATTTGGATGTGTCGGCATTGGGGTGGACCCAATCCCTTTGAGGGGGAAGCTGGATGGCTTGAGAAGACATGAGGGCAATGACTATGTCACCAAGAGTTTCGGGCAATGGAGGATAAGAAGCTCTCTTCGGTCGGTGCGGTTGTAGTTCTGAGGTGGTGGGACATTGGCATATGGCATCGGACTGCCTTGACCTTGATTAGGACCAGCTTGATTGGGATGTGGAGCCTGACGATTATTGGGCCTAAAGGGTGGGCCAACGGTATTGACCTATTCATTCACTGTGACACCTTCAGTTGTGGGGATGACAGGAGCCTTCCGACCTCTTGCGCGAGACTCAAAGAAAGGAGGTAAGGTTGAATCCTTCATCTGGGCTTGGACAATTTGAGCTCGCTTATAGAGTTGAGGGAACGTGTGGAGCTCGCTAAGCATTAGGATGGCGCTGAGTTGAGGAGTAGCATTATTCACCAGCATGGTGACGGCCTGAGACTCGAGTACGGGGACCTCCATCCTGGAAACCATGATTCTCCAACAGTTGAAAAACTGAATGAAGTCCTCATCAGACTTCATCTTCTCCATGACCAAATCAAATAGGGTGGGAGCAATTGAGGACATGTGGCCAAAGTGAGCGAGGAATCGCTCAGAGACTATGTCGAAATTTAGGAGATCAATGGGTTCCAACGGAGGTTCGGCCCCGTTATGTATCACGATGGAGCATGGTGCAAGATTGGCACACTTGCTGGTCCATGCATCATTTTAGGGCAAACTTGGTTGGAAGAGAGGAGAGCAACCATCGACCCAGACAGGAGGACCTGCACATTACACCCACCTAACCTGCCCGATGAGTTCTTCTTCCATGACGGCATTCAGCCGACCACCTCCGTGTTATCAGCCACCCGCCCCCAACGGTCCGCTCCGCCATTGGGCTCACGCCTGCCACCACTCCCGGGGCCCGCCCCTGTAGCCCCCTGTAGTGGGATCGGTCATCTCTCCGACCAGTGTCCTTCATGTTCCCCTATTATAGAGGACACACATTAGGAGGATGCCCCACCTGGGCTTATTCCAGTGAGTTACGAGGCTGATCAGGAGTTGGCCAAGGAGTACCTTGCTGAGGTTGAGGGGTTAGAGAGCAATCCAATAGAGCACCTAGTGGGCCAGGGTGAGGCGCCAGTCAGTGACTCATTCTGTTAGTCACCCCAGCCCCACCGGTCATCCCCGTGCGACCAGTTGCCATTACTTTACCCACCGACCCGGTGCCATCTGACGACCCGTCGCAGCTAGTCCTCCCTATATCACCGGTCATCCCAGAGCTGTCTGTCCCGTCTACCTTGTCCACAGTGGATGTGCCATCCGACGACCCCAAGCAGTCAGCCGTCCCTCTTTTGCCCCTCTCTCCTCTGGTAGTGCAGCCGCTTGTAACTATCGTACCACTATTGATGCCCTATGTTGATGAGGTATGGCCTGATTTCTGCCACGCGTACGAGAGATAGCATCCGAACTTTCCTTTTTCCATGCTCCACACCAGACGTCCGAATTACCTTCCCGACACCCTCCTCCTGATCCTCCCGCACTTCTGTACCCGAGGACGAGTCTTCTAGAATCGGAGGTGGTTGACGAGACTTGAGACTCACGACATTAAGTTGTGGGTCAGTGTGGACGCACTAAAAGATTCATTTGATATTCTGTTCGTTTGTTAGGGTGTTTATTTGTCTATTTAGTGTGAGGGCGTGCCAGTCACCGAGGTGACGATTTATTCAGATTTCATGAAAATTTATGGTGCGCTCGATCTGACTTCGTCAGGTGATTGTGTGGTTCGGGTCGGGACCAAATCCCGTCGTGCCATAAAGGCCACGACGTCATTTACATCCCCCATACGAGGGAACACCCTTGATTAATTGCCAAAATTAGGGGCCCCTCTTAGATCATCTTCGTTGCAACTTCTTCATATCTAATCCTCAAATGATCTAAGCTTTTATGCTAAATTTTTTTAAGAGGAGAACTATTCAACCCCTCCCCTTCTAGCTCACCTACAGCACACACTTACCACGTAACTTTCACGACTCCCCTTGTTGAGGTGCGACACCGAGGCTCCGTTATTGCTACGCTCGAGTGCTGCTTCCGAGTCTGTCCACCCAGATCTCATCTCCCAATCACGAACCTCCCACAGTCATCTCCTCTTCAGATATGAAGCTGGTGATTTTACAAGAGGAAGATCTGCGAGTCAGGAACGATCCGGCTCCGAGTTTGCATCAATAGGAGCTCGAGATCACTAGCAACAATTCCGACGGTGAAGCTACGCATCGTTGCCTGTTCCTGCGAGCCAGATCCACTACTCCCTGACACGAAAATCCCCCAGATCTGCTCTCAACCCCGTTGGATTTGAAATATGGAGAGGTCATACCTCTCCCTACCTTCTTCGCAATGCCACCAACCTCGCATCGTTCGAAGATCCGTGCTGATCGTGGCGAATATTTTCATGGGACTGCGCCGACCACCCTATGTAGATCCAATCCAGAACTAGAAGCAAATTGCAGAAGCTGCCGCGTCTCCCTCCTTTCATATCTGACCAAGCCCTTTGGTCTGGGTCTTCCTCTAGACATCTCCGATGATCTGCAATAAACAGCGATCCATTCCGACACCAGGAACTATTTTTCCCATAATTCTTTGTCTACCTGTGTAGTTTTGTACGAGTAGAACTAGAGGCCTAGTGCAGTTGCTTTCAGGCCCAGATCTGACCAGATATGATCGCACCACTTTGTCGAGGCGTTCTTCATCCAGTCATCGACATTCTCCAACAAACGGTACCCTGATCGGACATCGGATCTAGCCATACCAACCTCTAGAACTTTACTGCACCAGGTGACCAGTGTGGGCAGAACCACTCAACTTCCAATCGGCTCACCCAATCGGCCCCGACTCGCCTCCCTCGTCTCCTACGAGTGCGGCCCGTCAAATCGAGCTCCAGCACCTCTAAAATTCATACTTGTAGCCTATTATCTCCCTGCGTAGAGTGGGCCATGTTTCTAAAATTGTAATAATTACTCATTTATGTGTATCGGGATTGTTCGGATTCGGTTGGAGTTTTCGTCCCCACGCGCTAGTCGTGGGGGTACGCGCACGTTCCTTACACTCGCATTTGCATATCTTGTATGCTAAATTACAATGATATGACTCAAATAAAAATTACATATGACTCAAAAATAAATAACTAGACCATGTCGGATGCATCCGAGGTGAGGAGATGGCCACGAGTGCTGGAATGGATGGTGATGACCTCATCATTATTCGTTAGCAAGAAGGTAATACTAACGCAAAGGATGAATTTCCACCGATTCGGACGTAAGGTCCATCGGGGATGTTGCATAACAGTCGACTAGGACATGAAGTCTTGCACCGAAAAGGGATTTATTCATTAGCAAGAAGGTAATGCTAACGCAAAGGAAGAATTGCCACCAATTCAGACGTAAGGTCCAACGGGGATGTTGCATAACAGTCAGCTAGGACACAAAGTCTTGCGCCGTAGAGGGGTTTATTCGTCAGCAAGAAGGTAATGTTAACGCAAAGGAAGAGATTTTATGCCGATTCAGACGTAAGGCCCATGATGGCAATGTCGTACGTATTATTATTATATATTTTTTAGAGCTCGGTCAAGGCGGAGTGCCACTAGACCAAGGTGGGTAGAGCTCGATCGGGGTGGAGTGCCACTAGACCAAGGTGAGTAGAGCTCGACTAGGGCGGAGTTCCACTAGACCAAGGTAGGTAGAGTTCGGCCAGGGTGGAGTGCCATTGGACCAAGGTGCATTTTGGTCATTCTGGGAATGCCAGTTGAGCTGTGTGGTACAGCTTCATATGTTTTCCATTAAGGGGAGAGAACTAGACGGCTCCTTTGTGGTCTACAAGGACGTAGGCACCCCCTTTGTATACTCGATGGATGACATACGGTCCAACCCAGTTTTCGACCAACTTCCCCTTGGGGTTAGAGGCCATTACTTCTCTTCTTTTGACCATCACTAAGTCTCCTTTCTTGAATTCTCGTCTCTTGACCAGCTTGTCGAAAGCACAGGCCATGTGAGCTTGGTAGAGTTGGATATTTTGTTACACGCGAAGATGCTTTCCTTCAAGCTCAGCGAGCTCCTCCAATCTTCTTTCTATGTCAGTTTGTTTATTGCTAGCCAAACCATGCTGGATGGCGACTCGTAGCGAACGGACTTCCAATTCAATCGGCACCACAGCTTTCGACCCGTATACGAGGGAGAATGGTGAGCAGTCGGTTGGGATTTTATAGACTGTACGATAGGCCCAAAGTGCTTCGTACATCCTTTCTTCCCAGTCATTTTTATTAGACTTGACAGTCTTTGCCAGTAGTGTGCACAGTATTTTATTGAAGACTTCTGTTACTTTTTGTCAGTTTTTCAGTCAGCATAGCATCTATTTCCTCTCTTCCTCCACATTCTTTCTCCCTTATAACACATCCATATACATCCTCCTATTGATTTCATGCCCCACAGGGGTTAAAAAATTCCCAACCCCCAGGTATTAGCCCCTTTCTTTTATGCATATAGATCATAGTTGGTTTATGGATATTGCACACCCCCGGGTCTAATTGGGTTGTTTCTTTGTGTTCTACACTCTTTTGCAGGTTCACGGTACTCACTATACGAGGCCCTTCCCCTCTGGCCGGCCAGAAGGGAGGGAGGATCAAGTTCTCACGTTTCATTATCTGGGTGTTTATAGCGGTCATACAGGGACCGTTTCCAGAGGTAGTGGCCACAAAAGAACCATCTCACCTCAGTAGCGGCCTTTCAGGAGACCGTTACCAGTCTTGCATCTGGCTTCTTCTCTACTCGCGGTAGCGGCCATCTTGAGGCCGTCTTATTTGGGTAGCGGCCAATCTCGGATTGTTTTATCGTCTGCACTTGGATTCCTCTCCCGCTCGTGAGTGTGCCTTCACTCGGCTCTTATCCAAGGTACGTACTGTGGTTTTCTCTACATTAGAGACTTTCGTGGCGATCATGATCTTTGCTTTTGGGTATTCATCACCTCTCCATCAGTTGTTTAGTACTTTTCCTTTTACTTGCTCTACGCCGACGGTGTGTGTTTTTTCCTTTACATCATTTACATCATTGCTCCACGCCCACGGCGTATGTTAGTTTAGTTATTTTACTGCTTCACTGTTCGTTGTTGA
The DNA here is from genome assembly GCA_024336825.1 of Amorphophallus titanum. NCBI lineage: Eukaryota > Viridiplantae > Streptophyta > Magnoliopsida > Alismatales > Araceae > Amorphophallus > Amorphophallus titanum. The sequence goes on from JANBPO010006516.1 coordinate 1,465,154, forward strand.
GGTGATATACCCACAATATACTCTTGCAATATCATGTCTTTACATTCATATCTTGTTATTTGTTGTTACTTTGATTTTATCACATGTTTTTATCGCAACTTATTTCTTTATTGCATTTTCTAGAGCTAAAATGTTAACAATGTAAACATTGCCTTCATGTTGACACGAAGATACCTACTGGGCGAGTGCGCTCATTCCATACTTTTCTTATCTTTTCAGGAACTTCTAGTGGCTCAGAGTTTGAATACTCAAGTGGTGATTCCAAGAGCGAGTAAAGTTCGAGAGAAGTCCTAGCAAGTTAAAGTGTCATGAGTCATATTGTAATTTAGATGCTTTCACTTTAATAGGCGGTGAAGTTGATCATATTATGTAATTTTCCTTTTTTTCTTTAGTCTAGACAGTCGTTATGTCTACAGTGTCAATGTCATTGTAAACCTGATCATTTGATTCGACCCCCCTTCCTCGGACAACTGAGGCGCGCCCCCACACACTCCGGCAATGGCGTGGCGGCGGCGACGAGGGGAGCGTGGCGGTGTTCCTTGCATGGCGAGTGGCGGGGAGTTCGGCGTTCTAAAAGCTTCTTCCTTCGATTGGCGGCGATCCAGCGGAGTTCGAGCTCCATTGAGGTAGGGAGATGGATCCCTATGCTCATCCCGTCGTTCCCTGTGATTTGTAGGCCGCGAAGTGGCCGAGAGGGACTTATTTCATGCCGGGAGGGTAAAATCCATGTTTTAGGGCTTGTGAGCCGATCCATCGTTTCATCATGTTTTTGGCCGATCCGAGGCCGTAGATGCATGCTAGGGATTGTTAGGGAGCTTCCCCTTTGTTTTCCCCCTCATCCGTGGATGATCGGGACGTGGAATGAAGTTTTGGGTTTCTTCCCGCTGGCCCATTCTCGGGCTGGTGTGGCGGTCCTTCCAGAGATCGTCAGAGTCTCTAGCGGCCCAAGGTGGGAGCGCCAGAGTCCGTGGAGGCCAAAGGGGGGTGCGTCACGGGTTACTATTTTGTCGACAGGTCCCTGTGTTGTCTGGCGGCTGCACGATAAATCGCCAGACGGTGTGGCGACCTAGGGTCAGACCGCCAGAGGGGCGAGTTGACCGTTGATTTTTGACCGTTGGAGTCACGTGTACTCTGGCGCACCAGGGTTGGTCCGCCAGAGCGCTGTGACGGCCTAAGGGTGGGGTGTCAGAGCTAACGTGACCTGTCTTCTAGTGCTCCAGGGTTGGGCCACTAGAGGCTATGGCAGCCTAAGGTAGGTGTGCCAGAGCCAGTTTTACTTTGTCCTGTGGCGCTCCAGAGTTGGACCGCCAGAGTCCTGTGGTGCTCCAGAGTTGGACCGCCAGGCATTGCGCTGCGTCGAGTGGGCTATAGCCTTGTTTCTTCGACGGTGGTTTCCATGAGTCAATCCTTACTTCTAGTGACCTGTCCACTAGTCGTAGCGTCCTGCGCACACGGGTGCGGACCCACCTGGGAGTGGTGGAGAGCGAGACCCGGTGAGAGATGATTTTTAGGCTGGTTTTCATAGGGCCCCTTGCCTTTGCCACCAGAGTCTGGTGGGGGAAAAAACTAGCTAGAGGACCTGACCTAGAGCAGATGGTCTGTGTGTACACAAGTAGTTGGGGGCTTAGGACGCACACTGACGAGCGGGACCCCAGCTAGTCCTTGCTTGTGGTACTTGTTGCGTGTCTGGTCGTCGGCTAAGGATGCCGAGGGTATGTCACTTGTACTTCCCTCGCACGGTCTTTCGCTATGACGCACAAGTCTATACCCACCATGAGTGAGACGTTATGACAAGGGTGCAACCATGCACGCATGTGACGTCACGTTTCTCCGTAGTCATGAGGCCATGTCTGACCGCTCAACCCGAGTCGTGATTGACCCTCGCCCAGGCTTCAGTCTAATGCTTTCACCAGTCATCTGGTTGTAAGCCCCTCGCTCGGTGGAGCTAACACGGCCCACACCATGAGAGGAACCCACTGTAAAGCATGCAGATATTTGCTTTGTCACACATTGACCCAGGGACCTACCACCGTGTCGAAATTGTCCTGCGACTTGCGCCTATTGTACTTCGGCCACCATGGCCCGCCTGTAAAGTCATATAGCTATCAGAAATTACATTGCCATTCGAACGAATGTGCTCGCATCCACGTTTGGACCCGCAACCTCTTTTCACGTCACTTAGCATGAATCCACACCCCCTCTGGCCCCAGTCGACATCATCTTGTCTAGTGCGAACCCGCAGCTACGAAGTGCTCCCTGCTCTCCACCTAGGACTTCCGACACATACAGACGTCTCTTCAGCACAGAACGAAGGTGTTCGGATTCAATCCGATGTAAATAAACACCAACTACTTGCGATCGATGGGGAAAGATGTCCTATACACGACTCCCCACAATCGCCTGTGCACTTGCACCTATGGAACTGACCTTCCTCCACGTGTCCCTCACCTCTCGAGCCCACGTTCTGTGCCCTGGCGACGTTTCCCCGGTCAACTTTTGGTTCCACGGGTGATTATCGAGAAATCGACTGACACGCCCGCATCCCAACTACGTTTCCCTTAAAAGCTGGAAACCTCCCATGTCACTCGGTCTCCCCTCGACTTTTCATAAAAGGTGAGTGCACGGTGCCGCTTTGAGAACGATATGGGCATGAGAGGGGGTGCCCGAAGCACACTATATTCCGGCATCTCTCCCGTAGTTATATCCTACCCCTCACTCAGGTCACTGCACACACCGCGCCGGCGAAACCCCGCCACGCGCGAACATGGGCTAATGGGCTAAAAATGGTTAAATAGGCTTAAAATTCGTAGCACATGTTTAATACCCCTTTTTATGATTAAATTAATTACATTTCTAGAAGCTTGTCACAAAAGTTAAACCCTATATCATAGCCCACCATGGATTAGTCATCTTTCCCATCTTTTCATGCGTGGTAACACATTTGGATATGTTAAAACAAATTGGTAAATAAAACTCTATTCGAATATTTCATTTTTCATCAAATTTGTCTAGAAATTCCCAGAATACCTAATCATTAAAGGGAAATCTTTCCCATACCTGAGGCAAATGGAGTGTCTTTGTCAAAGTAGCATTGCAAGAGAGGAAGATACTGTAGGGACCATAGCGAGCATGCAAACTCAATCTTGTAGCCAACATGTTGCTGAATTCTTGGGTGCCCTGGGTACTGGTTTAGATATGGAAAGGATGGAATTGTCTCTTGCTATCCCTAATGCAAACCAAGGAGCATAGGCAAGTGGTACCCCAAGTGTGCACATGAGGGATGAAGAATCAAGGTCACGGGTCAAAGCTAGGCATTCCACTTCATCAGCAAGGGGACGCCAAAGGAAGATTGGTGACGAGTCTCTTAATAATTTTGTTGCTGCTAGTCGAGAGAGGATGAATATCATTAAAATGCTTCATCGGGACCGTGCTGCATCCTCATCGGGTGTTGCCAACATAGATTACACTGATGTTGATGTTGATGGGAAAGAAGCTATCCCAAGTATGAAGGAGTGCATTGAGGCGTTGAAAGCTATGGAGAGTCTAACCTGTGATCTGTGCATAAAAACATTTGACCTAATTAAGGATTCCCAAAATAGAGCTCTTTTCATGATCCTTAGCGAGGAGGACAGGATGGATTGGATCAGGTCTCATGTTAATGCTTAGATGTCTTGTTCAGTGTAGTAAATCCACCATCAGGCATCCTTAGTTAGGTCTGTTAGATGTCTTACTAGTTTGTCTCATGTTATTTTCCATTTGTTGGTTGGATGTCAGCTGATGTACGATGATGGAAATAGTGTTTGTCTATCTTCTATCATGTATCTTATTAGTAGGTTTGATGCCTGTTTGGAGTAATATGATGGACATACTCTTCGTCCATCCTTCTATCATGTAGTCGGAGTACTATTTTTTGTTTCATTGTCATCCTAGTGGAATTATGTTTATGTTGTATCTTCGCATCTTTAGACTTTGGTTGATGATACTCTATCCTGTGCAAATCTTTTGTGCATGCTTCTGTAAACCTACTGACATGGGAAAAAATAAGTGTTATGTAGTGTGGGTTGGTCGATCACCTGGTATATATTACACTTGGCTAGAATGTTACGCTCAAGTTAATGGATATCTAGGAGCTCAGTATAAGGGATTCTATTCTATACGGGAGGCAGAATGCATGAACGTACCGATTTCATTGAATAAGAGGTCAAAAATGGCAACATGAGCAAGTCTCACTTCTAGCCTCTCAACATTCATATTCAACTGCATAATGGAGGAGTTGATGTTTGCAAACTGAACTGTCAAGAATCTGATCATTGTGGGATGGATATCTATTGGGCCTTCTTGTGCCTCATACCTTGTTCCTCTTGATGTAGAAGCTTCAGCCTGGAACTCAGGAGGAGCATCAGATTCAGTAAAGATTCTTGGCTCATCTTGAGGAGATTGAGGGTGAAGAATCCCAAATGGCATCATTGGACCAAAATAAGTATCCTGTGGCACATGCACTGGCTGTTGCTGCTGATCTTGCTCAAAATGTGTATCCATGTGAAATTGTTCATCTTGCTGTGTTGGTGGCTCATCTTGTGCTGGCTGTTCTTGCTGCTCAGGTGCTGCTTGTTGCAACTTAAGTACTACAGCTGGTGGCTCTTGCTACTCAGGTTGATGACCAGGCAGATCTCTTACTACTTTGTCCCCTTTCCTTCTTGAATTTCATGAATGTTTCAATAAATCACAAACAGTAGACATTGCTTTGTGGAATTTCTTTCATCTTCTCATTCTCTAAGGGGATTCCAACTCTTTGAAAAATGGCTGTCAGGTGTGCAGCATAAGGCGGGTTTCTTCTCTGTCCTGTGCAACTGCCCATTATCTGCAATATTATCTCTGGGAGGTAGACTTTCAAGTTGTTGAACATACAGTAGAAAATGAATCTCTATTTTTCAGTTAATCAACTTCTGCCACCACCTTGAGGAGTAATGATAGTAGTGAAACTGTGGTGCAAGAGTCGTTGTAATGGAGGAAACCTGTTTGTGTTAAAATTAGTGACATGAAGCTGTGTGTCATCCTCCAGGTTACTGGGCTTGCTAGTAAAAATTGTGTAAGCAGCAGACAAATTAAAATGAAATTCAGATTCTAACAACCCATCCAAGGGGATACGCAAAGCTTTGTGTAGAAGCTTTGGTTGCAACTTAATTCTCACTCCCTTCACCTCTGTCCAAAGTTCCTCTTTGTTTTGGTCATAGAATAGATTTTTATAGAACTACTGAACTAAAAATGGGTAATAGACTCTATGTCTCGTTAGGAACTTTTTCCATCATTGACATTCAAATAGAGGTAGTAATGTTGTACCCCTGTGGTTATTGGTCATTTGTATATTATGATTTTGATAATGGCTAACACTATAAGTCATTGTGATTGATCGAACCTCTCTCTCCCTCACTCGTTCTCTCTCACCCTCTCTCCCTCTCACGATCTCACATTCTCCCTCTCTCTCGATTTTGGTCCAAACGGGCCCTGATCGAGGCGCGGGAGGTACTGACGGGACAGGCTCAACGCGAGGATCGCATGGGCGTAAGCTTCGTCTCGATCCGCAGTACGTGGAGGCGCGGACGGACGTGACGACGGTGTGGCTCTTGACGACAATTCGGCTCTGGATCGGCGTCCTTGTCACGCAATAGGTAGGGGGATGGAATCCTCTCCTCGCTAGGAACCTGTCGGTACCACATGTGTCATGGTCCGATGCCATTTTTCACGTTTTCTATGCATATTTTCATGTTAGAGTAATTTTACCCTATTTTTTGAAAATTTATTCCATGGCCATCGTTTTATGTTTTAATAGCATATATGGGTGTGGAATGTTGCTATGGGCATGGCAAGTTAGGTGGAAAATTTAAATCCTCTCGTTTTGGGCCGACTAGGAGGGGTTTTGGCCCATGTCAACCCTTTCCCGCGGTCACGCTAGAATTACAGTCACTATGTGACTATTTATGCTTGGGCGGCCCATTCGGGACCGCCTATGACCTTTGAGTGGTCCAACTCGAACCGCACAAGACCCTGATCTCTAGGAAGGTTTAATTAGAGCGGCCAAACCTGTCCGTTCATGCCAGATGAATGGTTTAAAGTTTGACTGCCCATGGGACTCCCTATCTCTTTGTGCGGCCGACCCTCAACCACCCAAACCTTGAGCGGCATGTCTCTAGCCGCCTATCCCTTAGAACTCCTAGTGGATGAGCAGGCACTCCCTAGCCGTCCATCTTGGGTGGCCTTGTCTTAGCCATTTGTGCCTATGTGCTGGCTTCAGTGTAGATGGTGAGTGGCTGAGACCCAGTCGCATATGCCAGAATGAGTGGCGGACCCCAGACCGCCCATCCGATGAGTAGCCAGATCATAACCACCCATCCCTGTCGAACTTTAATTTCAACATATTTATTCCATTTATGCTTTAAATACTCCATTATAGCCATGTTTAAAATATTTTAATAAACTATGGCATTAGTTTAGATCCCAATGGAATTACTTTATCATTCCTTGTGATGGAACCACTAGTCACAGCCCAGCGACCTTTAGTGTCAGCCCACTTGGGAGAGATGGAGGGGCGTTCTGATTGAACGATTTTTAAGCTAGTTGTCGTGGGCCCCTGTGGTTACCGTAGCGTCCTATCTATTGTATCATTGTATAGCTTTGTTTCCCCTGCGCTTCGATGTGAATGGGACGTGGAACATGCCAATTTGGCCATTCCACTGTTTTGCTTGCTATGTCAGTGTAATGGTTGTCCCAGAGATAGTCACTTTCTGTAATGGTCCCACAATAGACTATTATCTCTATTAGTCATTTCGGGCACTTTGAGGCTTGGTCGGTGTGACGGACTAGTACAGGACAGTCACATGGTAATGCGCCAATGTAGAAGCATTACACTCGGGTCATCTTTCGAGGACTGTGTCTGTCAACTCCTCGGAGACCGTGTTTTTCTCATAGATCATGTTGGTCGGTTCGCTCTAATAGACTTCTCCCTGTGCGTTATGGTTAGTTAACACGCCTATGCTAGTCCGTTATGTTGCATTTGACCAATGGTTGACTAGCTGTGGCAGTTGGTGTAACGCACCTATCCCTATGCGCCAGGTTGCTGTAACAGGCTTAGGCTGGTCTGTTACATGTTGTTCATCCGTGTTCACAATTTTGGGTATGTTGGCTCAGACGCCCTTGCCTCAGTGCATCAGGCTGTTGTAACGTGCCTATAGAGGTCCGTTACAATCCTATTGGCGGTGATGGCCATTGGTCTATTTTGTTCTGTGTCCGTTTGTCGTAGGTTGTGTTCTAGAGCAGTATCTATCTATCGATAGTTTTCTTGATAGGTCAGTTTAGGTGACTGGATGCGGTCTCTCCCCAGACTTTGACAGTAGCCTCATGACTAAATCTAGAACTGCCAGCATCCTCGTCTCTGGTTGCATAGTGGTTGTTCCTTGACTACCGGGTTCACCTAGCGATTGAGTGATGGTTCGCTTTGCCTAGAGGGTTGTCTTCATCCACCACTCCTATTTCCATTTGACTTGGCTCAATCTCGTGGTTTGCCCATGACCTGTGGATGTCAGTTGATATCTTATGAGGGCTGTAACCTGGATGAGATGGCCAAGAGTGCTTGTCCATGTTGTAACATCCCAGATCTTTATTGGATCTCTATTGGGTCTTTCGGATCCTTTTGGGAGAGTTTCGGTTCGCTTTTGTAGCTCCCAAGTTGAGTTTTACTTCCTGTGTGAATTTTTCTCCTGTATAATCTACAGAACCCTACGGTGAGTTTATTTCTCAATTCATCGACTCGTGAACTACGCTACTGTGTGTACTCTTCGCGAGGATCGTTTCGGCTATTTTTGGATAATTTTCTGAATTAGTGTATTTTTGGCACACACACACACACACACACACACACACACACACACACACACACACACACACACACACACACACACACACACACAAGTTGCTTCACACAAGTTGCTTCCTCCTACGGAGTTCAGACTCAAATCTGGATGAGGGTCGCAGCAGATCCCTACCATTAACAAACCATCACAGTTGGTAACTCAAGGTCGATTAAGGGAAGAGACATGACTCACTATTGTCAACTCATAGAGACGTGGTTCAACCCGAGGGCGAGCTCGTAGAAGGTGAGATGCTTCTGGGCATCGGTTGCGGCCTGGCCGGTGGTCCTGGTCCACTATGGTATAGTCGAGTTCGACGGCGGTGAAGGTGGAGTTGTCTAAGCCACAGTCGACACCGACAACGGAGTAGCAGATGACATGGCTCTTGTGGGCCTCGAGCGGGGAGGAGATGGTAAGGCGAGCGGCGGCGTCGTGGTTGAGGTTGTAGATGAGCTTCTGCTTCTCGCAGGCGGCAACCATGGGGGCCCTTGTTGATGGCCAGGTACTGCCCCAGGACGATGTCGCAGCACCCGGTGAGGCAAAACTAGGCGGGGGAGCAGGTACTGCATGGAGTGGAGGGTACGGATGTGGCCGGAGTCATCGGGTCCAAGAAGTGGTCCGAACCACATCTCTCTCTCTCTCTTTCTATTGGTTAACTAAGTTGTGGTTCATGTGCTTATGACCCTGGGCCTGTATATCTCAACACCACGATTTTGTGGATTTAACATGGTATCAGAGCAGGTCATGAACCCAACTCCATATATTGCAACCTCCACCCAATTAATGTCTAAGGCCCATCTTGGCCATGAGGGGGAGTGTTGGAATTTGGACATAGTCCCTGGGCAATAGTCCCGTATTGATTAACTGAGTTGTGGTTCATATGCTTATGACCCTGGGCCTATGTATCTCAACACCGCGATTTTGTGGATTTAACACTATCCACTCTCGCCAGTGCCAAAGAGGTTCACCGCTGCCCTCTCTCGCTCTCAACCCCCTCTCTGTCGCTCTTTCCCTGATCTCTCTCTCTCTCTCTCTCTCTCTCGCTCGCCCTGCTCTCTCTCTGTCTCCCAGTCTCATCGACGTCGGACAGGGCCACCGATTACCTTTCTCACTCTCAACCCCCTCTCTCTTTCGCTCTGTCCCTGATCTTTCTCTCTTTCTGTCTCTCGCTCGCCCTGCTCTCTCTCTCTCTCTCTCTCTCTCTCTCTCTCTCTCTCTCTCTCTCCAATAACGGCTTGCCTGGTTTCTTCATCGAGGGAGAGTATCTCCCAAATAGTAAATCTTGCAGGGATTCTTTTTGGCTGCTTCATTATTCTGTTGGTGGCTTTGACATGGCCAATTTCATTTCCTCAGCTTCATTACGCTGCCATCATCATATGGTTGAGAAGTTGGCTTGGGAGGAGGTTCATCTTTTCCTTCAAGTGTTTCCTGAGTCTGACGTGCCAGCTCGGCTGGTTCCCTCTCTTGCATGAATTCAGTGAGGCTTGGAATGCTCGCATGGTCTTTATTTGCTAAAGGAGAGACTGTCAAGGGTAAGGTTGGAGCACTCATGACCTTAGATTATGGCTATGGGCATGATTGCTTGCCCTTTGAGATGACAGAAATTTGACAAAAGAGGGGATCTCTTGGCCACTTGTATGTTCAGCATAGAGCCCCGCCAGAGGAGGAATTTCTACGACTTTAACTTTAGGCTGGGCGACTTGGTATGGCTGTTCACCCTGGAACATAATGTTATGATTCACCTGGGGAAGATGCCCCCATTATCTTCCGGACCTATTGGCATGTTGAGAGGTGGAAGCTTCAACTTGCTTTGCCTCTGCTAGCATGAGGCATATTTCTTCGTCATCCTCTTCCAAGATTCAGACTGTGTCAAATAGGGCCGAAAGAGTATTGCAAGATACGATGAAGCCTTTTCTTTTATTCTTGGTTCTCTGCTTCTTCTTTTTCTTCATAGTCGATGGCTGCTCCTGTAAGGTTCATCCCATATGCTTAGTTCTTCCGCTTCAGCTTCTTCGGTCAATTACAGAGATTCGAAATGTTCCCAAGGAACATACTCCTTCAACTGGACGGGCCAAATTTCGGGCTGTTCATATTCATCTAGCCCATTAATGATCTTCTGAAGCCGTTCAACTGCCGGACTAGCTTCTTTATCCAACCACAGGGGGGTTTATTTCTTCTTGTTGTCGGTGGGCCTTCTAAAGACCACCTGAGGAGTTGTCTTATGCCAGATGGGGGCCACAGCAAGGGGTTCCGACTGAAGTGTGACACCCTATATGTGAATTCCTTGGCCACGACGAGGCGCTGCCCTTATTCTTATTTTTGTCGGCACGGTCTGCCAACTCCCTTGATCTTTTATCGTCGCTAGGATATAGGCCTCATAGGTGTCCTGAGTGTCGGCATCCGTCATTTCTTTAGGTAGCTACTTATATAAGGATATCATATTAATTGTTATCCCCAGAGTGGGCAAAAAGAAAAAAGAAATGGGTTATTTATAGAGAATCCTGATTTTCAGATAAATATGAAAAAAATAGAAAAATATATTTTTGCGATCCTCAGAACACGCCGGTCACACCAGTACTATCTCGGAGTAGGTGAACGACTCGGTTCGCCTGCTACGAGGTTCCATAGGTTTGCCGAAGAAAAACACGCGAAAATCGCTGAACACGTTCTGGGGCCTCCGAAACTGATCCGAAACGCACAGATCCGAACCCAAAAAATGTCTGAAAAATAGTCACTGGCTTAATAAAATCAATTGCTCTGAGAAAATAAATCTGGGACCCAAGAAGAAGGGTCCGAAGGGTCCGGGATGTTACAACATCCCAACTGGCCTTGCTCCCGGTGACAGGATGGAGTTGCTGACGCTATCAGCGCAAAACCTAACCTTGGTGGGGTGGCTGGTCAGCATATGGAGTGCCTGTCTGCGCGAGGTCGAGAACCAACTAGTTGTTGGTAAGGAAGAGCGAGAGGTGCTAGAGACTCACCTACAGGCACTGGAGGGAGAGCACTCCAGGCTTCAATCCCTCCTGGAGTCCCAAGGGAGAAGGCTGGTGGAGGCCAAGCAGGATCGAGACGCCTTTCGAGCATAGCAATGGTTGTCGGAGGCTACTTGGTGCGAGGTGAAGGCACAAGCAGAGGTGCCGAAGTGAAAATGGTGGTGTTGGAGCCCGCGGTCGCTATGGCCAAGGTGAAGGCGTCGACGAGAGCCGAGGAGGCAGTTGAGAGCTTCTAGATGTCTAGGAGTACAGAGACGAGCTAAATGTCGTGGCCCTCGATATTTATGGGCCGGCCAAGGATGCCGACTTCAGGGATGGTTATGTCATGGCTTTGAAGGCTGTCACCGTCACCATTGGCACTCCGGTGTCTGAGCTCCCTGGGTCGTCTTCCCCATACGAGGCAGAGGACGAGCAAGACGAGGTGGTTCAAGAGCCACCTAGGAAGGTGCCAGAGGAGGCCAAGAGCTGATCACTTTGGGAAGTCCCCAGTCGTCCAGAGCTGCGCCTACAGTGCCTACCTTCGAGCATACTGCCGCTAAGGAGGACACCATTGAAGGGAGCACTCCAGCCCCCTAAAGCTTCTCTATGTCTGATTCTTTTCTTTTCCTTTGTGATCTTCCAGGGCACGCCCAATAAGGCATGGCCCCTTTTGTAGTTTTTCCTCTTTTTTAGAATGGAAAGATTTCACTTTATTTTTCATTCTCTGAATGTCATGAAGCGCCAAAGGATGATGGCTTAATGGAAGGTACCATCCAAATTTATTCACATCCTGCCTTTGTATTATTTGATACTGGTGTTTCTTATTCTTTTATCTCTACCGCTTTTGCTAAAATTTTACCAGTTTCACCTGTTCTTTTACCTTCAGATCTAGCTATTATCACACCCTTAGGTTTTGGAATCGAACTTAAAACCCACTACCCAAATAGTGAGGTAACGATAAAAGGTCATAATCTCCCTGTAAACCTCGTATGCCTTGATATGGAAGGTTATGATGTCATTTTAGGTGTAGACTGGCTCTGTGATCATTATGCCAACATCAATTGTCGCAATAGGCGAATATCCTTCCACAAATCAGATCTTCCAAGATTCTCTTTCCTTGACATTAAATATAGAAAGCATCCCATCCTTATTACTTCCCTTCACGCCTGCAAACTCATCTCGTAGGGTTGTGAAACTTTTCTTGCTTCCGTAATCATTACCGAGTCTAAGGAAATTATCCTAGAAGAAATCCCCATTGTGAGAGATTTTCCTAACGCCTTCCCTTCCGAATTACTTGGTTTACCATCCGTAAGGGAAGTGAACTTCTCTATTGAACTCATCCCTGGAGCAGCACCTGTTTCAAAGGCTCCCTACAGGATGTCCTCCACAGAACTCAAGGAGTTGAAGAAGCAACTCCAAGAACTACTGGAGAAAGGCTTTATTCGACCCGGCATGTCCCCTTGGGGTGCGCCAGTCTTATTTGTCAGGAAGAAGGATGGATCTCTTAGGTTATGTATCGATTACCGACAGTTAAATCAACTCACAATCAAGAACAAATATCCACTGCCACGCATCGACGAGCTGTTTGACCAGATCTTTGGTGCAGAGTATTTCTCGAAAATAGACCTCAGGTCTGGTTACCATCAGCTGAGGATTAAAGATGAAGACATTCACAAGACTGCTTCCTTAGCAGATATGGGCACTAGAGTTCGTGATTATGCCGTTCGGGTTAACCAATGTCCCTGCACCTTTTATGCAACTCATGAATAATGTCTTGAGACCTTATCTGGATCGCTTTGTGGTCGTTTTCATTGATGATATTCTTATTTATTCCAAGACCAAGAAAGAACACGAAGAGCATTTAATAATAGCCTTGCAAACCTTAAGAGAACATCAACTATATGCAAGTCTCAACAAATGTGAGTTCTGGCTGAAGGAAGTCTCTTTCCTTGGCCATATTATCTCAAAGGAAGTTGTGTTCAAGGGCTCTATGCTAGTCCCCTCGGCTGATTGTCGAAAACATACTATTTTATAAACCATGGGGTATGATACTACTGGCGTCGCATTACGCTGGGAGTACTTTCTCTATAAATAGGCGAAATCCACAGGAATCAAATTCTACATGACTTTCTTGCTTGTTACATGATATTCCACAGAAATTCACTAAGTACTTGCACATAGTAAAAGATGCTTGGATGACAATCTTGTGGACTTACTAGTACATTCTTGTTACATTCTTGTTCATGGAAGGCCAAATTTCTTACTTGATCATTCTTGATTATTCTTTCTAGTTCTACTGGTTACGTGGTTATTTGGTTTATCGCATTCGCATGATGTTCTCTTGATTCATAGAGCTAAAGTGTAAATACTTAAATAGTGCCTTCATGTTGATGTGAAGATACCTACTAGTCAAGTGTGCTCATAACCTACTTCAAATATTTTCTAGGAGATGAAGATAATTCCGATTCGGATTCGGACTATACAAGTGACGGGTCTGAGAGCCAATGAGAGTCGGATAAAAATACGAGTGAAGACATAGGAGTCTTATTGTTTAGATTGAGTCTATGTAATTTTCTATTTTAATGAGTCTAGTAGATCCAATTAAAGGATAAATTAGTGATTGTAATGGAATATTTTGATTATCAACAAAATAGGAGTTGAATTTGAGTAAATACTTGTGTAATTACATCTTATGTGTGATTGTATCACGCTCTGATCATGCTTGCTTGCGAGAGGCTTACCATGCTGGCTATTCGTGTTCCCCGAGCGAGTCTTCCGCTGTAAATAAAGGCTCGAGGCGTGACACGGTTAATCATGGTACAACTCCATCCATGAATACCAGGAGCAACTGAAGGGAGCGTGAGGAACGGCTTGCCCAACAGTCATCCGCTAGTGATGTTCCGTCATTAGTGCCTTCTTCTAAGTAGTCTCAGAAAGTCGTTGTCCGTCAGTTGAGATTATGTTCGAGATGCGGTGGTAGCCATCCGGGCGTGCCATGTTTCTTTCCGGTAATCTATTTTCGCAGTGATCAGTCGGGTCACGTTATCCGAGACTATCTGTTAAGGGCGAGACCAGTGTAGTTCCCACTGTTTACCCAACCGCAGCAGTCTCAGTTCCAACTTTTGCCACCACAACTTCAGCAAGACTCACTAGTGTCTCAGCTTCCCTATGCTGAGCAGTGACGTCTTATCCTATGGAAGGTGCGATTCTGCTACACAATTCAGAGGAACACTGCCAGACCATGATCACAAACAAGATCATCATGCTCCAGATCTCAAGGCAAATTGATCCGTACAACGAGCACGACACACCAAGGAACACAAGTCTGGCACCTCTGAAATAAGACATCATCACTAACGTCTCACAAGGAAAGGAGACACGACCCATGCCACGAAAACAACCACCAACAACACAATACATGACAGACAAAACAAGTAGCAGCTCCCATAAGGGAAGACAAACATCTCAGCTAACTCCTTAAACCATCAGCTTTCGTGCCATAATGACAAGCAAAATTGGCACACAGAACGTTAATGATAGCACTGGACCACAATCACAATCAAGTCAGTAATCACTTAGACGTTACATCCGATTCGAGTCGCATGCTAACTCTACCACGACAGAAGAGTACACCACAACTAACTGACAAGATCACGGTCCACACAATGCCAAATTCAGACTCACAAGGAACTTCTCCCACACTGAACATGGCCAACAAACCAACAAACAACCTCAAAAACTCTTGTAGAATCTCGACTCCGTTCTCAACACAGAACCATGAGACACAACTACAAGTTGGGTCGCATTAGTACACAATTACAGCTGACCACACGGCTAACAAGGAACTAGTCACGCACAGCTTACCAACAAGGACCCATTCGAAAAAATGCATCTCTAGGACCATGATCACATCCCGAGAGCACAACATCCAAGAAATGTAGAGAAGAAAGAGTACTCAATCAGCATATCCACCAACAGATTACCTCAATTCTTGAAATTTCCAATGCCAACAACCACAATGCCACAAGTAATGGCACGACAACCAACAACATCAAGGCACATTCAGCCAAGATAAAGACACACTGAGGAAATAATCCTATCGACTGGCCAGAATCTTCCAACCAACGATCCTCGACCAATGGGTTATAAGACCACACGATTTCGCTACGCACTCTACACAACACACAAAGGCAAAGCAAACAACTCGGCATCCACATCTCAGCACACCTCTCGACGCCATTGTAACTCACGAGCTGTAATGTACCACGCCTCAAGTACCGATCCTGCTAACAGCCGATCACAAGTCATCATAGTGCAAACTATCATGCTAAGAGTCACATCACAAGCCACCAAGAATATCAATCTCAACTTATCCTCGCATCCTGAAATGATTACTAAACCTTCACAGCACAACAGATGCCAACCAGGGCATGCCAAACACGGTGCACAACGGAGTTGGTCGATGGCTAATAACATTAGTCGAATAGGTAGTTCGGTCCCAGGCGTGGGGTCGAGGAGGGTCAACCCGAGTCCCCTTCATTGTGATGAGCTGATTTTGTATCATTTTCTCCGGCTCATCATTGAAAACATATCAATTTTCAATAGTGTGTACCAATAATCGATGATATGGGCAGTAATTGGGGTCATCTGTTTTGCTAACTTCTTCTGGCTACTTGGGCTCCGGCAAAGTTATCAACTTATTCTTCATACAAAGGTGGAACAGTTTGCGAGTGTGCTCCTTAAAAGAGTAACGAGTCTTCATGCGCTCGACTAGCCTCGTGGTCGGTGCCTTCCTTTCAGACCTTTTTCCTGAATCCCCTGGCGATAATGCTTCGTCGGCTTCGGTGGTTGGAGAGAAGGCCACTGCATTTGCCTCTTTTCCCGTAGCGGGAGGCTCCTTGGGTGCCTTAAGCTTTGAGAGAGTAAAGGTGGGGTTATCAGCGAAGAACATTTCAATCTCCGCGACCACAGAATTTAGTTGGTCAAATCCCTTGATGTTTGCCCCCAAGAGTCGCTCACTGACTTCGGGGGAGAGTCCTCTTCGGCATATCGTTATGGCGTCCTCTTGTGCTGGAGGGTTATCAGACCTCATACTGAAGTCCCTCCATCGCTTAATAAAGTCTAGAGCGGTCTCTCCTCGCCTTTGCTTGAGCGAGCACAATTCAGTGAGAGACACTGTCCTCTCGACTAGCTGAAAGCGATCAATAAATTTCTTTTGCAAGTCCACCTAGTCGGCCACAGAATTTGGCTTCAACCTTGGGTACCATTGGAAGGCACTGCCGGTGAGAGAGGTTGCAAAATATCGGAGGAGATATTACTCGTCAAGTGCGAGCTCACCCATAGCCGTTATATAATAGGCCAAATGTTCATGCGGCGACCCCTGCCCATTGAACTTTTGTAGCTTTGGAGCCTTTGGACAATCCGGCGGAAGCTTTTTAAACTGATGGTGAATTTCAACAAGGAGAAGCTGGTGAAGCATTAAGGGACTTCCAATGATTCTTGCGAAGGTAGTTCCTAGATTCTTCAGATCTAGGAAAATCAAACAATTGGAGCAGGAGTTCTTTGGAAGTCGTGGCTTCCTGCAACATTTTGTGGGGTCAAGGAGAAAAAACTTGTTCTTGAGATGGTCAAACAATTGGAGCAATGGCTTCCTGCGGAGGTAGTTCCTAGATTCTTCCTGTTTCTTCATCCAAATCCATTATTCATCAAAGTTGATCAAAATCATTTGGAATTAATTTTTTAGAGGGCCAATCAATTCACCACCGCCCTCTTGATTGCCATTGCCCCGGACCCAACAGTCTTTCACAGATAGAAGATGCTGGTTGTAGGGCATCGAGATTGGCAATCATAATCTATGCTTTTCCCAGATTGGATCTGGGAAGTACTGGAAGTTTATCTTCTGGCAGAGCTAGTCCAGTGCTGTGATTGGTGTTCGGCTTGCCAGGTGCGAGATGGGTCATGGTGTAGAGCCGACGGATTTGTGTCAGCCTATCAAGATGACTATGTGAGCTGGTGGAGGCTGAGTAATGGTCGTCCCTTGCAGGGTGTGAGATCAGTCAGCTGGTAGCGAAGCTGATATGTGATTGGTCCATCGGGCTTGAAATTTGATCGGTGGTAGTTTCTCGTGACAAGGATTGCATCCCCTCGGTGAGCGAGATCGTGGCAGCGATGGCATGATGGTTTCCTTGAGGTGATGCCAGACATGTAACCCTTGCATGTGCCTACTCTGATGATCGATGTGTGTTGTGTGTGAGAGAGGCAATTGTTCACGATCAAGGTCTGGCTGTGTCCCTGAGGATCCGTCTCCTCACGAGTGTCGAGGTTGTGGCTAGAGCTCTGGGAGCTTTACAAGCCAGATGGGCTGTTCTTCCCCTTGAGTTGTGGTTGCCTCAAATTTTGAGGATGAAATTTCTTTAATAGGGTAGGACTGTAAAGCTCCAAATTTTTATGAATCTGAATCCGTGAGTTTCGGAGCGCCTTGGTGAGTCCCAGATCGTGTTTTGCTGCTTACGCGTGTTTTGTTCTGTCGAACCTTTGGAACCCTAGGTAGGGTGAACCAATGTGTTATCAGGCTCTGGGACGTTGCAGGCCTGTTGTACATTTTTTGAGGATCATGGGGAGTATTTTTCCCCATTTTATATTTTTTGGGTTGCGAAAACCCGACGTGGGTTTTCTATTTAAACCCCCACCCCTCTCTCTTTTTCTCATTCTCTCTTTCTCACTCCCTCACCTCTCTTTCTCCCCCTCTCAATCCGGGTGGCCGACGGAGGTGGCAAGGGTGAGGCAGCAAGGTTCGTGAGGTGAGGAACGACGAGGATGAGATGAGGATCGAGGCAGTGGCACTCGTTCGCAGTTTCGTGAACCCGATGGCGTTCTAACAATGTTTCATGTGGAACGGCATCCACGACATGTGAAATCTTTGGTGGAGGTATGTTGTTTACAGGCAAAACACTCATCTGTCTTGGTTGCTCTATTGATACTGGTCCCACTCTTTCTTTTGAAATATCTATAAGGTTTGAACCTTTTTGCATTGGATTTTCGGAACCTGAACTTAACGGGTTTAGTTCTGCTGCTTTTGGGTTTAGACCAGCTTTTTCTACCTTTTCGTTTCTAAAATCTGGGAGGCAGATTGAAAGCTTCAGCTCCTTCTATTTGTGAGCAAGCTTGTTGAGAGATTGAAGGAAAGGTTTTTTGAGCTTTCATGTTATAACATAACTTCTTTATTTCTTGGCGAACATATTGTATCAGGTCCACAAATAATAATGTCTCGAGTAAGACATTTGTTGTATTTAATTCTGCCAAGACAAGATTACTAATTGATTCTGGAAGTGAAGCCAAAAATTGAGCTTTTATTGTGACGATTTATGCTGTCCAAGACGATAAACTTCTTTTGTATAACTGTCTACATATGCTTCAAAATGGTCCAAATCACGTAATTTTCTTTTGACAAGCATAAAATAATCCATAGATTGCTGATGAGACCGAATAGGATAAAATTCACGAAGCAGCATATTACCTAAATGAACAACGCCTTGTGCTATAATTTCTGTCTGTTCTTGTTGACTGAGATAATTCCACCAATGTTTTACTTTTCCAGTCAATGCTAATGGTAAGACTTCAAACAATTGTTCATTAGAGGTCTTACTGGCTTGTTGGGCCATATATACCTTCTGGACCTATATCCTTAAAATATCTTCTATTTCATCCATGTAAGCAAAGTCAATATTTAAGATGGGAATATCCATTCCTAACATAATAATATGCTCTGTAAATGAGTGATGTGTTCCCATTTCTCTTTTGGGAAGTTTTGACCTCATCATCTATATTCGCTCTTTTGTAGGATTAGCTGGTAAGCGAATTTTCTGTTGATTATCATTCTTATAGCTAGAGAAATCCATGGCTTGTTGCTGTTGTCGTAAGAAGGTGAGATGCGACTGATGTTGCTGTACAATATGCTGTTTGGCACTTTGAGTTTGTGATCTTAATTCGTGTACCGACGTGTTAATACTTCTATATTCTGCAAGATCTCTGTTAGCTGCTTATCCACTTTTTTGAAACTGTTTTCAGCAAAAGAAGTCCAATGAGTAATGTAATTGAGCTGTCGGACCTTTTCCTTTTGTTGTTGTGGATTGTCTGCATTATGTAATAACAAATAACTGCAATCTGCTCTTAGCTCTTCTCGTAATTGTCCCTTATTTATCTAGTTTGATTAGGGAAATTACCCTAATATGTCTCTAGGCTGGGCTTGGGCCTACAAGCCTTAGATTTTGATCTATGGGCCCATTTTTAATAGTCTTAATGGGCTACAAGTAATTTGGGTCTTTAAATAAAGGTTAAATAGCCCCTTAGCCTATTTTATACTTAATTAATTTCATTTAATTACCAAAAATTCCAAAAAAATTCTAGATAAAGTCCCGGGGTGCTACATGCCGGTTCGGCCTTAAATGACTGTCGGTTCAAGGGATTGAGGGGGATACCAGATGGGGCCTTATGAGTCACCGGATGGCCCACTCTTCTTCTTCTTCTTCACTTTATTTTTATTTTTATTTTGTTCTTTCTCTTTCTGCTACTCGAGTTCCTGTGACCCAGTCCAGGGGAGTGTGTTTTTAGGAGTGGCCTGCACTCCTTTGACTTCGAGTTTAATTCATCCCTCGGGACTCGAATTGTGGTGGTTCATAACCAATCTTCGAGCGTCTCAAGCCCGCTGTTGTATTCTTCACTACTGAGGCTCTAGATATGAGTCTTTAGTAGTGCATTCATTCTGGAATGCCTCGGCTTCCTGCAACTTTAATTCATCCATCTGGACGCAGGCTGATGTCATCCGACAAGGTATTCTTGGGGTCTGGCCATCTAGACCCTCTTTTGGTATTTCTTCGCTACTGGGTCGGTAGGGTTGACTCCTAGGTAGTGCATTCTGTATGCTTTTTGTCTTCCCACTATTGTGGTATATTTTGGGTGTCATATTTTACGTGTCAATAAATTCCCTCCACCCATGAGCGGCACGGGCGAGGAACGAGCCAAGCGGGGCACATTGGTGCGTACCATTAGCTCGAAGGATTGAAAGACTTGCTGGATGAGGACCATGAGGGGCCTACCAGTTGGGTAAGTTGAAGAAGCCTGTCAGATAGGCTTGGATGGGTCCCTGCCGGTTGAAGGCTTTAACGGTTGCTGTCGAATGAATACCCACGAAGGGGATGCCGAATGAATGTCATGAAGACTGTCGGATGGGGGCCAGTTGGTGGCCTGCCAGTTTAAGGGGGTATAGCCCTACCTGATGGGGCTTAAAGTTGCTGTCGATTCAGACTCGCCCGAGCCTGTCGGATTGAAGGGGCCATTTCCTATTGGATGGAAGGCCAACGCAGGCCTACCGGATCGAACGGCTGTGTAACAACCCAAGATCTGGATACCGAGACTGCGGCCCCCTTCTTGTAATACTGATTACTCTATTTTTGTAAATACAGGAAGAATTACACTTCAACATCAAGAATGGCGGTCACCTTCAGCCCTCAGGTCGTTGAGAGCCATGTCAGGGATGGCTACCTCACCGTCCCTCTTTACTTCGGGAGCTTCCCTCCCGTGGTAGGCTTCCCAATTTTCTCGGGGTGGCCTTCGTCAACCTATTGGACGTCGAGGCGTCTGATGCAGCCGAGGTCAACGCTCCTGCCTAGGGGGCCGTCAAGGCCACTACTGGCCGAATGGTGGCCAGGAACACTGACACTGTCCCAGTTGGGACATTCAGCTACAATATGCACCATGTGCACCAAATTGCCGGCCCGCCTCATCAGGGGTCGGCATCCCACCGAAGGAGACTCCGAAGGAGCCACGATGCTGCCACACCCAAGGGCGGGATCTCCAACTCCGGTAAGTCAGTAATTGTCGGGGGCATGCGCGTCCACCTCAACGGGCAACGATCTGAGGTGATCCCGGAGCGGATCGTGCCCACTGTACCAGTGCGGAATTCCTACAAAGCACTGGAGAAGATGAAAGACAGAATGACACCTGCAGTCTGGACCCAAGTGCCGAAGAACACTCCGGCCCGTAGGCCGGCCAAGTTAAAACAAGTCTGGGTCCCTAGGGGAGCCCAAGTCGCTTCACCGGCCCAAGTAGGGCCCAGCACCTCCCCCCCCATGAGGGCACGACGAGAGGAAAGGGTCAAGATGTCAACCCCCGTCTACGCTACACCAGCACCGCCGGAAGAGACCCACCACCGGCACCGCAGGTGCCGCCACCAAGCCGCCTACAGAAGGCCCGCATCTTATACTCCTGACGCCACTATTGGCGCATCGCCACCAGCCCCTTCTCTTGACCAGGAATAGGAAGGGATAGAGCAAGCCATGAGGAATTATCTCCGAGGCTCGGGGAGCACTCCTTTGGGTCGCCAAAGGCTACTGGGGGCAGTGGCCTCCGCCTTTCAAGAAGAAGAGGAAGCTTGACCGGTGCCCAGCGCAGAATCGAGGAATCACTCGGAGCAGCTACGCCAATCCCCTTTGTGCGAGGAAGCACAGCCCCGAAGGTCAGTCTTTGATAGATTGGTATTCCCAAACAGGTCGTCAAGGAGGATGGCCAGAAGAGATAGAAAGTGGAAAGTCTACACCTGCAACATGGCGGGGGTGTTTGGGCGGTATGGAGCTTTACCTACCGAACCCGAGGAAGGGTCAATCTTCAAAGGTTGGCTGAGGGCAAAAATGCCACAGACCCAGCTGAGGTGAAAACCCGGAAGGGCGTCTCAGGCAAAAATGGGCAACCCCTCTGTGTGAAAACCCGCAAGGGTGCACCGAAAAAAGATAATGGGGACCAGCCTCGGCGAAAACCCAAAGGGGCGGTGAGGTTGGTAAAGTGAAAAAAAAATTCTCTCTCAGTCCGCTTTCTGGGTGGCCCCATCATATTGATATTACGGCCATGCCTCCCATGTCATTCTATAACACCCAGTCCCATCGGGACATCCCGCCATTGTTACACTCTGTCCCACCGGGACCGTCAACACCATCATTTACAATGGATTTGACTCTTATGTCCCTTCGGGCTGTCAAGTCTATCCATTTCTTTTCAAGAGTTACTCATACGCCCCTTGGCATGTCAGCTCCACTCATCTTTCGGATCTCCCAGGGGTTTGGATCTTATGCCTTCCCGGGCTATCCAATCCGCCCCTTTGGTCCCACCGGGTTCGGCCTACGTACTCCCTCTCGGGCTGCCAACCCACCCCTTGCCTATCGATTTTCTGGTTTGACTCTCACTTCTCACTAGGGCTGTCAAATCCGTCTTTCCTTTCCTCCGGGTCTGGCCTCAGTATGCCCTCTCGGGCTGCCAACCCATCCTTTGCCTATCGGCTCTCGGGTTTGAGTCTCACGTCCCACAAGGACTGTCAAATCCAACTCCTTTGCCCCTTCTGGGTTCGGCCTCAGCATGCCCCTTTCAGGCAGCCAACCCATCTTGCCTATCGGCTTTTGGGTTTGACTCTCACGTCCCACTAGGGCTGTCAAATCCACCCTTTTTTACCTCCTTTGGGTTCGGCCTCAGCATGCCCTCTCGGGCTGCCAACCCATCACGCCTTTCGGCACATTTTACTTCCGTTGGGTTCGGCCTCAGCATGCCCTCTCGGGCTGCCAACTCATCACACCTTTCGGCACATTTTACCTCCGTTGGGTTCGGCCTCAGCATGCCCTCTCGGGCTGCCAACCCACCATGCCTTTCGGGTCATTTTATCTCCTCCGGGTGTGGTCTCAGCACTCAGCATGCCCTCTCGGGCTGCCAACCCACCACGCCCTTCGGCACATTTTATCTTCACTGGGTCTGGCCTATGCACGTCCCTCTTGGGCTGCCAACCCATCCCTTGCCTATTGACTTTCAGGTTTGACTTTCACATCACACTAGGGCTGTCAAATCCATCCTCTTTGAAACACTTCCAAACACTTCCAAAACATTAGTAATCCTCATTTTCAGTTTGTTTGGTCATCATCAAAATTCATAAGATATTATACATGAGGAGGGGGTTCAACAAGGAGGACTCAACCACTTGGGTGGTGTCTACAACATAGACTTGGGGAGGAGGATATTGGGAAGGAGAATAGTTTTTGTCATACTGAATAAGACCTTGAGGAACCTCATAGGATTGGTCAAATTAACCATCCCCACAACCATCATAGGAATACTCATAGTTGGCCATATTGACAATTCTACCTGATCGTAGCATCATGATTATAATTGAGAATTAAGCAAATCAAACACACAAATATGGCTAACAAGGAAGCACTCAAGCAAGTTGTTAAACAAGTTGTGATGATTATTCCAAGTTTTAGGGTTCCTTTGGTGTTAAACAAAGATAACTTTTGGTGAGATTGTTGGTTCTCTCTTTAATGTGGATCCAAGTTTTAATTTGAGTGTAATCTCCGGGTCAACTAGATTCTTTCTCTCTCTTCACAACGTGAGGGTTAACGAAACTTTGAGGTGCTTCAAATGGTACAACCTACTCGACATCCGTGAGGGAATCCATGGGTGTGAGGACATACAGAGATCTTGGAAAAGGAGATTCTGGTCTAATGAGACAGAGTGCTTAATTAGAGGGTCCTTCCAAATCCAAGAGGGGTGTGAGAGATCCTAAGAGTGTAGAGAGAGGAGGTCTCTCAACCGAAATGCCCTAGGATGCAAGCTAATGTAGATATAGGCAGTAAATGAACAGGTATAATCAGTAGCCCAAATCAAAATAAGAACAGAATAGAAACAACAAAGTAACCTGTGAAACGAAAAGAAATGGTGTCCAACATAGTGGACGCTGAATCAAAAAATAGCGACAGACCAGGCAGACGCTAATTTTGGAACTAGCGTCTCTTCACAGAGATGCTGAATCAACTGAACAGTAATTTCAGATAATATAATCAATGAAATGGCATCTCTTTGGAGAGACGCTGATCGTAATGAACAGTTAAATAAAAGAATGAGTGTCTCTATGGAGAGACGTTAATCTAGGAAATGGCACCTTTCTGAGCAGACATTGATTCTTCACAGAAACTGAAATGAACAGAGCAATCAACAGACAAAGATGCAAGAGACTTTTCTTCTATTTAATCCTTTGCGGCAATCCAAAAACTGGCAATCAAGTGAGAGATGTGCACGCGGTGCACAAGGGAATAAAAAAGTCATGATTTTATGAGCCCATTTCCCCTGCATAGCCTTGTCCTCCATTCCTGCCCTTAGTTCTGTTTGCACAAATATGCAAAACAGGGCTCGCCTGCCACCATCTCCCACGCCCAAAATCTCCTTTACGCACCACCCCACCACCACATCCCCATCCTCCCACGTACAATCCCCCATCCTCTAGAGAAAACCTAGCCCCAAAAGCCACCCGAAAGCCCCAGTACCACCCCCACCTTCCACCTCCTGTCTCGCTGCCTACAGACTGGCCAAAATGCACATGGGACAGTTCACAAAATCACCCGGGCTACCATAGTCATCTTCTATGACTCTCCTTCCACTAGTGTCTCTGGGACATCCCCACCGATGTCCCCGCTGAGTTTCGTGTTTAGAGAATGTCCAGAAGGCTGCGTTCTAGGCCTCCCTTTATGCTGGTCTCCTGCGCCTATGCACACCGGCCTGTAGTCTACCCGCCGTTCGTGACTACACCGGAGGTTCTAGTTGGCACCATCGGCTTTCATCTTCTTCCAGGAGGATCATCCACCACCACCGTGTGCCGTCAGGGATGTTTGCACCTTCCTTGGCTTCTGTGACGTGCCATCCTTGCTACTGGTTTCAGTCTGTACCATTTTGTGGCACGTGAGAGTCATCGATTTACGTGCACTCATGGCCCGTCACCCCACTTCTCATGACCTTGGATTCACTTTGTAGCCTTTTACCTCCCTGCGAGGAGTGGGCAGTGTTTGGATTGTACTTATTTTGCTTGTGTTGTGGGGGTTCGTGTGATTTGGCAAGGCATCTTTCCAACAACCCAAGTGTGGAGGTACGCGTGCACTTCTTTGCTTGGTTAGCTTGCTAGTCTACTATGCACTCTTGAGCCGCTGCTTGTATGTCCATTTGGATCCTAGGTCATTCGTATACTTATCACTACTGCAGTGAGAGAGCGTGACCGTCCCGTGGCTCGTTCGAGTCACGACTGTAGAGTTGCCTTCCCTTGACTCTGCCAGTTCATCAACCGTACGGATCGACATGCTTCCCTCACTCGGGGACGTTCGAGAGCTTGTGTTGCTTATTTTAGGCATGATCCCATTCATCGGAGTCCTAGGTGTTCGAGACATGTTACTTGATATATTGTGCCGTTGCTGGTTTAGTTGTCCATTTAGTCGTGTCATCGCATAGAGTTCTAGTTCGCATAGCGTCCTGCATCAAATTGAAGCTGGTGAGGACACCAGAGCTAGAGATCGGAGTGGAGTATGTGGAATGACCGGGGTTGGAGGCTAGGAGGGGAATTGGAAAGAGGGAGGCTGCTGACTTGCCTACCTGAGAGGTGAGGGGGAAGGAATGGCCTGTGTTGGCTCCTGAAGGGGTGTGGTAACTGGAGTTGGCTCTTGAGGAGCAGGAGAAAAAAATTTTACCTTCACGATGGCTTGAAGGGCTTAGAGTTGCTCAGGGCTGAGCTCTGTGTTAGCGAAGACACCTAACATGGAGGAGATGTCCTGGGAAGAGGATGCTTCCCCAGCAGCGGTTTGCACCTTACGAGAGGGCTCGGAGGATGGTCCTACACCCATAGCATGGACATGTGGCTCACCTGGGTGGCCAGGACTTGGGTGGTACTTCTTAAAAGAAACATGGGCCAGGTCATACATTTAGGGCTCATATTCAATGGCCCCGACCTCAAACTCCTCATAACAGTATCTGGCCATTTTAGAACTTTGCCAGAGCGCAACAACATGCACTGACAAACAATCAAGTAAAGATTAACAAACAAGTGGATGCTTTTATGCCCCTTTTTTGTTTTTCTTTGAATGCAAGAAAGTGATTTTTTAAACAAATCTCAAGTTCACACGAAACAGGAAGGATCCTAATTACAATTTGGTTCACCGTCGTGTCAACTTAGGTCACTCTTCTCACCACGAATGGGTCAACTAACTCCGGAGAACTTCAATGGTACAACCAGTCTAGTGAACGAAGAGGGAATCCTTCACTGTCAAGGACTTACGGAGGTCCTGATGAAGGAGATTCTAGTCCGTTGAGAAGAATTCTCAAATGGAGAGTCTTTCCTTCACTGAGAGAGGGTAATCCTAAAAAAAAGGAAAGGGGGAAGATGTTGATACAATGTAGTGTTACTATATAATAGAGATGAACAATACAAACAGAACAAGAAGAACAGAAATTATACAGAACACAAGGATTGAAAAACTTTTAGCCCACTTTTCCATAACTGATCACAAGGAAAATAATGAAAGATTTCCACAACTCAAATAGATCCAGATATGACAATCAACTAAATAAATGAAGTGATGTGACACCACTAGGGAGAAATGCAGAAAATAGACAAGGGCCCTCGGACCTACCACGCAAACACTGTCCACCAAAGAGTGAGGTCCGCGAAAGTGGCCGAACCACCATTGCTCACACACGAACCCGGGTGACTCGGTGATGCCGAGTGGAGGTGGTGGATCAGGTCCCTAGCTGGTAGAGTGCCGAGGAAATCATTTCCCCAGGCCTCCCCTCATGGAAACAGTTGATCCCAAATATGGTCAACACTGCCTTCCAGAGCCAGAGAAGGCATGGTCTGCCCCCCTCCTCTAGGCATCAGCTGTTCCAGGCGGGTGGCCACCTATGTGGCAACATAGGCCTCCCTCGGGACCCCAATAAGAGCACCCAAGTTAGCCGTGGTCCAGAATGTTCCGATTGCCTTTGTCGTAGCCGTCGTGGGGAGATAATCGGACCTGGGCTACAGTAACACTGATCGTGTGATCCCCATACCCGAGTAAGCCACAGGTCAGAGGATGGGTCGGGCCTGGGCCTAGGCAGCTCTCCTGTGGGTGGCCCACCTACAGCCCACAGCTCGGGCACGGGCAATTTGAATTTAAACACACGCGAGACGGCTGTCCGTACTCATCTTCCTCCTCTTGCCCCTGGCTCGTGTCTGACTGCAACTCTAGACGGATCTCCAGCTTCACCAGAAAGAGCTCGACGGCGACTTTGACCATCAGCACTCTTGGCACCACCAGACCACTGTTGACCCAGACAACCATCGCCAATGTTGTCAGCTCCCTCCCCAGCCCCCAACAAGCCACACCGTTCTAGGCATGACTGCCCCAAAGCCTCCGACCAGAAGCGAGGATCGAGTCTTGTCACACAACACTATGGGGATTCCGACCAGCCGGAGCTGAAGCCTACACTCCCTAGGGTCCAGGAAGGTACCCTGCTGAGGGTCCACCTGGACAGCCAAAGGACCACCCCCTCCGTCAGTGCGAACCATGCTTTCACCGCCACTTTCACTTCCTCGACGGTCTGGCTGATGGTGAGGAAACCCCTGCTGCTCACCTAGGACACTTCCCAATCCGTGTCCCTGTGGCCCCCTTCATCCAAGATGGATTCACCTTCTCTGCGTCAACCCTGCCCTCCACCGAGGCTACCCAAGGGCAGCTACTCAGCCATTCCAACCGGCTATGCCTTAGTTCAGCCGGCAGTGGCCCTAGGTCCGTGAAACCCCTTCCGGTCTGCCCTACCCGTGCATCGCTACCTGACCTCTTCTTAAGGACTTCCATGAAGGTCTTCGCCCTTGCCCCCTCTGGTCAACCCAAACAAGCCTTCCGTCACCCCTCCAGTCCCCTTCCACAGGGGCACTTTAAGATTGCTGGACATGACCCCCCCCCTCCACACCAGTAGCAGGTCGGGCCGGGGAAACAAAAACCCATGACATGGGATGGATCAGCTGGCCTCTGGAAGGGCCATCGCGGGCTCCGCAGCTACGAGGGGCATTCCCCTAAGGGATTAGGGTTTAGGGACACGGCTTGTACAGGAGGCGACATCCAAAGCGCCACCCCTCATGGCGACTCCAATAACTATCCAGGATTTTTCCCAACTTCTTATGCATTTTCCTAGGTTAATCTTCAACTTGTGAAAATATTCCCACAACTATCAAAGTGAGTATAAATTAACTTGAAAACCAGCTAGAAGGCCAAAAGTCTTCCAAACATCTCTGCTAATGGCATATTTCATCATTAGGTGATCTGCACCTTCTTTGCCCAAACCACAAAGCAGATAAATGCCCCACCAATGCACCACTTCTATATAATTTATTGATTATTCTTTACCCCAAGGGCAGCAACATAAAGATTTTCGCTTTAAAATGGTCATTTGATAAATAATTCATATCTATGATAGGAAAGGAGCTATCCTCCAATAATATTATCAATGTATCCCATTCATCCCATAAAAAATCACACGCCTGAAAAGAAATCGCAAAGCTTAAAAACTTTGAATCTTATCCTAATAATTGTGTGTATGCTTTAGAGGTAACAAAAATATTTAGTTAGTTGCATTAAAAAGGAAAATATACATTTCTTCTACCTTAAAAACAAAGCTAGATTTAAAGAAACCACAAGGTTCATTCAAACAATATTCTTACATTGTTAACTTCAGTGACATGAGAAGTGAATATCAGTCACTGAACAATGACAAACAAATGCAATACACAGAACAATAACATGTTACCATAATAAAAAAAGAAAATTGTTACATACATGATGTTGCATTTCCATCCTCCCCCCAATGATAACCAACCCTGCATCTCCATGCTTCAGCGTATAGTTGCTAATAGAAATTGCGATCTCCCTGTGGTGAGCACCATGTGGAAAATCCTCCTGCATAAGACCAGAATGATGTGCAGTTTAAAAATTACTAAAACACATAATTCTGCTAAAGCATGTTCATATCATATTATCAAGAAAGAGAGCTTTCCTGAAATAAAATGAAACAGTGTGGTATCACTGAAAAATGAAAGGAAAATGTTGGCAAACCTGCAAATTATTTTCCCAAAGCTTTTTGAGATTATGATCAAAACACATAACTGACCAGCCTGACGTAACAACAACCAACACCTGCTTTTTTATTTCTCCATCTCTGTAAGGACGATCAATCACACCTGTAGCCATAGCTACTGGGCGCCTCCCAGATGAAATGCGAACTTTGTCAGGCAGGAGAGACACCTCTGCCAACACACGTGCTTCACTAAAACCCTCATCAACACGCCGAGCATGGGGCTCCAGAACCTAATAAATTAATGCACAAGTTATTAGTTTAATAACACTTAAATAAGTATAGATTTTGAAAGTATCTGCAGCTTAATAGTATGAAGGTGACATATTTGAATCTTTGCTTTCAGCTACCTCCACCATGCCATCTATTGGAACTTTCTTTCTGAGCCACCTTGAAACTAAGCAAAAACTCTGATCACCAATTGTCTTGAAAATCATGAAAGCATGCTCAGTTTGTTTCCACCTCTACCCAACTTTGAGATTTTTCCTTTCTTGGGGCAGGCAGAGAGTAAATAACGAAAATTACTGGTAGCTTCCTCAATGAAGTGAATAACCATCTTCAAGAAGGCACCTCTTACTCTATTCAGGACTGTTCCTTATCTCTTGAGAATTGGTCAACGTGAATGGATCTAAACAGAACTCAAGAGAACTGGAAAGTATATGTGACTTTTGCAGGCTCTGGTTGTCTAATTAACCTAGTCGATAATCCTGTGTGAGCAGATAACAAGGTAAAAATTCTAACTTGTATTTATTAATTAATACTAGAGAATCAATTTCTAAAGTACAAGTTTCACAAATACACTACCTCCCAAAGGGCAACTGGCACAGTGCACAGAGAGTAATCACAGCACCTACAGCCACA
Organism: Amorphophallus titanum; assembly: GCA_024336825.1. Taxonomy (NCBI): domain Eukaryota; kingdom Viridiplantae; phylum Streptophyta; class Magnoliopsida; order Alismatales; family Araceae; genus Amorphophallus; species Amorphophallus titanum. Next base: position 1,494,849 of record JANBPO010006516.1, read on the forward strand.
GAATTGTGAATGTTGCAGGAAATTCTGCCTCACCAAGGAGACTTCTCCTCTAGGATGAGCACATTTTCAAAATGATCAACTTCGCTACCAGTGCAACTTTTTAATAGAATTTACCTATCTATTATTTTACAAAGAGCTAAATATTCTCTCACTCGTAGCTCTACCACGGAGAGGCTAAAATACCACCGCCTGAATCATTGCAGTTATAGCATTGGATTTAATTTACTCATAGAAAAAATGTTCTCCATGTCACTGGGAACAATCTTGCAGAAAAGCAAGTGAAAAATATGGGACTAATGAAATTTAGTTGCTTATTGTTATACCTTTGTGGCTTCAATGTACAACATGACAATCCATTTTCCCTTAAGAGCTTTACAGCTCTTGGGAGGCTTCACGGGTTCCAAGCGATATCGGGTCTGCTCGATAGTCCTATCGAGTATATTCGGTATCCGGGATCTGGGTCGTCACAGTTGGTATCAGAGCATTGTTGTGTGAAGTACATGAGAATCTGAGATATATAGTTTCCAGAGTCCTGAAAGTCTAGTACAGTCATTCGCTGGCATTAGGTTCGCGATTCATGATCGCTTCGTTTTCTACGTGTCATCTTGTGCATGCTGTGTCAGCATTGTGCGAGATAGTTTTGCTCTCATCAAGATGTGACGAGATGCTTCTTTTTCGTTATGTTGTTTGTCTCGATCATGTTATACTTAGCAGAGTTTGCCGAAAGGCTTGAGTCTGTAGTGCATTGTTCGAGATCTTTTCATCATTGGTTCAAGTGGCTGGTGACTTTTAGCATTGGTTTGATGGTCATACATGTTCTTACGTTGTTTTGGTCATCTCAGCTTGAGTCTGTTTAGCTCCTGATGCATTTCGCTTCTATTGAAGTGCTCGATTAGATCCCTTGGTTGAGAAGATGCTCAGGTGAACCTAAGATTTTTTTTTCTGGTGAGCTTCTGTTAGTGAGCTTGATGCTTCTCGTCCCGTTTGGAGGAGTATTTTTGAGGTAAGCCTTGGAATTACTATTTGCCTTTGTCTTGTGTCCACTTAGGTGTGGACTGTATTTATTCTGAGCCTGATCTGCTCCTTGTTTTACGGTTGCTTGGTTTTGGACTCTGTCATGGTGTTAAGAGCTATTACGTACTATGTTCGTCATGCCGTGTCCAGTGGCCGATGTGTTGTGAAGGCTCATTTATTGCTTCGGGACATGAAAGGTAAGCTGAGATTATCATTTTCTTTGGGCTTTGTGCTGAAGCTGGTACTCTTCTTTGCTTGCACTTAGGCTTCTTGTGATCGATTGTTTGCTGGATCAGTACTCATGGTGTGCTATTTGTGATTTTTATGAATTGTGATGGCACTGAGTGTGTGCTGAGATGTGGATATCGAGGTGCTCTCTGATGCCTATGTGCGTTGTATGAGTGCGCAGCAGAAGCGTGTGGGTTGATAACCCACAGGTCGAGAATCATTGTCGTAAGATTCTGGCCAGTCGAGAGAATTGTCTTTCTCGATGTGACTTCGTCTTGGCTTCCCATGCCTTGGAAGACTGGGAAAGGGGAGAGGTGTGACTGGATTTTGGATACTGGGGGCTGGGTGTTGGGTACTGGAAAGTAGGAGAAAAGACCAAGTGCTGGGGGTTAGTCCCTTGACAAAAGAAGGGGAAGACCCATTGTCGTGTAAGGTCAGCGTAGGCCCGTTGGGACTTGGGGGGCCATGGAATTAAGGCTAGGAATTGATTCTGGCTTGTTTTTGTTGTAGGCCGACGTTTGGTATTGACTGTGTTTATGTCGTTTGCTGGCAATGTGGTCTACATTGGCTTGAGGAACTGGAGCTGGGCTAGCTGAATGGCCCTGGGAGGCGTCACAACCGAAAACTAGGATTAGGAACTAGAGTTGGCCAACTGACTCATGTCAAGGTTGTAGCCGAGACGTGGGGCTGGATGTCGGTACTAGATCTAGGTAACTGGTCTGTCGATGTGCCATAGCTGGACTATTGAACTGGTGACTGGCACTGGAATCAAGCAGCTGGTCTGTGGAGGCGTTGTAGCCACGATGTTGGAGCTGACAAATGGTACTGGACCTGAGTAGCCAGCCTGTGGAGGCGTTGTAGCCGCGACGCTGGAGTTGGCAACTGGTACTGGAACTGAGCGGCTGGCCTATGGAGGTGTTGTAGCTGCGATGCTGGAGTTGGCGATCGGTACTGGAGCTGGGCGGCTGGCCTGTGGAGGCATTATAGCCGTGATGCTGGGGCTGGCAACTGGTACTTGAACTGGGCGACTGGCCTGTGGAGGCATTGTAGCCGCGATGCTGGAACTGAAGACTGGCCACTAAGGCAGGTGGCCGACTGCTGATGCTGGAATGGGCGTTGTCTGGCCCTAAAGGGTGTGATGGTCACCATCATTGTGAAGTGATGCTGAGGTCGCCGTTGACAGAATGTCACAGTTGACGACCGTCATCGGTGAGGAGCAGAGAAGGAGAGGATTTTTTTTATTTTTCTCTTTATCAGCTCTGCCACCCTTGCGGGTTTTCGCCAAATCTGGTCCCCTTTAGCTTTTTCCAGTATGCCCTTGCAAGTCTTTGCACCGAGGGGTCACCCGATTTTGCCTGAGATGTCCTTTCAGATTTTCACCTTAGCTGGGTTAATGGTAATTTTTGCCCCCAGTCGTCTCCTCGTGGAGGGGGAAACGACTGGGTCCGCTAGGATATCTCTATGTTTAACCCCATTTTGATTGATTTTTTTTTATTCTGGGGATCATTGTCCGTAGCATGGTGCTGTTAAGGGATGAGAGATGGCGAGAGAGACAAAGTGAGGTTTATATATATAGAAAAATTTTAAAATTTTAAAATTTTAGAAAAATATGAAAAAATTACCTCCGTGATCCTTGGAAGACGCACAATGCAGTGGTACTGTCCCGGAGTCGGAGAACGTAACGGTTCACCCTACACAGAGTTCCAAAGGCCTGACCTGTAAAAAACACGCGAAAATCGTTAAACTCAATCCGGGACCCACGAAAATAATCCAAAAAATATTCAAAAAAATCCGGGGCATTACAGGTAAAGACGATGATAGGGTGGGCTAAGAAGTACGACCGTAGTTTGTGAGCAGCCGTAATGATCGCAGGGGCGAACTTCTCGATTCGCGAGTACCGAAATTTGGGACCCTAAAGTGCTCGACTGACGTAGTAGACTGGTTTCATGACTCCTGCCTATTCCCGTGTGAGGACGACACTCATGGTGCTCGGCGTCACGGATAGGTACAGGAGTAATTCCTCTCCCTTTTGCGGCTTGGCGAGGACGGGAGGGGACGTTAGGTAGCGTTTTAACTCTTCGAACGTCAGCTCGCACTCCTGGTCCCAGTCGATGTGTCCTCTATTCTCCGGCGCTTGATTGGCTTGCTTGATCAGTCGAAAGAAGGGGAGGCACCACTCGGCGGCTCAAGACAGGAACCGAGCCAGGGCAGCAACACGACCGGAGAGGCACTGTACGTTCCTCACTCGACCTGGCCACTGCATCTCCAACACTGCTCGGATCTAGTCAGGGTTGGCCTCGATTCCTCGGTGGGTTATGAGGAAGCCCAAGAACTTTTCTGACCGTACTCCGAACGCGCATTTGGTTGGGTTTAGTTTCATGTTGTACCTTCGGAGTGTGGTGAAGGTCTCCGCCAGGTCATCCAAGTGCTCGGCGGCTTGGAGGTTTTTGACAAGTATGTCGTCGATGTATACCTCCATGTTGCGGCCGACCTGCGAGTCGAACATGTGGTTGACAAGGTGTTGGTAGGTTGCCCCCACGTTCTTCAGCCCGAACGGCATTTGGGTGTAGCAATAGAGGCCGTGATCGGTGACGAACGCGGTCTTATCCTGTTCGGGTTTGTGCATGCTGATCCGGTGGTACCCGGAGTAGGGATCTAAGAAGCTCAGCATCTCGTGCCCGACTATCGCGTCGACCAGTTGGTCGATCCGTGGCATAGGGAAGCTATCCTTGGGGGTAGCTTTGTTAAGGTCGGTGTAGTCAACACACATCTGATGGAGAAGGGAAGGGTAATATTGGGTGGACAAATGGGTCAAGCCCACATGGAGAAAAGGGAGGGTGCGCCCCTCTCCCTTGGCTTGGTCAAGGATGATCATTAACAATTGACTAAATGTATTTTTTATGGTAGCTATGGAAGGTAATACGTGGGTGTGTTCCTCCATTTGGAAAGAAATGTCAAGTGTGGAATAGAATGTCAACATAAGAGGCTTTCAATGAGAATGTGGACATGTAGACAATTTGACCACATGTCCATTTGACCACATGTTGTGGGGCAGCCCTAGTGATGTGGCAATTGGACCAAGTCTGGTCAACAATAAAGGCTTGAATGGGGGGTGCCCTTTGACTAGTCTACATGGGCCTTTGCATTGTTTTGAACTGGGCCTTGAAGGGTCTTAGTCTTAATGGGCCTTGAGTGCCCAATGGGCTTGGAACGCCCATGGGAAAGGGGATGGACCCAAGTGGGCTCCAAGAGGTGGCCCAATTCCTTATTAGACCCAATAAAGAGAAGAAACCCATTAAATCCTAATGACTAACCCAATGGCTTATAATTAGCATTACAAGAGAACCCAATGACTCAAATACTCAAACTCAAAAATTTAGTGTCTTGCTCTGATGTCCCATCAAAACGTCAACCTGGTAAGGAGGTGGACATCATTGAGTTCACCCCCACTGCCAAAGCCAGTAAGGAGGGCGAGCCAAGCGGCTATGACAAGAAGCTAGCAGACAAGCCTACCGCTCCTTCCTTTTCAGAGCGTATGAAAATGCCCTTCTCCTTCAAGAAGGAACATACGAAGATGCTCTTCAACCTCTGCATGGCTCAGAAAATTATCGAGCTACAGAAAGTCTGAAAGCCAGATGACGCCGAGAAAGCCGACAATCCTAGCAATTGCCTATATCATCGCATGCTAGGCCATCCACTTGAAGATTGCTATGTCTTCAAGACTCAGGCATAGAAATTGATCCGAGACGATCTCATCAAAATGTAGAGCGGTCTCGTCAATCCCCCACAGCCACATGTGTGGTCCAGACCCGCTAAGATAGCACGTGTGATTCACTATTTAGCTGACGTGATTCACATGATGGCCGCATTCTCTCTCTCTAACGTCGAAACAGAGGAGCCCAGCACTAGCCCAGCACTCAATGTGGTACCTGGGGTGGAGACCCTGGCATGACCACACATCTCTCTCCTTTCCAAAAGAAAGGACTAGGCAGCTCTTTGATGTCCTCGTCGAGTGGAAGTTATGCTGTAAATACAATGCTCCTAGGCATCCATCTAGCGAGCCAACCACACAAGCAAAGAGAATAGCCAAACCACACAATGAGATGAATTTTTAGGTAGTTCGATCTCTATCCAGAGACCTACGTCCACCCCTCACTAGACCTAGTGAGGATCACTACTGACTCACAGCTTGCACAGAGGAACAAATCCTCTATAGATGCTGACACACAGCTTGGACAGAGGAATAAATCCTCTATGGATGCTGACTCACAGCTTGCAGTCGAGAGGTCCTCCCTCTCTTAACCCTGCTGTTGAACAGCTTGCAGGCCCTATGGCTACTAACCTATATCAGAGCACACACGCTCTATCTGAACCTCCCACTAGCAACTAGCAGGAGTAGAAGTACACCAATGCGAAGGGAAAATAAAAATAGAAAAACACAAATGAATCACGGATCATAGATAGGAATTGAAAGCTCTAAACACTCTGGAAGGTGGATCTGTGAGAAGAGTAGTCCACAGCAGCTCAGACTCCTCAAATTCAGCACTGTGATGCTAAAGATGGCTCTGCAGCTCCCTTGTACCTCAGATTCCCTTGGATGGAAGACGATCGCCTGAGACCTTGGCCAATCTTCCGATGCTCTGTTCTGGATGAAAAGTAATGTAGGCGCAACAGCTTCTCCTCAAATGCTCACATAGGCCAGGGATAGATGGGGCTTCTCTCAGAGCTCTCTCTCTCTCTCTCTGTGTGTGTGTGTGTTGGGGATGCTGCTTGTTGTGTCTTGAATGGTGGCAATCAAGAGGGGAGGGGTGAATTGATTGGCCAATTAAAAATTAATTACCCAGTGAAAAACTTATTGGAAAGTTTTAAACACACAGACTTAAACGCACAAGCACTCTACCTCACCGAGCAAGATCTCACTTGTGAGTTCACGTGAGTGAGGGTGTGGAATCTTTAACTAAGCTAGAGATCACTCAGCTGACCGTGAAGCCCACACGTTACAATGTGTGACGAACAAACCACAATGGAGGCACGAGGATTTTTTTAGGTGGTTTGGGTACACGAACGTGTCCCCTACGTCCACCCCTCACTCGTGAAGATTAAATGCTCCACTATGAAGTGAGCCACACACACACGCTGTAACGACAGCTTACACATACACGGCAACCGATCTTGGCCACCACATACACACACACACACGCTCGTATCACCGATTACGAGCACACACATACGAATGTAGTGAAGATGTTCAAACTCTCCTTCGCTCTTTCTCTCTGTTCTTCTATATCTTCTCTGTTGCTCTTCTTTTTTCTTCTGATCTCCTATATCTTCTCTATTTTCTCTTTTTTCTTTAGATCTCCTATATCTTCTCTGTTCCTCTTTTTGATTGAGGGTGAAAGCCCATTTTTATAGATGAATTAGGGGTAGGGGAGTCGATGGTGATGGCACCAAATCGTCGGCCTGCTGCATAGATGCGCCACCAATTCGTCGGCCCGCCTCTGCCATGGATGCCAGCGACTCGTCTGCGAAGGGAGCCGCCAACTCAAGCGCAAGGAGACTTGAATGCCACTGAATCAATCGCCATTGAATCGCCCTCCCAAGGTGCCACCGATTGAATGAGGGGTATTTTTGTAATTTTTACATTTTGCCCCAAAATTGACCCGGTGAGGGCTTGTAGTCTAGAGTAGCCCTGTGGTTGATTTAGTGGCCCTGGGAGATACTTCAAAGCCCTGACTCGGGGTTTCTGGTGATTTCTGGTACGTCCCGAACCCATACCAGTTTTCTTGGGTTTTGCCCTGATTCGGCCTTCGGCACTGTGATTTGTGCTGCCAGACTTGTTTTAGAGCCACATGGGGCTTCTTCATCGAGTGGTCTATCCCTTGAAGCATTTTCGCCTTGATTGGATGTCTTTATGGCCATTTACGGACTGTTCCAACATTCCACGTGTGTTTAGCAGACTTCCCGAGTTTTTCATCGATATCGCCTTCGACACTAGATATCATGCTTTTGGGCTTGCCTTACACTTGTATGAAGCGTCTTCATTGAGTGGAAAACCACTATGAAAGTTTTCATCCCTACGAGATAGCTTTTCGATCACGTACAGACCACTTCGGCACTCTAGGCGCCCTGATCGGGTCTTCCAGGTTTTCCATTGATTTAGCCTTCGGCTCCCCATTTTGAGGAACCAGGGGCATTTCTTCATCGCGGGAGGGCTTCTTTATCTGGTGGGGAACCACCTGGTACATTCTCGTCCTAGCTGGACGACATGTGGAGATATATCTGGCATGATTGCTTTGTTGCCATTTCATTGGCCCGGACCGTTATTTGGCCTTAGTGAGCTGTGGTAGGTGTTTTTACCCTGAGATAATGAAATGTGGAGCCCCCAAAACTTCTAACGAGGTGACCTGAGGCTTCAGCTGTAACGTCCCAGAGTCCATAATGCCAATAATTCGTCACTCAGTGTCGAATTACCACCACTATGAACTGAGAGTCCACCGAGCTTCCTGATGATGAGACGCTCAAAGCATGCCAAACCTAGCCAGTCATGTGGCAGCTATATTTCGATGGGGCATCAAGAATAGAAACTGATCCCAATGGGAAAACCAGAATTCGAGCAGGAGTCGGCAGTGTTCTGAGATCGCCGGAAGGAGAGGTGATACACACCTCATGTTCCATAAATAAGTCTTGTACCAATAATGAAGCGGAGTATGAAGCTCTGATAATCGGACTACAGATTACCCTTGGTATGGGCATTCAGATGCTTCAGGTGTTCGGTGACTCCATGCTGATAATAAAACAAATGCAAGGGGAATTCGAGGTTCGGAAGTCAGAATTGAACCCCTATCACCAAGAAGCCACACGCCTCATGACGAAATTTTATCATATTGAGCTCGGTCTAGACGGTCCATCGTACGACTGCGAGTGGCCTAGCGGTCGCTGGAAGGACCGTTTATGCAACCCGAGCCCCAAATCATGAAGAACATGAACACCGGTCCAATAAAAGCTTGATTTAGACATGGATAGGGCATGAAAATTAGGCTATTTACTATCAAAATATAGGTAACTCAAAAACACACATCATGGCATGGTCAATTAAAAGATTCCACTATGATTACTTCATGTAAATCGAACGGAAAGAATGGGGTAAAAAGCCTAATTGCATGCTCTGCTTAGAATCCGGAATACACTCATTATAGACAGTCAAACTTGGGCAAATTGGATTCCAAAGAAAGTTAAGGACGAGATCTATCTAGCCATATTATTTAATTAGATTGGGCCCGAGAGAAACCTGTCTTAATTAAGGAAGAAAAGAGAAGACGCCCTCGCCAGAACCCTAAATCGCGCCGCTGCCAATCTCCGAAGTTCTCCTAGGTTCATCCACGAATCCTCACGCTGCCGGTTGGATCGCCAAATAGGGTCGTAGGGTTACAAAAGTCCTCTATTTATAGAGGTTGAAGAGGCTTCTAGAGATCAAATTGGACTCGAGTCCAAGGAATAAAATCACTGAAATTTCGGTTGCCAACTTAATCTACGCCACTACCGCCGCCGCTGGAAGGGTCTAGAGTCTAGGGTTTTAGAGGCAAAATGAACCTCTTGGGTAGATCTGTCCATTGGGCCTAGTTTGGGCTCGATTGGTCAAGAATTGGGCTCGAATTAGGTCGATTAAGTTTAACCCATTAAAAATAACGAATTTGGCTATTAACTCCTTAATTCGGCCTAATTAAATTTTTATTGATCGGGAAATACCCATCGTTGAAGTTACAGCAAGGAAAGAACAAGCCACCTCCACTGAAGGCATGGCGACTCAAGGCAACAAGAAGGCGTAATCATCCCCATGCATTGCGAGGCTGGAATGCTGTCCCTCCAAGCTAGTAATGAACAAATGCTAGCCCTCCAATGCTATTGACAAATCGACCGAAGCTAAAGTTGCACAAGGTCCACTGATAGAACAGCTCACACTGTCGCCACCAGCTAAATTAGAAGTTCCCGAGGAGGCCCAGGGGCAATAAGATGAAAAGGTCATGGTGCTCGAACTCAAAGATGATATTCCAAACGTCATTGACCTCTAGCCAGCGCCATCAAAAATTGAAGACGGAGGCCAAGCTACAGTCGATGAGCTGATAGAAGTCAATTTGGGAAGTGAGGATGATCCTAGGCCAACTTTCCTTAGTGCCTAACTCTCCTCAGAAGAACAGAAGCTGTACATCCAGCTACTGCAAGAATTTCGGGACTACTTTGCCTGGAGCTACAAGGAAATGCCAGGGCTTAGTCCCGCAATTTCACAACATGAACTGGCTATAAGTCCCGGAGTGGAGCCAGTAAAATAGCCACCATGGCGTATGAGGCCGGAGCTTATCACACAGATATGCAAAGAGGTCGACAAGCTCATCAATGTGGGTTTTGTCGAAGAGAATCAATATAACACTTGGCTGGGCAACATTGTGCCCTTGAAGAAGAAGAATGGGCAGATCTGAATATGTGTTGACTTCAGGGATCTGAATAAGGAGTGTCCAAAGGATGACTTTTCGGTGCCAATAATGAAAGTCATAATTGATGCTACAACTGGTCATGAGGCTCTGTCATTTATGGACCAATCGTCCGGTTACAATGAAATATGGATCACGGAGCATGACCAGGTCCACACTACCTTCCAAACCCCAAAGGGCATCTACCACTACAAGAGGATCTTGACCAGGATTTTCGATGAGCTACTCTACCATAAGGTCGAGTGCGATATAGATGCCCTGGTAGTCAAAACCAAAAGGAAGGAAGACCATCTGTATGACCTCTGAGTCATATTTCAGAGGCTCAAGCAGTATGAATTGAAGATGAACCCCATGAAGTGCGCCTTCAGAGTATGCAGTGGTAAATTCTTGGGTTTTATTGTCAGATATCAAGGAATTGAAATAGACCCCTTAAAGATCAAAGCAATCTAGGAGCTACCTCTGCCAAGGAAACTCTCCGAGCTGAGATTTTAAAAATGCTTGTAAATTTAAGAAAAAAATTAGGGATGCTACACCCTCCCCCACTTAAGAAAATTTGATCCCCAAATTCAATATATGAAAATTTATGGAGAGTGTACTTACATTCAAATATCTCCAGAAATCTTTTGCGCATTGCCTCTTCCATTTTTCATGTCGTCTCGTGTGGCCAAGATTTGCTCCATTGGACCTTGACCATGGGAATACTTTTGTTTCAAAGTTGACGTACTTCTCACTCAATGATCTTGAGCGGTCTTTGCTCGTATGTCAAGTCTTCTCGTATCTCTAGGTTATCATAAGTGATGACATGGAATGGATGAGGGATATACCTCTTTAACATTGAAACGTGAAAGACATCATGAATTCCTGCTAACTGAGGAGGTAAGGCTAGTCGATAAGCAACTTCACCAATCCTTTCAAGAATTTCAAAATGACCTATACATCTCGGAGTAAGTTTGCCTTTGATACCGAATCTTCAGATACCTCAACCTGGAGAAACCTTGAGGAATATATGGTCTCCTATTTAGAATTCTAGGTCACGCCTTCGATTATCAACATAAGACTTCTGCCTATCTTGAGCCACCTTGAGTCTTTCTTGGATCAGCTTGAATTTTTTGGTGGTATCACGAATGAGTTTTGGACCTAGAAACTACTTTTCCCCAATCTCACTCCAGCATATAGGTGAGTGGCAACTTCTACCATATAAAGCTTCAAATGATGTCATTTTAATGCTAGCTTGATAGCTATTATTATAAGAGAATTCTACTAGAGGTAAGTCATCGTGCCATCTTCCACCGAAATCTAATACACATGCTCGGAGCATATCTTCCACCACTTGATTGGTTCTTTCAGTTTGACCATCAGTTTGTGGGTGGAATACAGTATTGAAATTCAACCGGGTCCCTAATGAATGTTGTAGACTCTTCCAGAATTGAGATGTAAATCGAGGATCTCGGTTAGATATAATGGTAACAGGGACTCCATGTAATTTCACAATTTCCTTTACATATAAGGCAGCCAAGACGCCCACAGACCATCGACTATTAATTGGTAGAAAATGAGCCAATTTGGTCAAGCAGTCAATGATCACCCAAATACCGTCATGTCCTCCTCTTGATTTAGGTAGACCCATGACAAAATTTATCCCTATACTTTCCCATTTCCACTCGGGAATAGGTAAGGGATGTAACTCCCCAGCGGGCTTTGATGTTCTGCCTTGACTTGTTGACAAGGGCAGATTCTCAATATCTTCAGGGAGATGACAGTCGACGTCTTCCTGGGTGGGGTGCTCCTCAGCAGTATAGAACAACCTGTCGGGTCCTTTAGATTGTACCACCTCCCATGCTTTGAAAGGCTCGATCGTGGCAGCATTGAGGCTGAGTATTGGCTTGGTGAGACCCTCTGGGAGTTTAATAAGGTCATGGTGCTGATCGACCTTGGCTTCATTAGCTTCAGGATAGGTGGCGGGAGGTGCTGCTCTACCCACATCTCCTGTGCTTGTAATGTGTTAGACTATCTTGGGGTTGACATATCCTGGCGGCGGCGGCAGAAACCAATTGTCGTCGGAGGTGCTCTTCGATGCCCTGGCTGGGCCCTTAGCTTTGGAGGTCTTCGATGGCAGCTCCGCATACAGAGAGGCGTCAAGCAGATGACACTTTAACACTTCAAAGGGGTGGAGGTCGAAAAATATCCTTTCTTCCTTGCCCTCTTGATTGTATTTGATGCATTGGTGTAGCGTGGATGGTACCACCATATTTTCATGTAGCCAAGGATGGCCAAGCAGTGCCATGTAGGAGGTACTGGAGTTGATGGCATGAAACTGCACCCTGGAAGTGAAATCTGTCATGGTGAGGGTAAATTCTGCCACTCCCAGCGGCACTTCGAACTTCTGAATGAAGCCGGTGATACACATATCTCTGACTTTGTCGAGGTGCACACTGAAGTAGAACCTCTAATATATTTTGTAAGGCAGGATATTGACAGCTACCCCGGTATCCAACAGGATTCTGTTTATCTCCTGACCATTCAGCTGCCCCTTCATATACAACGGCCTGTTGTGGCTGATAGTGGGGAGTAACATATCCTCCTGAGTGAAGGTCACATTAGCCTCCGATAGTGCTTCAGCTAGACATGTTTCAAATTGAGCAGGCGTCTGCAGGGCAGTGATGATCGCCTGTTGGGTCTCTTCACTCAGGGAGAGGATCTCCCAGATAGTGAACCTTACTGGGAGCTTTTTAAGTAGCTTCATTATCCCTCTTCCAGCTCAGACATTAGATAGCTTCATTTCTTCTGCCCATTTGGGCTTAGAGAAGCCTTGAACTATGGCCTCTAATGGGCCTGCTTCATCAAACTACGAGTTTGCACTTTTCTACTTAGTGTCATCCTCTTCCTGTCCCTTACCGCCTACTGTCGGACGTGCTTCGTCTTCATTTGGGGTACCAGAAGACTACTGATGTTTCGGGTGAATACCCCGGTAGTAGGTTGTAAGTTTAGTTCCGGGGGCTAAGGGTGTAGTGATAGCTATGTCCAACGGTAGAGGAACTGATGAAACTGACAAGGTTTTTGTAAAAGTAGTAGATATAAAGGAATGAGAAGCATCAGTATCAAATAACATGAATACAGGATGAGAATAGATTCGAACGGTACCTTCCATTAGTCCATCATCCTTGGGCACTTCATCATCATCCAGAACAGCATGAAGACGAGCCTGTCACTTGCGTCCGTCGCTGGTAGATTGATCCTTCATGAGGGGGCAATCCGGCATGCAGTGCTTCCGACTTTCACATCTTAAGCAAGCGCCGAGACACTTCAAGCATTCCTCAGTCACATGGCCAAATTTCTCGCAGAATGTGCAAGCCGTCATAACTTGCCTATCTTCCTCCTTTGCCCTTTCATTCTTGCGGTAGCCACTACCACTCCCATTCCGGGATCTCTTCTTACTATCACGAAATTTATAAGATTCCGTGATACTAAACTTCTCCTTTTTCCCATGCCGATCCATCTTTCGGCTGGACTCCTCTCCTTTGCCTTTGAGTTTCTCAACCTTCTCCAAGGTCCTTTCACATAGATAGGCTCGCTAGATGATCTCCGCATAGGTCTGAATATTTTGTGAGCCCAGTTGTTCAATGAAGATGGGCCGTAGTCCATCCATGAACCGATTAGCTTTGAGGAGATCCGTGCTCACTAAATGTTGAGCATAGGGTGCTAGGTGAGAGAATTGTAATTCATATTCTGCCACCATCATCATGCCTTGACGCAAAGAAGCAAACTCCACCCGCCTTCCTCTCTTTTATGTGCTCGGAGAAGTACTTTGCTCGGAAGAGTGTAAGGAATCCCTCCCAAGTGTGTGGTGCATCTAGAGGCGGTGCTGGAATAGATTTCCACCAAGTATGTGCATCCTTGTTGAGTTGGAATGTGACGAGATGAACCTTCTCTTGGTTGGCACATTGCATGACCTTGAATATACGGTTCATTTCATCAATCTAGTTCTCTGCTACATCTGGATTGGAAGAACTAGTAAACCTTGGAGGATTTAGACTTCGAAAGCTTCGATGTAAATGGCCAGCACCAGCCCTTGCACCAGCTTGGGCCATATTTTGCAAGGCCTGGGCGAGACCTGCAACAATCTGTTGCATCCCGTCCCAGTCAACACAGTTTGCCATTGTGGAGATAAGGCACCTGAGAGGATACTCAATTAGTTAATTCCTATGGATTCCTTCCGCGCTTGGGACATGACAATTTTGTGATATCAGAGCCTAGGATATTCAATTCCTAGGAAACCAAGTCCAAGGATAGGTTTATACATTTTACCTGGTAAGATGGGTAGAACCATGGGTTGAGTTAACTTAGGGACTTTGACCTTTGGTTAAATCATATATTAATATAGTTATTAAATCTTATAGGATCATGGCTACCAAACGTGCTCAATGGCGTGACATGCAACGTCCCATTCAAGGTCTTACCCAGGCGCTACAATAGGTAGTGCAGGGTGGAGCTAATCGTGGAGTCGGAGATCTCCACCAGAGTTTTCGCAACATGAACCCACCAAAGTTTAGTGGTTCGACCGACCCCAATGATGTCGAGCACTGGATTAGGGAAATTGAACGTATATTCCATGTCATGCAATGCACGGATGAACAAAAAGTCTTGCTAGCGACTTTTCAACTAGAGCGGGATGCCTGATTCTGGTGGGAGTTGGTAGAAGCTTCATTATCCCATGAACATATCACGTGGGACAAGTTCGTTGAGCATTTCAATAGCAAGTATTTCTCAGACCAGATACAAGAGAAGAAGGCTGTAGAGTTTGCCATGCTTAAACAACGGGCTCTATCCATGGCTGAGTACGAGGTTGAATTTTCTCGTCTGTCAAGGTATGCACCCCACTTGGTGTGTATCGAGAAAATAAAGGCAAGAAGATTTCTTAATGGGCTTCGACCCCAATATATCACTCAACTAGCACCGATGGACATTTAAGTCTATTCGGAGATGATAAGGTGAGCGAGTTTGTTAGAAGATGCCACGGAATTATCTGACCGAATCCGTGGGAAGGACAAGAAGGAGCACGTTACAAGCTCTGGCACTTTCAAGCCAACCTTTAATAAGAAAAGGACTAGCAACGGAGGAGATTCCTCCCAAGAGAAGAAATTCAAGAAGAATAACAAACCCTTTTCCATTACTACCACACCTTCCAAAGAGGTGTGTAAGCATTGTGACAAAGCCGGCCATAAGGCCGAGGAATGCTGAAGGACATTGGGAGCTTGTCTCCATTGCGGGAGCCGTGATCATGGGATTCCCGACTGTCCCTTGCTTAATGATCAAACCGGAGACGAGAAGCGCCCGACAAAGAAGTAAGCACATCTTCAAGCTCTTCAAGAGGCGAAGCAAGATGAAGGCAGACTGGTGGAAGGTGCCTTAAAGATTTGTTCCAAGTCTGCTCGTGTCTTATTTGATATGTGGCTTCATCATGAAGAGCTCATATTCTCGGACCAATAGATTTATTTTTGTGTCCTTTACCTCTGACATTCCTTCGTATATGAGTCGGAGCTTCTCCCACATTTCTTGTGTAGAGGAACACATAGATATGCATGAATATTCATTTGGATGAACAACACATTGAACAATATTCATAGCTCTGAAATTTACACATGAATTTCTAATATGATCTTCAGTCCAACTGTCCTCATCATCGGGCAATTGATAAGGACCTTTACTTATGACTTTCCAGTATCCTATGCTCACAAAAATACTATCATTCTATTTTTCCAATAGGGGTAATTTGTGCCATCAAAAAATGGCGGCCTATGTATAGAATGTCCCTCAGGAATCATCCCCCTACTATCCATCGCCTAATGATCTATCCTCTTCAACTGTGAGATTGAATAAAATCAGAGGCCTTACTCTGATACCAATTGTTGGTCCCTATAAGCGCACGGACAAGAAGGGGGGGTTGAATTGTCCTCCAAACGAAATAGTAGATTTAAAAACTAATTTATAGAATTACTGAGATTGATGAAAACTAAATGAGATTTGTATGAAATCGATCTCTCAATCTCACTGAGCCCACACGAGCAAGACAAAAATTGAAGTAAGTAAAAACACACCACAATGCACGAGAAATTTTTAGGTGATTCGGGACCACGATGGGCACCCTACGGTGAGGCTTCACTCGCTTCGCAAGAAGCACACAGAGTTGAAACTCCAACCACACAGAGACTTGGTCCCCACAATGATCCAACAATGGGATCAATCCACACACACACACGCTGCGACAATCGCAGTAATAACCACACGATCGTACGTAGACGGTCCACCCACAATGTATTTTCAAGTTCAGAAAATGTAAAAATATGATCAATACTGCTCAAACCAAAATGTAAACAATGAAGAACATCGTAGATGGATGATGAAAGGTTGTAGAATATATCCCCTTGAGCTCCATAAGCCGATTAAAGAAGTTCTTTGAAGCCTAGGTCGGAGGGAAGTGAGATGGCGTCGATTTGAGCATCTCCTCGATCCTCTCTTCAAGTCGGTCCACTTTCTCTTCTTCCAAGAGCTCCAAAAATCTCTTGATGTAGATCAAAACCCTTCCACAAGATCTCCTCTTTCTTTTCTCCCCTTTCTTCACCTACAAGATAAGAAACATAAGCTCATTAGGTTGAATCCCTCAAACTCAGAGTTCACATATATATATACAATTTTTGTCTCCACCATGGGAGACTCTTCATCACTGGAGCCGCCACTATAATCTACTCACTCCGTCGAAGATGAACTTTGCTCCGGCACCTGACTTTTCCCTCTAGAAGCAGTCGACTCTTCGACAAGATGGCTTACAGAAGGAACATCTTGCTCAACAGAGACCTGCTCAGCTAGCTCTGCAGCAGGAACAATAGGTGAATGAGCTTTGGGAATAGACTGACTCCCTAGAAGAACGCCTTTCTCGGTAGAAGCTCCCTCGGTCGACTCCATAATAGGAGGAGAAGGCGGCCGAACTTCAACCGAAGCTGAAATGGGGAGCACTCATGTGAGCCCAGAGCATGATAAATTGGGTGAACTCCAGAGGGCGGACCATAGATTACCTTCCATCTCATGGCTGGGCATGGGAGACGGTAAATTTTCTTCAACTAGGGGAGCTATTGGTGCTCCATCCCCCCTTTCTTCAGCTCCCGCAGAGGCGGCAACCTCTTGGGTGACCGTTGCAGATGAAGTAGCAGCACCGGCAAAACGAAAGTTAACTCATATGGCCGAAGTAGAAATGAGACACAGGGGGAGAATATACCTTCGGTTGAGCACGCATGTGCGTGAGAAGCCTCGAACTCCACGAATGTGACCATGGCTGGGGGAGCAACCGCTGGCTCCGGGTCTACGGCCTTCTTTCTCCGACCTCTTTTCGCTTGAGTTACGACTTCCCCTACTTGGGACCTCATCCTCTTCCACGAATCGCTGGGTGGTAGGGGTGTAGTGTTCGGAGCGACCTCTGGAGTCTCAAAATATGATGGCCTTTGAGCCTTTATAATTATCTCCCTGAAGTGCTTAGTCTCCTCGGAGGTGAGCCGAACTGCACATAAATAAAGGTGAAAATGATGCATGCCACCACT
The DNA here is from genome assembly GCA_024336825.1 of Amorphophallus titanum. Taxonomy (NCBI): domain Eukaryota; kingdom Viridiplantae; phylum Streptophyta; class Magnoliopsida; order Alismatales; family Araceae; genus Amorphophallus; species Amorphophallus titanum. Next base: position 1,512,166 of record JANBPO010006516.1, read on the forward strand.
AAGGGAGAAAAGCAAACTAAAGGCTGAAGTCGATAAACGAAGAATACCTACTGGCCTCGTATACAGAGGAGAAAGTGGCCAGTAAAATAGCGAAGGCTCTTTGTCTCTTGAAGCAACCTCGCGAATTAGCCAACATATATCTCCTATCGATTCACATCGCTCGGCCAACAACGCCAGGTCCGAATGGTCACGAGAAGACAAATGATAATATAGGCCGAGGTGGTCCAGCCCCCATCTGTCGGCATATTTGAAGGAGATGAGAAGGGGTTGACTCAATATGGCCTCACTTGGGCCACCCACTGAAAGACCGTGAGAGCGGAGTAGTGCAAATAGCCAAGTTGACTCTGGATCTGATCCAGAAGTCAAGACAGGCTTTGCGTCTCCTCGATCTCACTCCTCTCTCAGACCTCCGATACCATGTTTTCTCAGGCTCTCTTCTTTCTCCAGCGAACTCTCTTTTTCTCTCGAACTCTGGCTCCTCTTCTCTCAAGCTCTTCTACTCTAGTGCTCTTCCGCTCTCTTGCTCTTCTCTCATTTTCTTCTGATGTGTTACATCAAATTTGAGCACTCGATCCCCTTTTATACAGGCGGGCATGAATCTTGTGGTCCCACGAGTTTTCAAATTGGGCACGTGGAAGGCACACTCCTGCCCAACAATTTTGTCCAAAAGGTGCGCTTCGAGGGTCCACGTGTTAGGTGTAGAAAGTCATCTGCTCCACGTAGCAGGATATTCAGTTGAGCCTCCCACTTTGGATCACGTGCCAATTAGGGTCATATGCGACCCTCGTGACTTTACTCAATCCTTCATATATTGGAGTTTGAGTGTTTGAGTCTTTGGCCGAATCACTCTACTATTCTATTTTGATTTTTCTGTTAAGATAGAAATGAAGAACTAATCATATTGAATGTTTAGAGAATTTAATTTAAACATATCATAAGCACAGAATGAACCATGTGAGTCAATGCACAAAATTTTGCATATGCATCGATGAACAAACAAGATGCATCAACCTGTATAGCTAACACATGCAGCAAGTTAGAACAATAGCATCGACCTTTAAGTCACACAAGTAGACCTTATTCTGTTAGAGAGACTAAATCTGAAATGATGGTGCATCGACCTGTCCCGGTGACATATAGGGAAATGCTTAATGTATTGACGCAGTAATTTACTGCACCGACTTGACTTCACAACAGATGCATAAGGTGCATTGACCTTGAGAATGATAACCTCTATCGCACTGACCTTTTGCTGTAAACTCTGGCTCACTAGCATCAACCCTTCTAAAATGTGCACCGACCTGATGAAACAACATCTAGCATATAGCAACATCGACCTATGCATAGGTGCACCGACCTGATAGCACATACTGTGTACTAAATGCACCGACCTGATAGCGCATACTATGTACACCTACATCGACCTTCTAGACCAGACTACCTATATGCATCGACCTGTTTGTTTAATGTAGGGGGAGATGCATCGACCTTTTAATGCGACATTTGTTCATATGCACTGACCTTCTAGACTGAAATGCATATATGCACTGACCTTACTCTCTCAATGCATGAATATGCCGTGTGTTTTCACTGAAGGTTATTCCTGTGTAGTCTAGTGTTCTGCGGAGGGTTATTCCCACATGACTCGTGTAGGCTGGTGACAGTTGGTTTATTGTCTGGCCTTATGCTCTGGTGGTTTGACAGCATGGAGTTGTGTCGTGTTCCCCATTTGTGTCTATGTGTGTGTAAGAGCTAGTGGTACTCCGGTGGTTTCCATCCTGGTTGTGAGTTCTTACCTCGAGTGGCCCCCAACTAATCATAGCCTTACTACAGTGCGTGGGAGCTGACTCACTTGGGAGAGGTGGAAGGCTTTCCCTATTGGGATGGTTTTTTGGTTGGTTCCCATAGGCCCTCTACTGTTACAATTTGAATCCGGGCTAGGGGGAAACCAACTAGAGGACCTGACATAAAGTAGTCAATCTGTGTGTGCACATGGTTGGGGACTTCGGATGCGTGCTGATGAGTATGACCCCAACTTGTCCTTGTTAGTAGTGAGCAGTGCTAGTGTGTCTCAGTTGCCGCATTGAGGCTAAGCGGAAGACACTTGAGGTGTGGTATAAGACGTCAATGAATGCATCCGACTTTGTTTCTAGTGCATAATTCTCCTATTACCTCAGACGTATTTCTCTCTATGGTTGAGGGTGTGGTTTTCTTATAGTGAGGTTGTGCTCCTCCCGACGATCAAGATCATGCTTTTCTTGACAGCTAGGTTGTGACTCCTTTAGCACTTCAGTTGCGGTTTATTTGTGGTCTAGTCTCCTCCGACACATGGGGATGTGGTATAGCTGGTTTGCTTACGGTCGTGGTTTTCTTGACACACGAGGGGTCTTGTTGCTTGCATCAGGATTGTGCAACTGGTCGCTTAGTTATGCTTATTTACTTTCTGCCAATTACTACATTATCTTCGTTCATCATTTGTTCTTGTTGTTTACTATTATTTCGTAATGGTGGGGATCCTCGGGAGCCCTACTGAGCAAATGATATGAGGCTTACCTCTTTTCCTTTAGGAGTGGTACACCTCCACACAATCCGAGAGGTCCAGCACGGCGCTAGCAGAGTCTTGTATTTGCGAGCCTGCTTGAGCCGAGATATGTCCCATGACTTCGTACTTTTGTTGGACTATACTTTTTAGACCTGTACTCTGAACTATATACCGTATAAATTATAATAAATGTAAATTCTATTTTTAACATTTTAATTGTTACATTCATTTTAGACTCCCATGCACTACCACAACGTCAACCAAACCCTTCCGAGCAATATCTTCAAGATCCATAAGCCCTATAGAAGGATGGTTGATTAGGTCTTGCAGTCGACGCTCTTTGGCTTCCAACTTCAGTAACTCATCCTAAACGGAGCTAGCACACCCTTTTGCCAGTGCAGCTTCATCTAAACTTTGTATCTTCAGCTGCCTGGCATTTGCCTGATCCTCTTCGGCCTGAGCCAATTCAGCATGAAGTTGAGAAGTCTGCTCCTCTAGCATTGAAATCTGGCCAGTGGCTCCCTCGGCTAGGAACCTCTGTTGGATGGCGGTCTCTGTATTGGCTTGTAGTTCAGTAAGGCCCTCCTTCCTCTGAAGCTTCAGGTCAGCCAGTCGATCCCTCAAGCCATGATCAATAAATTCTTGCCGATTCACATACCAGAGTTGCAAGATCACTCGAGGCATCCAATATTGCATAGGACAGCTGAAAGCCATGAGGGTGCGTGACATGGGTTCTACCAGCTCCCTCAGTTGCGTATAGGATAAGTCTCGATGGGCTAGCATAGCCTGCTTCAACATATCTAAATTCTGCCATACCAATTCTGCAGATGATTGCAAGCCAAGTGATGGTATGTCAGGGAGATGAAACTCTACCCGATTGTCGACGTCAGCCCAAATATCATTAGCAGGCTAAGAAGAAGACGAAGGCAACAAGAAAGATGGTTCCACTGATTCTTTCTCAGGCTGCTCAATGGACTCAGTATCTGCTGGGATTGGGACTTCAACCTTGACCACGGTGGAAGGGACAAGGTTTTGAACTCTAAGGTCCTCATCTACCAAAGTGAATGATATGGGCTGTTCCAGCTGCAACACCTTTTCCGGCTTGGTACCAGCTATAAGCATTAGGGCAGTTGTTTCACCAACTATCTCCTCTTCAAAATCTCCACCATCGGAGATGAATTCGTCACGTTGCCCTGGCTGGGCCCCCTGTCCCAGTCCAGCCCCAGCCTCAATCACCAGCATGGAAGTGTTGCCAGACACTTCCCTGAGTTTGGCACCTACTGACGCCTCGACAGAAGCAACATCAATGAATTCTAGCCCGACTTCCACTGACTGAAGTTGAAGCTGCTCCGCGGATGGCTGACCAAAGCCTAGTGATGAGGCCAACCCACCCAGGAGTTTCAAAGCAATCAGCCTCGGCACGGGAGCCGTGCCCACAACAAGAGTAAAAGCCGTGGCCCTGGATTGGAAAGGAGAGAAGCCAGCCATGGTTCCCACCACCAGCAGCGTCAGTCCCTCCTTTCCCCCTCCTCTCTGGGCCTCACCTCTCCTCTCTCTCTCTCTTCACTCTCTTCTGCAAATGCTGGTTCAAGGGGACTCTTCGAACCTCTTCTGGGTTCTCTCTCTTTCTCTCTTCTATTCTATGTGTGCCTTCTTTTGTTCTCCGCTGCTCCTTTCTAGTCTCCGTGTTTAGCTATCATCCCCTCGGGGGCTTTATATAGGGCAAGGGAGGCACCCATGTGGACGTGGGGACCTGCTAAGTGGCCAGATGGAGGCCATGCTGCTGCCGCCGAATCGAGGTCATCGCCACCAGATGAAGCTCAATAGAGTTGTCAGATGAGTTGTTGCTGCCGGTTCAGTAGGGAGCTACCAGATAGGCTTTGTAGGGGCCCCTTTTGATTAGCTCTTTAGGGTAGTGGAAGGAATATTTCTTGCCAAAAGTTCTTCTGGAAGCTAGTATTATCGTACAGAAGATTTCCCAATCATTGGCCCCTGGACCATGTGCCATGAGCAGGTCCCACGGCTGGTATGGATTTCTCGTCATTGAGGGTGTGTCAACACACTTAATGAGGAGTGTCGACACACTTATTGATCGCCTAGAAGGCTGCTCTAAGTCTTCAAGTGTGTCGACTCACCCAATAATGTGTGTCGACACACTTTACAATCTGCCCAGGCTGCTGAGTGTTGGACAATGAGCCACAACATGTGTGTGTCAACACACCCAGTGATGTGTGTCAACACACTCTTGTAATTCTTCTTCGGGAGCTTCTTATTGGAATGGTCCTGTGTCGACATGCTGATATGATGGTGTCGACGCGCCCTGCAGAAGGTGGCCCATAACAAGTGCTAGATTTTTAGGGTGTGTCAACACACTGCAAACATGTGTCGATACACCTAGTTATTCAGGAAACTTTTCAACCCGAATGGCCCATAGACTGCCATGCTAGGTTGACACACTCTTGTGAGTGTGTTGACGCAATGATGCCTGGGACCATAACATCTTCAATTTGGCTTGGTGAAACTAGTTGCTCTCGATGCCAGATTTTAGGCATCAATATATCTCTTAGTGTTCTGGTTAACATGACTATTCGCTGTCATGTTTCGAATTTGAGTCCTCTACTGGATCGGGACGTGACACTATACACCCCTTAGAAGATCGATCATAGGCCTCTTCTACGGTGATTATCCTTAATTTGATGCATGTATGTAATTCTCAAAGTTGGGGCGAAGGGTGAATGTCTTACTATGACATTTTTAAACAAAATAATATATGTTGCTAGCATCAAAACTAAACAACATATAGTATACTTGTGCCCTAGGGGACACAACATTCCCCCCATTGGTAGGTTGGTGAGTGAAGTAGTTCCTTGACCTAGCCGTAAGATCACTACTTTGGCCAGTCGTATATGTAGGTTAGTTGTTCTGTGAGAAATTTCTATGGCCGAGATTTGTTTTGCTGGAGTTATCATGCATCGCTTCATGCCTGATTACACTTCATACGATCTTAGCATGTTGCCCCCTTTCGTGTGAAGCATTTTTGTTGCGTCCTGAGTGTTCGCACTTAGCTCCGTGAGAAGAGTTGTTAAGGCGTGAGACCTTGCTTTGTGCTCCCTATGTAGTTACTTAAGCAGTGCCTTCTTTATTCAGTTCAATTGTCGTTAATTTAGGTAGTTATTTGGTAATTCCCATTAAAATTTGTAGAGTATCCATTCACCCCCCCTTCTGGATACCTCTGTGCACCCACATCATCCCTATCAATTGGTATCAGAGCGGGTGCTCTGATTGATCAGATCAAACGATCCGCAGAACAGATCCAGCTTATTTGCTACACATTTTATTATTAACTCCTGCTATCTTAGTGTTCTGTGGATTTCGTGTTAATTCACTTAAACTCATCAATGGCTCATCCATCAGTGTTAAAAAGGTCTGGATTCTATATCTGGGTAGCTGAGATGACCTGCTTCGTAAGTAAACGAGATCCCAACTTGTGGTCTGTAATCACTCAAGGGCCACACAAACTGCCAAAGGACAGATCCAAGTGGACCGATGATCACAGATCTCAGAATGGCAATAATTTGAAAGCTTTATATTTATTGAGATCTGTAGTTGATTCTAATGTTTATCCTTTTGTCATAACTTGTCCGACTGCCAAAGGTATTTTTGATGAGCGGCTCTGCATCAACCAAGTCGAAGTGAACAAGTTTATGATGGCAGATGAAGGTGATAACAGTAGTGATCAAATCGAGGATGAAGACCAGGTGAGCACTCCATTCAAAAATTTCTCTATTAAAGACTGGGAGGATGCTTATGCAAACTTAATAGAGTCTTACGAGAAATTAAGAAAACAGAATAAGTTGTTGAAAAAGAAGTTGAATATTGCTTTGAATTCATGTTCTGAAAATGAAGAGGTTGAGGTTCTAAAGACAGAAAAATGAAATCTTTAGAAAATAACTGATAAATCTTGATAGTGTAACTTCAAAACTAGCTCAAATGAAACGTCACGGAATCCCCACGGACCCCCACCCCACCCCCAACAGCCCTCCATTGCGGCCGGCAACGCCACTCTTCGTCGGATCCTCGTTGCCACTGTCAGATCTCGTCTGTCACCGTCAGATCGTCACTGTCACCCCCAGATCTTCGCCAGAGCACACTTGGAATGTCACAGAGAAGACTAGAGAGGTAGAGAGGAGCAACTCGGTCCGACTCGATCGTATCATGTCTCGGATGTTCGTGGATCCGAGTACATCCATCCGAGTCAACCCGACTCTGGACCGAGTCAATGGACCATGAGTGGAACGAGCACTAAGGATTACCTGAGTCCCCTCCTCAACGGCACGGAGAGAGTTCGGACTCTTGAATTTGAGTTAGACCTTGATTTGTGGTTTTGGGTCAATACTAAAAAATTTGAAGCAGCCGATCATGGATGGCGCCATACCCCAATCAATATTCATATGGGATAAAGTTTATACATAATACAGATATAAAACAAAAACTATGTACAAGTGTAATATTTAAGCATTATTTTGTTATGGTTGATCCTAATAGTAATATATACTATCAAATAATCTAGTTATAATTTGCCTGCTAATAATAATATTATGATAGTAGATTTCAGATTCGGATAAACACATGATTTATCGTTATCGTACATGCCGTGGATAATTTGTCTGTCTTGTTAGATTCGGACTTGGATATGTTTTGCATCCAATCCTACATAACTTGTTCGTTTGCACCCTGTACACCGTATCTTATTCATGGCCAACACATGAAACCATGAAAGGGGCGCACGTCTGTCTTGTTCTTGAAAAATGGCAGCTGCATTTCCATTTAGTTTGATCTCAACTATCGAATCAAAAGTCAAGCAGTATGGCTGGGGCACACCAGCTACCTCGATCGTTCTTTAAACATTAATTAGACATACATGCAGAGATATATATAATATGCATATATAGTATAGACACACAATCCCTTAAGCTGACTAGCTGAGGAATGATTTGAATAAAATTTAATAAATTACACTAATCTCATCTAAATGGTGTGGCTTATCCTTAGAGTAGAAATGGTCTCCTTTGTTGGCATATGTTATCAACCTCATCAAAAGGGCGTGGCCTTCTTTTATGTCGCAGGATAGAGAGAGAAAGAGTGATATGTCGCCTTCTTTTATATATATATATATATATATATATGTATGTATCTATAGAAACGTGTGATGCTACTTAGCATGTGGGGATGTGTGCAAGTCCTCTCTTCCTCTGAGTTCACAGAGGGAGTGACACCCAGTCACTCACAACCGAAGACCCAAGTCTCTCTTCTTCTGATCGCTCAGAAGGAACCCCGATCCCTGAACCAGGAAATCAGAAAACACCAAAATGAAGGAGAATAATGTAAAGTAGTAGAAAAGAAAAACATGGACAAAGAAGAGAAAAATATAGCTCTAACTGGAGCAGATCAGTTGAGGATTTGATCCTACAACTGACGAATATAGATCTTCAGATTCCCTCACTGATCTCTTTGAAACTTCTTGCTCAGGCTCTCCTTGCTGTCTTAATTTTCTTCTCAGATGTCTCTCTTCTGGCTTTCTCTTTAGCTTATCTGCTCTCCTTCTCTACTCTTCTTCGTGCCCCCGTTGTGAGGAGGATGTCCCCTATTTATAGAACAGGGGCTCCGGTGGAGCTCCTTCTCAAATCAGCTTGAGTGGTGTGGTCCACGTCATCCTTCAAGGGCGTGTGGAGGGAATACTCCCGCCAACAGGATTTCCCCATAGAGACTTTCCACGTGTTGGAGTTTGGATAAAAGTAGGTCCACGTGGCATATTCTTTCTGGGACTGTCTAACTTGGATCTATTTCCCAATCATAAGCTGACTGATTCCATATGCCACCTTTCCCGCCATACCTAGGATCACAAGATCATTAAAGTGATTGATGCTTCTTACCCTTCAAGTGTTTGATCGAATTCTTTCCAATAAGCGGTGAGGCATTTCATCAAACACTTTATAACCAGATGCAGCTTTAGCCAACATTTTTTCAGTCAGATGCATAGGTCAAAAAAATAAGGATGATGCATATGCTTGGATTCAATCATACAATTTATTGACCTGTGAAAGACACAGGTAGATCCTAATTCCAAATGTGCACAGAATCAAAACATGCATAGGCTATTAGTGCACAGACTTAAACATGCATAGAATATATGGAAGACTAATGCAAATGTGAATCGACCCTTGCTGGCATTAGAAATACTGCACCGACCTTATATGCTGACAAGCAAAATGTGCACAGACCTTATATGCAGTCAGGCAAAATGTGCATCGACCTTATATGCGGTCTAAGAAAACATGCACTGACCTTTGTTTGCCAAATGCAAATGTGCACAGACTTCATGCTGCGTAGATAGACAGACTAGCATCGACCTTTGCTACAGTTGCTAGGTCACTAGCATCGACCCTCAAAAACATGCATCGACCTTAGCTAGCATCAGGGAACACCTGGCACACAGGACGCTAACGACAACAGCACTGGACCACAGACATAATCAAGTCAGTCCTCACTCAGATATTACATCTAATCGAGTCGCAAGCTTACTCCACCAGGAGAAAAGGAGTGTAGCAAAGCCAACCGATAAGAGTTGGTACACGAAGTGCTAATAATAGGCAGACAAAATCATAGAGAAACAGCACTTAAAAAAACAACAACAACAGCACTGGCAGGATTTCGACTCTGTACAGGACACAGAACCACAGAATACAACTGCAAGTAGGGTCACATCAAGGCACAATGGTAGCTGAGCACACGACTACAGGGAACGAGTCATGCATCGAGTATCTCACCAAGAAAGACCCACGACAACGAGAAATGACAATCTCGGGAAATGCATCTCAAGGACTACGAGCACGTCTCGAGAGCACAACACCCAAGAGAGAAAATGTAGAGCAAAGGGTACTCAATCAGCAGTAATGCCGACCAATTCCCCAACACTCGCAAACGCCGATGCCAACACCAGATAAATTACTAGCAACAACACGGCAACGGATGACATCAAGGCACAGGAAGCCAAGATGAAGTCATATCGAAAAGAAGCAATTATCTCGACTAGCCAAAACCTTACGAAAAGATCCTCGACTTATGGGTAATTAGCCCACACGCTTTCTCTGAGCACTCATACAATGCACACAGGCATCAGAAAATAGCACGGTATCCGCATCTCACCATACACACGGTGCCATCGCAATTCATGAAAAAACACAAATAGCACGTCATGAGTGCTGATCCAGCGAACAACCGATCATGGGAAGCCTAAGTGCAACGAAGAAGAGTACTAGCTTCAGCACAAAGCCCAAGGAAAATTTTAAATCTCAGCTTACCTTTACATCCTAAAATGATTAATGAGCCTTCACAACACATCGGCCGTTGGACACGGCATGACGAACACGGTACGCAATAGCTCTCGACACAAAGATTAGGTCCAAAGCCAAGCAACGGTAAAGTAAGGAAAAGATCAGGCTCAGAATAAAACTGTCCACACTTAAGCAGACACAGACAAAGGCATCACTAAGACAGTAATTCCAAGGCTTACCTCAAAAAGACTCCACCAAATAGAATGAGAAACATCAAGCTCGACCAACAGAAGCTCACCAAGAAGGAAAAATCCTAGGTCGCTCGAGCATCTTCTCAATCAAGGAATCTAATCGAGCACTTCATCAGAAGTGAAACACATCGAATCATGTTTGATCATCATGGGACTTTGGTAACCTCTAAACATTTATTTTCCCATGTATTTTTGATGATTTAACATATTTATATAACTCATTCTAGCATGGGTCGACCAAGCCTAAAGCTACAACACGGACCACGTAACGCACCATGCCAGGCGCGCTACACCACCGAACGCACCAAAACAGGGGTGTCAGGGCCAACGGGCCTAAAAGCCTAACACGAACCATGTAACGCACCAGGCCATGGGCGTTACACAACGTGATGCACCAGGATAGGTCCATCAGGGCTAACCGATCGACCCGGTCTTCGAGGTAGACACGATCTTTAGGGGACTGATAGCCACAGTCCTCGAAAACCACCAGCACGTAACGCACCACCATAGGGGCGTTACAACCATGTGATGGTCCTATGCTGGTCCGTCACACCCAGAACGTAGCGCACCACCATAGGCGCATTACAGCCATGTGATGGTCCTATGCTGGTCCGTCGCACCAACCCAGCCTCGAAGAACGCAAAATGACTAACGGAATGTAATGGTCTATCATGGGACCGTTACACGTGTGACGGTCACTGGAATGACCGTTACACAAAATCAGCGAACAAAACAGGGGATCGGTTGAATCGGCCCGTTCCACGCCCCATTCATGCCAAAGCGCAGGGAAAACAAAGCCACACGACAATACAACACTCCTGGGGTCAAAAAACGGCGCATGCACGCATTAAAACGCGAGATCGGGGCGATTCCGACGAATCGACCCTAAATGACTCACCGGGGTTCCCGGACTCCTACCGGCCCCAAATGACAACCGATCGACATGAAAGTAGCGGGAATAGGATCCTGACATCCCAGCGGTCGTTTTGACACTAATTAAGCTAAGAATAGTTGCCATTTTTCGGTGAATCCTACAAACTCTAAAAACTACGATTTTCACTAAACCGGCCTGATCTCTCCCGATCGAGCACCAAACCGCGCACAGGAGTAGGAAAAACGTGCAGAACGAAGTAGCGATCTGTCTCCCTACCTCCACCGAAGAAACCGAGTGCCGAGGCGACTAAATCGCGTCGAAAATCACAACGCGAACCAAACCGCTAGCTTTGAATCCACCGTTCGGGATCGTGCCAAAACCGCACCGATCCTCGCTCCACCATGCATCTCAGCAGCTCCCCAGCGTCGTCACCTCACCCACGGTCGCCTCCGTCTATAGCCAGAGCCGATGGAACGAGAGAATGAGAGAGAACGGGAGAGTTCAATGAATGATTTAAACAAGGTCATGCTTACGGAAGGAATCCGGTAGCATAAAGGTATATTAATTAAGTTCCATAACTTAACATAAACTTGTTAAAATAGTTTGAGACTCTAGATAATCTTAAGATCATTTAGAAACTCAAGAAAACTAACCCCAAAGGTCAAACCTCCGGTTAGACAGAATCAGGAATCATGTGGTCATTTATTGGACCATTTAAGAACTCAAGCAGTCAAGTCTGGACCGTTAAGCTGTGGTCTGGTTAGGACTGTTTACACTGAGTCAAAGCTAGAGCAAAACTAGACTCAGAGTGACATGTGGTAATGAGCTGACCGTTTGACAAGGGAAGCGATCACGGGTCCGACCATTAGGTAACCCTTAGCGGTCGTCGACAGACGATTTGGAATCCAGAACTCAGAAAAACATCGATAGTGCAAGTGATTTCTAGATAATTAGGTTTTGAGGGTACAACCAGCTTGGCGTCCTAGTGGGAATCCCAAGCTCACGGAGACTTACAGAGTCTTTGAAACAAGATCACCTAGTCCAGTAGAAGGAATATCTAACCGAGAGCATTAAAAGTCCAAGATGGTGTGCTAAAGTGCATGTTCTGCTCCCCTAGGCACAAGCATGTGTATTTTTTGTTTTGATGATAGCAACAAAGAGCAAAAAAGAGCAATAAACTGTGGAGAGCATGCATATGTCCACGAGTGCATCTCTGGTGTTTCTCATACCTCGTGCACATTTGCAGCACATTGGCTTTAGTGCATGCATGTGTTTGCATTTCAGACTTCAAGCATTTTTTGCATCCAAGCACATGGCATATAAGTCCAACTTAGTTCATAAACTTTGTGCATGTACAGTGTCTTACAAGCATGGCTCATGCACATTTAAGTCCTTGCATATGTCTTACTTCTTGTAGATGATTCAACTGCATATCATAGTCCTTGCACATTGTGCATGAGTGCATTTCTCTGTGCTATTTAATACCTCATGCAGATATTTCACTTAGGCACACTTTTTGTTCATCCACAATTAGTTGGAAGTATTTATGCTTCGTGCATGAACAATGTCCTTTCTTCGTGCAGGGTCTTGGCTTCAAGCATTTCATACCTCGTGCACACTCCACAACTCGTGCATGTTCAGAGTACAATAATTCATACATTTTGTGCACGAGTGCATTTACTTAAGTTGTTCATACCTCGTGCACATATGTAGTGCTAGCATGCTTCATGGTCAAAATCCCGTTATGCTGTTCATCCCGGCACTACGAAGATGTATCATAATCTGAAAAGGTAATTCTGGTGGCCAGGTATAAAAAGGGATGTAGCTGATTTTGTGTCTAAGTGTTTGACATGCCAATAGGCCAAAGCTGAGCATCAAAGGCCTAGAGGAATGCTTCAACCCTTGGAGATTCCGATGTAGAAATGGGATCATGTTACGACTGATTTTGTTGTGGGTTTACCCCAGACTTCACAAGGTTATGATAGAATTTGGCTATTAGTTGATCGTTTAACTAAGACAGCGAGATTATTGCCGATTAAAGTTGCATGGAATGTTTAGAAGTTGGCTAAGCTTTATGTTGCAAGGATTTGGCCATTGCATAGAATTTCAATATCCATTGTGTCAGATCGTGACCCGCATTTTACTTCTGGCTTCTAGTGCAGTTTTCAAAAGGCGTTGGGTACAGAACTGGCATTTAGTTCAGTGTATCATCCTCAATCTGATGGTCAATCTGAGAGGACTATTCAGACATTAGAAGATATGTTGCGATCGTGTTGTTTGGATTGGCAAAATTAGTGGAGTCAACACTTGCCATTGGTGGAATTCACTATAATAATAGTTATCATTCCAGCATTGATATGGTACCATATGAAGCTTTGTATGGGCATCCTTGTCGTACACCATTGAATTAGTTTGAGACTGGTGATCGACTGTTGACAGGACCGGATATGATTCAGCAATGTGTTGATGCGGTGCATCTGATCAGATAGAAGATGTTGACAGCTCAAAGTTGACAGAAAAGCTATGCAGATTAGCATAGAAGACCATTGCAATTTTAGCCTGGAGATTCAGTTTTTATGAAAATATCTCCGATGAAAGGTGTAATGCGATTTAGGAAGCGTGGAAAGCTTAGTCCTCGATATATTGGTCCGTTTCCTATTCTAGAACGTGTGGGCCAAGTGGCTTATCGACTTCAATTGCCATCGACGATGCAAGCAATCCACGATGTGCTTCATGTCTCTCAGTTAAGGAAATATATTCCAGATGCATCTCACGTGTTAGATGATTCAGTGTGGCCTGAAGTGACAGTAGATCTATCCACGCCAGAGTATCCGATTTGGATTGACGATCGTCGTGAACAACAATTGAGGAATAAGGTGATCCCTCTGGTAAAAGTAGTATGGCAGCGTCACTCTGGTAATGAGGCTACTTGGGAACGTGTGGATGAAATGCGTCAGTAGTTTTCTTTCTTATTTGACTGAGTACACTGTGAAAGTTTCTCCATATAGATAGTGCCTCCAGATCTTTAGAGTAAACATCACAGCTGCTATCTCCAGATCATGAATAGGGTAATTCTCTTCATATTTTCTCAACTGTCTGGAGGAATAAGCTATTACTCTCCCTCGTTGCATCAACACGCAACCTAACCTGATTCCTGAAGCATCGGTATAAACTTCTAAATCTCCTTCACCTAAGGGCAAAGAAAAAATTGGGACAGTGGTCAAGCACTCCTTCAAAGTTTGAAAGCTCTTTTTACAATCTTCTGTCCACTCGAATCGATTCTCCTTACGAGTTAATCTAGTCACATGTACTGTAATCTTGGAGAAATCCTTAGTGAACCTTCGATAGTAACCTACTAGGCGTAACAAACTTCTTATCTCAGTTACATTCACAGGCCTTTCCCAATTACGTACTGTCTCAACTTTAGAAGGATCTACTAAGATTTCATCTTTAGAGATAATGTGCCCTATGAAAGATATCTCTTGTAGCCAGAACTCACATTTACTGAACTTGGCATATAGTTGATGATCCTTAAGTATTTGTAACGCCATCCTCAAGTGCTATTCATGCTCCTCTTTGCTCTTTGAATATATCAAAATATCATCTATAAATACCACGACCTATTGGTCTAAGTAGGGTAGGAATACGCTTTTCATTAGCTTCATGAAAGCTGTAGGAGCATTTGTTAGTCCAAACTGCATCACAATAAATTTAAAATGCCCATATGATGTGACACCACTCATTAGATCTAAATTGCAAGTAAACAACCGAGTTGGCGGACCCACTCTAGTGGACTCACTCGTGATGCGCACACCCGGGTGCGTTGGTGGACTGGCGATGGGGGATGAAGGTTCGAGATTGGACCTTGAGATTCCAGGGGGTTGGCTAACTTGGGGTTGAACCCTTAAGGATCTGGGATGCCCAATTCGACGGGCGGCCAGCACGGGGAGGGTGTGGGATGTAGGGCCACTCTCACAACTCGCTCCACGGTGGACACTCAATGTGATTGATTTTTGATCAGACACTCACTCATCGCCGACGGACAACCAAAGTGATACTAAACAAGCAAGTTAAGACCAATAAAGAAGGGGTCTGAGGCTCACCAGATCAGAGTGAAGACGTCGATCCCGGTCGGAGACGATGGCGAGTGGGGAGGCGTCAGTATGTACCCGCACGCCGTGCTTGTGTAGCTTTGACCTGAAAATAATTAACTACAAGAGTTAAGAAACTCTCCTCACATTCCTTCGACCATACAAAAGGATTTTCTTTTCTCGTAAGTCTTGTCAAAGGGACAGCAATCTTTGAAGAGTCCTTAATGAACCTCCTGTAGTAACCAGCTAGACCTAGAAAGCTTCTAACTTCTGATACGATCGTTGGTCGGCTCTAGTTCTTGACAGCTTCAACTTTAAAAGGATCCATAGTGATACCTTCTTTTGAAATAATATGGCTAAGAAATGAAACTTTCTTAAGCCAAAACTCGCACTCGCTAAGCTTTGCATAGAGTTTGTGTTCCCTTAGTGTCTGTAAGGCTATCCTTAAGTGTTCTTCATGTTCCTCCTTTGTCTTGGAGTAGATAAGGATGTCATCAATGAACACAACGATGAACTGATCTAGATAAGGCTGGAAAACTTTGTTCATTAGTTGCATAAATGCTGCTGGGATATTTGTTAACCCGAACGGCATTACCATAAATTCATAATGACCATAACGACTTCGAAAAGTAGTTTTATATATGTCTTCATCTTTAATCCTGAGCTGGTGGTATCCTGACCTGAGGTCTATCTTGGAGAAATATTCTGCTCCCGAAAGCTGGTCCAAGAGCTCATCAATATTCGACAACGGATATTTGTTCTTGATGGTGAGTTGATTCAGTCACCGATAATCGATGCATAGTTTGAGAGAGCCATCCTTCTTTTTGACAAAGAGAACTGGCACACCCCAAGAGGATGTACTAGGTCGAATAAATCCCTTGTCTAATAACTCTTGGAATTGCCTCTTCAATTTCTTAAGTTCTGTGAGGGACATCCTGTAAGGAGCTATTGAGATAGGTGGTACTCCGGGAACAAGTTCAATGGTGAAGTTTACTTCCCTTTCAGGCGGTAAATCAAGTAATCTGAAGGAAATATATCTAAAAATTTGTTTACAATAGGGATGTTTGCTAAGATAATTTCTTTGGACTCTGTAACAATCACAGAAGTAATAAAAGCTTCACATCCTTGCAAAATGAGTTTGTAAGTGTGAAGGGAAGAAATGATGGCAGGATATTTCCTATACTTGATTCCAAGGAAGGAAAATCTTGGAAGAGCAAGTTTGCAAAAGGATATTATCCTATTCCGGCAATTGATGCAGGCGTCATGGTCTACTAGCCAATCTACACCTAAAATTACATTATATCCCTCCATAGTAAGGCACACAAGGTTTGTAGGAAGAGTGTGACCTTCTACCACTACCTCACTACAATATTTTTTAAGAGGAGAGTTGGCGTCCGATTTCTCCCGGTTTCGGGCGTATGGTTTCGGATCGTCCAGGTCAGGTCCGAAACCGATACATTAGGCTGAAACTGCCATCCGTGGTAATCCCTATACAAAAAGCTCTGCACTGAGGTGGTGCGTATCTTACTAACCTCCCAACAAAAGGAAGAGAGAGGGGTTGTGACTCCAATTTATATAGATGTTCAGCCCATTCTCTCTCTTTCACAAATAAAAGATACTAGCCTATCCTCAATTCTTCCTTCACTCCTGAAACTTGTACTATTCTTTTCTCCCCGTATAGCCCATAGTGTGGCATGGAGGGTGAGCCACCAAATCAGTCTATCTCCCTTCCGGCTCCATTTCCTGTGTCAGTTCCCAAGCAGTTGGTGCACATTGTCATAAGGGCCACTAGTGCATTGGATCCTATTGGCGACCTTAGTCCATGCTCCCTAGTAAAGGAACACCCTGTGAAGTGGTGGTTCAAGTTTTCCTCCTTACATAGGCAGCAAAGGGTGGACATGTTCTATGGGAAGTGAGCAATCCTATCACATGTGGGCAGCTGGTCATGTGATACCCTCCAGATCAGCAACTTCACTTTAAGAGGGCTCTTGGGAGTCCAAATCTGCAAGGCAAAGTGATGGCACAGTCCTCTGTCTGATATGAATGAGTAGGCAGACCTGACTGATGAGCATCGCTCCTCCCATCTCTACTACCAGTTGTCAGCTTTGCTTGGCTACGGAGCATAATCTAGGAGGAATATGTGTTCCTCCAGTTGATCCGTCTCTTTTGACCTAAGATTCCTCCTAATGGTTAGTGCCCATGTTCCCCCTGAAAGTTGTGTGTTAGAAGTGTGGGCCATGGATGCCAGGGGTGCAACGGATATCGCAAAGAATTTCTGGAAAGTTTCTTCCAGGGTGAAGTCCACACCAACTATCTTTCCCGAACTGCCATCTCTATCCACAACCCAGCTGGGCTTGCACACTTGAGTTGATGATGTCCCTGCATCGAAGGATGCCTCTAGAGATGGGTGAGATATTGGGTTGAGAAGCTAGGGTCAAGTCCCAATCCCTGGCCCTGTCATAATATCTATGCTTGATGAGTTGTAGCCATAGTCCACTATCATCAACTCCCAGTTTCCACAACCATTTATAGTGGAGCGCCCGGTTGAAGTCTCTAATGTCTTTGATACCCACTCCTCCCATGTCCTTGCTCTTATAGACTCTGCCTACGTACAAAATATGAATACGTATAAAAATACGTACTAAAGTATCAAAGCTCTGGTGGGGACTCCAGACTATCTCCGAGCCACAATGACGTCGGCGTTGCCCGAGTCGTGCTGCGCGTCTGGTACCGTCGGTTGGCTGAATCAAGCAGATCACAGGCTCTGATGTCCTCACCAGCTGCCATGTGACCAACTTAAGTGGCTAACGTGTTGTATGGCACAGCCAAAGTCATTCGACTGACTTGCTGTTTAGTCGACTGAATTTTCAATCTCTGTCGACTTGTGCAGGATCTGCTAACTTGTCCTGGCATTGCTTGCAGTTATTGCTGGCCTTGTTGCTGCTTGTTGCTCTAGAAGATCTATTGAATTGCTGCTGATTTGATGATAGGCTTCTGTTGCTGGCATCTACTGGCTTGTATATAAAGTCAGTAGACTTACATTTAGCAGTATTTCACCAAGCAGTTGTTGTGTAGTTGCTACTTCCTCAATTCTATTGTGAGTTGATGTTGTTGGTTACTAGAAGTTGCTGGCATTTGCTTTTGTTACTGCAGGTGCTGCATGGATGCTGCTGGCTGGTATATGAGATTGGTAGACTTGCACTAGCAGCATTTCATCAAATAGTAGCTGAATAGTTGTTGCTTGAAATTCCTTAGTCTGCTGCATGTTGTTGCTATTGTTGAGTTGTTGAGTTGATGCTACTATTGCTGATGAATGTGGCTTTGGTGTTGCAGGTTTGCTTGTGTAGTTGCTGCTTGCTAGTGGCATTTGCTTGTAGGTCGACTCATATATAGGTAAGGTCGACTCACCTTCTGAAGTGGGTCAACGTAGGATGAACTGGACTTTTGCTGTTGGCTTGTGTATAAAACCAGTAGGCTTGCATGGCTTAGATGTGTCGACCCATGTTGCATATTATTGCTGACTGACAAGAGAGAGAGAGCCTTTGTTGTTGCTGCTGCCGAGCATATGCTAGCTTTCCTATCGAAGTGGTCTTCAGGCAATAGGAGTTGACCTTATGTGACCTCTTCATATAGCTCTACAACTGTCATGAACTCTGCTGAGTGCCCTTTTCATAAGGCATAGCAATCACAGATGTGTCGACTGAGTGTGTTGATGCAGTCTGCTAGCTTGAACAAAAGTCAATTGACTTGACAGAATGTCTGTCGACTAAACTTCATATTAGTCGACTGATTTTTCTGTAGGTCGATTGATTTTTGGAAGCTTCTGCCAAATACTACTCCTAGCTGCCCATCTTCATTGCATCTCTTCATAGGGCCTTGAAACCATTTCCCAGCCTATTTGAAGGCACATTCCACCCCAAGAGAAGTCCTCCAACCTTGGTAAACACTTGCTTGATCTGAGCTAGGTCTTCTTGTTGAGAGTTTAGAATGTCTGTCGACCTGAGGGTGCAAGGGTTGACTAACTTCTGAAATATCTATCGACTTAAGTTGTGCAGGTTGACTGATTTTTCCTCGATTTTCCCGACTGCTTTCTTAACTGATTAGCTTGTTTTTTCTGGGGACTCACCCAATCTTCTGGACTTTTAGGCCTACAAAATGTTATGACATGGAGCATATTTTGGGCCTGAATTTGAATATGATTCTTCAATTAATATCCATTGTTTCTTTACAACTATGACTTAATAAATCAATAAGTCCTAGTTAGACATCATCAAAATCAGTGATACAATAGGCATCTTCTGTTTGCGTTCATGGCCTTTTGACATTGTTTGCAGGACTTTTAGCACTTCGGGATTGTGCAGGGCTCTCCATTCTTGGTCGGTCGAGTATGGAGAAGTTGAGTCCCCACAAACTCCCCACTTGAGGCACCCCTATGTGATCATTAATCATTGTGAGGCTCATGTATAAGCCTCTGGCGATCACTACATCTTTCATTTCCTAACCTGTGCACTGTAGGCATTTCCAACACCCAGCTAGGAGAGAACAGATACAGACGACGACGAGGGGGGCAGGATCACCCATCTCACCTTCTGCCCATCGCGCCACCCGCTCCTTTTTGGTGCCTACAATAGCAACCACCGGGGATGAACCCTAAAAGAAAAACACGCTACTAAGATGCAGCAACACACGGGGACTAACTGCAAAGACAACCATAGACGCTGATTCACAGCTTGACCTCGAGGAACATTCTCCTCGATTGCACACGACTGCTCAGTAGCCAAAACACAATCTGATCCGTAAAATAGGGTACCAAAAAGACCGCTATCAATACAGCACTACACACGGAAAATAGATGCAGAGTTTCAAAGTAAAACACAAAACAAAACTAAGAAACACAAATGTAGCTTTAGATCAAAATCTTGAAGCTGGAGATGTAGATCTGGACTCAAATCTGGAAACTGGTCCACTTTTCTATTCAGTAGCCATGCAATAACTCGGGGAGGAAGGTTCTCTCTAATTTCTTTCATATTTTTCCTCTCTACTGGAGGGCCCTCTTCACTCTTTTCTTCTCCTCAGATGCTCTTCGTAAAGGCTCAGGGGGTCTCTAATGGCTAAGGGCTGCAGCAGCTTCTTCCCAGGCGATAGGTCCATATTTATAGAAGAGAAATGTGAATAATCCCCTTTTTCAGAGCCATTCTCTGATTGGTCCTTTTCAGAGCTATTCTCTGATTGGTCCATGATAGAAAAGAATATTCTAACCTAGAACCTTTCTAGAACCCAAGCCACATGTCTTGGAGGCATGTGCCATTGACTTGGAGTAAGTAATCACGTGACCACATGGCCCACTCGCAGTCTGCATGTGCTGCGACTTTCAGATAATATCAGTCAACTGAGTTGTCAGATCTGTCGACTGAACTTCCATATCTGTCAACTTGAGCGTGTCACTGCTGAGACTGTTGAAGCTATGGTTTGTCGACTTAATGCTATGAGTTTCAGACGATATCAGTCGACCTAGTTGGCTTGGTAGGTCGACTCAGTGGTTCCTCACACGAGCATCCTTTCAGCAAGCTGAACAACCCTGAAGATGTCTGTCGACTCTTCTGCATATTTGTCGACTGAGTTTGAATTTGGTCGACTGAGTTTACTTTCTCTGTCGACTGAATTGGGCTAAGTCGACTAATATCTCCTTTCTCTGTCGACTCTTTTGCTGCAAGTAAATCATTGTCTTCCACACTCTACCATCTTCCTCGAATTTTGTTGTCACACAAAATTCCTGATGTTTACATGGTATCTTGAGCTTCTAATTCAATGTGTTGTGCCTTGCCATACTCCTCAAGTTCTTCAGCATTCTCTTGCCTTTCTGCTGATGTTTGTCGACTTTGGTTTGGCTGGGTCTGCTGTTGGCTGGAGGTTAAAGTCTGTTGGCTTGTTGACAGATCTGTCGACTTAGACTCATATCTGTCGACTGAATTTCCTGAAAGTCAGGCACTTAAGAATATCTTAAATCATATCTCCACAACAAGTTTCCAAACCATTCAAAATCTCATGAGGAGCACAGCAGCATGATAATAATGAATCATAAAAATCATCAACCCACACATTGAATTAAGGAGAGAGCAGCCTATTACTTATCCAAACTCCTCAATCCCTATGAGCAGAAGTACACGGCTATGGAGAAAACCTGTGCAACTTTAGTATGGATAGTTCAGAAATTGAAGCATTATTTCTTAGCTCATGAGGTCCATCTCATTGATCGCATGAATCCTATCAAATTTCTTCTTGAACAATCTGTCCTTATTGATCGACTGGCATGATGGCAAAGCTTCCTCTCTCAGTTCAACATCATCTACATTCAGCAAAAGGTGATTAAAGACTATGTCATCGCAGAACATCTTGCTCGTCATCCCCTTCCAAGATTCGACCCTGTTCACTCAGAGTTTCCAGATGAGGAACTGATGCCCATTAACCAACCTTCAGATCTCATGTGGACATTACATTTTGATGGAGCTCTGAATTCTCATGGTAGGGGTATAGGCATGGTTCTTTTAACACCTGAGGGTATCACCATTCCACTTGCCTCTCAGCTCGCCTTCTCTGTTACAAATAATATGGCTGAGTATGAGGCTCTTCTGGCTGAACTTCAGGCCTCTCATCAATTTGGTGTTACCCAGTTGCGAATCATCGGTGATAGTTAGCTTATTCTTCGCCAAGTGCTCACCAAATGTGGTACACTCGACCCCAAGCTCAAACCCTACCAAGAACTTGCTTCAGCTTATGCCAAACTCTTCACTAAGCTGATCTTTGTCTATGTTCCTCACAGTCAGAACATCTTAGCTAATGCTCTTGCTTCACTTGCCTCCTCCTTGATTTTTCTCCCCGAGTGGAACTTTCATTTTGTTATCATCTAGAAGTGTCTCACTCCTGCTATCAAGGATCCTGCATTTCTCAATGTTAAGGAGGAGGTGTTTAAGAAGGAAGGAGGAGTCATTGAGAATAAAGAGGCCATGCTCATGGATCTAGAAGAAGAATTGGCTAATGAAGACAAACCATGGTACTATGAGATTGCTAAGTATTGCCATGATCAGTCTTATCCTGAAGAAGTCACTGCAGAAGAAAAGAAGGCCATTAGGAGAGTGGCTTAAAGATACACTTTAGTTGGATGTGTGCTCTATAGAAGAGGTCTCACTGGTGTTCTGCTTAGATGCCTCGACGATGATGAATCTTGGAAGGTCGTGGAAGAGGCGTGTTGGCCCAGACTAACAATATATGCAGACAAGAAGGGGGGGTTGAATTGTCCCCCAATTGAAATTGCAGATTCTATACTCAACGTAGCGAAATTAAAACGATGGGAGCCGTGCCCATAATAGGAGTAAAAGTGGTAACCCTCGCTTGAAAGGGGGAGAAGGCAGCCATGGTATCCACTACTGGCAACATCGACCCCACTGAAACCACGGGCTCCTACAAGGGACCAAATATGAAAGAGGTGGAAAGAAAGAAACATGTCAGATCTCCCGCTATGAATGATGACAGACATGAAGAAAGTCATGAACAAAAAAAAATCTCACCTCAAATGGCACAAGGCCCAACTCATTAGTCCCTGGAGCCTCCAATGCTAGCCATGCGAAGCTTGAAATGATTCCCCCTTCCTCTGTAAGGAGGCTGGGCACACTCAAGGGCCTTAACCCTAGCCGGGGTGTGCTGAATGCGGGGAGATCGCTCCCATAAGAGAAGGATGGAGTACTATCTCCCAACTCCAACTCTTGCCCCTCTTCATCACTGGAGGGTTCATAATCAACGGGTTCTTCGGAATGTGAACTCTTGGCCAACTCAGCAGTTGCCATGTCGGGACCCTCCAAGAGCACCGAGCTATCCAGAGGTGCCTCCAAAGAAACCTTTTTTGTAGCCAAGGCAGCCAACTGCTCCGAAGACCATCGGGTGGGTAACACACCTGGGGCTAAGAGCTTGGGAGAATGAACTACAACGGGCTCTGAAGGGATGATACCTGGCCAATGAAAAATGAGGTCGATGGATAAAAAGAAGAATAATGATATAGAAGCGCTCCCACTCAAAGTCCTACGAGCAGCAACATTACCTTCGCTGCCATGGCTAGGTGTTAGTGAAGGGAGGTCTCTTTCGACCGAATCAATAGGTACCTCGGTACCTCCAACCCCCTCGGTACCGCTGGCGGCTGCAGCTTCCTCCACAGCCAAAATAGAATGGGATGTTAGGTCTGAATGAAGAAAATGAACTAATAAAGACCTTGTCCATATCTAGATGGGGAAGTCCAAAGAGGTGTACCTGTCAAAGAGGGCATCTGCTCTTGCACCGCCTCAAATTCCTCAAAGGAGGGGACCGCTGTGTTGAGTATATCCAGGTGATTTTGATGATAACAAAAACGCAGACATGTGCCCTATCACGTGCCATGTATTAGTGATTAGGAGCGAGCTTCGTACACAATCAAGGTCTAATTTCATCATGAATTGTGCTTAAATGTTCACAGCTTCCCAAATGCGTAAAAAGAGCTCAAATGGACTTGAAATCAATAATAACATATGTCCAATCCAAGCCTTGATTATATGGATATGATGACTTGTTGCAGGTCGTTATTTTAATTGACGACACCCGTTGCGGGCGTCATTTGCTGGGTCACAGGGTTTTCTAAAAAGACCTCTCAACCGAGGGCCATGGAAATATGAAAAAAAAGGGGGGGGGAAGAAAATGAAATGTGTAGACCTACCTTGCTGTGTTCAGGGTTTACATACCCCCCATGCATTTGTCAATGATGAGGGGCTGCTTCCTCTTCGCCTTCGCCTTCTTCGGCTTCCTCCCCGTCGCTGTCGCCCTCGCCATCTCCTCCGTCTCCTCCTCCTTCTTCTTCTTCCCCATCTTCACCTTCATCCCCCTCGGTGTCTTCTTCCTCTCCCTCGACCTCGCCAAGTGTCACCACGGGTACTTCTTCATCGGCCGCCACAGGGGGTTGCTCAATGCCACTGTATTCCTCACCGAGGTCCACCACCTCTGGGGTTGTAACACGCTGACGTTTGTTGGGTCCGGTCATGGTGCCAAGGATGGAAGCCGGAGGACGGAGACGGTGTGGATGGGGAGGCTAAGGTTTCGGGGAAGTTGTAGAGAGAGGGACAAATGAAAAGAGGGACGAATAAAAAGTAGCAAGGGTGAGGGAAGGAAATAGCAGGAGTTTTGTGTGTGGAATTCGAAACAAATTGACGGCTTGTTCAAGGGCGTTATTTATTATATTGATGACTGCGCACAGAGGCATTATTTGATTTAGTTCTTGGAATTTTGAAAATGAATTTAATCAACGACTTCCACAAAGGCGTTATTTAGGAGTTTGACGACTGAGACTAAGGCATCATTCATTTTGCGTTGGGATTTGAGCAGTCGCTTGAACCGTTGTCAGGGCAATAAATGAGGTGGAATGATTGATTCGACGGGTAATGGCGGTTCAAAATAACGGCATGATTGAAGGCGTCATATGATTAAGACACGACCGTTCTTAAGGTGCTATTTTTGGAAAATATCAGAATATTTGTAAGGAATCCATGCCTTCTCACAGAGCGTCAATTAATTAACGCCACTTCACGCAGGCATCAATCTTGGGTTTTAATCATTATTTTCGGAAGATAATTCATGATGATCCATGTCGTCTTATAGGACGTCAATTAATTAACACCACTTTTCGCAGGCGTCAATCTTGGGATTTTAATCATTTTTTGGGAGATAATTTATGATGATTGAAGGCTTCAACAAAGGCGCATTCTCAGAACAGAAAGACAGAAATTCACAGAAGTTGGAAGATTTGATCGACCACTCTCATAAAATTTCTGTAATGCCATGGGGTTGTAGGTCATCGAACGAGCTTCGTAACGGCACTGGTCTCATTTCGATCTGACATCAGATCTGAACGCAACAGGCGTTTTCACCGAGTCGCGCAGGTCTATCCTGAGACAGGCCAGTAGAAGGAGGATCCCAAATCAAATCCTCAAGAGGTACCCCGCTGTAGATCCAGCGACCGTCACTCCCGGGGATCGACCATCAACCCCCTAGCAGCATCCCAGCCAGCCACCGCAGCAAGGAGACACCCGGACGCTGTTGTCCCAGCAATCGGACCCGCTTGCTGTCTCGTGGGCCCAGCAGAACTGAACGGGACCAGCAGCCCGTTACCGGCCCGAAGGCCCTTCCGGCATGCTGACCGTCAACCCGAGTTCGCTACTCCCAGGTCCCACTGTAGCCCTTTACCTCTCTATGTGGAGTGGGCAATAAAAACATTTCTATAATTATTATTAATTATTTATACCGTGAGTACGAGTCTTGGCCAGGGTCGTCTTCCCCATGCCCGGAGCGTGGAGGTACATTTCTGCCTCCTTATTTGTCACATTGCTTGTTTCATATGTGTTTTTATGTCACTGTTTGAGTGATAGGTTAACTAGCTCGTCCATCTTTATCACCGCTGCAAGACTGGGTGAGTGTGACCCGTCCTGTGACTCGACCCAAGCACGCGAAAGAGCCGAATACCCATTACTCACTGCCGATTTCTCAACTGTGCAGATCCACACGTTTCCCTCGTGTGGGACGAGTAGCGAGCTTGCCTAGAGTCTCAGGTCCCGCATCAAATTGGTACCGAGTCCGTGTTGTCATCCCGCATCAATGGAGCAGAAGATTTTTCCCTCCCAAATCTTGCCATTTGATTGGTCAGAATAAAAATATGGTTCTTGTAATGGAGCCTTTTCTGGACCTCCTTCCTCATTGGCTTGTGGCAGAAAAGCACGGTCCTCCATCCTAGGTGCTTTTCAAGGATGCTATATGATTGGCTCATTACAAAAGGAGGATACCATGAAAAATGATGTAGGACCTCGATTTACTAAATGAATAAAAATTTATGAGAAATTAATTAGAAAATCCTTAATAAATAAGACAAGTGAAATTTTGACTACTTTATAAAAATCTAAAAATTTTAGAAACTTGTAGAGGATAAAACGTTAAGCAATAGTGTCTTCTATGACCAGCCCAAATAAAATCCGTAAATAGGTCGAATTGACTGATTAAGGCCGAGGGAGGCTTCCCCTGTTGAGCTGGTGTACTGGTGCTGGTGTCTGAAGACATGTGCGCGGTTTGATGCCTTATCCACGATGGCTGGGGCTTCTACTGAGAAATGGCCCGATGAGGATGAGTAACATCCTACTTCCTGGCCTGACTCCGGTAGTTTAGCTGAGGGCAGGGTCGAGCGACACTCGACGAAGTCTTGGGGCCTTGCTGCCCCTGTTGGCTATCTTGATATCACACGCTGGATGGCCTTTGTGATGGTAGACCCAGCTTGCGAACTGTTGGGAGGACCTGGTTCGGTCGAGCCAGGGCCTCACCCAGCTTCCATTTTCCCTTCCTATCCTCGAGCATTAGATTCAGAAGTGGAACACGGGGAAGGTGAGAAGAGCTTGAGGAGCTCATGGTAGCCTTGCCCACCAGGACGTCCTCTTGACCGAGAAGGACTCGAAGGAGCCTGGTAGTGTGTTCTCTAGAAAAGGGCAGAGACTCTAATTCCTGCAAAGGTCGCCATTGCGCGGCTGAAGTTGTAGGGGCCGGCTGACCAGCCTATGGTGTCGAGGAATCAGGGGAGACCGGGGGAGCAGGAGGATGAATGACGTTGGCTGAGAAGGTACTCGACCTTGTTTCTTGGCTGGCATCTTGCTCCCTGCGTCTCTGGAGTCACTCGAGAGCTTCCTAATTATCGGTCCAGAACTCGAGCCATTCTGGCGTGTGCTAGTAAGGCAGCCCGTGCCCATTTTCCTGGGGAGGATCGAGCTGCTCTGCCATATTTCTGGCAGTGCTCAGAGTTTCTTCGACAGCTTGCTGCAATCAAATAAGTGCCACAGAATTCCCTTCGGCGTCAATCTACTCCCACTAGATTTGTTCTTGGATGAGGTACTGGACTTCCTCACAGGACTCGATCGCGTGGCAGATTCATGCATGAAAGGGACAGTAATAGGAATGATTAAAGTCTCACTGAGTGTAGTCTGTCAGCATGTCGCGAGGCAAGATTTGCACCCACTTGATGAGGACGTCGAAGAGTCCTTGGGTTCTCTCCCTGGGAAAGGAGAGAGGTCTGCGATCATGCCCAGGCCGCCACCCTAGGTACCAGATCGAACACTCTCTCTGATTGGTACTGGGCTCCTCTAGTTCATCATCAGAGAGAGAAAATACAGCCATCATGTGGATCACGTTAGCCGGATGGTGAACCACACGCGCTGCTTTGGCTGGTCAGGACCACATATGTGGCTGCGGAGGATCGACGACCAGGCTCTAAAAAAATACAGATCAAAGTTGAACAGGATCATGTGGTTGAATGTGAAAATGAAATTTTGAGATCACAGAAAATCTCTCTGGGTTAGGGGCTGATAAGGACACTGCTCTTCCTCAGTGCCAAAAACCCCTTAAAAATATAAATATAATATCTAACTTAGAGACATGAATTTCTCATATTCATGAAAACAATAGAAAGCCTAACAGCGAGATGGCTGGCATATTGAAAAGTTCAGTAAATTCTGATGGCCAATGCCTTCTACTGGAGACAGAGAAGCAAGCCTTAAAGGCAGAGGTCAAAGTTTTGGCACAACAGAAAAAAATGCCCAGAAGGCAAAGAATACTATCCTCGCTCCTTTCAAAAAAATCTGATCAGCACCCTTTGGCCACTGCAATAAAGTTGTACTTGAAAGGGAAGAAGCTGGGAACTGCCAAATTTTTAAAGTTCAGAGTCACCTGAGGTAGCCTACTGGATCTGGACCCCATATTGGCTGGAACAGTCATGGAGGGCATGTGGATGATGTCCACCAATTTGCTTTGCAAATGATGTCATCTTCGAAAGATGAAATGGCTAAAGGGGAAAACATGATGGAGAAGGAACAATTTGAGTCCACCTCGTGACCATTCCCATCATTGTACAACTTCAGAGTCATCCAAGTTTGGGCCAGCAGCTACAACTCAGCTTTATGGGCTTACCTATCCCAATGCTTTTCCTAAAGGTTTTGAGGCTTCAGATAAAGTCTATGATTACATTATTATTCTGACATTGCAAAAAAATTGAGGCAGATTGCATTATCAGCTCCACTGGTAATAGTGATGTAGATTTATCATCAAAATGTAGTGTACTCATGCAGGAAAAGCACAAATGAACATCAGAATGTAGATCATATGGCATTGGCATCTGGGAAGATTAAAAAATACAACCCAAGAGCATGGACATCACTGACAATATGTTCATCATGGGTTTTCTTCATTTTAGTATATTTCTCAACCATGTAAAGAGTTGCAAAGTGGAAAGCATATGTGGATACCAACATAGGCATAAGCTTGTGTTGTTGAGACTGGTAATCCAATATTGAAAAATGTCAAGAAAATCTTCAATTCAGGTGGAAAACTGAGCAAAACTAGTAAAAGCAAATTTCACCAAACTTTGAGAACTCTTAAAAAATGTTAGTGCTTTTGTTAACTTCAATTAAGTCTTCAAATGGTAAAAGACACCACAATAGGCTACCATCAAGTCAGTGTTGACACTAAAAATATTCCTAATTTTTCCTGACTTCTGCTTCTGTAGGTCTTAAGTTCTGATCAGGTGCTCTTGTGTCGACAGAGAAGAAAGAAAGAAAAGAAGAAAAAGAATGGTAGAAGCCGAACAAAAGATGAGACTAAAGAAAAAGAAGAAAAGAAAAGATGCTCGGCTCCAACGGACAACCGCTAAAGCAGGACCTGAGAGCCCGGGAGAATAGTCGGGACCATCCCCGAAGAAGCAATCAAAAGGCTACAAATACAAGTGAAGCCAGCCCGGCAACACAAATTACAGTGCCAAAGGCCATGCTAGTAGAAAACCCGAGTGTCCGAACTAAAAGCACGGTTCCAGAATTGGCCATTCAGTGGCCTGAAGGCTTTACCAATACTTCTCATAACGATTTTTACGAAGCCACGATGAGATGAAGGACCAAGTCAACTCTCGGAGCCAGTCCAGGGCCCACCGTCTAACCCGTGTCAAACGAACGTGACGAAGGAAGTTAATACGATGCGCTCCCTTCTCTGGCGCCCCTTTAACTGGCACGCCAAATCAATGGATGGGTATTCACAATGCGCATTCAGCATGCCAGATTAAGCTCGCATTATATATACTAATCATCTTCAGCCAAAAGAAGGGGGGAGGGTCGGAGAAGAAAAGTGAGAGGCCAATGGTCTGAGAGCAAAGAAGATTGGGGAAGAAGAAAAGGGAATTTTTGAGAGAGCGAGCCAGAGAGAGCCACCATCTCTCCCGTCCTCCCATCTGACTGCCAGGAAGAGCCCAACGCCGGAGAGGAAATGCCCCCCCCCTTCTCTGATACTCTATTTTCACTATCATTGACCGAGGTGGGTGGCGGAGCTTCATCTGTGCTCCCTCTTTCTTTCCTCTTAGAAAACCTCTGCCTGTATGACTCTGTAATGTTCCGGGTAATGAAATGAGCCCGACGATGTTTCATTCACTTTCATTTTCATCTATTCCTCTCATTCTCAGTTAGAGCATCGGTTGTGTGATATAAGGCATATGTAATGAGCCGTCTGTGCATCGGAGGATATAATGCTTGAATGAAATCATTGATGCATATTGGGATCTCATGTTTTCCATTTGATTGTGCTCCCTTCCCTATAGTTGTGTGTGATTGTCCGGTTCTCCGATGCTAAATATGCCCTAATGTTTCTCGGGGCAACATTAATGTCATCACCCCTCTCCCCGGGGTTGTTTTCCGATGATATGCTAACACAGTGAGGCTTCACTAGTGCAAGAGCACTGTCGTTGATTCACAGCTTCTAACAGAGAGATAAACTCTCACAACATCGCTGCCAAATAGCTTAAGGGTTCACAACCCAAGATCTACAGACCGGTGACCATGCCGTCTGTCTTCCTACTCATAGGTAGGGTATAGTGATAAGAGAGATTGTTTCTGAAGAAAAATCAAACAGAAAAATGATCACCCAGACAGAGCATAACAAGGAAGCTCTATGGAAGAGGAAAACTTCTGTCTGGACAGGAGGAGACAAAGTCCGTGTCTTCTTCATCTTTCTCCTAGGTCTTCACCAAGACTGCAAGAGAAACGGTAGTTGCCGTCCTCAGCTAACGCTTCAGTGAACAAGGCTGTAGAGGAAAGATGTTTGCTTTTTCTTGCGAGCTTCTCAGCTGAAGGAAGAGGATCTCAGTCTTGCACAATCTCTAGCAGCACCAGGAAGGAGGTTTCTTACTCAATAAGCTTGATAGTTCTTCTCTCCTTGCGTGTCATTGATTTTTGCTGCTCTTCCCATACATATATATATATATGTATGAATAGCAAACCAATGCATCTTCCTACATTGTCTACTGTGAAGACCAGAACCAGAATGTCACGTCCACATTATTTGATTTGCCTTGTCATCAAGGTTAACTTCTACCTACCACCCCCGCTGGTATGTGGGTAGGTAGGGAGCAGAAACTGCCACGCTTTCAGCAAAGTAGAGGGAACTCTGCCAGACATTTATCTCCTGACAAAAGAGTCCTTTCGGTGGCTCTTTTAATTGAAATGGATCCTCCAAATAGGTTTTGTGGATGTAGGAGAATGGGTGCATGCGGTTCTAGATCCATTCCACGAGAGCCTGAATGTGTCGACACTTTACAAGCAGGGTGTCGACACGTCGCGTGAACTAGCATGGACCTTATCGAGCTATGCACGGACTAGCACCGACCTTGCTGGGGCGACTTGCACTAAGTCAGGACATGCACCGACCTCATGGCAAATGTGCACGGACCTTGTGTCTCGCACTGGCTTGAGTGTACATAGACCTTGTAGTAGACGTGCACGAACCTTGCTAGCACAGCTATGGAAGCTTGCATGGACCTCGTAGTAAATGTGCACGGACCTTGCTAGTACAGCTATGGAAGCTTGCATGGACCTTGTAGCAAATGTGCACGGACCTTGCTAGCACCTCAATAACTGTTCGCGTGTGTTTGCCTTCTTTTTATTTATTTTTGTGTTGTGGTTTGCTTGTGGTTATACTAAATAGGTTAACCCGTTTGTGTAATTGTGTGTGAACGGTGAGTTTGAGAGAATTTAGTTAACTTGTTTAGCTTAAATTCCTCAACCTTACTAATCTCTTTAATTCCACTGTGAGGTCGTTTGAGATTGCAATTGGATATAATCTCAGTAGAAGGTTCTATTCACCCCCCTCTAGAACCGTATTCCTGCACTTCGGGACCCAACAACTCGGTTGTAGTTAGTTGTCTATTTATGTTATTCTATATATTGTCCTATTTTATTTCATATTTCTATGTACACCACACATATCCTTTAACCCTTTCGAGTCTTCGTGCTCGTGGGTGGCGGGCCGAGGTTCGAGTCGTGCTGGTTCCTTTTTGGTACTCAGATCCCAGGTCGCTATAGTTGGTATCAGAGCCAGGATGTGGAAGTACATGAAAATTTGAGATATTATGGTGATCAAAGTCTGTAAGGTCCAATACAGTCGACAGTTGGCATAGGATTTCGTGCTCATTTTTTGCTTGGTTTCTCGCGTGAGAGCATAAGTGCGCGGTGTTGGCGCTATGAAGGTGGTTGCTGTCATCGTCGGAGTGTCGGCATGGGGTCTAAGGATTGAGGTCGAGAGCTTTCTCCTTCATCAATGGTGGCCCCAGTTATGCTGTGTTGGGCAGAGTTGCGGACAGGTGCGTTACTGCGGCACTGTGTTTGAGGGATCTGCAGCGAGGTCAGGTGGCTGGTGCGGATTGTCCATGGTTAAGTGGCCGTGAGTGTGCTTTGAGGGAGTCGTTATCAGGTTGGTCACCCTAGCGTGAGGTCCATCCAGCCCCTGAGGTGTTGAGATCATGGTTCGAGGTGGTAGAGCGGGCGCTCTGATCGAGAATTGTGCTCGGGTGAGCGGAGGATCTTCTGTTGAGCTGCTGATGGTTGAGCCCGATGTCCTTGTCATGCTCTGTGACGTCAGGAGTGACGTGTCGGTCCTGATTATTTTTACGAATTTCGAGGTAGGATTGGGTAGAGGCATCCCTGTAAGTTCTTGCTCCAGTGCTCTTGTGTGCGAATGGGTTGTGTTCGCCCTAGAATTGGCTCGAGGTGTGAAGGTTCCGTGGCGAGTTCGGGACTCAAGGATGAGCATTGGCGGTTGCCGATTATGGCTCGTGTCGTGGGTCTTGGCATGGCGTGTTGTAGTTCGAGGAATTGCAGCGGTGGTCCATCGAGTGATACTATGATCGTGGTCATCCTGTTGTAAGCATATATTGATTATCTTTATATTTTGCTAAACATCGAAAGATTTGTGTGTGTGTACGGAGCTGCATCTCCGTGTGAGGCTTTAGTGCGGGGTGAGTTCCCCAAGTTCGTGTGTGTGTGTATGCTGCGGTGGCAGCATCTTGGGGCAAGGCCACGTGTGTGCAGCTTGCTGCGGAAGTAGCGTGTGTGGTGCTGGGGCTCATCCCTATGTTGCTACAGTTCATAGCGTGGTAGTGAAGCCTCACCAAGTTTCGATGAGGGGTGGACGTAGGGACCTCGTCGTGGTCCCGAACCACCTAAAAATCTTCGTGTTCTTTGTGGCATGTCTATGTGATTGTCCATTTCTCCTATCTCTATTCACAGGCCAATTTATAGATTTTTATTCACTGCACCTTCACACATTGCTACCTCTGCTATTCGTGTTTGGCTTAGGCTAAATCGTTCAGTGCTTAGATTATTCGAGTGAGATCAAAAAGATTGAGTGAACTTAAATCTCACTTCATCTTAGCTTAAGCTAATGAACATAGCTAATATTGTTGCCATTGTAATTAGTTTAGTTTGTTTTGTAAAATCTGTCATCTAAACTAGGGGACAATTCAACCCCCCTTTTTGCCCACCATCTACTCTAGGCCAATAGCCATCTCTTTATAACTGCTCATAACATCTTTTTGGAAAGGACTATGTTAGGGACCAAATCTGTGAAAGTCCCTTCAACCAGGAATACTGTGTCTTCTATTCTAAGAAAGGACTGGCCAGTTGGATTGTATCATTCTATACACTAGACAATGCCGTTCCCTCTGCCACCAGATTTCAAAGAAGGTCTATTCTCTCCTACCACCATCCTATCCTAGGACTGATCTGAAAGTCCTTGTGGTTTAAGCCAACTCTCAGCACAGCATTCACCTCAAACCAAGAGAACATTTTTGGAGGGAAAATAATAACTCTCATCTACTCCCTTGTGACCGATGGATCTACTTAAGCACTACTGAAAGAAGGTCAGAATTCTAGAGTACATTTCAAATTTGAATCGGTCCTCTCCAGATTTTCATGGAGGGAAATTTTCCCACTGGCTCCTCTATAAATACCTGAAGCTTCTGTTGTAGAAACTGCTACTATTTTGCTGCTGCCCTTAGAAGAGAGCCTCGCCTTTGAGCAGTCTAGAAGAATCTATGAGAAAGCAGAGAAGGGAGTAAGAGCAGCCCAGCACTAAGGCCAATCCGGTCCAGTGCCGGGTGGTGCGCTTTAAAGGGATGCACTGAATGGATGGAGGGTTTTAAAAAAATGTAAAAAATGAAGAGTGGTTACAGTTTGAGAGAGAGAGAGAGAGAGACCACCTGGCACCGCTCATGGTGTCTGGATTCATGCAGGCACCTCAGCGTTCACGCGTGCATGGGCACGCCGAGCTGCCCAGGTGAATCCAGGCGCCATTCAATCGCCATCGAACAGCGCCTAGGTGCCTGACTATTTTTTTTAAGGTACAATCCACTGCCAGCACTCCAAAGAGGGACAGCGGACTATACATATAAAGAAATGCCACCCTGTTACCTGGTAACAGGGAGATTTTCTGTGAATAAAGTCTTTCAAACCATTAGATTACCTCTCAGTTGATCCACCACTCCTGAAAACACTCAATGACTTCCCCACATCTGAGATTCTCGGAAAGAAGCGCGGGGAATCCCCAGCCGTGTGTGCAGGCAGGCCAGCCATGTCCGCGTGGGTTGCGGAATTGCAACACTCATTCAGCGCACTGGGCCGTCTGATTCGTGGCCTAGCGCTGATTAGAGAGTCTTATTTTTTCTTATTCTTTTTTCATCTGAATTAGAAGCACCAAAGGGGCCGCAACATGAAGGCCACAATTTCTAAGTTGACGTATGTACGGCGCTGCAACATGAACGCCCCAATTTCTAACTTGATGTATGTATGTATGATGGATGCATGGATGGATCAAATGAGCCCCAAGGGCACATCCCCCCCCCCCACTCTTCACCTTCCGATCTTAATCCAACCATTAGATTAAAAAAACAAAAACAAACAAAAAAGGGAAATACGCATTATGGGGCTTGGGCTAGCAGAATGTCCAACCGTCTGATGACAATCGGATGGGCTGGGTCACTCGCCAGCCCATCATCATTGGCTGAGCCCGCCATTCCCCCCGGTTGCTATGTTATCAAAAGCGAGGCGCTGGCAGCCCACCTCCCCGCAGCCAGGTTTGCCTCAGCGATCACCTCACCGTCGCCTCACCTGCCTCGGCCCGTTCCCGCCAGCCCGTTTCGCCATTCCGGATCCGCGTATCGGTCTTCAGCGACCCGTCCAAGACCAGCTAACCCCGTTTAGGCAGATCTGGGCTACATAAACGCCTTGATCCAGAGGGTTTCGATCCCCGATCATTTCCTCCCTTCCACCCCCACGGCGAAACCCCAACCCTATGCTTCCACCCCCTCTCACGTCCCCTCTTACGGCGATCGGTCTCCGGCGAGCAGCCCCCAACAAGCGGTGACTGTCGAGCGGTGACCCTAAGTGGACGATGGCGTCTCCCCCTCTCTCTCGCAGGCGGCAGGCCTAGGTAACTCTCTCCCCCCTCTCTCTCACACACACCCTCTCTCTCTCTGTCTCCCTTTCCCTCTCTCTCTCTCTCTCTCACAGAGAGACACACGCACGCACAGCCTAGCCTGGCAGCCCCTCACACACTCTCTCTCACACACAATGACACGTAGAGAGGGGCTCGGACCCTCTCCCTCCCACACTCTATCTGTGTCTCTCTCACACGCACAGGGGCTCAGCCCCTTTCTCACTCTCTCTCTCACTCACTCTCTCTCTCT
This sequence comes from Amorphophallus titanum, assembly GCA_024336825.1. Classification (NCBI taxonomy): domain Eukaryota; kingdom Viridiplantae; phylum Streptophyta; class Magnoliopsida; order Alismatales; family Araceae; genus Amorphophallus; species Amorphophallus titanum. Next base: position 1,547,356 of record JANBPO010006516.1, read on the forward strand.
CTCTCTCTCACGCACACACAGCACACACGAGCTCGATCCCCTCGCCCAATCTCTCTCCCTCTCACTCTCTCTCACTCTCTTTGGGGCCGACCCTCTCTCCCACTCTATCTCACTGTCTCCCACACACTCACTCTCTCTCACACACGCACACATAGGGGGTCGGCAGTCAGCCTTGCCCTCTCCCACTGTCTCTCTCACTCTCTCTCCCGCACAAGGGTCGAGCCCCACTCTCACACTCTCACTCTATGTCTGCACGCACACTCAGAAAGAGGGGCAGAGCCCCACTCTCCCACTGTCTCTCTCACTCTCTCACACACACACAGATCTGTCTGACTCTCTGTTTGCAAATACACTCAGAGAGAGGGGCCGAACCCCTCTCACTTTACAGGGACCTGTTGCCATCCCTGTTGTTCCTTTACAGGTGCTAGGAAATAAGCCTCGTAGGTATGTTAGGTGTTGTCTTCTGTGACTTCTTTGGGCAGTGCCTGATACAGAGAAATCATGTTGGCTGCAGCCCTCCTTAGAGGTGCTTCATGAGGTTTTGGAGGATCAACCTTGTATTCCCCAAGTTGTATTTCCTCCTTCTTTATCATGCGTTCAATAATATCTTTAAACACCTAGCAGTCTTCAATTGGGTGCCCCAGCATCTGGTGGTAAGGGCAGAATCTTGGACTGTCTCTTCTATTCAAGTCTTCTAACCTTCTTGGCTCAGGCAGGGTGACCTTGTTATACTGAGTGAGCAAGTCAAACAGAACTTTGGTCTTCTCCTTTGGAATAGAGTAGGCTTTTTTCATCTTGTCCCCGGGTGAGGGACCCTCCTTCTTTGCTTCCATTTTGTCAGGCTGAGGTGTAGCTACCATTTTGCCTTTATCTCTTTGTTGTTCAAACGCCTTGATATCAAGAGTGTTTGCTTCTTTAGGCGTCGGACGCCAATCTACTACCTTTGCCTTATGCGTTGTGACACTGGCTGTCGTTGAGGCATGTTTTGCCAAAAAAGCTTCAATTTCTGCCACCATGTTGTTCAGACGGTCAAACGATCATATTTCCATGCCAATCATTTTTTTCAGTACCTCCCTCTTGAAGTTCTGTTTATAGATTTGTACAGCATCCTCCTGATGTGGGGGCCGCTTGCATCTCATCTCGAGGTTCCTCCACCTATTAATATAGTCAAGGGCCGTTTCATCTGGCCTCTATCTTGTTGAGCATAATTCAGCCACCGTGACCTCCCTTTCGGTGATGTGGAACCTCCCTCTAAACTTTTTTTGCATATCTGGCCAGTCACTGATTGGCCTGGTCGATAAGCTGGAATACCATTCAAAAGTGAGCCCGGTCAATGAGGACCTGAAAAATTTCAGCAGATATGATTCATCTATAGCTAGGTCACCCATGACGGTCATGTAATATGCAATATGCTATTTCGGGGATCCTTGCCCATTGAATTTGTCAAATTTGGGCGGCTTGCTGATTCCCTGAGGGAGCCACTTGGTTGCATGATGCAATGGGTATGGCACCTGATAACCATCGAATGTGACATAGTCACCTTCGCCCCGCTCGACAAGCTTCATCTCGATCATCCTTTCCACCATCAGCTTATTTACGGTGGTTGGGTTGACTGGCTCGAGGTAGAAGTGTGTCGGTTATAGATATAGGGTGACCAGGGTGGTCGCCTATCATGGAGGACATAGCAATGGTGTCTGATGCACCTGAGGCAGCATTGGCGACAGCAGTGGCTGAGCCACACTTTATTGAGTAGCAGCCTGACTATGCTCGGCTGGCTGGGGTAGAGTGTATAATGGTGGAAAATCGCACAGGTTAATGCCTCCTCATGACGATTCGGCTTGCATCTCAAGCTGTTTGGATGCAAAAGTTTGTTCTGCCGTCTCAAGCAACTGTTTCTTCAGGAGCTCTATTATTAAGAGTGTAATTGACTGCATGTTGCCGCCTTTGACTGAGTGGATCTTACCGTATCGGTGGTTGCCAGAGAGTTAGGGATTTTGCGTAATTCATGGCCAAAAAAGTAGGCCTATGTGGTGACCGACTGTAGGGCTGGCATCTTTTCATTCTTCCATGCTTTAATTGACTTGCTATTTTTGCATATTCCCATAGGGGCATATGGGGGGAGGTAGCGTCACTGCTCCTTGGGGAAGTACATCTGCCTTTTTGCATTTTTTTGAGGGGAGGTTCAATTAAGGTAGGGGTCTCCCCCTTCGGCCTACAAAAGGTCCTGAAGGACGCCTCCTCCTCTTCATGCCGCTTTAGGCTTCCCTTGCACTCTTTGGCTTCCTCTATCTGTTTTCGCGAAGCGGTTGTCTGCTGCAGTTGTATTTGGTGAAGCATGGAAGGCGACTCTGAAGATGAAGACACTGGCAGTTGTAGGGGTGTTCCTGTTGCTCTGGCGTAGAAGAATGGTCGACGAAGGGTGGGCAACATAAAAGAAGGGTCGACACGTGGCAATGTGCTCCCTCTTAACTTTTGGGTTGCCGTCGGGTTCGAGGGAAGGGAATGGCTAGCTACTGCCGCACGGAGACACAGTGTAGAAGGTGCTATTCGACGGAATCCAAACCCACTGGTTCGAATGGTGTCGAGCAATGGCCTATCGACAGTTGCACTTCGTCCCCTCCCAAGCATCTCCCCACTCCCATCCTCTTTTTTGTTGGATGGCGCCTATCGCATCGCTCAGAGGGTGCTTACTTTCTGTTCGGACTCCCCGAGCAGATGAAGTCAGCTATCCTATTATCCGAGCCAATTTCCAAACGGGGTGGAGTCAGTGGCTTGGCTTTGGGGCCGTCGACCTCATCCATATCAAGCAATCGATTCGCATGGTACTAGTTTTTCTCTTTCTTGCTTATTGTACTGGCCACGGCCTATGTGATGCACAAAAATGTGTAATGCAATAAAAAGGAGAGATATTGTCGTAAATTATTTCTTACATGTATGGGAAGGAACTCAAAAATAGAATTCTCGCAACATTGTCGTGTTCCATGTCCGAGAAATGGGTGTTCCTTCTATGGTAGATAATTGGTATACTCCTTTTCCGAGCGTCTCGACCACTCGGTAGGGGCCTTCCTAGGTGGGGACCAGCTTCCCCATCGCCTCCAGTGGTCGAGATGCTTCTACTTTTCGTAGGATAAAATCTCTGGAATGGAAGCGTGCCATAATAAAATTGAATTTAGAATATCAAAATCTATGAACTAAAAACAAAATGTATTGTTGCCAATCATCAAAATAAAATAAGAAATTAAATTCAAATAATCAAGTCAAAGAAGACATGACATGAGACACATTATCCCACACAATCTCCCACAACACTGAGATCACTGACTTCGTGGCACGGTTGGTGAATGAGGGAAGGGCCTGGTCCCAGGTTCACGCTGAGTCTGACCGTAGGATCGGTCTATTGACATCCGAACTCAGGGTGCTTTGGTGGGAGGTCGCCTCACTCCAGGCGTGCCATCGGCGAGCCAAGAGGATGCTCGGTCACAGGCCAAGCAATTTTCCCAAGCTCGATGCACAGCTGAGCTCAAGAGCAAGCTCTTGGAAGAAGAGCGTCGGGCTCACATGAAATGCTCAAGACAATGGGTGGCCGAGCTCGAGGAGCTCGAGGGCCAGGTCCCGAAGGCCGAGCAGGCTAAGGGGGAGCTCAAGGCGGCACGGGCCGAAGTCGAGCCAAAGCTGACCTAGGCCCAGGTAGGGTTTACTGAGGCCGAAGCAAGGCTGGCTGAGGCTGACGTGAGGGTGGCCGAGCTCGAGGAGAAGGCGGTGGGTGCCAAGGCAGAGCTGGTCGAGCGATATCAGAGCTCGGAGGAGCACAATGAAGACCTAAAGTAGGCCACCTTCACATGTTATGAGTTGGGCTACCGGTGGGGGCTGTGGAAGGGTTTCTCCCAATGCTTTAGGTTGGTAGCAAGACTGGCCCAGGAATAGGTCCTCAACGAGATCTTCTTCAACCCCAGGCAACACTATGACTCTGATGAGGATGGCTCAGACTCTCCTTCATCAACATAGAGCGATGAAGGGCAGAGCGACGATGCCTCTGCCTTGGTGGAGGAGATACTGCCAACTGCGACTGTCTCGAGAGGGTGTACGGTCGAGCCAGTTTCCATACAAAAGGGGTTAGTGTCTGGGCCGGCCATCACCAAGGGAACCGGGGGTAAATCTCTGAGCGTCGAGGGTCCTCCGCCTATCGAGCTTCAAGAGGGACCACAGACTTCCCAAAGTTCCCCGATATCCATAGACTAGAAAAATTTGTACTTGCCTTACTAGTTCCTTTCCTCCTTTTTGCAATTTCTACCTGAACCTAGCTATGCAATGATTTTCTTTCTATATAATGGTAGTAGTGTTAAAAACGTAATTGACTGCTTATTGTCGCCTTTGACTGAGTAGGATTTACTACGTGTGTTCACCTCTGAGAGGAAAAAGGAGAGGGAAGCAGAGAGAGAGTGAAGGTGTGTTAGCTTGGGGAGGGAATGGGGTTAATGCCCCTTCCTTCCCCCTTCTTCTCTTGAAATCTGCATGCTATCTTTTTTCTTTCTTTCTTCATGGAATTGCTGCCAGGATTTCCTGGTTTTAGCATAATGTATTTACTTCTCCCTCTGTTTAAAGAGATGGATAGATGTCCTTTTTCCCTTCTGTGTTTGTGGACAAGCATCTCTGTTGTTGTTTAGTCATGAATGGATCTATCTATGCATTCGTTTCTTTCAACTCCCATTCTTGGGTTTTCGTTGCATGCCCTTTTTTTGTGGTTGTTTATGCGATGCTACGACTATTCTACACCCTGGGAGGAAAGCCAGGGCTACTCAATTGCTATGACCATGTCCCTGGTTCTACCTGTCCTGTTCTGACAGATGAGAGTCAGTGCCCTCATGGACAGCACTGCACAAGTCTCTTCCTCAATGAGTCATACACATCCCGATCACAACCCCTGGCCTGAACAAGACCCATGTGTTTGATATATATGAATCACAGTTTCCTTTTGGTAATCAACATATCTCTTGATGCTCAGTGCATCAATTTTCAGTGGAAACAACTGAGGATACCGTCACCTACACCCATGGGATGTTGAGGCCCCAGCCTGACCCAACATCCTCTAAGACCCAGGTTTCTTACTGTCCCTTTCACTCCACACTATGGTTTATATGCTTATCATGTGTGAAAGTCAAGCTGTTTGCTGAAATGCCCAATGGGCTGCGCATACATCAATGCTTCACTTCCCCTCTTCATGGTAATGGTAGCATGCTAACATCCCCTGCCTGATTTATTTTTAGGTATCATGTCCTAGATCAGCAACCTATTACTATGGATTTCATTGACAATCCATACCGATTGATTAATTTTTGGGAAGAAATATATTATGGGTGGTCTCTCATTCTTATGGAATCACTTTTCATCACCATCTTCACATCCCTGGGGCCTACCTCTCTATGGTAGAGACTCTAGAGGAATGTCTCCCTTAAGGGTTAAATATCAATGGCCTTAGAGCCAGTAGTCATGGGCTGCACATTACCGAATGGAAGGATAAAGCCCGGGTATGTGGAGTTCCCCTTGTAGGCTATCCCTCGGGGTCTCCCTACCCAATTTGGGGTCTTAGAGTAGCCACCCATGGCTTACTCTCTTGAGGAATGGAAGGATCAGTGGACTGGACTATGTGGTTAAATTGTTTAATTATAAAATGTTAACTTTATTGTTGTTATTAAATTGATTAGTACTATAGTTTATGCCTTGCAATTGCTTGAATTTCAATGCATCTCCACAACACCAAAATAGCCCTTATGAGTCTCCTGACTCGTGGGTGGCGGCACAGGATTCGAATGGTATCAGATTTTTCTCGGTATCCAAATTTTGGGTCGTTACAGGAACTGCCTAAAAAAAGTGTCAAATGTTCATTGAAGCCAAACAAGGCGAAATCAACAAGTCAGCATGGTGCCGTATCACTGAAGCCAAACTAGGTGAAATTAACAACATTGGATCAATGCAAAATCATGTCCCAGAGAGACGACATTGGAGGAGGTCAAGATTTCCAAAAAATGCACTATTGTAGACTCAGGCATGAAGGTGCGGTGGTGAAAAAGTAAGAGAGCTAGCCGAACCAGGAGAAATTGGAAGGGTGCAACATAGTGCTATATCACTGAACATGGTGCCATATCACCACAAAATGGCATCCTGAGGGACGAAATAAACCTAAACTTATAGGAGGCTAGGGTGCTACTAATAAAGCACTACTACAGACTCAACCGTGAGGATTCAACGGTGAAAAAGAAGAAGAATAGGCCAAAACAAGCGAATTCCAAAAATGATGACTATGGTGCTGTATCACTATAAAATGGCATCCCGAGGGCCGAAACAAACCCAAAATTATAGGGGGTCAAGGTACACCTGAAAATGCACTACTGCAAACTCGATTGTGAGGACCCGGCAGTGACAAAGCAAGAGGATAAGCCAAACCAGGCAAATTCAGAAATGATGACTATGGTGCCGTATCACTAAAGGTGGTGTCATATCACAACAAAATGGCATCCTAAGGGGTGAAATGGACCCCAAATGGTAGGGGGTCAAGGTGCTCCTAAAAATGCACTACTGTAGACTCAAATGTGAGGACTTGATAGCAAAAAAGTAGAGGGATAAGTCGAACCAGGCAGATTCCAAAAATGATGGCTAGGGTGCCCTGTCACTGAAGGTGGTGTCATATCACCATATAATGCCATCTCGAGGGACGAAATAAACCCAAAATTGCAAGAGGTCAGGGTGCTCCAGAAAATGCCCTACTACAGACTCAACCACGAGGACTCGATAGCAAAAGAGCATAAGGATAGGCCAAACCAGGCGGATTCAGAAATTACAACAAGGCTGTCGTATCACTCTATAACTGGAAACACCGCAGCTAGTTCTAGATCATGCACATGATAGTTTTCTTCATGATGCTTTAACTGTCTTGAGGAATAGCAAATTACCTTTTCATTTTGCATAAGAACGCATCCTAGGCCAATGCCCGATGCATCAGTATAGACTTCAAAGCCACCACCCTCTATAGATAGTGTCAATATAGGGGCTGTAGTAAGATGATTTTTGAGAGTTAGGAAACTTTCTTCACAATACGTCAACCATATAAAAAGATTTTCCTTTCTTGTGAGTCAGGTCAAAGGGATGACGATCTTTGAGAAATCTTTGATAAATCTTCTATAATAAGTAGCCAGACCCAAAAAGCTTCTAACTTCAGACACGGTCGTCAGCCGGCTCCAATTCTTGACGGCCTCCACTTTAGAAGGATCAATAGCGATATCTTCCTTAGAAATGATGTGGCCAAGGAAAGAGACCTCCTTTAGCCATAACTCACACTTGCTAAGCTTTGCATAGAGTTGATGCTCTCTCAGAGTTTGCAAGGCTATTCTTAAGTGTTCTTTGTGTTCCTCCTTAGTCTTGGAGTATATCAAGATATCATCAATAAAAATGACCACAAATCAGTCAAGATAAGGCCTGAAGACATTATTCATAAGTTGCGTAAATGCTGTCGGGGTATTAGTTAACCCGAATGACATTACCACAAATTCATAATGCCCATATCTGTTTCAAAAGGCAGTCTTTTATATGTCTTCGTCTTTAATCCTGAGCTGATGATAACCCAACCTGAGGTGTATCTTGGAGAAATATTCTGCTCCTGAAATTTGATCAAAGAGCTCATCGATACACGATAATGGATATTTATTCTTAATAGTGAGTTGATTCAGTCGCCAGTAGTCGATGCACAGTCGGAGAGATCCGTCCTTCTTTTTAACAAACAAAACTGGCGCACCCCAAGGGGATGTGCTAGGTCGTATTAAGCCCTTGTATAATAACTCCTGAAATTGTTTCTCCAATTCCTTGACTTCTATGGGGGACATCCTGTAGGGAGCTATTGAAATAGGTGCTGCTCTAGGGATGAGTTCAATGAAAAAGTTTACTTCCCTTTCAGGTGGTAAATCAGGTAAATACGATGGGAACACATTAGGAAACTCATTCACAATAGGAATATCCGCTAGGGTGATTTGCTTGGACTCAGTGATGATTACAGAGGCCAAAAAAGTTTTACATCCTTGCGAAATGAGTTTGCAAGTATGGAGAGATGAAATAATGATAGCGGCACTGGCAAGCTGGCTACTAAAGACCCTTCAACGGCATCGCACCACTTCGAGGAGAAGCGCTGCACCTGAAATAGCAGAAAGTGAGCCTCATCTCATTAGCTTAGTAGAGGTCCCCCACAATAACGATGGTAAATAGTAACAACAGTAACAGCAGCAATAGTAACCATAATAAGAAGAACAACAATAGTGGCAAAAGTAACAACAATAATAACAACATCAACGGCGGTGGCTACAATAGTAATAATAGTAAACAGCAGAATTATGGAGTCTCTATGCGACTCCTACCCTCACAAGGAAAGCCATGACCTCAAGTCAAAACCACCAATCCATGGTAAAGCCACGATCACATTGTTGAGAAAACTCACAATGTCTCTGTCGTACACATTGTCCTCACAGATGGAAGCCACTACGAAAACCACACCATTGTGACACACTATCTCAGCTATCGGGAGAAGCCTGACAACGTTGTCGGGAAAGCCACAACCTCATAGTTGAGAAGTCACCTTAGAATCACCCGGTCAGAATGTATTAACTCTACTCCAGGAGAGCCATGGCTCGGAGTCGGGAAACTAAACCCATGAGTAACTGAAGTACCCACTCGCTAGTACCTACTAGATGTGTCCACTGACGTATTACACCATGCCTACTATCCCTGGCCTGCCCATCTCTCTCAAAGAGTGAGGCAAAAGAACTAGGTTAGATGCATCCTGTGACATCTTACACCACCCACTAACTCACGCGGCCTGCCCACCTCCCTCAAGGAGTGAAGGTAAGTCACAACAACGACAGGACTAGTTGGGGTATTACTTGTCAGTATTGGTCCTCTGCCCCCAACCACATGTGCACACACAGATGGCCTACTCTCGTCAAGGTCCTACAGCTAGTATTTCCCCTTGACCTAGACTCTAGGTATAGCAGAAACAGGTCCCATAGCTACTAGCCCAACCGTCTCTTGGGAATAGCCCTCAACCACGCGATCGGAATGTGTCTGCACTCAGTAAGCAACACTCTCGGCTCCACAGCCAGTACATGCATGACACTCAGTGAGCGACACTACTATAGTACTGCTCTAAAGAAGGTCTAACACACACACACCTAAAACTATGGTGCAGTATAGCCTGGTAATAGTAAACCACCTAAGGCCGGTAACAGAAACCAACAAGCGCTGACCTTCTAAACTTATGCTGGAACGGTCTTCCGCTAATACTTAACTATGTGGGAAAGATGCCCTACAACCGAGATGAATATTTTTAAACATGTCAAATAACTTATCACCTATTCAAAAGCAACCACACAAACTCATTAAGCTTTAAACTGAACCAAGGCCAACATTCAATATCAATTGTTGCATTTGATCAAGCAATTCCACAGTTCAGAAAATTTTACCTTTTCAAACAAGAAAGATTTTTTAGATTCAATTTGAGAGGTGTTGCAGTTCAAAGGCAAATTTGATTTCATTCAAAAACATGTTTCCTCATAAGCCAAATAATTTAATTTTTAAATTTTGGTACAAGGCGGAGAACATAGGTCCAAAGATCACCATCACACATAGTGGAAGTATCCAGTTGAATGTTGTCCAACCTTCTCTAACCACCATTTGATATACCAAATATTCATTCAACAAGAGCATGTATGGCTTGTGAAGAATTTAGAACACAACATGAGAACACAACAGAATTTCATACCAAACATCAAAACCATCAAGTTTGACAATGAAGGAGTAAAGTTGGGGTTTTACCAAATACGCGTGCCTTATTCCTTTTTATTGAAACCCCTTTATTCTCAATTTACCTCAAGGCACACTTGCATTAAAGTCAATTCATTCAACACATTTGGGCACCCAAGCCTTCTTGGGTCCCTAGAGGTTAATAGCATTCTTTCCAAGCACATTTTTCTTCCTTTTCATTGCCCTCATGTCATCATGTTCCATGATCCTGCAGTTCTCAAGCACATGTCCATAATTTCCACAATAGTAGCAATGGGGAGGAGCAGTTTTAGCAAAGATCTTTCTTTTAGGAGCAAATGAGTTTTCAAATCCATTCCATCTTCTATTTTCAAAAGATCTAGATTTAACAAAATTAAACCTAGCATTCATTCTAGAAGTATGAAAATTTTCAATTTTCAAAAACCAACATTCATTCATAACATGACCGTATTTCCCATAATGAAAATAACAAGGAGATGTGGGTTTACAGAATGACTTTCCATTGTTTGCATGAGTGTTTGTAAACCAATTCTTATTATTGGATGCAAACCTTTGTGCATGAAAGACATGTTCATTTCTGAATTTTTGTTGAAAATCAAACTTAGCATTCATGGCACGAAAATCATTATTTTACTTCACAAAGTAATTATCCATGACATGGTCAAGTTTGTGACAATAAAAATAAGAAATATTTCTTTTTGATTTGAGGACATTTTTCTCTTTATATGTAAATTTGTCATCCTTTTTCATCATTGCACAATCATCCATCACGTAGTTTCTTATCATCAATCGGCTGCTTGGTCCGTAGCATCATTTCCATTCCTATCCGTATTGGGAGAGTGATTTTAATTGAGCTTAATTTTCATAGAGGGGTCTATTCACCCCCCTCTAGATCCCGTATTGCACCCAACAGATGCAAGTTTTAACGATTTCCATGTTATCACGTTACCGTGTTTTCAATAAGTCACACAGCTTGCTAGCTTTCCAAGGAAGAATAGTGTCTAAGGAAAGAGATCCACGGGCAAATACTTTAAGTGGATAAGTGGTTCCTTAATTAGGACCTCGTGAATACGAGGGTAGCCTCCCACTGTCCCACCTCTTACATGGCCATGATTCTTCGATTTTCTAGTTAAGCTCCGACTACGAAAAATGGGATAGAATTTTCGCTAGAGTTGTTCCTTATTCCTGACAAGTCATGTAATTAGCAAGATTTTCAAGAAAGAATGGTGCCTAAGGAAAGAGGTCCATGGGCAAACACTTTAAGTGGATAAGTGGTTTCTTAATTAGGGCCTCGCGAATGCAAGGAGAGCCTCTCACTATCCCACCTCTTACCTAGCCGTGATTCCTCAATTTTTTAGCTAATCATTCGACTATGAAAAACCTGATCTAAGCCTGTTTAACAAGATTTTCCATGAGAACTGATCGTGCCATGTCCATCAATCTAATTCTTTCTTACCAACTTAATATCGTTAAACATGGTGCCTTCTCATCGACTTAATGTCATTGAATATTATGCCATAAATCATCCTTGAACTTCTCTTACAACTATTTATAATCTTGTGTAACTTGTTCCTCGAGTGATAATTTTTGATAGATCTATACTTTATTTCATGAGCTTTACCTTGAAATTTCTTGGCCATTCATATTATGTGGATGTCTAAATATACTTGGGATTTATGATCCAAAATCTCAATGCCTGACCTTAATAGGGCCCGATCTGGTCCTAGGGGGATCGACCGAACGTACTTGTGCCCATGGGATCTATTATTGACTTGGTGTGGCATTGCACCGAAGTACTTGACTTGCTAGATTGATTTATGACCTTCCAGAATTCGTGAAATACTTGACTTGCTTGAATACTTGAAAGTACTTGAAATTATGTGAAATACTTGACTTGTACATGCTTGCATGAAATGGCCAATTCCATGACAATACTTGCTACATGATCGTTCTTTACTTGAATTCTACTCTTGATATCTTGTCTACTTATGATTCCAATTTCTTGCATTCCTTTACTCTCTCACTTACTCGTGATCCATGTTCAGTTACGTTTCTCGACATAGCACAGTAACTTTATCCAAAATGTTAATTACATAAAGTTGCCCGGTATAGAGATATAAATACTACTGAGCGTTTCGCTCATCTTGCATTTTTGGTTAACATTGTAGGTAGTTAGGACGATGAACCTCAAACACATGGGGATGGGAAAGAGTGAAAGAGGGACAAGTTCATCTTAGTTAACTAGGTTTATGAGTGCTGATCTTGCTACAATTATGTACTTGGAAGTTGTATTTCCCTCTTAATGCTTAACATTGTCATAAAACTTTATTTCAATGAAATAAAAGTATCCACTTTTTATTATCTCCCTTTGTGATTGGACCCCCAATTATACATGCTCTGATCGGCATGAGTGTTACGACTAGTCATGTCTTGATATTTTGTATCGAGGCGTAACAGTCTTTGTGCTATCAGAGCCTAGGTTGCATAAACCCTATAAAGTCTTAAACCTTCCCAGTGAGATTGGGTAAAGTCATGTGCTAAGCTTTAAAGTAGGATAAATCAAGAAAATACACAAAACCCTTAAGTTTGGTAGTTGTGGTTCTAGGCTTAATTCTCACCAACGGTTGCCGAGAGAGCTCAACGGCGTAAGATGCAAAGGACTGCCCAAGCACTAACCCAAGCTCTGTAGTAGGTAGCTCAAGGAGGAGCTAACCGAGGAGCGGGGGACTTGCATAGGAACTTCAAAAGTATGAATCCTCCCAAGTTCACTAGGTCCACAAACTCAGATGAGGGAGAACACTAGGTGAAGGAAATTGAGAGGATTTTTTAAGTCATGCAATGTGATCATGAGGAGAATGTCCTACTCATTACCTTTCTCCTAGAAGAGATGCTCGTACTTGGTAGGAGTCGGTCGAAGTGACTCTACCACACAACTAGGTGTTGTGGGAAGAGTTTGTAGAACACTTTAACAACAAGTATTTCTCTGATAGGGTGCAAGAAAGGAAGGTTGCCGAATTCGCTTCTTTGAAGCAAAGGAGTTTGACGGTGGAGAAATATGAAGCCCAATTTGTGAGATTATCTCAGTACGCACCACAACTTGTGGGTACCAAAATGATGAAGGTGAGGAGATTCTTAAATAGCTTAAATCCCTAGTATATTACTCAGCTCATCCCGATGGATATCCAAGTATATACTAATGCGGTGAGAAGAGCCCAACTCTTGGAAGATGCAACAGAGATGTCTGATCGCATTCGAGGAAGAGAAGCCAACAAGGAGCAAGTTACTAGCTCCAATAACTTCAAGCCCTCCTTCTGAAAAAAGAGGTACAATTTTAATGGGCGTAACTTCAATAAGGATGGGCGTGACTTTCATAAGGATAAGAAACCGTGATCTTTTGATAAATAAATCATCCCGATTGCTACTCCATCAAAGGAACTATGCAAGTATTGTGAGAAGCCCAGACACAAGGCTGATGAGTGCTGGAGAAGGCTCAGTGCTTATCTTCGCTGTGAGAGTCGAGATCATAGAATCCTGAATTGTCCACTTCTTAACGAGCAAGCTCTGTCGAAAAAACTTCTGGTGGCTATCAAAGGAAGACTTCAAGCCCTTATGGATGCAGAACTCACCAAAGATGGAGGCGTTGTGGAAGATACCATTTCTATTTGCTCAAAGCTCGCCTCTGTTTTATTTGACACTGGAGCTACGTATTCATTTATCTCTAAGAGCTTTGCTGATATTTTACCTATGAGGCCTGGCCCGTTAGAATCCAAATTTGTTATTACTACTCCTATTGGAGCGGGATCGAAAATTAAATATCTCTACCCTGCTACTGAAGTTCTAGTCGACGGTTGCAACCAACCTGCTAACTTAGTATGTATGGAGATGGAAGGATATGATATTATTTTGGGCGCTGACTAGTTATCTACACATGGTGCTAGTGTCAACTGTACGTTGGGTACGGTAACCTTTAATGGCTACCCTAACCACTTATTTTCTGGTGTCAGACATTCTAGACACCTATCCCTTATTTCGACCCTTAAAGTCGATAAATTATTGAAGAAGGGTGGTGCGGCTTTCTTAGTTTCTATTACTATGGCCGAGCATAAGGAACCCAATCTGGAGGATATTCCTATTGTTTGGGATTATACTGATGTATTCCCGGACAAGTTGTCTAGTATTCCTCCGAAGAGAGAAGTGATAAGACTGTATGGACGCCTAGAGACCAAATCCTATAGATGGAATGTCTGTAGGAGATCCAGAAAGGGGGGATTGAGTTCCTCGGATTCCTTGTCAATCATAGAGGGATAGTGGCAAACCCTGATTAAATCTAAGTGGTACTAGACATGAAGCGACTAGAACGAGTAAGGGACATACAATGCCCCATCGGTCGAGTCACTGCCTTGACCCGATTCCCATCTCGGGTAGCTGAAAGGTGCCTTCCCTTCTTCCGGCTCATCAAGCAAGCCAACAAAGCACCGGAGAAGAAAGGGCAGATCGAATGGGACCAAGAATGTGAGTAGACGTTCGAAGAATTATAGCACTACCTAGCGACTCCTCCCATACTTTCCAAGCCATAAAAGGGAGAACAACTACTCCTATATATGTTGGTGACACCAAGCACAATGAGTGCCGTGCTCGCCTGACAGGAAACTAGCATTACGAAGCCCATCTACTACCTAAGGCATTACAGGGGCCGAAATTTCGGTACTCACGAGCTGCGAAGTTTGCTTTAGCCCTGATCACGGCCGCTCGCAAGCTGCGACTGTATTTTTTGGCTTACCCAATCGCCATCCTCATTGATGAACCTCTACCACAGATCCTCCAGAACCTTAACGTATCAGGAAGGTTGGTCAAGTGGGCCATTGAGCTGGGTGGGTTCGACATCAAGTTTCACCCGTGGACTGCGATCAAGACTTAGGCCCTCGCCAACTTCATGGCCAAATGCATGATACGTGCGGAAGACTTTCCCGAACAATCCTCGAGACCAACATGGGAGCTATACGTCGATGGATCATCCTGTGCAGTAGGTAGCGAAGCGGGACTAGACCAACATGTGGGCGAGCACTCACATGGACGCTGATACGGCAAGGATATTGGTGACCTACTCTACAGCAGCACTGCCTCGACTATGCCCAGAGGTGCCCTCAATGCCAGAAGTTCTCCAACTTGCACCACCAACCAGCTACGCAGCTGCATAGCCTGATGGAGCCTTGCCCATTTGCTTGGTGGGGGATAGATATACTGGGTCCCTTCCCCGAGGCTCAAGGGAGGAAAAAGTTCCTCATGGTCACTATCGACTACTTTACCAAATGGGTCGAGGCAGAACCTTTGGAAAAAAATCACGAGTGAAGCAACCTCGAAATTTGTGCTGGGGAGTGTCATCTGTCAGTTCGGGATCTCGCGAGTTCTCACAACCAACAATGGCAGATAATTTGCAAGCACTGCCTTCAGTGAAAAGTGCTCGGAGCTGGGGATCTGGAACCACTATAACTCGGTGGGACATCCCCAGGCCTGCATCTCAAGGACTACAGGCAATGCCTAGAGAGCACAACACCCAAGAGAAAGAAATGCAGAGTAGAGGGTACTCAATTAGTAGACAAGCCGACAAATTCCCCAACACTCGCAACAGCACAGCAACAGACGACATCAAGGCACATGAAGCCAAGGTGAAGTCACATCGAGAAGAAGTAAAATCTCTCGACCAGTGGATTATCGGCCCATACGCTTCCGCTGCGCACTCAAACAATGTACATAAGCATCATAAAAGATCTCAGTAATCGTATCTCAGCACACGTTTAGCACCATCGCAACTCATCAGAATCGCAATTAACACGTCACAAGTACTGATCCAGCGAACAACCGATCGCAAATAGGCTAAGTGCAAGGGAAGAAGAGCACCAGCTTCAGCACAAAGCACAAGGAAAAATGCTAATCTCAGCTTACCTTTACGTCCTGAAATAATGAATGAGCCTTCTCAATGCATTGGCCGCTGGACACGGCACGACGAACACGGTACACTATAGCTCGTAACACCATAACGGAGTCTAAAGTGAAGCAACCATGGAGCAAGAAGTAGATCAGGCTCAGAACAAAGTTGTCCACACTTAAGTAGACATAGGACAAAAGCATCACCAAGACAGCAATTCCAAGGCCAACCTTGAAAAGATCCCACCAAATGGGATGAGAAATAATAAGCTCACTAACAATAGCTCACCAGGAAAGGAAAAATCCTAGCTAGCTCGAGCAACTTCTTAATCACGAAATCTAATCGAGCACTTCAACAGAAGCGAAACTCATTAGGAGCTGAAACAGACTTACGCTGGAGTGACCAAAATAACGTAAGGACGTGCACGATCATCACACCAACGCTAAAAGTCAACAGCAACCTGAGTAGCTTACAAGAAAATATCGAACAATGTACTGTAGATTCGAGCCTTTCGGTGAACACTGTCAAGTACAACATGATCGAGACAGACATCACGAAGAACCAAGCGTTACAAAATCACGAAACCTAATGCTAGCAAATTCACCAGCCATCAGCTGGGCGACAATACAGGACTTTTATAACTCTGGTAATTGTATATCTGAGATTTCTATGTACTTTACACAATAACAGCTCTGATACCACCTGTGACGACCTGGATCCCGAATACCAGATATACCCAATAGGACTATCGAATACACCTGATATCACTTGGAACCCACGAGGCCTCCCAAGAGTGGTAAAGCTCCTAAAGGGATAAAAGGACTGTGTGCAAAACCATATGGCCAGAGATTGATTAAGTAAAATAGTGCATCGTGACTGGAATTATTGAAGGACAACAATCACGCAATGTCAGATATTGCTCTTAACTAAAAATTCAAGCAAGTTAGAAAGCTTCACCACATCCGACGGGAAAGTTTGTAACTCACCTATCACTTTCCCAGATTACAGGTTCTTAAAGGCAGATTCATATGAAGGTTTCTGAGGAGTCAACCTTGCTAGTAGAGCCTTGTTGTGAAAGTGCTCTACATCGATGAAGTAAAAATTGCCATCAGCCTTGAATGTCACAAAAGGCCTATTGGTCTCTGGTGGCCTTATGTCGGAAAACTTGACTGTTCTTGGAATGGGTGTGGCCAGCCATGACATCATCTCAGCTTCGAAATTATCCGAACCAGGTTTCCATCTCAGCTTGTGAATATATGGGCTCACAAACCAGTGAAGGGCTGCAGTAGTGGAGGCACTGAGGAATATAACAGTAGATGCAACGGCTCCCTTCAGAATCACATTCATGTCTGGAGATGTCATGAAGGTGATGACTGGACCCAGTGATACTGAAAGGCAGCATGTAGACAGGGAAAGAAGTTTTACTTTCTTGATGGTTGACGAGATTGGTCCCTGGTACACAACCCCAGGCTCCTTTTCATCATCTTTAGTTACTTCAGTTTTGGGTCCAATGCTAATTTTACCCTCCCCTGCTGCATATTTGGCTGCACCAGATTGAGAAGCCCATCTTGTTTGGTTTTGGAATTTCATGGTGGTGAGGTGCTGACGTTTGCTTGGAAGGAATGAGTACAAGTTTGCAAAGTCATCTAACTTTTCAAACATTGGTGAGTGCAAACCTGATGAGAAGGAAATGAGAGTGAGTGCAGAAGAATGTCTATTAGCCTGCTTATAGAAGAAAGTTAACTCAACAGTGTCTTAAAATCAGGTCAGATGATTTCATTTGTACACCAGAGAGGACCCCAAGTGTGAAAACAACATAAAAACTTTTGAAAAGACTTTTGAGCAATGAAATATACCTGTCATAACTTGTATCAAATTTTTGGGGATGACCATGGGACAAATTGCTCTTCACGAAAAAGACTACCATCTAGTGGATTAGCAATGCAGAAATGTGCATATGAGGTGAGAAACAAAGTCGGGCATTATTGTGACAATGCATGCAGATTGTCGTGCAGAGGGCTAGACAAGCCGCAAAAATGTACACATGTTGGGTGTCAAATCTGGACTTAATTACATGCGAATTTACCCAACACTCACACCTCTTCGTGATAGCTAGCAGCAAAGGGCTAAGAACCTTGGGGTTTGGTACGAATTGGGTTTCCACCACAACATAGGAGTTTGGGTTAAGGGCCAAATCTTTCTAATGGGTCATGTTTCATTTCATTTTGTTAACTGTGGGCCAAGATATCCCTATTTCAATGGGTAACCATTTTTCTATAACTGTTTCGATCCATTATCACCAACTCTCTCTTACCCCTTATTAGACTTATTTTTCAGAAGTTATACTCTTCATCAAAGTTGTTCCTTATCCAATGGTCGTTGCATGGACTTTAATTTCACCTAATTCTAATATCCCTATATTAAGTTACGAATTTTCTAAGGATCCTTCAATAATCTGTCTAGATTTCTAGCTCGCCGAGTTCACGGGCCCAAATTATACTCAATTGGGCCAGTGCCCAATTGGCAGTCAAAACAATTTTCATACAGTCCACAGGTAAGAATAGTCCATTTATATCAAACAAATCAAGAATGCATGTGCAGATGTAGTGTATGCATTAGGTTGACACTATAGAAGAAAGATGACTTCTCAGTTCAAAAGGCTGAGTCGACGTAACGCTTCATTACGTCGACGGTATAGAAGAAACAAGGCACAATTCATAAAGGATAGAGTCGACACTAAATCTCAGTGCGTTGATGCAGTAGAAGAAGACAGTTGAAGTCTAGAGAGTTGCTTTCCAAGTAACATGATGGTGGAGTCGACATAATAACTCTTTGGCGTAGACACAATAAACAGAAGTCTTCAGCTAGTCGTCAGGTACCAAGATGATGGAGTCGATGCGACAACTTCATGGCATCGACACAACTAAGTATCTCCAGTCAGATCTTAAGTTGTGAGCAAACTGTGCTGGCACCATAAACTATAGAGTCGACGCAATCGTGAAGACAAGCACTATTTTATTCAGTAACAATGGATGCTGAGTCGACACAATTAGGTCATGGAGTCAACTCACTCAAGTCTTCAAGCCTTCATTAATGGGTACCCAGACAGTGCAACACGTGAATACTTAAGTAGACTACATGCCTTTGAACTTCAATGATTGGCACACAATTGAATTACACATGGCACTCATTCTAATGAAATTTTGAGAGAGTATATTCCACCTTTTGATTGGAGCCAATTAGAAAAAGGTCAGGAATTAAAACCTTATCTATTCTCTGCTATCACGTGACTCTCACCTGAGCTTCGCAAGCAACACGGAAGGAAGAATTGGATTGGATTGACTGGGATCAGCTGATCGGATCAGTTCTAGGCCCAACCAATTTGACCCCAACCCTTCAATCCCGATTCTCATAGGGAGTTGGTGGGAGTGGAGGGGATCGGATTGGATCGGCCTATCCCCGTGCATGATCAGTCGATCTGGACTGATCTCAGGGTTTAACAAAAATGGAGAGAGAAGCAGAAGAAGAATCGAAGCAGCAGCAGCAGCAGCAGCAGAAGGATCGAAGAAGGCAAATGAAAGGGGGTTGGGGGGAGACAAATGGACTCACCTGCGGCTGCGCTGAGGACACCGCCGCTGATGCCCTCACCAGCTTGCCGCTTCTGCTGCCGCTGAACCCTGTCGCTGCCTCCTCCTAGGAGGGGAGGAGCTGCTGCCTCTGTTCTGCCCACCGTAAACCCTGAAACTTTCAAGAAGACAAGTGGGGGGATGAAATTTATACAGGCCCATCCACATTGATATAAAAACATTTTAACCTTTTAAAAAAGCCTGAAAATTATTGGATTGGCTGCAGATTGGGCTCGTATTGCCTAATCCAGTTGATCCAGATCGGATCTGGGCCAGGTGATTCGATCCTGATCTCCGATTTTTCGTACCTTGGCTAACAACCACCACCAAGTATTTCTCTCCCTTTTAAACTTACATATTTTATTCTGTAATCAGCTCTTCTGTGTTTGCTGGTTCGAACAATTCCTGGGTGTCAGATTTGGAAAATGTTTCCTCAGGGAACATTAACAATGTCAATTTAACAGATCAATGGTCCGTACTCGTGCTACAATTATGATTTGAATCTTCCAATATATCAACTACTTCACGATGCCACCTTCCAGAAGAGCAGTGAATTTCAAGTGAAACTTCTCGGCCAGACACAACTAATGCACCAGATTTTGCATTTGCCTTTGGTTAGCTGTTTTCATTGCTGATCTTGTTTGCGCATTGTCTTATTGCCAGGGGGATGGGGGAGTGTCCAATGTTTGTAGGAGCATAGTTGTCAAGGCCACAAGGCGACCAAGGCGAGCTTGGGATCCTCGAGTGCCTAAGCGCTTAGGCGCCTGCCTAAGCGGTGCTTAGGCGTCAAGTTCATAAAAAATATCATCATTAATATATACGTAATTTTTTATATATAAATTGATCATGATTATTACAAATATGGGAAACAACACTAGTATGAACATAGAAATAAAAATTAATAGAAATGACATTGCAATGAAAATCTAAAAATTTTGAAAATTTTGAAGCCTAGCAGTCTATCGCGCAATCGCTAAGCCCATAAAAGCTGTCCTCCCATGACCGCTAAGCTTTATGAGTTCCGTGAATGAAAGAAGACATAGAAAGAAGGATTTTTGACGTCCAAACTCCCAGAAATCAAAGTGTATAGAAGAATATTCATGCTTAGGACCCTTGGGGATCAACCTAACACCTAATTAGGACTCAGTATTTGAGCAAATCCTCAACCCTAACTCAAAACCCTATATAAGGACCCTAATCTCGACTTGCGTAAACCCTTAAGTTGGCTCACGAATTTCGAAGGTAAAGAGTAGATATTTCGGGTAAGTTCTTTAGAACCTTTTGTTTCCCTTAGTATTAACTAACATTTCTCCAAATTTTGTCCAAGAAGATCGAGAAACCAGAAAGTTAGAGCCTCTACAAGTCACTAGATCACAACAAACTACACAGAAACCAGTGCGACGGCCTACTGAAGATCAGGGAGTAGAAGCCCTAAACGAGGTATTTAGAAGTAGTGTCTTTAGAACTTTTTATTCCCCTTTCTATCTCCTATCTACACTCCAATTTTCACGTCTATAGGTCAAGGAAATTAGGAGATAGAAGGGTAAAAAAGTACTGGGTTAGCACAGGACGTGCAGGAACAAGGGTTTACTTTCAGTTAGAAATCCAAGATCTAGGGGACGAATCAAAGGTAGGTTATCTCACGAAAAGGCAAAAACAACATGTTAGGGACAAAAGCCCTCTGATTTCATTCCGTTTCATGCTTCCTGCTGATAGTATTTGTTGTTTTGCTATCATCATGCACTTAGGTCAAATCTGCATATATGAACCTAACCCTTAAATAAGAGAATGATGATTTTGGTTCATTTCACCTAAACCCATGCATCTCCATATCTTAATATGGTGTTATTAGGCCATATTGACCCATTGTCATATTTTACTATGCATTTATTGGCCCTAGATTTGCATATATTTTCGTTTAATTACGGTTTACAATAGACAGGAATAAACAGTCCTTCTCAAGACCGCATGAGTTTCCTTAGCGGCCCCACGATAGACCGTTAAGCCTTGACAAACGGTCCACAAGAGACCGCTTGTGCTTCCGAAAACTCTGAGTTGTGTTAACCCGAAACATAATGCAGATTAGCCTTATTTACTAGATAGTAAGCCCAGTTTATTAGATTTTATTCCTATTTCAAGTATTGTTTCATATACATTATTCCCCGCATGGCACTTAGCTCCCACACTCCCGAGTGGTAGTTAAGAATTTCAAGGTTTGACCATGTAATATAGGTAGAATTTTGAGTGAGTTCGTAGGTAGATAATGCAAGAATATGCGGTTATAAGGGTATTGGAATCAGGTATTTGTATAAAATTTGTATACTATTATATACTACTGTCGAGTCCAGTCCGATCAGTTCATTTAAGGCTTGGAGTTTCATTCCTTTTCTTTTCTTCAATTATTGATAAAAGTAAAAGTATACAGTCAAATTTCATTCTTTGAACTAGCTGGGGTCGACGCCGGCTAAGGAGTTGACGCAAGGAGGCTCAGCGTTGACGCAGGAAGGCTCAAGGGCTTGAAAAGGGCCGATGCAGGGGCTCCTGCGTGGACGCAGGGTGCTCCTGCGTGGACGCGGAGCGCTCCTGCGTGGACGCGGAGCGCTCCTGCATGGACGCTGGGGCGGCTGGAGTAAACAGCGTGGACGCAGGGGCTCCTGCATGGACGCTGGGTGCCCCTGCGTGGACGCTGGGTGCCCCTGCATGGACGCTGGGGCTCTTTAGGGACTAAAGGGGTCGACTACGTCGACGCTGAGGGGCATAGCGTCGACGTAGTGTGATTTCTGGCTTGAAGGGCGTTGACGGCGTCGACGTTGAGGGGCACAGCGTCGACGCAGTGGGCGTTCTGGGCTTAAACAGGTTCAACGGCGTTAACACTGAGGGCTTCAGCGTTGACGCATGGGGGCTAAACAGGCTCGATGGCATCGACGCTGAGGGCTTCAGCGTTGACGCATCTATGCTTGAGAGGCTAAGTGCGTCGACGCTGAGGGCTTCAGCGTTGACGCAGCGGCTTAAAGGGGCTGACGGCGTCGACGCTGAGGGCTTCAGCGTTGACACAGTGGGTGTTATGGGTGTGAAGGCGTCGACGCTGAGGGGCACAGCGTTGACGCAGGCTTTACAGGGGTTGACGCTGAGGGGTTCAGCGTCAACGCAGGGGGGGGTTTCAAGCTTTAATGGTCTTTTGGTCTTGTGGGCTTAAAGGGGTCGACGCAGTGGTGTACAGCGTCGACGCAGGGTGCCTTGGGGGTCTCATTCTGGTCTGGGTTAAGTCAAATAGGTAATTAACACATGTTCTAATGGTTTACAGGCGGTTTGCAGGTTGTTAACACATGTTCTAATCATGTCTAAACATGTTTAATATATATATGTTATATAACACATGTTCTAAACATGGTTAATATATGCTCCCTGCGACGGAGGAAGAGGGGGCTCAGCGCGCAGCTAAGGACCCCCACCGAGGGCTTCCCAAACTGTTGAGTACCTATCCCATGCCTGTTTACAACCATAATAAGTAGGCATGCTTAATGGATGCTGAGCTGTTCTACTCTAACTCTTTTGCTTTTGTTTCTTTAGATGTTCACACGGGTTAGGTGATTAAGAAGGTTAGACATGAGATGTGAGAAAGTAAAAATCCAACAGGGACAGCATGGCCCGATAGTGTCAGACCCATGGCGGAATATCCAATTCAATCGTGGCCCCATAAGGGTGGCCCAACTAAAGCCCATGAAGGCTTCTCCAGCTCACGAGACTTTCTCCAAATTCTTGAGCGGACTCTTCATAAGCGTACATCTTGGACACCGCGAAACTCACCAATGGATGAATGTTAGGACTTACGTCACGAGTCTTGCCTCTGTAAGTGCCGAGTCGCACTCACGTCGTTGAGACGTCTGTCTCAAGGTCTTCTCATCAGGAATGGGCGAGAAGGCAACAGGAGATCCCCATAATCAAGTAGAGCACCACTCCACGAACGACGCCATTACTAAGTCAGAGACACGTCACTATCTCCTATACAAATAGATCCTCAGCGAGACCTAGAGAGAGAAATGTGAATAGGCAAACACATGGCGGGGGCAGACATACGTAGGCATAGGCATATCGAGAGATTTTTTCACATCCAGAAGAGGAGAGAGAGTACCCTACATGCTCATCTTCGCAGGAAACTCTAACAAGAAAGCAGGGGGAGATAGGTCCCTATTATGGTTCTTCTCTTCCCATCTCTCCGAGCACTCTTTGCACTCTCCGAGTACTTTTCAATCACTCTCCTAACTTTAAACTATTCTTCTCCTTTTTCTATCTGCTCTCTCTTCTGGTTTACTCTTGCGGGACGGTTCTGACTTAAGCATCAGAGGGTTATTCTCTGGAGTCAATTTCAAGACTTCTTCTGACAATTCTTTCTGGTGTTTACAGGTTCTTTAAGATTATTGACTGCTCTTCTCCGCGAAATAAATTTTAAAAGTGTAATATGAGACAAAAAGGATAACTTTTAACCTCTACAAAATTACTGTATAAAAAGGAGCTCGTAAGACTCCACATCCGATGATGTAAAGATAAGTTTGTGCTTATAAAGTAATCTCCAAAACCTTCTTCAATGAGATCTCTTTTTTCATTAAAAATAATAAAATTTGAGAGTCTCTCTTAAACGCGATGTAGCTAGATGCACTCTTCAGGCGGGCTCTCCTTCACTCGGAAGCTCTCTCCCCTCTCTTCTATTCTCTCTGCCTGCACACAGTCGAGAGCCTTTTTCCCTTTTTAGAGTCCTCCTTTTCTTTCTTCAACGACTTGGTATATATATCTCCCCGGGGGGAACGTGCACATTTCTTTATTTGAAGGGAAGCACGCCTGCCGGTTGACCACGCCACGTGGATGTTGCTGTCAAGCCTCTTCGCCAGCCGCGTTGCCATCACCATCTCTTGCAGGGACATGGGCGGCTATCCAACGAAATGAGCGTTCAGCAGTGCACAGCTCGAGGATTTCCACTAAAGGAATTCCCATGGTTGCCTGCCGGTTCGAACTAAAGCTTTAACCATTTCAGGCTTGTTCATCGTCATGCCATTCCCAGGAAACAAGGGACCCCATTGATGACAGGATGACTTGTTCGCGTGCCGGAGAAACACTTCAGAGAATAGTCTACTTTGAGCGCGCCATTTTAAACCAAAGCAAAAGGGGCGCCGTATTAGTGCAATGCAAATGCAAATGGGTGGCACCGTTTTAGTGTAATGCAAATGCAAATGGGTGGTGCCGTTTTAGTGCATTCCCACCAATAGTTTGTTGGGTTCTATAGCGTGCCAGAATAGCCTTGTTGGACTTCAAACTTGCCGCGCCGTATAAGCATTCAACGGAAAGCTTTTACAGTGGGCAAATGGGCACGCCAGATATGGGTGAACAAGGGGAGCGCGTCGTATTAAGAGAGGCAAGGAGGTGTTGCCATTTTTAGGTATTCCCGTACCGGTTTAAAGCCTTCTCGCACCGTTTTAAGCACTAAGTGATTCTTGGCGGAGTCGCGGCCATTCGTACAAGAGTTGGCACCACTAGAATGCTTTAGTTGCAACGTGTGGCCTCCACGATGTTTCATTCACAATCTCTGGACTTCGGTCCAAGATTCTATGCGACTTTCGACACATGCCAAGACTGTGCCGGAGTTCTCGACTTTTCTTTGCTTCAGCCGTCGGCACGGCCGATTGGAGAATTATGGTCGTATCTTCCGCCTGGGGGCTTCCTTAACTAATAGTAGACCGCGAAGTGAGTTCTCGTCCTGCTTGGGCAAGGTATGGGTTTGTTCGGCCTTCCTGTCTTTGACTTGTGCTTGAACACGTAGACGCGAGTGCCGTATGATCATCATCGTCTTTTTTTGACGTCCACAGTCAGCAGTTTCCTTTCTTGTTCGTACTTGTGGAAGCCTTCCCCTGTTGTTTCTAATTGTGAGTTTTCTTATTATGTTATCTTTGTTGATGATTATAGCAACTACACTTGGTTGTTTCCACTTAAACGAAAGTCCAATGTGGTGGATGTCTTTCTCCAGTTCCAACATCATGTAGGGCGATTGTTTGGGCTTCCTATTCTAACCCTTCAATCGGACTGGGGGGTGAGTATCAGTCCCTCCACCGACATCTCGATAGCAGCAGTGTTCTCCATCGGGTTTCTTGCCCACACACACCCGAGCAAAACGAGACTGCTGAAAGGAAACACTGTCACATTGTGGAAAAGACACTGGCCCTCTTATCCACCATCGCCCTCCCTCACAAATTCTGGGACGAGGCCATCTCAACAGCTGTCTACTTGATTAACCGTCTCCCCAGTCCGTTTCTTCGCTCAATCTCACCCTTTGAGCCCGATAATTAAATGACTATTAGTTGCAGCTAGCCGATTCAGCAGCTCGACGTCTCCAACGCCTTCCTCCATAGCTTCCTTGATGAGATAGTCTTCATGGAGCAACCTCCTACCTTTTCCCATCCTCTCTTTCCACGGCACGTGTGTCGCCTCCACAGGTCAATCTACGGACTTCTCCAGGTGCCTTGGGCTTGGTTCATGTGCCTAAGCTCGCACCTCCAGGAGCTTAGGTTCCTCAGCTCCAAAACGGATCCCTTGTTGTTTTACAAGATCTCGGAATCATCCAGACTCTATATCTTGATCTATGTGGATGATATTCTAGCTATGGACTCTGATGTAGGGGGTGTGGATCAGCTACTCCAGTCCCTCAAAAGGGACTTTGTTGTTTGGGATCTGGGTCCGGTCCACTATTTTTTGGGCATTGAGCTTCAGCCTCACCCTGAAGGCTACGTTCTCTCTCAATCCAGGTACACTAGAGATCTTTTACGCTGTGCCAAGATGGATATGGCTAAGCCCATTTCCACGCCTATCGAGACTTTTGTCACACCGTTGACCACCGGCAACTCTGCTCCTATGATGGATCCTTCTCTATATTGGTTCATTGTTGGCGCGTTGCAGTATCTCACGATCTCCTGACCTGACATTGCCTTTGTGGTCAATTGGGCTTGTTAGTTTATGCATGCCTTGACTTAGGCAAACTGGGTTGCTGTCAAATGGCTGTTGCGCTACCTCAAAGGCACGGTCGCTCATGGGCTTCTCCTACGTCGTGCATCCTCCCTTTAGCTCAGTGCCTTCAGCGATGCCGATTGGGTCGGCTCTCCTAAAGATTGCCGCTCTACCTGTGGTTATGTCATTTTTCTTGGGTGCAACATCATCTCGTTGAGCTCTAAGAAACAGTCCACCATGGCACGCTCCAACACTGAGGCTGAGTACAAGGCACTCGCTAATGCCACTGCCAAACTTATGTGGCTCCGTTCGCTTCTTCACGAGCTGGGTCTCCAACAGCCGTCTCCTCATATCCTGTGGTGTGACACCATTGGTGCGATGTATCTTGCGGCCAACCCAGTCTTTCATGCGTGGACCAAACATATTGAAATTGATTTTCACTTTGTTTGTGAGCAAGTGGCCTTGAAGTAGTTGATCATTTCCTTTGTCTCCACCAAAGATCAACTTGTCGATGTTCTTACTAAGGCCCTGTCAAAAACTCACTTTTCATGTCTTCGTGACAAGCTTAATGTTGTTTCCCACATCAGCTTGAGGGGGCATATTAGTGATTATCCATGAGCGTAGAAACCGTAATGCTATTAGCGCAGATGTATATGTGTAGATGATTCGTTTCTCGTGATTATTCCATCCCGGTTGTTATGGTGGTGTTGTTCTGAATATACCCACGTAGTGTGGGAACTGTTGTAACCATTGTACTCTATACATTTATATATGAAAAACAGGCAGCGTAGGGATGAGAACAGAGAAAACTTGTGAGACTCTGCTTTTCTCCACCTTCCTCTATTCTTCTGTCTTTTCATGTAGCTGGACGATGCACTTGAGGATGCTCGTGGACGTGTCACTCCTGGCGTGGATGTGCATGGCACTGTAGATGACTCCATGCTTGGGGGACACATTTTTGAAGTAGATGGCTTGGACGTAGCGTAGCTACAGTCTGAGACCCTGAACCCAGCCCATGAAGTAGCATCCGAGGAGACCACATCGTCTACGTCTAAGGTGGACGATTTTGGAATAGAATGTACACCAAATTTAAATCGATCCTAAGTTTCTTTCCCTTCCTGCCGTAGATAAATTGAATGTAGTTAAGGGAAAAGAACATTGTGGTATTCTTTACCATGCTCTTAAAGGAAAGGATAAGGGTAAGGTTAGTGAGGATAAGAAGAAGGGCAACGATGAGAAGTATAAGGGTGACGTCAATGAGAGAGAAAAAGGAAACTACTTATCCTTTAACTAATAAGAACAAGCATTTGCACTGAAAACTTCTTTGCTCATGCTGAATTCTTCTAGGGCCCCTTTGATAACAATGTAGGGTAGTGTATTCGACCCCTTGGGTGCGAATACACTGCCCCACCCTGGTTACCGCCATGCCTTTGTGAGGAGGGCTTAAATGGGGCCCACTTTCTCTCTCATCGGTTTGCCATTCTCTCCTATCCTATTCCTGCATCAAAGAGGCCTTTAGGATTATGTTGTGTATGTATTGTCTTAATCTCATCCATTTAATTAATTCTCATCTCTCTTTGCAGTATTTCTAGCTGAGTATTTCAAATTCTACTACAGTGTACTAGCATTTGACCATTTACAAAGAACATATATCAAATGATCAGTTGTGCCTTCGCCATAGTGTCCACACCCACAGGTGGTTTTGTGGCTCGGGTCGGGGCAACACCACTTGGGGTTTTACCACACCCATCTCTTGCCCCAGCCAGTGGACCCCATGATGCACAAGCGGTAGGGTTGGTAGGTCTTAAGTGGCGCACGTTGAGGTTGGTGGCGGGGATATGTTTCCCCCAGTCATCAATATATATATTTATATATCAAATAAATGACTTCCTTTTGAATACAAGTTGATCTGTAACTTGAAGCTGGCTAAGTCTTGTTGCTTATTTCACATGCCTGAGGTGCTGCTTTTATATCCATCTGATGTGCTATTTTCTTGGTGATTTCATAATCTTTGATGTGAATTAATTTCCTGGTCAACATGTCTATTATCTAATTTTCAAAGTTGGACTGTTTGATATCATTCTTGTGTTTTTTGGCCAATTAATGGGGACAATGCAGCCTTTTTTCTCCTAATGGTGGTATACTTGTACCAATTAGTGATACTTTCAAGTTCCATCCATTTTATTAAGAATATGCTATATGCTGAAGGTATAACACAACTAACATGACCTTGTTTCGCATACGCAGCGATGTGGATTCAGTATGGAACCATCTCCAAATTTTACAATTGAAGCTACTTTTACTCCAGATGGACAATATGTTGTTTCAGGTTAGATCATCTTTGTATCTTCTATATTGGAGAGACCATTTTCTCTCTTTATCTTGGATTTAATTTGCAGAAAACACACACGCATACATGCATACACACACACACAGTCACCCACACCAGGCGATAGTCCAAAATTAATAAAGTGGGCTAATTGAAGTGCTCTCATGCTTGGTGTCTCCATGTCATGCTGCGATCGATATTGATGCCACATTCATCATGTAATTAAGTATGGACTCCACTCTAATTTGAAAGAATGTTTCCAATTTGAAAGTTATGTCAAACATAGCCTTAATTATGAACGAAGATCACTTTTTTGGGGGGAGAGTAACTCAATGAATCGTTGTATCTATGGGCCTATCTATTAAAGATTTGAAATTGAGTCCCTCTTAACTGGGGTACGCTCACAATGTGTTGCTATTCTGGATAAGAAATCGAAAGGGATGCGCATAATATCTCAAATAATGTCGGATTGTGCTAATGAGTTCACCTTTTGCAGATGAGAGTTTTATGCCTGAGATGCAACCCAAGGTGTCGACAATGACCTTGTAAGCCTATGAGGGGAAATACCCCCCTCATCTAATCATGGCAAAGAGGGGAGACCAAATCACAAATCTTCCTTGTGTGGTAGAGGTCCAACTTGCTAGCTAGCATCATTGACCCAAAGACTCATTGGTAACCAGTGTTATCAGAACCGGATCGGACCGGCCGATCAGACCGATCCGACCACGAACCGATCTAGAAACCAGTCCAATTAAGGTCGGTCCGTGTTGATGTTGACCCAATCAAGTGGGCAACAGCTGGAACCCAGTATAGCTGGATTTGTCCAGCATGCATTGGAAGTCTTTTCCCCATGTGGGAAAAGCAGTGCCGCACAAGAGCCGTCGACGGCACGTCTTCTCCCACGTGGAGACCACCCTGCATATAGCATTATTGTCCTTGATAGTTGTCATTGTTTCTCCTTATTTAAAGGGAGTTACTGGTTGAGGCATAATGTATGAGTAGACATCAAAATAGAGAGAGGAAGGGCCTGGTATATGTTCCATTCGGATTCATCTCGCTGTGCTCATCGATTTCCTGAGCACGTATAGAGAAGAAGTGTTGGAGCGTCTGTATCTTGAGGAGCGATCATACACGGTGTAAGATCGCTCATGAAGCAGAGTATATTGCTGCAATATTGAGGAGCGGATCTGTCATGTATCTGTAATATTGCTGCTCTGATACCATATAGAGAAGAAGTGTTGGAGCGTCTGTATCTTGAGGAGACGATCGGTGCCGGTGTAAGATCGCTCTTCTTGATTTTTCGAAGCTCCAGCTCAATCCAATCTCGGGTGTGTGGACGACCCGAGCCAGAGGGTGGTGGTGGTGATGCCTCCATCATAGACATTGCCTATAGGTTGGGTAATACCATAAGAATGAGGAGGTGGTCCCCTAGAATGATTGTGGTGAGAATTATGTTGAACATGTTAGAATTGAGGAGTGTAGGATGTGCTGGGTTGTGCATCCTCATGATTGTAATTGGGACTAAACATGTTGGTTTGATTATCAAAGTGAAACATTATGTAAATAATCAATATTCTATCAAATTGATTTGCAAGAATAGCAAACAAGTTAGAATGTTACGCTTGATTTTTATCTTTTATTGAACCTTGGGGAATTAAATGATTTATCAAAATTGATATGATCCACTCAAGACCAAGAACTTAGTTCCCAACAAAATTTTCTCTAATGCCAACAAGGTTGATTCTCACTGCGGATTGGGCCAACTAAACCCGGGGACTTCAAAAGGTACCACCTGCCCAAGCGTCCATGAGGAAATCCACGGGTGCGGGGACTTATGGAAGCTTTGGTTTAGGAATTTCTGATCTAAAGAGACGGAGTGCTTAATGGAGGGTGATTCCTTAACGAAAAGAGAGGTAAGGCTCCTAGAAAGTGTAGGGAGAGGAGGTCTCCCAAACCAATATGTGCTGGATGCAAACTAATGCAAGAGAAAACTAAAAGAGCACACAGAATGATGCAAATGTGGAAGAAGAAATGAATGAATAAGAAAGCTAACTATATGAACAACATGCAACAGTGATATGAATAGTGATGTGTAATTTTTCTTTAGGAGCAGTGAAATGCAAAATGACAAAAACATAATATGCCATGGCAGTGAATGCAGTGAAATATGATGTGCAACAATTGAAACAAAGAAAGAATATGATATGTAACATGCTAACAGGGAGCAGAGAACACACTCACAGGCGCGTGGAAATCAGTAAGAACACGCTCTCAGGGAAATGGCATCTTTGAGAATGGGCGCCAATTAAATGGGCATCCATATAGGTGGTCGCAAATTTTTTTTAATAAAAAAAGAAGAACGTGTCTGGAAGAACATACATGGTTTATTTTTTTTTAATTTTTAAATGAGAAAGAAAAGGGGAAGAGGAATGGGCGTCTGTCAATGCAGGCGCTCATTCAATGAGCGTCCAGCATGACGATCGTAATTTTTTTTAAAAAAAGAAGAAGAACGTGTCTAGAAGAACAGACACGGTTTATTATTTTCCCTCGCGTGGGACGTACCCGAGCTTGCTTAGAGTCCCAGTCGATCTCGAGTCTCGCGGGTCCGTCCCGCATCAACAAGTCGACTTGGGCTGAACACCAAGTCAACTCACACCAAATCTAAGTAGCAATGGCAACATTCAGCTATTGTTTGATGAAATGTTGCTAGTTAGTAGGTCAACTCATTTGAAGTTACAATCAAGTCAGCTACTCATATGAAGCTCCAAGCCATGCTAGTAGCCAGTTAATCAAGCCAGCAACAAAATAGCAGTATGCAAACAACCGCCAGTAGTAGTAGTAGCAACAAAAGGGATATAAAGGCTATGTCGACTCAATGAAAGACATGGAGTCGACGCAACTGATGATGAATCATTGGAATTTAGAGGAACATCCATCTAGCCATGAAAAGAATGTAAACTCAGATGACCA
Organism: Amorphophallus titanum; assembly: GCA_024336825.1. NCBI lineage: Eukaryota > Viridiplantae > Streptophyta > Magnoliopsida > Alismatales > Araceae > Amorphophallus > Amorphophallus titanum. The sequence continues at coordinate 1,579,016 of JANBPO010006516.1, forward strand.
AGTACTGCACATTAGGTGTTTGACAAAATGTTGCTAAGAACAAGTCAGTAGAATTTATAAGCTCTAGATAGCAACATAAGTAGCATCAACGGCAGCATGAACAACAACATCAGTTAGCAGCACCAGCCAGTAGCAAAGCAACAATCGGGCTAGCAATAACAATAGAAACAGCAAGCAGCAACCAATAGCCACTGCTCATGCAACACCAGCTACAACAATAACAACAATAGCAGTACAAGGAAGAGCAGTAGTCATAGCAAAGCACAAGTCAGCATGGACTAAGCTGCAAGTCAACTCATTCTGCCTTCCAAAAGCGTGATCATGCAAGCTCATAGAGCAAGTCGACTCAAGGCCAAGAGCAAGTCGACCCATAGTTTTTTAAAATGTTGAATACTGCTAACTGCAACTGACAAGTTGACTCAAGCTCTTCAGTAAGTTGACTCAAAACCTTCTAGAAGCCTGAACTCGCCATGTATAAAGAACAAATTGACTTAATGCCTTCACCAAGTCGACTCAAAATGATGCTTTGGTAGTTTTCGAATAGAATCACCCAATCACGAGATCACTTACTCGGGGTCAATGGTACAAGGATACAGGGCACATGATTCAAGGTCCAAAAATGTCCTCGGATAGAGATACGTCCTTTTCATCATGAGAAAGTCAGAATACATTTTTGTGAGAAGGATCTATCAAAAAATAGATTTTGAAAAAGCCACTTTCCTTGCTGTCTTCCTTTTATAATGGACCAATCAGAGATTTATCTCTGAAAAGATCCTAGGACAGAGATCTGTCCTTTTTATCACAAGCTAATGAGGATCGATATAGCAAGCCAATGATGACGGGGAAGGTTGTTTGGGCAAAGATACCTTTCCAGACCTCAAAAGATGTGATTTTTGGCATTTGCAGTTCCTATTTTTGGTCTCTGGATCCATTTCTGAAGAAGCTGCAAGTTTGCTAAAAATGCCCCTGGGAGCCCAAATACGTCGATGCACATATGAAGATTTTCTTCATTGAGGTCGGTGCAGCTAGCTTGGCATGACTTATGAGGTCCACCTGTCTTCTGCAAGGTCTGTGTAGCTACTGAGGTTCCCTTGAAGATTGGTCTTCGAGGTCGATGCACATATGATGTTTGGACTTTTTCTCCTTCTGCAAAGTCAGTGCACATGAAGGACAGGGTCGATGCACATGCAGACTTTCTTCAATAAGGTCGGCGCTCATGAAGAGCTTCTTCAAAAGAGGTCGGTGCACATGAAGAAGTCAAGCTGTAAAGGTCGGTGCATGTGTGACCTTAGGCTCAGTAAAGTCTGTGCACATTTACATTTGGCATAACCAAGTCTGTGCATATATAGAAGTCTCTCATATAGAGGTCGATGCATGTTCATACCAATTGCATGTCAAGGTCGGTGCACATTTCATACTGATGCATACGAAGGTCGGTGCACATTTCTATCTGAAGCATATGGGTCTGTGCACATTCTTGTTGATGCATATAAAGGTCGATGCACATTTCTGTCTGAAGCATGTAGGTTGGTGCACATTCCTGTTGATGCATATAAAGGTCGACACATATTTCTGTCTAAAGCTTATGGGTCGGTACACATTTGGAGTTGAGGTCGATGCAGATGAAGCCCTTTCTTCAGTAAGGTCGATGCACATATTCTTTTTGCATCAGAAGGTCGATGCACATTTGGAGTTGAGGTCGATGCACATTTACATGAAGGTCGATGCACATGAACCGCTTGGCGGAATATCTTCACAACTGGACACATCAAAAGATGGCATGAATTTTTGAGCCAATTGGCTAATGACTCATGATGTGACATCATCAAAATATCATGTACCTAACATTCTCTCCCTTTTTGATGATGGCAATAATGAGTCATGTGCTTACTGATTAGTAAAGTAATTTTGAAGAGCAAGGCAAAAAATTTATGCAGTAGGGATATGTTGTGAACAAGATATGCAACGAAAGTAAACCCCCCCTTTAGGAGTCGGGCCCGTGGAGGCGACTGCACGCTGGTGGCGGGCTCGCGGTCGGCCGCGTTGGGACGGCTCTACACATTGGACTTAACTTCTTTCTGTTGCAGACAGAAGGCGGTCTTACAGAGACCGCTACTTACAGGTAGCAGCCCTTGATCAACCACTATCTAGTTTTAGCAACCAGATTAAACCAGGTTCCATCTCTATTATATCTGATAGTAATTATGCATGTTTCATGTTATTTCATGATATTCATGAATTCTGTCATATCATGTTTCAATCATGTTAGGTTTTATGCCCTTCTTGCTACAAGGAACTTGTTTTCATGTTTGTTAATTTCATGCCAAAACTTTATAGTTTTGTACTTAAAGGAGATTTCCATGACTTAAGCTCACGTTGATTTATGCTTTGACGCATTCCTTTCTTATCTCCTTTCTGTTTCATTACTTCACATATAGCCCGTACTCCAGTACAGCGCTATTAGATGCACTTGCACTTGATAGGAACACCTCTTGAACTTGAGAGCCTCTCCGTTAGATATTCCTTCTACCGGATTAGGTGGTCTTATTTCAAGGCCTCCATAAGTCTCCGCGAGCTTGGGATTCCCACTAAGATGTCGAGTTGGTTGTACCCTAGAAACCTAATGGTCTAGAAAGTGTTTGAGTTTTTTGTGTTTTCCTGTACTCTGTCTATACCGCAGACTGGACCGAACCGCTACCTCCTAATAGCAGTTGTCCCTGGACCGCGTTCTACCCGTTGATCCTTTCATCGACTCCACCTTATAGCAGTCTTGACTTGATCGCTACCTTAAGAAAATGGTCCTGGATTGACCGCATTATCTCATCTTGTGTTTAACCTAAGGTTTTACCCAATAGTTGATTCTATTCTGTTCTCAGATGGTCTTCTGATTATCTGGAGCTAAAAACCTTATTCATTAAGTCATTAACAAACTATGGAAGTAGAATAATGTACCGTTATGTTGCTGGATTCCCCCCGTAGTGTAACCTACTCATTAAATCTTTCTTGAGCTTCCATGTTCATCTTGGTGCATTCTTAACTTGGTTTTACTGCCATGAAACTATTGTTGAACTTGACATTATTAGCCTATTTTATATTTCTCGTGGAAGTAGTTTGATTTATAACTTGAAGATGCAAGGGCGAGCACGGACAGTGTCCAATGGCTCCACGCTAGCCCCCTTAGCAGATGGCCAGAAACATATTATAAATCATGGAGTATGATGAATATTGACATCGCATTATGTGGGGAGTACTTTTTTTATAAATAGGTGAAATTCACTAGATTCATCGTGAAGACTTATTTGAGATGCTAAGTGAAAATTCTATTAGTCATGCCTCGCTATCATATTATGAGAGAATGATTGGGCCATCTAAGAGGGTCAGACTTTTTGAAATTAAGAATCAAAGAGAATCTGAGAATAGAATGGATATCAATGCTCTTACGTAAAAATTGAATAAGATTGACATGTTGGCGCAAAAGATGGAGAAGGTTGATCTAGTAGCTCAGAAGTTAGATCACTTGCTATCCATGAATAGGCAGGAACCTTCTTTCTCTTCTGCTCATCAATCTCAATCATTCTCAGACTCTAATCATCAAGAAGTTTGTGCTCTTTACTCAAGCCCAAATCATGTTGTTACTGAGTGCCCCACTGTGGCCCAGCTTCCCTCGTTCATCCAAGAATAATTTTTCGCAGCTCAAGACATCTCCAAGCCTGCCTATGATCTTTATTCCAACACCTACAATCCAGACTAGAGAAACCACCCAAACTTTTCTTGGAGAAATTAGAAAGGACCATCCCCGACGTCTAATTTCTCTCATCAACCAACTCATCAACCAATCCAAAGGCAACCCTTTCAAGTTCTAGCTCAGTCTCACCAAAACTTTTCTTATGCTCCTTATCAACAAAATCAATAATCTCAACCTCCAATTCAGCATTCTCATGCCCTATACCATCAAGCTCAGTCGTTACAGGGCCAACATCAATAATACCCTCCTTACAAATTCAATCAAACTCAAATTCCGTATCAGCCTCCTCCTCCTCAGTCTCCTCAGCCCAACTTTGATGAAAAAGTTGATCAACTCTAACAACAAATTCTTGCTCAACAACAACTTATTCTTTCTCAGAATCAATCCATTGCTAAGTTGGAAGGTCAAATAGGGCAACTAGCTATGAATAGTGTGAGGAGAGAGGCAGGTATGCTTCCTAACCAGCCTGTGGCTAATCCCAAGAATCAACCTCTGGGCTTTTCTCAAAGAATTCCTCTTCTTCCTCAACCCAACCAACCTCAGCCTCCCCCTCCTGCAGGTCTCCACTTTGAGAATGCTAAGGCTATATCTACTCTTAGGAGTGGAAAGATTCTAGATGATCCTTATAACGTTAGGGGAGTTGGTAGTAGCTCGGCCCAAGAGGCCCAAAATGAGAGTGATAGTGAGGAAGATGAGCCTATAATTGTTAAGGAGGGCTGCCGTCGTTGGAGATCGAGGACTTCCACGCGACGCGCTGCGCATTGCCGAAGGAGGACGCGAGCGTGACGCGAATCAGCCATAGGAGAGAAGGCCATTGTCCATTTGAAAAATCAGAAAAACCGGCCATGAACCAGCATCGTCTCTTTCAGCAAGAGGGAGAGATAATCGTCATAGCTTCAAAACCTAAGCAGAAGGTGCCTGTTATCCAGAGCGCTAATCAAATAATCATCTTTGAATCGGCATCTATTGTTCAGGTGTGTTCGGTAGAGTGGGATCTTATGAAACCTCCTACATGCTCCTTGGGCATCCTCGCAAGGGTCAAATTTTAGGTGGAGGTCCACCCAACTGGTGAGAAGAAGCATAGATCCGTACAAGGGCCTTCCCATAGATGCCGAGGGGAGCCCACTATAGAGGTAGGCTAGGACCACCGGTCCGATCCTCTTTCCCTCCCAAATCTCACATATTGCACTCAATTGTTCTTCCGCTAAGAAATCATCTGCTGTAGGGAAGAGTAAGGCTCCCGCCAAGCATATCACAAAGCCCTTCATGATGTTCTCCATATCTTCCTCCTTAGCTTAGCCCATTTGTTTGTACACCCAGGCTGCCAATTTCATCAAGTTGATCCCTTTGGTAACCCGAATTTGACCCACTATCTTTGAGCTTGACATTAGGCTGGCTAATATTTATGTTGGGTTTATTGGGTGGGGCATGGCTGCCATCTTCTCCTCTTCACCTTGTTTCAATCTCTTTAACCCAACAACATCTCTGCTTCTTCCAAAAGTATAGTGGCTCCAAAGGTGGGAAATAGGAAGGTGTGTATGCCTGGGTGCCAAATTTCAAGGAGGGCACCTGTGACAGCCCAATCTAGGTGAACATTTAGATAATGCTTGGCATGAGTAATCAAACCAAGGAGGTGCCACCGAGACAAGAAAGATCTCATGTCCAAGGTTTTTTTATAAATATGAAGTGGAAGTCACTTGTTCTGGGTATATCTTCTAGCGCCTGGGATAGTAGGGTAGTCTTGTAAGTTACAGAAAAATAACAGACAGATATTGATTAGAGCAAATAGAGAGCAGTAAGGAAAGTTACAACATGAAAAGAAGAATGCAGAAAGTAGTAAGGAAAAGAAGAAAAAGGGAAAACAGGAAGTGGTAGTTCGGTAGAGAGAAGGAGAGAGTGAGTTAGAAGAAGTTAGTTTGGAAGATCAAAATCAATCTTTTCTGCGTTAAACTCACCTGATTCAGCATTATTCTCCTACTGATGTGGCCATCAATCTCTGTGATCCTTGCTGTAGTGACCCAAACTTTGTCAAAAATTGAATGTATGATCTCTTGTGGTAAGGTGCGCTCTGGTTGACATGATTGATTATAACTGCTACATTCTGATTCTTCCACGTCGGAGCATGACAGTTGAATGGTATCAGAGCCTAGGTTTCTAAAGTCCATAGGTTTTTGGAAGTGTCAATAGAACTTGTAACCTTGGTAAAGTCTAAGGATCCAACCCAGTAAGGTGGGTTAGAGACTCGAGTAGAGTTAACTAATAAAACATAAAAGAAATTTCATTAAGGCATTCTAATCTATTCCCCTACGTTGTAGGACTTCTTTGCAATGGCAGTAGAACACGCGTAGTGGTGAGACATGCAGCGCACGGTGCAAGGCTTGACTCAAGCCCTACAGCAAGTAGCGCAAGGAGCAACACATCATGGAGCCGATGATCTCCACTGAAACTTTCGAGGCTTGAGTCCCCCACATTTTGGTGGTTCTGTAGACCCTGATGAGGTAGAGCATTAGCTGAAGGAGATGGAGTGGATATGCAGAGTTATGTAGTGTAATGACCAGGAGCAAGCCCTCTTGGCTACATTCCAGTTGGAACGTGATGCACGTGCTTGGTGGGAAGTTGTGGAAGCCACGCTTAGTAATAGGCAGGCAACCTGGAACGAATTTAAAGAGTATTTTAACAGCAAGTACTTTTCGAACCGCGTGTAGGAAAGGAAGGCGGCAGAGTTTGCTACCTTGAAGTAGAGAAAACTATCTGTTGCTGAGTATGAGGCGCAGTTCGCCCGATTGTCTCATTATGCACCGCATCTGGTGTCTACAGAGAAGATGAAGGCCAAGCGGTTCTTAAATGCGCTGAAGCTTTAATACATTAACCAGTTGGCGCCAATGAAAATCCATAACTACACCGAGATAGTAAGAAAAGTCTAAGTCCTTGAAGATACCATGGAGATGACGGAGCGAATCTGAGGGAGAGACAAGAAAAGAGAGCAACCAACAAGTTTTGGGAATTTCAAACCCACGAACGGTAAGAAGAGGCCCAATGGCGGGTCGAGTTTATCAAAGGATAAGAAGCCCAGGAATGATGATAGGAAGGCAGGTTCAGCTGCCCCATCCAAAGCTGTTTGCAAGTATTATGACTGCCCAGGTCACAAGATGGAGGAATGCTGATGCAAGTTAGGCACATGTCTGTGTTGTGGTAGTAGGGACCACCGAATCCCTTAGTGTCCTCTTATCTCTGACCAAGCTACACCGAAAAAATCGCAAGGAAGCCGTAAAAATATGTCTAACCCTGTGAAATAAAATATGGAACTAATTAGAGATTTAAAATCCTTGTAGGATTATGGCTGTGGAACGTGCTCAGTGGCGTGAGATGCAGCATACTATTCAGAACTTTACCCAAGCACTACAATAAATAGCACAGGGTAGAGTGAACTGTGGAGTGGGAGATCTCCACAGAGGATTTCGAAACATGAACCCGCCTAAGTTTATGGGTTCTTCCGACCCAGATGATGCTGAGAACTGGTTGAAGGAAATAGAAAGGATATTCCATGTCATGCAGTGCACGGATGATGAGAAGGTCTTACTAGCCATGTTCCAATTGGAACGAGATGCGAGTTGCTGGTGGGAATCTGTTGAAGCCACCCGAGTAGAAGATAATGTGACCTTGGCCGACTTTGTTGGTCATTTTAACAATAAGTATTTCTTTGACCGTGTTCAAGAGAAGGAGGCCACGAAGTTTGCCACTCTCAAGCAGAGAACACTGACTGTGGCCGAGTATGAGGCCCAGTTCTCTAGATTGTCTAGGTACGCACCTTACTTGGTGTGTACAGAGAAGATGAAAGCAAGGTGTTTCTTGAATGGGCTTTGGCCCCAGTACATCACCCAGCTAGCACCAATGGATATCCAAGTATATCCGGAGATAGTTCAATGTGCTCAACTACTGGAAGATGCCATGGAATTGTCAGACAAGATTCGTGGGAAGGATAAGAAGGAGACCATCACAAGCTCCAACAACTTTAAGCCTTCCTTTAACAAGAAGAGACCCAGTAATGGAGGAGAGTCCTCTAAGGATAAGAAGTCCAAACAAAACAACAAGCCCTTCTCCATCACCGCACCAACCAAAGAGAACTGTAAACATTGTGACAAGCTTGGCCATAACGCTGATGAATGCTGGCAGAAATTGGGAGCATGACTCCGATGCGGGAGTCGGGAACATAGAATTCCTAATTGCCCTCTGCTAAATGAGTAGACCAAGCTGACAACTAAGGAAGAAAAGCGCCCAGCTAAGAAGCAAGGACGTCTCCAAGCTCTGCAAGAGATAGAATGCCATGCCTTGGGTGCAGAAGGAACCCGGAGTGCGTGACGAGTTTATATCGATCATGTCAATTAGAGCGTTAGTGTATTCGACACAAAGATAGAGTGTGCAAAAAGTAAATATAACCCAATCCTTTATTCAATATCAACCATAAAGTATTCTATTACATTTTCCTTCATAAAAGTGCTAGGACTCAATAAATTGAATTTCCCTCTAGGGTCAAATTTTGACTAATTTATAAAAATGTGGAAAAAAATTATTCATGTGGAAGGCCACTTTTCCTGCAACTTTGTCTTCCGAACCGAACCTAATAGAAAATTTGGTTTGGCCCTATTATAGATTTTTGTCTAAGAATCGAGTTTTGGATAGAACAACCTTAATCAACCAAACTCAAGCCCAATTCGAGCTCTCAGGAGCTCAATCAGGACCGAATCAATAGGCCCATGTAGGAGGCCTTTTTCCCCTCTATTTCCCCACGCAAACCCTAACATTAGCTACCGAATTTTGAAGATTTGCCCATGGAATCAGTCAAGCGTGAATATTGCGCGGAGGACTCTCCACTTCGATCCCGTAGCCCATGCTCGACTCTTCTCATCCCAATAAAGCAACGCCTAACACTCTAGAGAACCCCATTTGGCCGTAGCAGCAGCTGGTGCGCGTGATCGAGGTCATGGTGTGGTGAGAGTGGAGTGGTTTTCATCTACGGTTCTAGTGTCGATGTCCTTTCTCTCTCCCGTTTAAGGTAGGTTCTCCCAGACCAAATGCTAATTAACTTATATCTTCGAATGCATCTTCGAGTCCTCTTTCTTTGGATATCAAAAAGCCCAATTTTTGTGTAGTAGAACGTTCATAATCGAATTTTTAATCAAGGCATGTCGAGTTAGGGTTCCGGTGGCCTTCCTTTCTTTTTAAATCGATCAAAAGTAGGATTCTTGCAGGCTAAACCCTAATTAAATGGTTCTATGTTGTCCGATTTTTCATCCTCTTTCCATTGTTTGTAAAATGCCCAATTTCTGTGAATGATACAGTGAGTCATGGTTATGCTTATTATGGCCTGTCAAAGATCGTAGGAGCGGGACACGGTCTCCAGATAGCAGTTCACCAGAAACTGCTACTTGGAAGCCATGGTCTCACGATAAACTGCGTCCTGTCAGTCGTGGAAATTTTGCATTTTTGGTCAAAATTGCTTGAACACGATTGTTGACCGACCACTACTATCAGGTAGCGGTTCTCTCCTGACCGCAGTAATCACTCTGATTCCTATTATAATGTTGTGCTTTCCCTATACATTATCTTGCGTAGACAGCATGTTCCAAGGCTAGAAACACATTTAATAATTAGGGCTTTATGAAAGAATCATTATTTTTAAAGTTTACTCACATCTCGATCCCTTGATTATCATTATTTTCTCATGATTGTACCCTACAAATTAGTAGGGTGCATGATATTTATTTGGTGAGACTATTGATGAAGTTGGCTGTTTATTGTGATGGTGGGGTTAGGGATTAGTATCCAAGAGTCCTAGCCAAAATGGGGTGTCTCGAGCCGAAAAGGAAGGGGTTTATGGGCCCAGTTTAGTGACTCTAGGGGCAGTTTTCGAGCTCGACGAGGGTGGAGTTCCCTAGGCCAAGGAAAAAGGTTTTACGGGCCCAGTTTGGCAGAACTAATGGGTAATTTTTTAGAGATCGGCGAGGGCGGAGTGCCTCAGGCCAAGGGAGAGGGATTTTATGGACCCAGCATAGTGGGGCAAAGGGTAATTTTTGAACTCAGCGAGGGCGGAGTGCCTCAGGCCAAAGAAAGAAGTTTTATGAACCCATCTCAGTGGGGCAAAGGGTAATTTTGGGGCTCGGCGAGGGCGAAGTGTCTCAGGCCAAGGAAAAAGGTTTTATGAACCCAGTCCAACGGGACTGATGGGCAAAGTTTTGAGCTCGGCAAGGGTGGAGTGCCTTATGCCAAGGAAAAGGAGATTTTATTGGGTCGACATTGGGCAAGGAGTCTGAACCACTAGTGGTGGGAGAGTCTCGTGGGACAAATATGACATTGTTACGGCTGAATGCCGAAAGGCAATGACAATGCATTAGCTGGGAGCATAGTTCCCAGATCAAGGGTAGAGGGTCAGCCCCAGTGAGACAAATGGGGAATGCCCCCGTAGGATGGGAAGATGGCAAGACACCATGAATTCCTATGGGACCAAGGGGTACTGAGACAGGCCATTAAAAGTCGAAAGATATTTATTTACTGGCTTGATAAGGGGTCGAGGGTGTAGCTGACTCAGTAAGAATTGTGCTTTTCATTCCCCTCAATGGGCATGGACCCGTATTTGAAATGGGAGGCCTAGTGGCCAATGAGGGCTCTTTAGCGCCAGTGGGACTGTTGATTACATAGTCCCCCTGGGGATATTCAGTGGCAGCTATGTATTAGACTAACAACTATCTTCTTTTGCCATTAATGTTTTTTTAGGAGATGCTCCGAACAAACTTTGGCTCGGGCTTCCGGTGCTTACGCCAAATGTTATCCTCTTAGCCCCTTTTTCTTAGAAGCTGCGGCTGCAGGGTCTCCCTATCTCTGTAGATGGCATAGTCATTTATTTTCTCTTGGGCATTCACCATACAATGCTACTAGGGAGCCTTCTGCCCATGGGGGCGGATGGGGAGGCCCTGTTGACCTTATAATTTTATGTTCTGATTTATCTTGTAACTCTCGAGTTTCCTCAGAGATTTTGTGATATAAATCTGTTTGTTTCATTTGGAAATGTATTGCTCCATTAGAACATGTACCAATGAATACAATCTATGGAGATGATTCTCTCAGTTCATCCCTTCTTTATAATGTCCTGTGCATGCTCATCTATGAGCGAATGATCTTCCCACCGGTTGATGTTTTCTGTGTTGAATGGATGTCGCCGTGAAGTTGTATATCTCAGATTGGAATACACGCCTCCTCTGTTTCCTATTTCACTACTAAGAGGTCATACTAGCTTCTCGTCACTCTCTCTTGAGAGGATGCCAGAGACCTATAGTTTTTGAGGATTTGTCATGCAAACCAGAAGTAGTGTGTAATGGAGAATGTTTGTCTTGATTCGTTTCTGATCGAAGTGTATGGGTTCTTGTTGAATCAACCCCTGCTGTGTGTGACGGAGGTCTGAGACAGGCCATCTCATGGCCCTCCGTCCACTTTAAAAGGGGAATATGATGCTGTTGCACGGGCTCCATTCAGTAATAGCTCTGTGGATCTTTTGTGGATCAAATCACTTCCCCAATGGTTCACTCAATAATCCTCCCTAGGGCCTCCAAAGTCTCTGAAACCCCACTGAAAACCTACTGAAACCCTCAAATCCTCATCTCAGCCATCCTCGGCACATACCCAAATCGGCGCCCAAGTTCACCCCACCCTGAGCACAAACGCGCTGAGATGACCCGTGCCGACTTCCCACCAGGCCGATATCCCTCCACCAGAGTCGTTGCGCCTAGCCTCTTGCCGTGCTAGTTAGCCTCCGCACCGAACCTTGCCCATGTCAGTTCTCTATGTGTGTCGAGCCCAGTTACCCGCTAGTAGTCTAGCCTGTTGAATCCTTCTTCGCCTCGCCACCTTCTGTTTGAAATCTATACTATCCCAGGGAGACATCATGCCTCTCGTCCTGACCTATGGGAGCTAAATTAATGGGGTTCTACCCCTATAGTCTACCTATCTTTAGGACCCTGCCAACCCTAATGGCCCTTAGAGATCTGCCACTGCATGTCTCCGATGGTTCCTTCCAGGGGATATCTGTAACGACCCAGAGTTCAGGGTACCGATAACCCGATACAAGTATCAAACTACCACTACCAAGAACTGGGGATGCCACCTAAGAGGCTGATGAGGCCCCTGAAGGGTTAGTGGGGGTTGTTGAGGAGGCGTATAAACAATTAGAATTACACCCAAGGGAGACCGTTTTAACTCCCAACAGTCACAAGGTGACCATTTCACCCTTCTCGCAGTTCCATGGCTTTGCGGTCCTAAAGGGACCTTTTACACCGTGAGGTGGCCCAAGAGTGGACTGCTTCTGTTTTAAGCGGTCTGTAGGAGACCGTTTCTCTCCTGGTTCCTTCTACGGTCCAGAGAGGACTGTCTCCCTTTGGGGCAGTCAAGCATCTGACTGCCTTTGCACTGGGATGGTCCAGAGTGGACCGCCACATGTGTTCCGTTTGACCAGAGTTCATTTCTTACCGATTTAAATCTCGGGTGAGTGGATCTCGATCCACTTGCTGACCTGCGGTCTGACTGATGCTGGGCATCTTGTGGGGGCCGTGTGCAGGTGCCGTGGGGTCCCGAGAAGTGGTGTATTCACGACTAATGTCCCCGTGAGTCGGTGTCAGCACTAGGAGTTGTCCTTGTGCCTTGTCCGGTTCAGACATTATTTTTCGTTGACTAGAGAATCTACTTATTTAGCGATCCTCCACTAGTCGTAGCCTTCCGACACGCTTGTTGTCCCACTAGGGAGTGGTGGTGAGGCTACCCCGAGAGAGATGATTTTTAGACTGGTTACCGTAGGGCCCCACATCTTGCAACCAGAGTCCGACTGAGGGGAAAACCAGTCAGAGGGCCTGACCTAGGACCCATGGTCTATGTGTGCACACGTGGTCGGGGGCAACGGACCCGCGCTGATGAGCGTGACCCCGACCAGTCCTTGTTCAGTGGTTACTTGCACGGTGTCCCCATTTCGCCAGGGGCGACGAGGGGGGACACCTGAGGGGCGGTCTAAGATGCCAGGGGGCACATCTGACCTTACTTCTAGTGGGAGTTACTCCTATCTTTGTCAGGTAGTGACTCTTGGTTTCCTCCCACGTTGTCTTGATTTTCATGCCATGTGGTCGGTACTAGACATGGCTGAGCTTTCCCGTTTATTTATTCTAGCTACTCTCCGTTCTACGTCTTGCTAGTTCTCACTTTGGCTGCTTCCTGTGTAGTTTCTCATTTTGCGAGGTAGGGGTCCGAGTGATCCCTACTGAGCCTTTTGTTATCAGGTTCATTCCCTACATTTTTCGCATTTTCAGGTGAGGCGAGGCTTCAGAGGAGCACTTCTGAGGCTCAGCGCGGTTCCAGTGCCGAGGGTTAGTAGCCAGTTGCCAAAGCCGGGGTATGCCCCGTGTAGTTGTACTTTCCTTTCTTGACTGTACAGGAATCTACGACTAGTGGACAGGTCACTGGAAGAGCAGACTCTCTAGTCTTGAAAAATGACGTCTGAACTGAAAGAGTACAAGGACCACTCCTCGTACCGACACCGACTCACAGTGACACAAGCCGAGAACATGCTTCTCAGGACCCCACGTCACCCTAAAACGTGGCCCCCACATGATGCCCAGCATCAGTCAGACCACTGGTTAACATGTGGATCGAGATTCACCCGCTTGGGACTCGAATTCGCAAGGAAAGAAACACTAGTTAGACAAGAACAGTGGATGGTCCACCCTGGGCCGTTCCATTCTAAATGGTCTACCAATTGAACATTTACAGACCATGGCCACGGTCCTCCCTGGGCCGCACAAAGAATGCACGGCCCCTATTGGGACCATTCCAGACAATGCACGGCCAACAAGGGCCCGTGCCATCTCTGGACAAAACGAAGAGCCACACGGCCAAACCCTGGTGGTTCAGGAATTGCACGGCCAACCCTCAGCTGTGTAGGTAGATGAACGAACCCCACTGGACCGTTCAATCACCCAACGGTATAGAAACATGATGGGCATCCACTGGCCGCTCATAGACAACACGGCCAACACCGGGCCATGCAAGGGCATGAACGGACTGCACTGGGTCGTTCGATCGTCCAACGGCACAGAGACTGAATGGCTAGCCTCAGGCTGTTTAGTGACTTCACGGCCAGACCTGGGCCGTGCAATCCCAGCACTATGCAATAGTCACAAACCAACGGTCAAAAACTAACGGGGTGCACGGTGGGCCACGGGCCGTTCAGTGGTTACACGGTCGCCCGCTAGGCCATGTAACCCACCAACACTCTAGGGCCACAGAGCGGTCATCGTCTGGGACGTTCCAAGGCGTACACGGCTCCTGTTAGGACCGTGTATGTCCCGCTGGACCGAGAATGGCGGACCCACCGGAAAAATCCCATTTTTGGCCCCAAACAAGCCCGGTTGAAGGGGGAATGAAGGGGAACTCACCCCCAAGCAACCTAGTATGCATCTACACCCTCCAATCGAGGAATCGCGGCTCAAAACACTAGGTTGGGTGCGCAAACCCCAAATCATGCTTTTCCCTTCCCGGCGTGAAACAACCCACTCTTGACCTCACCTCGGCCTATAAATTATGGGGAAGGAAGACATGTGATGTGACACAAGCTAGGACCTACTAGCAAGCACAATAGCGAACCGAAACGGGCCGTATTTGGCGGCCGACTCAATCTCCCTACCCATCGCATGGGGTTTAAAAGGGCAACACCCAACAAGGTGTGTTCTTATACATGATTTTCATGCTTAGCTTTAATATGAATTTGATGCTACACTCACTTTGGTTCTAATTCCATTCTTTTAGTGGTTGTTGTCTTTATTTTACAAGGGTAATCAAAGAAAAACTCCCTCCATCGGCCGGCCGGTAGAAAGGGAAGGAAATCACTCACATCTCCCACGCTTCTTAAGGTATTCGTGATCCCTCCACTTATTTATTGTTATAACTTTGAGGCCCTCACGTCTCTAGCGATCACACCCTCCATTAGCATCCTACCTCATGCTTGTTAATGTTTATATTATTCTTTCAAAAGTAGATTTTTAATTAATTTAGAATCTACAAATTGGCGATCACGATGGGACTTTCACTGTTTTCATTTTGATTACCCCTCCTTTGGCACTTACGTGTGCCCCTCCCTTTGGCACCCTCGAGTGCCCCTCCTTTGACACCCGCTTGTGTCTCTCCTTGGTGCTCTACGTAGCACACTCCCTTTATGCACCACTTGCACGTTTCCCACTGGATTGGCCAATTTGAGAACTGTTCTTAGCATAAGGAATTGGTTATTGTTATTTTTTGTTCTCAGGGTGATTAGCGACTTCCATTAAGTCACTGTTTTCATATTCAGTGACTCTTTGCACAGGCGCTGTTTCAATTTTATTTTTAGTATTTTGAAATTTTGTTAATTGACGCCCCTTATAGAGGCGTTATTTCTGAATTATACGCCCCACTCCAAGGCATCATATCTGAGTTTGCATCACCCCCTGTTCAGTGCTTTTAACGCCCCTGTACAGAGGCGTTGATTATTGATTTAGCGCCTATCTCTAAGGCGTCATTTGGCCCAGATTCACTATTTATTGCTTTTAACGCCCCTTCACAGAGGCGTCATTCATATATTTAGCGCCTTACTGGAAGGCGTCAGTTTACTCATCACTGTTCCCCACTGTTTAACAGTGAGTCACGACTGTCACACAGTCACGTTTTATTGATTTAGCACCCCTGTCTAGGGCGTCATTTATCTCTGTTACAGCAGAGCCATCCTTTTTACTGTTACTTCTGCCA
Organism: Amorphophallus titanum; assembly: GCA_024336825.1. Taxonomy (NCBI): domain Eukaryota; kingdom Viridiplantae; phylum Streptophyta; class Magnoliopsida; order Alismatales; family Araceae; genus Amorphophallus; species Amorphophallus titanum. The sequence continues at coordinate 1,594,572 of JANBPO010006516.1, forward strand.
GTCGTTGCATCATATTGATTGATTGATTATTATTGCTTGATCTGCCTGCATCAGATTGTATCTTTGCATTGGTTTGAGAGACCTCCTCTCTCTACACTCCTAGGATCCCACACCCTCTCTTGGATTTGGAAGGACCGTTTTCTAGGGGCTAAAAAGTAAAATTCCAAAAATTAAAAAAAATGGAGAACAAAAGTTCATTTTGGGGGGTGGGGTGGGGGTGATAGAAAACATTGTTGGAAGTTTTCCCTCTTTATTTCCCTTTTCCCCGTAGAAGTGAGGATATAATAAACTGTGTTCTTTTATTTTTCTCTTAATGGAGATCTTACATCTGATCTAACTTGTTCTTAACCATGCATAGATCAACTTAAATTCATGCTGAAATACATATCCTTGTATATTCAAAGCTGAAAGTCTAGGTTTATGTTTTGCATCAAAATTTCATTTCATCTTTTCTCCATTCCTTCCTTGGGGTTGATGGTTGGTCAAGTAAGGAACCTTTGTTTTTACTTTTGTGTTTTTTGTGATGGAGCGAAGATGGCAAAGAAGATCCAATTTTTGGTTCAATGCCACAGGGCGACAGCCACACTTTCTCTGCTCTTTGTCTACTGTTTACAATATTGCCCATGATCCAGGTCTGGAAACTAGGAAATCAATTTCAAGGCTTGGGTAGGAATTTCATGATGGCAGATGGAACGGTTGGTCTTACATACTTGCAGCCTTCAAACCCGGTGCGCTCTGTGGTAAATAGAGTATGCATGGCTCTGGATATGGGAGAAGTGGTGGGAAATTCTAGGCCAAACCGATTTGCATGTTCATTGTGATGAGTTGATTAGCTACTAGATGTTGTTCCGTGAAGAAATATTTAGGTGGCCTAGAATGCTGCTGAGTGCCTATTTCTGAGTGTGGATATAGCAAATATGAAACTCCCAACATTGAGAATGGTTACTTTATGAGGGACACTAGAGAGTCTCCATGCAGTGGGGAAGGAACCTAGTCACATATTCTTTTAGCTTCCTTACCTCCATGATAGTGTAGGAGGGTATCTGTAATCTGTTGTATAAGCCAATGGAGGTGAATGGAAAATATGTGACTGGGTGTTTTCTAGAGGCAAACAGTTGTGGTGGATCATTGTCAGATAGTAATTTATTAGCCCCCTTAGGGAAGGAGCTTTGATATCTTTAAGAAACAAAGATTGAGTTGGAGGGTTGTCAGGTCGATTTGAGATGGTGAATAGTTGGACCCTAGGAGTTTGGTGCTTTAGCCTTATGCTTGATTATTTCTTGCAATGGTAGGAGGATGATTTTGAGGATGGAGGGGCTGATGCTGTACTTCCTCTGGATTGGCTTTGTGCTTATGACCAATCTTCTATGTGGTACGCACCCTATCCCTTGGTATCAGTGCATCCATATCGTCTATTAACCCTGAGTATGTATTGGTTCTTCACTGGGATGCTCTTCTTCCGTTTGAGGTTCTTGTCCAATTTTTTACTCCATAACAGTTTCTTCTTCAACCAATTGTTGAATGATTGTATTTACATGTGCAATGGCTGAAGTAGTTTCATCTTGTGTAGCAGCAATTTCTCTTCTGGCTCCCTTGTCTGCTTAGCAGGCTATGATATTTGGCATGTTTCTTCTTATTCTTGGGCGGGTTCTGCAATTGTTGAACTTAATATCGTAGACCTTACCCATTTGCTTCCTTTTTGGACAAAGCCACTTTTTCTCAAGTTGCTTGCACTAATAAGGATGTAAGGATTGTTTTTCTCATTTCTGACATCTACATTGAAGTGCTTGAGAATCACTATCACTAAGGATCCATACGGAAGCTAGTGATACTTCTTTCTATTGCCAGCTTTAGCATTCTTGTGAGCTTGTTTGCCCCTATCAGCCATAGTGTTAAAAATAATAGATGCCAAATTAATTTCTCTCTTTTCAAAGAGAAAGAGTAGCATATTTGAATAATCAGCAAAACATATAGAGTGGCTTCCTCCTTGAGGGACCAAGATATGCGTGATGAGTAGATGCAGCAAGCTTGCTTTTGCATTGAATTGGGTAACGTCTAGATTTCCTTTTCCAGTCATTCTAAAATGAGTTCCAACTATCTTTTGACCTTTAACTTGAATATATGTTCTGTTACATAGTTCAATTCTGGTGGTAGAGCATCCCAATGAAGCAGTGACTTCAACACGGGTATTCTTCATGAACGTGACTACTTTTTCATTCTATATTTTCATGTTGTAGTAGAAAACCCTTTCGAAGTTTGCCAGGGTTTCTTCTTGTAAAGAGTAGAACTTGAGGAGCTTCATGTTGGTGAAGTCCTCGACCAGATTTAAACCTGTTTCGACTAAGTCCTCAAAGTCCATTCATCTTCCAACAAATATGGGTGAGTTTTTACTTAAGAATAATGCTCTATCAAAGTCGGAGGCAAAGAACTGAGCATCGGTTGCTATGGTGGCCATGGAGTCTGGGGTTCTAAAAAAAGAATAGTAGAATCGACAATTTGTGAACCCTAATCTTAAGATAATACTGAGGAACGAATCGATAGAATTAGAAACATAGAAAATACCTACCTCTTTAGAGGAGTTTAGTTTGATCAATCGAGAGAAAATGAGGTAGTTTTTGCTAGCGCAAGACTAAAACCTTCGTTTGTTCTCTTGTCTATCTGTAGCGTCCATCCTTCTTCTAAGGTTTTCTCCCTCTCTTTTGTAAGGGGAGATCGGAACCCTTTGTTAAGGGCTTTCTTTCTCTGCAGGCGGCCTCTTCTACTAGGTGTGCAGGGTTCTTTCTCCTTGGACTGTGAGCCTCCATCCCTTCGCTGCGATCATCCAAGGCTGCCGTGGCTGCTCTCTCCTCAGGTGCAACAGTTACCTGCAGTTGCCTCCCCCCTGCTTCTCTGTTAACCGTCACCTCTTCTTCAACCTTTTCCCATGGCAGACAACAACCCTGCAGAATCAAAAACTCTCTCCTTCGGTTCAACCTGTGCCTCCAGCTTCCACGTGCCAAACCACTATATAGAGTAATTCAGATAAAATCACAAAGAATAATTACCCTTCTTGGGCCATTGTTGCGGAACTCAACATTGACGACTGTGACAAATTGGGGGTTCTTAACTAGCGATCAGAAGATGTTGGTCCTGGCTACTTAACTCTGTTAACCTTGGGATCCAACCGACAATCCTACACAAGTCCACTATTGCAGACATGTGGACAACCTTGGCTGGTCTGTATGGCCATAAAAAATATAAGGCTCACCTATTTCAGTTGAGCCACAATATTTATAAGTTAAAGCAGGATTCCCTCTTTGTCGCAACCTATTTATGTGCCTCACTTCCCTCTGAAACGAATTGGATGTTTATTGTACTATTGAATGGACATCCCTTGAAGACCAGCAGACCTCTCTCTCTCTCTCTCCAAGAAGACAATAAGATTGTGAAGTTCTTGGGTGAACTGAATCCTGAGTATGATATTTTAAGGGGGCAGATCTTTAACATAGATCCTGCACCTTCACTAGAACAGACCTAATTTAAAGTTCTGAGTGAGAAGCAACGATGCCAGGTTATAGGAAGTAAGGAACACAGCGTTCCTACTTCAGATGCAAGTGAATGCTCTACTCTTGTCACTACTGTCAACAAGCCTAAGTCTGGGAGAGGCAAGCCACAAGGTGAGAAGAAGTGCGATCACTATGGCCGCTCAAACCATGACAGTGATATCTGCAGGGAAAGTTTTTTAAACAAAAAACCTTATAAGTTCAAATCTAAGATAGAAAAGCAGCTAAGGGTAATGTGGCCGCCTTGCAACCCTCTCCACATGCCGAGGGTGAACCTTCTACTACCATTACTCTTGGACCTACTGCACTTTCCTCCTCCGATATTGCTATACTTCAATGGGTTCTTTCACAGCTTCAAACTACCACTCCATCTTCATCCTATGCAGGTATACATAGTGCCACTTTAAGTGCCTCAACCCGGTTCTCTGATCACTCCTAGGTTATTGATTCGGGTGCAACAAACCACATGATAGGTATCTCTACATCCTTCGCTTCTTATTTTTTGTTGTCCAGCAAGGTCCGCACAGATAAAGTTACTATTGCTAATGGCACCCACGCCTCTGTGGCTGACAAAGGCTCCATCTACCTTTCGGATCAGCTTACCCTATCTTCTACCCTTCACGTTCCTTCCCTTTCTATTAATTTGCTCACTATAAGTAATCTTACGAAATAGCTGCATTGTTCGGTAACATTGTTTTCTAATCATTGTACTTTTCAAGATCCGGGAACAAGACAAACGATTGGGATTGGCCGTGAAGTAGATGATCTTTATGTCTTCCAATCACGTGAGAAGACTGCACTCCAGTCAAGTGTGCCTCCCAACTTGGATGAGAGACTACATGAAATCTAGTTATGGCACTCTAGATTAGGGCACACTTTCTTTTTTTCGTTCCTTGGGGGTCATCTTTCCTACTTTATTTCAATCAGTAGACGTCCGGTCTTTATACTGTCAAGTCTACCAATTGGATAAACATTGTAGAACTCAAGCCCCTTATTCTATGAATAAAAGCACCTCTTCTTTTGAAATTGTGCATTCCAATGTGTGGAGTCTTTCTCCGGTCTAATCTTTGGATGGCTATAGATATTTTATTACCTTTATTGATGATCACTCACATTGTTCTTGGCTTGACTTGCAAAAATCTTGGGATGAAGTCCCACGTGTTGTTCAGGTGTTGTGCAACATGGTACGAACTCAATTTAGCATGCCGCTTAAAATTATTTGTTCCGATAATGCACGAAAGTACTTTGCTCTCAGCATTAATGTCTTTCTTCAAGATGTAGGCATCATTCATGAGTCATCTTATGCTTATTCTCCACAACGTAATGGTGTTGCTGAACGAAAAAATCGCCATCTTCTTCACACGGCTCAAGCACTCTCGTTTCAACAGCGCCTTCCCAAATTCTTTTGGGCTAATGTTGTCCTGGCTATCAATTTCTCATTAATCAAATGCCATCTAAGAACTTGTAAGATCGCTGCTACCTCTCTATTTTTATCTAGACAAACCTTTGTTCCCTCTGTTGTCGCGAGTATTTGGTTGTCTTCGCTTCATTCATTCACTTGGACCAAGCGATACCAAGCTAGAGCCGCGTGCAATTCGTGGAGTTTATCTAGGTTATTCCACTACTTAAAAGGGTTACCATCATTATGATCCCTCTACCCGCTGTTGACACTGTTGCTCCTACTTTGCCTCTCTTGCCTTCTTCTATTTCCTTTATGCCATCTACTTTGCTGCACGGGATGAGTTTCAAATTCAAGCTAATGATGGTCCACATGGTTCTGAAAAGCCTCTGATCACATACGGGAAAATAACTTCAAAAATAGACCAGCTACTAATCAGCCAATCGCAGAGGTTGCTATGTCCTCAAGCCTTGATCACCCAATCCCTAAGACTGACCTCAATCTCCCCATTGCTGTTTGCAAGGGAGTTCGTGATTGTGTTAGATATCGTACCTCCAAATCTATAAATTATTCTTGCATTTCTCCTCATTATCTCACTTTCCTATCTACTATGTCTTCGTTCTCCATCCTACGTTTTTTGAGGTTGTTAAAGATCTTAAATGACAGCAAGCAATAAAGATGAGTTAAGTGCACTTGACAAGAATGGTATGTGGGAACTAGTTGATCTACCCAAGGACAGGACTCCAATTGGATCCAAGTGGGTCTATATCATTAAGTATAATGCATAGAGCATAATACGAAGGTACAAGGCCAAATTAGTTACAAAAGGATTCACTTGGACTAATGGAATTGACTATCAGGTGACCTTTGCACCTGTGACAAAGCTAAAATCCATTAGAGTGATTTTATCTCTTATTGTGTAGTATTTGTTGGGCTCTATATCAAATGGATGTGAAAAATACTTTGTTGAATGGTGATATGCAAGAAGTCTATATGCTACCTCCTAATATTGATACGAAAGGGAAGGCCTGCAAGTGCAGGAAGGTTCTGTATGGGCTGGAATAGTCACCCAGAGTGATAGAGAATGGTTTGATTGACTCCATCATGCCATGATCAAATTTGGGTTTAAGCAGTCAAATGCTGATAACACACCATTTGTTAAATGGAAAAAGGGTCCGGGTTTACTTTTGTTGGTTACACGTTGTTTTGCAAGTCAGCAGTCATCTAGCATGAGGCCCACTCTTTCTGGCTGGCCGAAAAGAGTGGAGGTTGAAGTCTTACGATTTGTAAGGAGGTGGAGTAGAGCGATCGATCTTTGTCCATCCAAGACGTCGAGCGGCTATCTCGTGGCCGTTCATCTTCATCTTGCGGCCATCCTCAAACCATCCTACTACCATCGTTCTTCGTCCCACGTTTCATTCCAGCGCTGGTAGATGGCCTACAGAGAGCCGCACGTCTTCCAAGCGGTCCTTCATTGGCCGCTCATCATCCCAGCGCTAGGCAAAGGCGAGTGTCTCCCCCCCCTTTCTCAAGACACGGCGTGTTCATCGTGTCCGGGGTCTTGGGTGGCGATCACACAGGTTCTGTCTTTACTCCCTCCCTTTCGGCTTCATTGATTTTTTGTGCTTCCCTAGTCGAGAGGAATAAAGGGGATTTCGTTCAACTACCGATACTTCAGGGAAAAGTCATTTTTTCGATCAACAGACTTTCTGGCGATCACGGTGGGATAGCCTAGTGCCCATCATGTTGGTGTTTGCTGACCCCCCCTTTTGGGGTTTGTTAGTCTCTTTTTTGTCAAGTTGTCACAGGTGGCTGGCTGGTTTTTCACGTTTCTGTTCCCTGGAGGTTGTGCGGTCTTGTAAGAGCCGCCTGATAGTTCATGCGGACTGAGGTCGACCGCCCATCATCGTCCCCAGTCGTATTTGCTCTGTGACCCTACTGCTTCCTGCGACCAACCAGCGCCCGCTCTTCCGTTTTGCGGCCATTAGTGGGCCGCTTGTCTTCCTGGCATAGGTACATACCTCTGTTTGCATTGTTCTATCTGCGGTTGTGTCAGGACCACTCCAGGTCTCGCGCTGCTTGTAACGGGCTGCCCACCTAGGTACATTCACCAGTGATTTAGTTATTTGTTTAGAATTGCTAGTTTGTTTCACCTTTGTTCTGCGTCTGTTGTCGCCCCTTGCTATTGGACAGTTCACCAAGAACCGCCTATCCTCCCTGGATGGTCTTCAGAGGGTCGCATATCTGTGCTACAGTGCACCCAAGCCTTAATTAGATTTCCATGTTACATTCATTCCATGCTATTTGGTGCTGATCTCTCCTGATTTGATTTGTTGTTCCATGATTGGCATACTCATTTATCCATACGTGTTTGATCATTGCTTGCTAGATTTAGGCTAGACTCTTGCATGCACTCTTCTTTTCCATTTATTCTTTTCTCCTTCCTCTCTCCTCCCTCACGTTTCTCACTCTCTCCCTCTCGTTCTCTTTCCTCTCTTCTCCCCTCTCCATGGGGCACGCGACTGGGGCGAGATGGGCGAGGTAGGAACATCGTGGAGTGATCATGGAGCATGCTGGCGTGGAGGATGGAGCATGGCGTTGGCGCGATCTCTCGGTGGATTCAAAGCCGACGTGATTTGGTTCGTGTGACGTTTTCAGCGCGGTTTAGTCGCTTCAGCATGTGAGAACTTCGGTGGAGGTAGGGAGATGGATCACCTGCTTCTCTTCTATGTTCCCTCACGATTTGGAATCGAATAGTGTGAGTATGAGCGGGTTTTGTCGCGTTTGGGTGAAAGCATGCTTCGGGGGGGTGTGGGACGAGTTCACCTTTCCCGGTGACGGTTTCTTGCTAGATTAGTATCATTGGAACCCCTGGCATGTTAGCAATCCATTCCCGCCAGTTTCATTGCGATTGGTTGTCGTTTGGGACCGGTATGAGCCCAGAATCCCAAGTGACTCATGTTGGGTCGATTCAATGGAATCACCCGTTTCTTGTCATTTTTGCATCTATTTGATCCCTTCCAGAGTGTGGAAGGCTTATTTCGCCATTAGGGTTGTTTCCCCTTCGTTTTAGAGCAAACGAGATGTGGAAAGGCCGAGTTCCGGCCGATCCCCTATTTTTCCTGCCGTATCGCCTTAGCAGTCCTTCTAGTGACCGTTTGTGTCTGTCCTCAAGCCATCCAGTATGCGACCGTTTGATGTTATGTCGGTTCATGCCTTCACGGTCTTGCGATAACCCATTTCTCTTGGCTCGCGGTCCATTGTAGGGCCATTAAGCTCTATCGAGCAGTCCATTGTTAAACCGCTAGACTTATGTGGAATGTCAGTTTGGCTAAGCGGTCATACGATAGACCGTGAGGCTAGATTTAGCGGCCCTATAGTCGACGGCTAAGCATCGTTTGACTTTAGTCAATGGTTTTAAGTCGGTTCGGGCTAGCGGTCTAGCTCCGACCATTTGTTGTCACGCCCCGAACTGATAGCAGCAGGAAGCAGTGCTCGGAACGTACAGCGAAACAAACATGATAGCAAGAGCAAAATAAATAACCACAAATAACACATGGAGGCCACGTTAATTTGACAAAAATATAATTTGATTGATGATTAAGAATTTAATTTACAATTTGACTCAATAAGATAAAAGAGATAAAGAAGAGAAAGTTTCTGAGAGGAGTTGAAATAACTAAATCTATCCATTCCGGTTCCATAGGTAATGGATCAGCAAACTTCTTGGAAATGAATGAATGTGACACGTCAGTATCAAACAAGACACGAGCAGACTTGGAACAAATCTTTAAGGTACCTTCCACCAATCCGCCTTCATCTTGTTCCGCCACTTGAAGAGCTTGGAGACGTACTTGCTTCTTCACCGGGTGCTTCTCGTCTCCGACTTGATCATTAAGCAAGGGGTTGTCAGGAATCTGATGTTCACAGCTCCAGCAACGGAGACAAGCTCCTAATCTCCTCCAGCATTCCTCAGCCTTATGGCCTGCTTTGTCACAATGCTTACACCTCCTTAGAAGGTGTGGTAGTGATGGAGAAGGGCTTGTTACTCTTCTTGAGCTTCTTCTCTTGGGAGGAATCTCCTCCGTTGCTTGACCTCTTCTTATTGAAGGTTGGCTTGAAAGTGCCGAAGCTGGTAACATGCTCCTTCTTATCTTTTCCATGGATCCTGTCGGATAGCTCCATGGCATCTTCTAACAACTGGGCTCTTTGCACCATCTTCGAATAGACTTGAGTGTCCATCAGTGCCAGTTGGGTTATATATTACGGCCGAAGGCCGTTTAGAAACCTTCGAGTCTTCATCTTCTCTGTATGCACTAGATGCGGTGCATACCTTGACAGATAGGAAAATTGGGCCTCATACTCGGCCACGGATAATGTCCTTTGCTTCAATGTGGCGAACTCCATAGCCTTCTTTTCTTGGATACAATCTGAAAAATATTTATTGTTGAAATAGTCAACAAACTTGGCCCACGTGACATGATCATTGGGCAATGTGGCTTCTACAGACTCCCACCAACAATGAGCATCCCGCTCTAGTTGAAAAGTGGCCAGTAAGACCTTCTCATCCTCCGTGCATTGCATTACATGAAAAATCCTTTCGACCTCCGTTATCCAATTCTCGGCGTCATCGGGATTAGACGAACCAACGAACCTTGGTGGGTTCATATTTTAGAAACTATGGTAGAGATCACCTGCTCCACGGTTTGCTCTGCCTTGCGGTACCTGTTGCAGCGCTTGAGTGAGGCCTTGCATTGTGCGCTGCATCTCCCACCATTGAGCATGTTCACCGGCCATGATCATACAAGATTTAAGTAACTATATTAACATATGATTTAACCAAGAGTCTAAGTCCCTAAGTTAACTTAACCCATGGCACTACCCAATCTCACTGGGGTGTTCGAACATCTTTGACATTCATTTTGGGATACATTTAACTCAGTTTATGCATCTGGAAGGCTTTAAATATTTGAGCATTTGACATTATACAAATTTGTCTTAATCATGTTCAATGCTTACTTTTGAGTACTTAGGCATAACACGAGGCGGAAACAAATTTTGGGGTTTTGTTATCATCAAAATCACCTAGAGAAACACAACAATCTCCCCCTTTTTGATGGTGACAAAACTATAGATCATTAAATGTATTAGTGTTCTTTTAAACAAAATTGGAACCTTGAAACCAACCAATGCATTCCATCATTGCAAGCTCCCACATGGTTCTTGTATGTGGCAGAGTTTACACTCGCGCATAGTGAGGGATTTCAGACGGGCTAGCCCATCTTACATCCAACACCATTTGATATACATAGAACCAAGTGGAGGATTTGTAAAAATGACAATCCATTTACATACATCACATTAAGCCAAACCAACACAAACTATTCAATCATATTTGCTGAATTGAGAAGAAATGAGATATAAGTACCAACGTGTATGTCCAAGACCAAGTGCATTCCATTTCATTTCACGTTCATTACATGGTGCAAGGATACTTGACACATTTACATATAAATGTGAAAAGACTTAACTAATGTAAATGACACTCACAAAATGCAAATGACACTAACAAAATGCAAATGACACTCACAAATGTAAATGACACTCACAAAATGCAAATGGCACTCACAAACGCAAATGACACTCACAAATGCCAAATGGTAAACACTCAGACAAACATGTGACATGTATGCATAAGTTATATAGATATACCTATACTAGCCTACTTCTCCCCCTTTGTCATCATCAAAGAGGGGGTTGGTTACAAGAAAGTGGACCAAAAAGGAACTTCAGGACCCAAAGACAATCACCAAAGAGATGAACCAGAAGCTTCTTAGTCACCGTCTGCAGGAGGCGGAGGATCTTGGCCAGGTTGATGGCCGTGGCAAACATTACTGAGATGATGGATGATGGAGTGAAGTAGGTCATCATGGGAGATCAATTGGTGCTGAAGTCCAACAAGAGAATTGTTGTTGGTGTGAAAAGCTTCGCGAGAGTCCTCATGGCTGGCTTGGATATTTGCCATGGACTGAGTGAGGGTGTCCAAGGTGTGGGAGAAGGCAGTCATCTGGCCTTGCATGGCTACAAGCAGATTACCAACATTGGCAAAAGATGAATCAATGGTATTCCCAAGGGCATAAACCATCCTGGTTGCGGTTTGTGGCTGGGATGGGACGAGATGGGCGGTTCGCCCCATCCCATCTCGATTTGTCAAACCCTGATTTGAGAAACTTAGTCAAGTCTCCTGCTCGAATGTCTCATGTGCTGAGCCATTATTCAACCTTGCGAACCCATTTTATACCGTTAATGGCTACTTGTCAAACTTAACATCTATTTTCCACCCTTATGACTGATAGCCGTCGCCTTATCATTTTTCCTGTCAGACTGAAGCCGTCCCGCTAACTCATTTTTCACTCTTAGTGCTCTATTTGTTGCTGCTGCCTTGACATTTTTCACCATTGTTTCGACATTTGTCACCCTTATGTTCTTCATCTGGTAGAACCTCTTGAAGAATGTTGTCTTTGATTTCTTCTATTTGATCCCTTCTTTAACATTGATTTATGTGCATAACAATGACTCCTTGTGTTCTATTCATCAGCTTTGATATAAATCTATCACCAGAAAGCTTCATTTTTCTCTCGTGGCATTCTGCTTGAATGATCTTGATTTCCTCGATCACTACATCTCTTGCAGTCTTTGACACTTGAAATCTTCTCATTAATTTCCTTGATCCTTTTCCCTTTTTGTTTACAATCCAGTTAGACTTGTTTTGAATCTTTTGCTCATACTGGAGTTGACTGGATTCGACTGGAGTTGAGTAGAGTCAAGTGAAATCCTTCAGCTCTAGGCCTCAACTCTTATTTTATAGCCATTCTCAGCTATTTGTTACCCCAATAGCTTATTTCTCAACCTTAACCCGCTATTTGTCAGCCTTATACTCCAGAAGCCATCGCCCTTGCAAGATCTCTCTTTTCCTTCAGACGAAGTTTACTTCTGGCGAGCTTTTGGAGTTGACTCTAAAAGTTCTCGAGTCGACATTTCTTCTTCGCATATCAAGGCTTCCATCGTTGCCTTCTATTTTTCACCCTTAGCTACTTCTTTTTCACCCTTAGTGGCTATTATTCACCGTTAGCCACCTGTTTGTCACCCTTTGGCCATTGTAGCCGTCGCCTTTGAAGATTTTTCTATCGGGTGACTTGCTTGGACTCAAGTCGACTTCTGCTTCATCACAAGTCAACTTCCATCAAGTAATTCCTTCTTCCCAGTTCCTTTTTACCTTGAAACAACTTATGTTAGACAGTGGCAGTCTGAAAAACAATATAAGCATGAGGAACAAAATATGCAGTTTCTCATTTGTGTATATGCAGACTCAAAACGTGGGTGGTCTTGCTACTCCTGCAGCTGGGCCTCTCCCTCTTTCTGCTGTGTCCTGATCGTGCTTGGTAGGCCCTGGAGGGAGGCCCCCCCGCACTAGTGCTCCTATTGCTGTCCAGGCGCACTTGTCCCCTGGCTGTGCTCCCCATCCACCGACGAGTGGTTCCACGCCTCTAGCGCATGGCCTGCCACCTCTGTGTTTTGGCGCTGTAGCTCCTGGGGTCATCCCTCATTACTGTGGTGTCCAGGCTGCTGTCGTGGAGCTGTCATGCCTGGTCGCGTGTGGCGGTGCCACTTCTGCTGTCGGAGACGAAGCCTTCTCCCTCTCTCAAGGCCCTCCTTCGCTGTCCGTTAACTTGGCAGCTTCAAACCTTAGCACCGCTCGTGTCTCCACTCATCCGCCATCTACTAGCGTGGTTCTGGTGACCCTTGTATCTTCGTCCCCGCCGTCAGCCATCAAAACTGCTCCGGCATCATCCTTTCATGTCACCATCAACGAGCCTCTTCCTCTTAGCGGGCGACACGTCTTTGGCAAGCCCCTCACGCCAGCGACCATAGGGAGTCACTCTGGGTCCTTTTCCGTTGACCCAGCCTCTCAATCGTTGATCGCATCTCATCCGCCCACGCCACCTCAGCCATCTAGACATGCTGCTAGCTGTCAACTTGCCCATCCGAGTTGACTAGCCCCTCCTTCGACGAGACTTGCACTACAAACGGTGCTCTATTTTCTGCCAATCCCATGAGAGAGGTTTCCTCCCCTGCTCTGGTAGCTTACCCTCATGGCTCCTTAGCCACCACGGTGGTACCCACTGCTGCTACGCCCTCTTCCTATGCTGGGCATGCACCCTCTATTCTTTTGGAGGCTTCAGTTGTCCCCTGCGGGCTAGCGGACGGCTCCATTTCGGGTTCCACTAGAGTTGCCGCTACCGTTCCAGCTTTAGGCGGCCTGCCCTCCTCCGATACTGTCCCTTGCCCTGCTCATGGTGTGCCTCCCCCCTCCTTTGCTAGCGCCCTCCTTGGCACCTTCTCCCCTCCGGCCTGCCCCTTCCAGGTCCACGAGCCTGCCCTCACCTCTGCTGGCGAACCGACTGCCTTCTTCTCCTTGGAGGAGATCTAGCTTTCATGCAAGCCTCTCGAGTTCTCCATCGTCGCCAGGACACCTTTCAGACGACCTCCACTTCTTGCCATCCACTCATTTCTCTCCCACCGATTCCACCTCAAAGATGACTTCCTCCTTAGCCCTCCCATCACCCACCTCCTCGTCCTCAAACACTTCAAAACCCGAGGATGAGTCTTTTTGAACCAATGGAGGTTGGCGTGGTCCGAGATCCGAAACCTTGGATTCATGATGTACATGGGTGATGTTTGGGAATCACACCAAGTCATGTTATTTTTTTTCATTCAAGTCAGTCTCTAGTCATAGGCCTAGGAAGTCAATAGCTCTAATCCCATCCCCCATGCATGCATGAGTGTTTGAGTCTATACATAAATTTGTCGAGTGCATGGTGAATCTGCATACATCGAGTCAAGTTGATGTAATGCAAACTCGCAATGCCAGTCCCTTTTGAGTATTGAGGCGAGTCGGATCTAACGTACAAGTTGTAGACTTGCCTAAGGATTGTGGGATCAGCTCTACCTTTCAATGTCTCGGATCTTGTCACCTACAGGGACCCAATGGTGATTCCCAATGAGTCTTCGAGCCGTCTCCTCCCCTTTAAGAGTGACCCCCCCTGAGTGTCCACCACTCGCCTCATTCCCACAACAGCATGAGCATATAGAACATATATGGGATGAGTAGGTGATGAATACTTAGAGTGCTACTTGGTATGGTGAAGAGCACGGCCCACATCCGACGACATGCGGATCACCCGAGCAGTGATACAGATCCGTAGGAGTGACACATGGGCAACCGTACCCATTACTCGGTGGGGTCGAGTTTCTCCCACCCGGGGAGAATTAATGGGGATATCAAAGCAAGACCAGTAACTTTTTGTTTACATTTATATCCTTGAGTCAATTGGGTTTCTATTGTAAGGTAATTATAAGCCAATGGGTTAGTCATTAGGAATTAGTGGGTTTCTTTGCAAAAGGCCATGTTGGCCCGGCAGGACCCTAACCTCTCTCTCATTCAGTCACCTAACTTCTAGGGCCCACAGGACTGGTCTTTGGTCCATAGGAGAAGATTGACCAAGAAATAAAAATCTCATTTCCCCTCTTGACCAAGAGGGATGGTGCCCCCCTCTCTTGTCCCCATGTGGGGACTTAAATATTCCCCCCATTTACTTATTCTCTTATTTCTTCTTTTGACCACATTGGAGAAGATTATTCTATCCCTTAATTTCCCCTCCCTAACCCTAGATCTGAGGGTAGTAGTGGCCATTTCCATTTCATATAAAATCATTGTATTTCTTATTTTCATTAGAATTAATGCAAAGAAATCAAAAAATTGTCTTGAGAGCCCAAGGGCGCCCCCCTCTCCTCTGTTACTCACCCTTTTAGACGGCGCCTGTGAATTCGTGCCGCCAAATAGTTTGCCGCTACAAGCGCGCTATAAGCCGTTAAACTACCAGTTAAGGACGTCAGCAGCTTTTTTGCCCTTTTAAGATAGCTCTTCATGAATGCGCGACCGAAGGAGCCCAGAATCATTGCTAGCGACTTTGTTTTTAATTCGCATCTTGTAATCCAGTTAACCCTGTAACCATGCAAGCTTAGGATATTGTATGGCTGCTTGCTAAAAGAACCTGATAACATGAAGAAAGTTTCATGAATTGTTAGCCAGCTTCGTTGAGCCCGCGTGGTCGGACTCTAAAGCGTTGCTGACTCTCAACGCCCACAAGGCTTACGAATTTGGCTTAGTTTACAGAGTGATTAGAAAATAGCTGGCGAGACGCTCGTCGCCTAAGCAGGGTTCTCTTCAGGTTTGTACCTTACAAACACTTGATTCCTGAATTCTCATGATTTTATCGTCCTTTCGCTCGCTCGTTACTCTTTCTGCTGCCTGCGTCCTTCTTTCCACGGCCACCTGCTTCGCGCACGCAACAGTGTACCAGTGGTCGCTCCCGGTTGGTGCGACAGCTTCCGGAGAGACCAATGGCCCCCCCCAGGCGTTCTTGTGGATTCCTCCCAACTGCAAGCAGGTTCGAGCCGTTGTTCTGGCGGAGCAGAACATGGAAGAAGAGCAGATTTTTCAGGATCCTGCTTTTCGCAAGGCCTTGGAGGAACTTGGATTTGCCGAAATCTGGATCACGCCGCCCATGGATTCAATTCACTTTCGCTTTGATCGCGGGGAAGGCGAGGAATTGGAGAAACTTCTCAAGGATTTTGCGGCTCTTTCAGGCTACCAGGAACTGGCCTTTGCACCTCTGGTACCCATGGGCCATTCCGCAACCGCCAGCTATCCTTATGACTTGGCCGCATGGAAGCCGGATCGGGTGTTGGCCGCTATTTCCATCAGCGGCCAATGGCCTTACTTCAAGGAAGGCACACCGGACAAAATCAACGCAAGCCCAGACTGGGGTGACCGCAATCTGGATGGTGTACCTTGTCTTACTACCAAAGGCGAATACGAGGTACAGGGTAGCCTGCTCAGCGGCTGGTATGCTGGGCTCAGGGGCGACTCGCTTCAAAAGCATCCGAAAACGGCCTTCACCCAAGTGGTCGAGCCCGGTGGCGGCCATTTTGAAAGCTCCCCTGAGAAGATTGCTCTGGTAGTTCTTTTCCTGAACTTTGTTCCGTCTGATTGCATGTAGAAGAAATAGGGTGATATCTATAAAGAAATTAGCAAGAGAGGACATGCCACTTGATCACGAATGGGTTGATTTCAATATGATGTTCAAAATTGGGTCGATAGCAAAACATATGTTTAAAATATCAAGTCACTGAGATAGCCCAAAATAATACATTATATGACATAGACAATCCTTTTTTTGTGTTTAGACACTATTTAACCAAAGCCATGACAACTGGTAAGCTAAACTATGTTGCTTAAAACACATGACTACAATAACAAGATCTATCGTGTTTCATTATGCACGTATGAGCTCGAAGAGCTTACCAATACTGCTGAATACTTGGCGATTGTTGTAGAATGAAATTAAGAAAATGAATTCTCAGATCGGAGGATGCCACCTTAAAGGTATTAATAATATTTTATTGCAGTATGTGGTTGTAAACTTAATTGCTTGGACACCCATGATGTGTTATTATCTAGTATATTCACATTGTTTGTGTTGCAGCGCTCCAATTGGGCAAGGATATGGTCTCACTGAGACCTGTGCTGGTGGAACATTTTCTGAGTATGATGACACAGCCGTTGGTCGTGTTGGTGCTCCACTCCCCTGCTCATTTATTAAGGTGAGAAATAAAGAATGTGAATGCTTGTTTTAGTACCTTGCATGAATGTCTTTGCCTTGTATTCCATTGGAAACTTTGACCATCATTCTGATAATTTGGCCATCATCAACATGCGAACTCATCTTGTTGTACATTCATTGTCACCTTGCTTGTCAAATTATATCTTCACCCAACATAATTTTCTTAATTTCGCAGCTAATTGATTGGCCTGAAGGTGGATACCTGATTAGTGACTTGCCGATGCCTCGAGGGGAGATAGTTATTGGGGGTCCAAATGTTACTGCTGGATATTTCAAAAATGAGGAGAAAACAAGAGAAGTCTACAAGGTAGGATGGCTAACTTTATGGTTCAGGTTCATGTTGCTTTCCATTTAATAGAGGGAAAATCACTGATTATTTTTATAACGTAAAAGGTTGATGAGAGAGGAATGCGGTGGTTCTACACAGGTGACATAGGTAGGTTCCATCCTGATGGTTGCCTTGAAATCATTGACCGTAAAAAGGATATAGTGAAACTTCAGCATGGTGAATATGTTTCCTTGGGAAAGGTACAGAATCTAAGCTCAACATGTTTACTTTTTCTTTTTTTTGTGCTTTTATAGACTAATATTTTAGTTCACAGGTAGAAGCTGCTCTCATTGTGAGCCCTTATGTGGACAACATTATGCTGCATGCTGATCCTTTCCATAACTACTGTGTGGCACTTGTTGTTCCTTCACCACAAGCATTGGAAGGTTGGGCTCAGAAACAAGGAATATCTTATACTGATTTTTCGGATCTATGCCAGAAAGGAGAAACCATTAAGGAAGTGCATGGGTCATTACTAAAGGTTTGTAGCAAAATTGCAACTTTTGTCAAATATTTGTATGCATCTTGCTATTTCTTGGTAAAATGATATCTGATCAAATAGCTTATCGATTCTCGACAGTGGATACTTATTCTTGATGGTAAGATGATTCAACTGTCGATAGTCAATGCATAACCTCATGGATCCATCCTTCTTCTTGACGAATAACACCGGTGCTCCCCACAGGGAAGTGCTTGGCCTGATAAACCCTTTTCTAATTAACTCCATCAACTGCTCCTTCAATTCCTTAAGTTCGGCAGGAGACATTCTATAAGGTGCCTTAGATACTGGACCAGCACCATGGATTAGATCGATGGTGAAGGCCACTTCTCTTTCCGGGATAATTCAGGCAATTCTATTGGGAATACATCCAGAAATTCATTCACAACTTGCATGTCTTCCAACTTGGTTTCCTTAGTCTCCTTAAGTGTTACAAAGGCAAGGAATGATACACATCCCTTCCTTATCATTTTACTAGCTCGAAGAGCGGAGATAAGCGGTGTCTTGGTTTGCTTCTTAGGGGGAGTAAAGACTAATTCCGGGAATTCCTTGAAAATAATCTTGCTATTCCGGCAATCTACCATTGCCTGGTACTTGGATAACCAATCAGCTCCTAGAATGGCATCATACCCCTTCAAGTCTAGACTTATTAAGTTAATAAGGAGATTCTTTCCCTTCACTAATACTTCACAATCAAGATAATGATGTGAAATAGTTAATTATTTGCCAAGAGGTGTTTCAATAACTAAATCTATCCACTCTGGTTCATTAGGCAGTGGATCGGTAAACTTCTTAAAGATAAAAGAATGTGATGCTCCAGTATCAAATAAGACATATGTAGACTTTGAGCAAATGGTGAGCGTACCTTCCACCAGTCTGCCTTCATCTTGTTCGGTCTCCTTCACAGCATGGAGACGGGCAGTTCTCGTTACTGGGCATTTTCCATCTCCTGGAGATTCTTTCATCATCGGGCAGTCTGGGATTCGGTGATCTCGGCTCCCGCATCGGAGACAAGCTCCCAATTTCCTCCAACACTCTTCGGCCTTGTGTCCGGCCTTGTCGCAATGTTTACATATCACATTGGAGGGGGTGGTGGTGATGGAGAACGGCTTGGATGTCTTCTTGATCTTCTTGTCCTGTGAAGACTCGCCTCCACTACCCGGTCTCTTCTTATTGGTGAAGCTTGGCTTGTAATCGCTATACCCTGACTTGTTCTTCTCCCGTCCACGGATCTTATCGGATAGTTCCGTGGCGTCTTCTAACAACTGTGCTCGACGCACCATCTCGGAGTAGACTTGAATGTCTAGTGGGGCCAACTGAGTAATATATTGGGGCCTGAGCCCATTAAGAAACCTTCTCGCCTTCATCTTCTCGGTGCTAATTAAGTGCTTAGCATACCGAGACAGCCTGGAAAACTGTGCCTCGTAATCTGCCACTGTGAGGGACCTTTGTTTGAGCGCGGCAAACTCGGAGGCCTTCCTCTCCTGGACTCTATCTGAAAAATACTTATTGTTGAAGTGCTCAACAAACTCTTCCCATGTCACCTGCTCCGGATCTATAATAGCTTCGACAGACTCCCACCAGCAGCGGGCGTCTCTCTCTAGTTGGAACGTAGCTAACAAAACCTTCTCCTTGTCTTCACATTGCATAACCCTGAATATTCTTTCAGTCTCCCTGAGCCAATGCTCGGCATCGTCCGGGTCTGTGGATCCCGTAAATTTAGGAGGATTCATACTCCTAAAGCTTTGATGAAGGTTTCCAGCTACCCGTTGCGCACCTCCCTGTGCGACTTGTTGTAATGCTCTAGTGAGGCCCTGAACGGTCCTCTGCATGTCGCGCCACTGTGCACGTTCGGCGGCCATTGTCCTACAATAATTAAATAACTATTAGATCGTGATTTATGTTTTCTAGGGACTTTATTAACTTAGCCCTTGGTTCTACCCAATCTCACCGGGTAAAAGGTTAAACCTATCCTTGGACTTGGGTTTCCTAGGAATTGAATATCCTAGGCTCTGATACCACGTGGCAGGGGCGGACTAAGCCCGTCCCAAGGGGTAGAAAAATGAGCAGAAGAGGCCTTGGGTGCTGGGAGTCATCATTGTCAATGTTGGGAGACTCAGGGCCGTTGACATGAAATTACCATCAATATTTTATCAAGGGGCCACTACAGCCCGTACGCTGAAGACACCACCGTGCCAGAACCTGAAGGAAAGTACTGCTTGCGCCATGTCCGAACTGCCTCTGCAGATAGAAGGGTTGGTCGATGATTTTGCTGATTATTCCAAAAGTATTTTCTATGATGTTCCATGAAGAAGAAAATCTGAGAGGACCCGAGGTGCGGGTGATGTAGTATTCACGCGGGAAGCCAGCCCGCCATACGAAGGGAGAGGGGAGCTCGACTGTTATCTTTGCCTTGCCTCCTTCCTGTTTGATTTCCATTTTTCAACAGCTAGATTTTATCCCCTGTTCACCTCCAATTATTGTCGATCCTTTGATATTCCAGTTTCCTCCTTGGCTCGAGAAGCCAATTAAACTTTGATTGTTACTTGTCCTTGTGGGCACTGCCCACTGATTGATCTTTCTACCCCTTGGTTTTCCTCCTCTGACCCTTTCTTTGATATTTTCTTTCCCTCACTATGCCCCCTTGCCCTTCCTCCCCCTCCATCAAATTCTTCTTGCTGCGTGCTATCCACTGATCTTGACCAAAAAAAAAAAGTCAAATTTGAAACTGAGATTTCAGTGGAAGATTACGCTATGTTCTACCCATCTTCCCTTCAAGGGCATGAGGCCCCTACTTCCTTTCCACTAGATTTCCTATCCTCTAGGCTAGATGTAGAGTGTGCAGAGTCCCCTAGGCTAGTAGAGTTAGTGAGGGTAGAGTCTAGCTCTAGTGTTTCTAGCTCGTCTATGCCTGCGACGCACCCGATGATGCGGCATTCTAAATCTGTTCCCGATAGGTTCCTCCAGGACCTTGCCCAGCATTTTCACGCCCTCCTAAGATGCCCTGAGTTTGTAGTAACTGTCATCATCCTAGAAGATGATGAGGAGTCAGATGGGGTGTGGAGCAACGACGGATTGGGCATTTATGAAATCATAGATGAGAAGGACCCGATTGATTATGAGGATAGCGACGTAGACGACACTGTTGATTTGTACGCACAGGGTTTGAAGAGGTTTGATCAACTGTCATCAGCAGTGGATGAACCCACGAAAGAAATTAATCTTGGTACAGAAGAGGATCCCAGGCCCATAATCATTTCAGACATGTGATGCAACAACACAGACACAATCCAATTCACATAAATTGTTATTTTACTTTGATCACTATTCACCTTTCGGCAATAATCGCTTCATTGGGAGTCCGTTTGACCCCGCATCGCCATCCCGCTCGTCTCAGAGGTAGAGCTAGTGCCCCCCTACTTCCTATCCTGAGGAGGGGTCCTCCGGACTGTCGGACCACCAGATATCGACAAAAAAGTGAGCGTTAATGACTGGTAACATTTAACTATTCATTTTGGACCCATTAAGGATGAAATTCTGTTAATTTCATCACCATTGCGATTCTACGACCTGGAACGGGTTCTTTTCGTCGTTTATGGTATTGTCGACTATCGGGCTTCGCTCTATGCTATACTGCCCCGATTGGAACCTTCGGGTTGGCCCTTTTGCGGCCCTTTAGCTCGATCTGATGCCCTTTAGCTCTATCGCGAGCATGGTCTGGGCCTACGGGTTTGCCCCACCATGGCCACAACCTGACCTTGCTTCAAGGTAGATAATTCTTCAGGTTGAACCTGCTTTCACTGGGTTTCGTACCATTTCTTAGTGTTAAATCATGATGGGTCACCGGCAAACATATGTCTAGGGGATTACCCATGACGTTGATGCATTTTCAGCATAAATTAGTCCCAGATTGATGTCTGAGTGAGCTTTCCACGATGCTTTTAACCCCAAACCCGATGGCCTGAGGCTATGCCGATTCACCTTTGGACCCGCATGCTTATGTAACGGTGTCAATGGTCGGTCGAAAGATTTGTGTAGATTTGACCAAGAAGTCCCTCGAATAATCTGAACCTCCTAGTAGGCTGGTCCTCGGGGGTACTACATTCAATATGGGCCTGGGTGTTGTTTCATGCACACCTGGATGATTAAGGGACCATCTTAAACTCTTGTAGACGAGCACACTCCAGGACAAGAAGAGATGTTGCCAAAATTTTGATTCCTCGTCGCTCGAGTAACAACAAGAATAAAGGGAATATAAACAATGCCTATTGCAGGTTGGATCCAGGTCCCCGGGATCATCTCGTCATGGTCGGAACCTGACCTTGCTTCGGGCCAACAATCTTTCATATTTGACCCATCTCCACCCATCTTTATCCCATTTTCTCCATCACCAAATATTAAATTATGTCGCATCTCTGACAAATATTTACTTGAGGAATAACTCACGACTTTGTCATGCTCTCAACCCGGAGTGGTCTCCGAATAAAGGAATAAAAATGAATGTTTTAATTCAGATAATTTATCCACCGTCCGATCAAAGGAACCCAAGAAGTGTGACATGGCGGGAGGGCATTTTGGGAAAAGAACTGGGATCTCGTCGATTGGTATAAAGGCACGCTCCTAGGGTTGTTGCCCGTCTCTGCAACGTTGCGCGAGTTGAAGTCGTCGGAAATGGTGAGGCGGCTCGATCCATCTGCTCTCTCTTTCGACTTTCTTACCAGTTCCCACTTCCCAAGCGTCGGGTTTTGTCCATTGCTCCAGGCTATCTCAGATTTGTCTAAAACCCATCGCCGCTTCCTCTTGCCACTCCAATGTTTATGCCGATGGTTTCGGATTTGACAGCAACACAATAATTCTTCCCTTGTTTATCCGTCTGCAAGATCCTAGGATTACTAGTGCGATTAGCTGATAAAAAAGGCGTCCTTGGATCGATCCATGTGCGTGTTTCTGATTGTTTTCTCTTGATTTGCACAGGCCCCCAAGAGAGGAACCAAGGTGCCCGTGCCAGCGAAGAAGAAGCCGGTATAGCGTTACATCCCATCTTGTTTGGCTTTCTAGCGCTTGCGCTTGGGTACTTGTTATCCACGTCACCCGTTTTTGATGACATTCTTCTTGCCGATTTGGGTTTCAGGAGAAGGTGGTGAACCCTTTGTTCGAGAAGCGCCCGAAACAGTTCGGGATCGGGGGGGCTTTGCCTCCGAAAAGGGACCTGCACCGGTTCGTGAAATGGCCGAAGGTGGTCCGCATCCAGAGGCAGAGGAGGATTCTGAAGCAGCGGCTGAAGGTTCCCCCGGCCTTGAATCAGTTCACTCGCACCTTGGACAAGAACCTTGGTATAGCTCAAAGTCCCTGCAGCCTGCACATTACAAGAAAAGGAAATCTAAAAATTGTAGAAGCATGGTGGACTCCATTGATTGCATTGAATACTTTCTTGTTTGCTGATCTCGGTTGTGGAACTGCACATACTCAAGTTAGTTTTTTTTCCTTTTGACATTTAAGTCATATCCTGGGTGTGACGCGATATTTGAGTAAAGCTGGAAACTGGCTGAGGAGCTTCTACTTAGGATATCATACTCTTTCTCAAAGCCTGGCACGCTTTGACGTTTAGATATGGCAAGCAACATGGCACCGCACATTACCAATTTTCTGATGTTTGATGTTGTATGCGCCATTGGTGATAAAAGCTTATGTTTGTTTGCAATTCTATGGGACTTTGTTTGCTAAAATCTTTTGAACGTTTTTAGAGAATATTCTGCCAATTATTGGCCCTATCTAAAGACACCCTTTTCCAGATTCCTGACCATATAGAAATGCTACACATATAGCCTAGGGCATATTGTCCATTTTTTGCCTGGGCTCCACCTGATCCTCAGTCTTTTCTCATTGTCTTTCTCATTTTATAAAATTAGACGATGTATCTAAGTTATTCCACTTAGAGAGTGTTTCATCCAAGTCACCTTTAGCTTTCGACTTAGACGATGTATCATCTAAGTTCTTCCACTTAGATGATGTTCTGTCTAAGTCACCTTTATCGTCTGACTTAAATAATACTTTAATTTAGATGATTTTCGTCTAAGCGACTTCTACTTCGTCTAACTAGGGTTTGGTCTATCCTGAACTTAGACGATCCACCGTCTAAGTCCCTTAAACTACTCTAGTCACTGAATATTCACAACCTTGAATAATATGAGTCACACCTCTACAGGGGCCGTCATCTTAAGCCCATTTTTTTTATCTTGATTGTTCCCCCATTTTACAGATCAGTTGTGTGCTTAATTCCCATCCTAAGCCCAAGTTTTTCTTTTCCATCTATTCCAGCTTTGTTTTCCCATGCGTTCTTGCCGTCGTGCGTCATCTGTTTGATGTGTTGCTTAATATCACTTTTCTAATCTATCATCTCTCTTTCTTTTACTCCTACTCACGCTACGGTGCAGCTGAAGTATTATCTTCCTGACAAGCATTAGTTAGCTTTCCGCTTCACTTGTGCTGAATTGGGACATGCTTTTCGTTCCCACTTGGACCCATGGAATATTGGACATTGTGGATTTAAAATCAGGGGAGTTCGATCTCTTTTATTATTGTCATTTTCATCGGAAGCATCCGTTGGATTTAAACTCATGTTGACTTGAAAGAGTCCCACTTCCATGATGATTCGTCGAGAAGTTGGACGTGCAACTGTCTTTTTGTATTGGATGTTCCTTCTGGGGCTCAAATGTTTCCATCGACTTTTCCCCCACTCGTTCTCACGTTGCTTCTTTTTCTCCTTTCCAAACACCTGTTGAACATCAGATATGCAGCAATTACGACTCTTTGGAGTTTTATGCATAGGTTTTAACATATTTGCTCACAAATTGTTGGGTTGAATGGTCGTTGATGTCTAGATTTGGATCTGTAGAGATGGTGTTGTAAATGTTGCACTTGTATGTATTACGTCAGGTCCGATATAGACACTGTAACACCCAAGATTTTTCGGATCAGAATCCACACTTGGAAAACATGAGATTAGTTTATCAACCAAGTATCCTTTGGTTGTCATCATCAAAACCAGAGAGACAACAGATCCGACAAATGAACACTGGTCTCGGGTTGTTGCCCTACGGCATTCAATATCTGGCAAACCCAGAAGGATATCCACTTATTCTAGAGAGGCTACGGGGGTTCATCATTTAGAGAGGTGAATTTATATGACTAATTGAAGATTTATATGCTATATTCTATTGCTAATTGAATATGTTGTTGGCTCAATTTTTTAGCCTTCAGTATCATCCAAACATGCATCTCAGGCAGCTGCACTATGACACTCATTGTCTAAGGCACCCATTCAGTCATCTCAGGTATATTCATACGTATATATTTACATAATATGAAATTACTCGAACTTCTTATCTAACAAAACCTCTACTTCTCAGGCATCTAGAGGGACACAACGTACAGCAGATAAGCCACCGCCTGCTCCACAGAAGAAAAAATTGACATGGACCACATTATTCAAGAGCAAAAAGGGCACACAATTACCAGTAAATTCGATGGACATTGTAGACTTGGAGACATTAGATCCCAATGCAAATGACGACACTCCCGAGCCATCTATTGAGCCCCGTATCAGTGGGAGTCATGACTCCGATGACGAGAGGACACCGACAGGGTCGTCATCCCATAGTCGTGGCGATTCTCGGGGTGGTCAATGGAGTCGTCATGCTAGTGCCGGTGGTGGAGAGTATAACAGTGGTCAAGACAGAGGTTATGGGGGCCACGGATGTGACGTATGCACAGAGGAACAGCACTTCACACATGCCACGCAAGATGAGGACCACGGTGCTCCACCGACAGGGGCGAGGCGGGTAGTTGATTATTGGAATCCCTACTACAGAAGTTCTGCTGTAGACAGTACCAGCTATCAAGACATGCTGTCAGATTTTGAGAGGATGAGCACACATGACTCTCAGGGATCTGGAATTGAGTATGGAGGGTCATGGCAATAACAACTGATATATCATGACGATTCTGAGAGTAGTAGTTCATTCTTCCCATCGTATCCATATCCTCATGTCCATGCTTCAATATCGCAATATACCGAAGGATACGATCAGCCCACAACTGCGCCACCGCTGATTGTGTACTCACAAGGTTCTCAACAATATGAATACTATGTACGCATGTACTGGGAGAACTATGCAGGTTCCATGCATTATAGAGACTATTTGTCTTATCTGTGGACCATGAAGTTTTCATGTACCCATTTGAAGCAATATATGTAAAATTGACCTTAAATGTTATCTCTGTTGTTAGAAATAGCATTAACAAGTCACACAGACAAGCATAGCATATCCCTTAAAGTGGTGGCAGCAATCGTAGAAGCTACGGCTATTTGATAATACTATCCAAGAGTTGAGTAAAAATTCCAGCTATTTGATAATACTTGCAATATGCTGAGTGCAGTTACCTGAGCAACATCTAGTGGCTTCTTGTGTAGCATTAGCATAGGAGATTGTGCAGATGCAATGAGCAAACTAGAGTTTTGTTGACACAAGGGTCAGCCATATATAGAAACAAAGTTTGCCAAGGTAGGAGGGCAATGAGATAAAATGTTGGATAGGGATTGATAAGGTAAAGTGAGTTAAACCTGAAACTAAATGCCCGAAAATAATCTATTTGTGAAAACAATGTTTTAGATAAGATTGGGTTGATGGTCTAAGGCAGCATCTGATATCCATGGGAAGATGTTCTCCCATTCTCCTTCTTGCCTTCAGGAAAAAGTTTATAGGAGGCCTTTAATAGAATATTCTCATTGCTTTGGCTGGATCTCTAAATGCAAGAAGGTATATTAATGAAAGGCCCTCCACTCTAAAAAAAAATGTTAATGAAAGGCCCTTCAGAATGGAGGAGCCTCCTCGGTTATTCCTATTTCCCTGCAAACCCCCCCACCCACCACCCTATTCAGGAAGAATTTTAAAGACTAGTTAATAAACCGTCACAAAAGCATCCATCTCTTTTGCAATTTTCTCCAACCTTCCAAGCCCTTTTGCAGGATTGGTTAGTAGTCGGTCATGAAATAAAAGATCAATCACAGTTTCCTCCAACCTTCCATGCCCTTTTGCAACGGATCTGATCAGATTGGCCTGATCCAGTCAGATTCTGCCCATTCTGATGGACCCCAATCTGCTGACCCCCAGTCTGCTGACCCTGGAACCATGTGAGCAGCCGCATAATCAGATACAAAGTATCCTTGACTGATTTGGAGTAAGATGTCTATCTCAGGATAATCACTGAGCGGTCTAGAGTAGGTTGTCTGCATTTGGCAAATAAACCAATCTAGAGTAGGATGTCTGTGTCAGGATTCAGTCAAGGATACTTCTTTTTCCAGAAAAGGTAGTGGATTGCACCACCAATTTTATAGCATAAACAGAGGTAATACAATCTGAGAGGAGAGGAGAGATTCAGTCAAGGATACTTATAATTTCCGTGTGGGGGCGAGGGTGGTGCCGCCAGGGGGGGGTGTGGAGCTCAGATCTGACCTTAGGAGAAGTGGGTTCCACCTTGGGAAGGTGGAGACTTGCTTGGGGAAGGGAAAGTGGGTGGTTGGGGATTCGATGGTGGGGCAAGGATTGGTGGAGGTACTCTTGGGACTGGGGTGGAGTAAAGAGGGGCTATTGGGGACTTGGAATGAGTTAATAGAGGGGAGAAAGAGAGAGAAAGTAGGTGGGAGGGGAGGAGAGAGAGAGGGGGTGCCTTCCTCTTTGAGGGAGAGAGATAAGTGAGAGAGAGAGATATCAAGAGAGGGAGGGGGAGATAAGATTCCACGATGAATTTTTAAATGCATTGATCATCAAAAGTTACAAATGAGGGAGAGGGGTGGCCTATTTATAGGCACTGACAATTTTCAAATTAACTCTGAACAAATGAGCTAGTGACCAAACTAACCTAAGGGGGTGCCTATGGGCCTAGCCCATTAGTTGGGCCCATTAACCTACTTAATTAGTCACGTGACTCAAGACTTAGGTAAATAACCCTTATAACTAGGTACTGGACTCAAATAAAAGAAAAATTACATGGTTCATGACTCAAATAAAATATAAAAGTTACATGAATCGACTCAAAAAAATGAGACAAACGTAATGGCGCATGTCGACGATCAATCTGAGCCTCAAAAAATGTGAAGGGGCAAGGGATGTCCCCATTATACCCCCCACCCTCTCTCTCTTCTCTCACGCCATCCCTCACTCTCTCTCCTGTTCTCTCTCGTTCTCTCACCTCTTTGCCTCCGGCTGCAGACGGAGGGGATCGTGGGCAAGGTGATGACACCGGGAGGTTGTTGAGACGCATGGTGGAGTGAGAATCAGTGCGGTTCTGGCGCGATCCCGAATGGTGGATTCAAAGCTGATGGTTCGGATTGCGTGGTGGTTTTTGGCGTGGTTTAGTCGCCTCGACGCTCGATTTCGTCGGTGGAAGTAGGGAGATGGATCGCCACTTCGTCCTCTACATTTTTCTTGTAATTTTGCATAGATTGGTGCTCGATCGGGGGAGATCGGGCTATTTTAGTGCAAATCAATATTTTTGGGGTTTATAGGGTCCGTCAAAAATTGGTAACCATTCTCGATGTAGTTAGTGTCAAATTGACCGCTGGGATGTCAGGATCCCAACTCCACCAGTTTCGTGTCAATCGGTTGTCATTTGGGACCAGTTGGAGTCCGAAAACTCCGGTGATCAAACCTTGTTTACAAGAGAGAATGGTAAGAAAATCCTAATTGTACAAGTGTATGTGGACGATATCATTTTTGGTTCCACTGACGATAGTTTGAGTGAAAATTTCAGCAAACTCATGCAAAGTGAATTTGAGATGAGCATGATGGGAGAACTAACATTTTTCTTGGGTTTGCAGGTCAAGCAAATGGCTGACGGGATATTTGTATGTCAAAGAAAGTATGCTCGTGATCTCCCCTCAAGCTTTCCTACCTCCACAAAAACCCTAGCATTCTTCCCAAATAAACTCTTCCCTCCACAAAAATTCAAACCCCACTTTCCTATTTCCTGGCCACATCAGCAAACTAACTAGGGAAAATTCCTAATTTCCCTCCTCCCCTTCCCCTCCTGCAGTCGCCCCCCCACCAACCTGTCCAGGCCGCACCACCCCATCCCCTAAACCCTAGCGCGCCCCAGCCCCATTCCCCCCACACCCCAGACTCCCCAGCCCTCTTCCTCATCTCTCCCACGCCCTCCCCACTCCAGGAAGCGCTCCCATCACCCTCCGTCCTTCGCCCACAGCCCCATCTCTTCCGAATATTCCTTCAACCTTCTGCAGGTCTGCATTCGCGCGCAGACAAGAATCGAAGCAACGCCACCTTCTCTGCACATGAGGACGCTTCGCCACCGACTCCGGGCCGTCCTTGACTCCCCAAGGGCCCCTTGGGTCGGGCTCCTTTGGCCCCGGCGCGCCTGGGTCCCCTCCGTCCTCTCCTCTCTCTCAGGATACTCTCTGCAGAAACACTGCATGCAGACTGCGTCCCCTGAAGTTGTTCGCTCCGCCATCGCCATCAGTGACCTCAGACGGAGGCGACACCCTTCTTGGGTGTTGGGAACGTCGTCCACATCTCCCCCGTCGAAGGCCGCGATCAGATACTTCTCTGACTCGCTGTACCATCCCAGAGGGTCGCGCACTCGCAGTTTTGTCTCTGCAGAACCTGTTGCGATCGGTCAGGATCTCTCGTGGTGTCACCGGCATTCCGGAAACCTTCTTGGCTGCCCGCTCGACCGGTGAGTTCTCAGGACATCCTCCATCAACTCCACCAACTTTCACTGGCATCCGGCATCGTCTCGGACCCCATGCAGCACATCCTTTGCGACCATGTTCCTGTCTCCCTGTTCTGCTCGCCTGACAGGGTGTCTGCATTTCGTGTCGCCACCACTACACCTCGGCTCCGACAGACTTGCCCCACCTTTGAGGGCCTCCCTAGCAAATCTTCAGTCACCCCTTTGAAACGGATCGTCGTTTGGCCTCCGAAAGGTCGTGTTCCTTGCTGCCCTCTCCGACTGTGCTGTTCTGCACAGTCAGGAGCAGAACCGACAGACAGTCACCGTCAGTGCCGCCACGTCCACCAACGACCCCGAAACCACCCCAGGTCTCCAGGAGTTCATCTGCACGTCTCCCTCGTCGCGTGGGAACAGACGGCATCCTCTTCCGACTTCTAGTTGGAGCATACCTGCTGAGACCGTGCGGCTCTGTCCTGTTGAGCAGACACCGGGCAATCGGCCCAATTCCCCTCCCCGTGCTCCCCCCCTCCTGCGTGAGGGTCGTGTTGTCTTATTTTCCCCACTCCCCGTGACCCCCCTCCCTGCGTGGAGAGTAGTGTCGAAAGGCTGTACCTACAGGGACCCTCGAGCGACATCGACGCAGCGTGTCCGCCGAGTGCGCACGCTCCCGACTCGCCCTAGTCTCCGACTGGAGCCGACCCCTCGAGGTCCGGCTAGGTACGTGCGTTGCCTCGCTTCTGAATTTCTGCTTATCTCGTATTAGTTCCTACATAGCGCCGTGGTGAGAGAGTGCCCGCTCTAAAATCCCCGTCAAACTGAGAGAACTTGCTGCCAGGTGAGATGAGTGCACATCTGAACCAGGCCCTCGGCACCGATTTGCCCGGTTGAGTCCGGGTGCCTTCCCGCTCCCTTGGGTTGGTCTCCACCACCCTCCTTACAGTTCGGACAGCGTCCGACGACCCACGGGTCAAGACCCGCCTGACCACCACTCGACTCCCCTTTGGGATTCGCCCACGCCTGAGTGTTAGTCGTGCCGTCTAGGCCTTAGCGCTTGATTGTGCTTGCTTGCTTCCTAGGCCCTAGTTCCAACCGGGATTCGTCCCGAGTTAAATTTTGGTATCAGAGGAAGTTCTTCGGCTTGCTTTGCTAGCCGAGTCCTACGCCTAAGTCCGTCTCCTTTTTGCCACCCATCCCCCAGTCCGTTTCCCCTTCATGATCACCCGTAGCGGCGCTCCCTATCAGCCCTCGGGGCAGTCTTCCATGGCCAGCCAAGGCCAACCCTCCCATCCCCCCGTGAGTCCCTCTTGGGGCAGCAGCCACGACCCAACCATCCCACCAATGGGGGAGAGTCATCTATGCTCGATGCCCTTCTCGAGCAATTCCGACAACTCCATGGGCGTATGGACTCCATCGCCGATAAGCTAGACCGCCACGACACCCGTCTGGCTCGCATCGAGAGAGGTCAGCCCGAGGAGTATCCTCAGCAAAACCAATACCCCGAGGAGGAGGAGGTGGAGGTTTTCCCCCGCCAAGCTCCTAGGGGGCGACCTCCCATGGACGGTCTAGATAGGCGATCACGAGACCCATTGGATGATCCACTTCACCGACTAATCAAGCTGGACGCTCCCATCTTTGAGGGGTCACACAAACCCCAAGACTATCTTGACTGGGAAACGTCCCTTGACCAATATTTTGAGTGGTATCTGATGTCGGAAGAAAAGAAGGTCCGGTACGCAAAATACAAACTCCAAGACTTGGCCAAGACGGCAAGACCTCTTGGCCCAATATGGAAAGCCTTCGGAATCTACGAAGAGAGCCCCCCCGTATCCACGTGGAACCACATGAAGGTCACCCTTTGTCAAAAGTATCTTCCTCCCACCTATTACCAAGACCTCCTTGATGAATGGCACAGTCTCACACAAGAAGGGAAGACCGTTGCCGAATATATTGAGGCGTTTGATAGTTACCTTCTGCATTGCGGGTCCCAAGAGGATAACGCAGTCACCCTCTCCCACTTTCGGAAAGGGCTGTCCACACACATTCGGTGAGAACTCCACTTAAGGGAGGTCACCACCCTTGACCATGCATATCAGGTGGCGCGAGACACGGAGAGGTTCTACCAAGCTCCTCGAGCTTCCCCTCCGCACCCTGTGGAGCCTCGGCCTTTCATCACTCGTCCGGGGAGTTCCTCCATTCCCACCCCAAGGCCTACCCTCACCCCATCTCTCCCGTCACTCACCGTCCCATCATCCACCCCCACTCGTCCGGCCCTCTCTCGCCCGGTATGTAACCCTTCATCCCAACCATCTTCTACGGGCCCTTCATTCAGGAAAGAAGATAAGGGTAAGGGAGTCATCATTGATTCTCCATCACCGAACCAGGCCGCCAAGAACTCATGCTATCAATGCGGCGGGTTTGGTCACTTTGCAAGCCGTTGTCCCAGCCGAGGCCTTCCCGTCGGCACACCCCCAGCTTGGCCTTCCATGGCACACTCTAGCCTTCCCTTCGACGGCATGCCTCCCCGAGCTTACCCGGCACACCCTTCCCAGCTCCTCACCCGTACACCTATGGGTACCTTCCCCGGTGCACCCTTAACCTCTCCTTCAACAGTACACCTTTAGCCCCCTCAGCTCACCCTTTGTCAGCACACTAGCCCCCAGCCCTCACCGGTGCACTCCTAACACCCTTAGCCGGCACACCTACCCAACACCTTCACCGGCACACCCATGGCCTTCAGCGATATGCTCCTTGCAGCCCTTTGTCGGCGCACTACCCCCGATACAGCCTCAGCACCCCTTTTGGCTCCTCTCCAGCCCACTCCTCCTCACAAAAAATATATGAATAATAAAGATGCAAAGAAAAAAATGATAATGACAATAAAAGTGACAATAATAATAGAAGTTATAATGAGTAAATAAATCATAATGTTTGACAAATGAGCAAAAAAAATAAAAAAAGGTATGTAATAAAAAAATAGTAAAGCCACCCACCAAGAGGAAGAATCCACAAAATAAATAAATAAAATAACAAAAATATAAACAGGGAACCCTAAATAGGAGACATATTAAAAACTCACATTGCAGCCCCGTTTCTCCCTGAGACTTGGTGTCAAAGGGACAATAATGCCGCCCCTGTAGGCCAGACTTGAGCCTTGGGAATTACTTCGAGATGGCCATGAGCCGGCATTACCTCAGGACGACATTCCAATTAAGCCGGACCCGTTTGCCGAACTGGACCCCCCCTCGGGTCGCCATTGAAATTGCCTTGCACTTGGCAGATATTTAAATGGATTTATCTCGATTTTCACTGCATTTTCGCCATGGACTCTTGTCCGAACATGAAAGGGTCAACGAATGAATGACATGTCCGGTTGCCCGTGCCTCAGGATAGGCTTTTGTGTGATTTCTGAGTAGATATATCTGAGTAGAGAGTTCGAAGGAGATTAGAGAGAGTCTAAGAGAAGTGGAAGAAGAAAGAAAGAGAGATCGAGAGACCAAAGAAGAGCAAACCCAGTTCGTGAGGGAAGCACTTGAGTGCAACCATGAAGCTATATTGAAGATCTGATTGTGTTTTTGGCTTTTGGATTAGATCCAAAACCTTTTCTCCTTGGAGCTATATTTTTTCTTTGCTTTCGTTTCATTCTCAGTTTATTTTTTTAATTTCCTTCTTGTAATTTCGATACCCTATTTTGGGGAAGGACGACTACTCCATATCCCAAAATTGGGTAGAGAAGACTCTGAGGACTAGCCTACAAAGAGAATTCTACTGACCTCGGGACTATCCCATTCCAACTGCATTGTTGTTGCTGGCCATGGGAGTCGTCAATCTCCAACCCTTTGGCGAAGAATCCTTCAGAGAACATGCTATGAGGCAACAGATCTCTGTGGATTTTAAGGCCTGTTAACAAAAAATTCTAATTATTATAAACCCATAATTTATCCCTTCCTCTGGCAAGTCCTTAATTGCAATCGGTAGCAAACCAGAGGGAACCCCCTTTGACCCTAGTGCATGAAATCATAGGCCATGCGGTAGCACTTGTAGGCCTATACTCCGAATGAGGGGTTGTAGACCACAAAAAATGGTGCTCAGCTTTAGATAAAAAAAATATAGAGTCTGAAGAAACAAGCTCCAATAGGAATTCCAGCAAACACCGGTGTGTTCGTGTGTCATTGGCATGATAGCTAGTGGTGAACAGCAACCCTCCGGCACATAGGATCAAGTGGAAAAGCAAACAAAAGGAAAGATACACTTTAGCAAATGTTTGGGATCAAACAATTACCTCCACAACCCATAAATGTGTGTGAGAAGGGAAATGGTCAGTCGCTCGAAAAACTCAAACACTGAGCAGCAGAAGATAGACACGTCACAGAAACAAAGAACCTACACATTAAGTGCACAAAGGCATCGGGGAAGGAGCTTATGATCTTAATCTTGCCCATGAGGGCATCACTATGATGACCAGGACAACTACGATCTATTTCACAGCCTAGGGAATGGAGTGGGATCTCAGAGTGGACTTCCATGTAGCAAGTAGAGAGAGCCAGAACCCAGACCCAGTCCATGAACGTTGGATAGGCTAGGTTGGAGCTCCCCCTCCAACATTGTGCTCGACTAGAAATAACAAAATGACTAGGGGAAAAAAGAACACAACAATAGACCTACAACGATCTGGAAACTCGAAGGAAGAAAATGAACTTCACAAAGATAGATACATCTGTGTTTAAACACGAACTGAATACTTCATTTATCATCTTTGCATAAAAGTAGTACATCATCTGGCCTCATCTCATCTAGGAGGCAAGTAGAATAGAAAGAAAGGAAAGCTCATACATACCAGAGAACAAAGGAAAAGAAAGAAAAGGGGAGGGCGGAGCATTAACTACTCTCCCTCCCCAAGCAGTAGCACCTTCTCTCCCTCTCCTCTTTTCTCTTTCCAATTACTTCCGAGAGGCCACAGTGGGAGAAGTGTGCACCCGTGCCCTCGGCACCGGGTCGGCCGATTTTGGATTAGCCTAACCCCCTTTGTGAGACCCTCTGGCCTTGCTGGCCCTCTACGAGCAAGGGACCAGCCCCCCACATTCTCCACTCAGCATCACCGAGTCACCCACGGGTTCGGGGTGAGTGCCGTGTGAGTTGGCGGCCGACTTCGGTCCGTTCGGTTCGCTATTGTGCTTGCTTGTGTAGGTCCGAGGTTGTGTCACATCACTATCATTCTCGGGACAGGACGAGATGTCTGTAACGCCCGAGGAGTCACTTCCGGGAACAAGGTGTAGCCAAGCATTGAAGAAATGTAACGGACCGATGGTCCACCAATTCCTGGGAAGATGGTTCCTGTGCAAGTCTCCCAGCATTTTATAAATCAAACATAAAGTTACTGGGCAAAGGGACAGCTTTGTACCCCAAGCCATCAGACAAGCAGGGTAAATGGCCTCTGCCCAGATCACACTCTCGCCGCCTTGCGGGAGAGCAAAAGAACAAATCCAATAAGTCAAGTATGCAGCACAATGCGGGACTGCATCAACACCAGTTGGGTTCGGGCCTCCCTATTGCCCTCCCTTCAAAGTGGACGAAAATCCAGCCTGTCGCTGAACCCTCTTCTTCTGCTTCATAGCTATCGGTGCCACAGTGGGGAAGTCTTCGTACTTCTGCTCCCTGCCAAAGAAATGCTGGAGCGAAGTGCCCACCCGCATGCGCCTCTTCTGTCTAGGCTTGCATCCCTCCCTCGTATCATATGAAGAACAGCAAAGTGTACAATACGCCTTCATCAAATAGCGATAAGCGAAGCCAGTCAAGTACCAGCCTTTGCCATCGATCTGACCATTCAGCCAGTCTGGCCAACAAACTTCTTCGTATGGCTCTTCGTCGATTGGCAGGCCACTGAGCTACGAAAGACCCCAAAGGTCCAAGGAAGTTTCTCCCCCCGAAGTATAGAAAGTATTGTACTTGGGGCAGAATACTTCGATCATGCCACAGCATAGACCTCTGGAAATTGGATAGCGGTACCTGGAGGCGTACATGCTAAGATACACACCGACTTTGACCAGAATCAGAGCATAGTGCTGCAGCACGTAGTCCGTGAATTCCATAGCTTCGGGTCTGAATGCGTGGGCGTCGGTGGCTCTCAACTTGGCAAACCATCCCACTGAAATTTGATGCTTGAAGCGGACTGCCAAGGCATCATTATAATGCAGGACAAATCAGAATCTGCCTACTGAGCTTCCTTAATCTACTGATAAATAGCTGAAGTCATAACCAAACTGGCACATATAGCTGTCATCGGATTGACAGGAATATCCACGCTGATCACCTCACTATGAAGCTGTTCCCATAATTTCCATTCATGAAGTAGCAGATGACTGACCTGCACTTTCCTGCTCAGAGCATCAGCTACAACATTCATTTTACCTGGCTGATAGGAAAGAGTAAAGTCATAATCCTTCATATATGCCATCCAACGACACTGCCTGAGATTCAGATCTTTTTGAGAAAACACATACTGCAAGCTTTGACGATCAATAAAAATCTCAAATTTCTCACCATACAGATAGTGTCTCCAGATTTTCAATGCAAAAATCACTGCTACAAGCTCTAGATCATGCGTTGGATAATTCTCTTCATGCTGTTTTAACTGTCGGGATGCATAAGCGATAACTTTAGCATGTTGCATCAGCACTGAACCCAGACCTACTCGAGAAGTATACGTGCAAACCATGAATCCACCCGAGCCAGAAGGTAACAGCAGCACTGGAGAAGAAGTGAGAAGCCTTTTCAATTCAAGAAAGCTCTGCTCACATTGATCTGACTAGACAAAAGGTACATCTTTACGTGTCAATCTAGTCATCGGCGCAACAATCCGTGCAAAGTCTTGAATGAATCTTCGGTAATAACCCGCAAGACCTAGAAAACTCTTGATCTCTGTCACAATTCTTGTTCTCTGCCATTGAAGAACAGCCTCAATCTTAGCTGGATCCACTACAACTCCGTCACCAAAAATCACATTGCCTAGAAAATGAATTTTCCGAAGCCAGAACTCACACTTACTGAATTTTGTAAAGAGCTCGTGATCTCGCAGAGTCTGTGATACAATCCTTAGATGTTGCACATACTTTTCCTCAGAAGCAGAATAGACAGGAATATCATTGACAAAGATCACAATGAAGCGATCTAGATGAGGATGAAACACACGCCGCATTAGGTCCATAAAAGCTGCAGGAGCATTAGTTAGCCCAAATGGCATAACCAAAAACTCAAAATGACTACAACGCGTGCTGAAAGTAGTCTTTTCCACATCTGACTCTCTAATTCTCAGCTGAAAATAACCTGAACAGAGATCAATCCGAGAAAAGATAGAAGTAGACTGCAACTGATCAAACAAATCATCAATCATGGGTAAAGGATACTTGTTCTTGATAGTGTGTATTGCATGTGGGACAATAGTTGCACATTGGAAAGACACAAAAAGATGCAGGCCCGAAGCTCTATAAGATTGCAGGTACCACCAAGCCTTAACGGTTTTAGGTCATATTAAAACACTATTATAATATTTTATTAATTTGGTTTGAACACCAAACTGATTTCTTTCGGTTTGGTTCGGTCCTGTTCTTTAGGTGTGTTCAGGTTGGTTATGTTTGGGGACATTTTCCCCCAAATCAAACCGAACCAAACAGTGCACATCCCTACCAAAGAGTTAAGACTTGAGAATAGCTCCTCTAGACGAAGGGAACCCCAAATAAGTAACGGGGAACTCTTGCATGCATCCTTGCTCCAAAGTAATCTCAATTACCAAGCATTTTCATGATTTACCCGCAAACTTGTCTCTACATCCAGGAAGGTCAGCAATTGTCTGTCTGTCTTAGACTAAATAGTTGGTCCCCTACTGTAGAAAGAATAATATCATGCATGTCAAAGATGTGTCATTTCCTCTTTACGAGAAGCTTTAGGGCATTCAGAATGAATGCACTGTTTTTGGACCTGATCCACTACCTGGTGCTCTCCAAATTGCATTGAGAGGCCCAACTAGGACATCATACATATGACATCTTTATTAATATTCTATGCTTGTGTTTCCAGCATATTACTGACTAATAGTTCTTTGGCAACAGGTGAATCAGGGCCTTACTGTCTACGGCAATAAAGGGAGCACAGATCAGCATGCGTGCGTTTCACTTTTATAATTCTGATCCCTACCATATGTTCTGGGCATAGAGCCAAAATTTAGCTGACCTTCGCTCTTGTTTTAATTTCAGTTATATTCAACAGTTACGGGAAGGGGTCCATAACTTTTTTGTTACTTTTATCGAGGTATTACGTGATAGACCTCCTGGCCATGACTGGGAGCTTGAACCAGGTGTTACATGTGGTGACTACTTGTTTGGAATGATGCAGGTTAGTCATTTGGTCCTGGCTACTTCATCTTTCTGATGGATATATATTGGGAGGTTATTGCAATTCTTGAACATGCTGTACAAATAACTTCACACTGCTGCAGTAGATGACAAATATCATGACTGGGGCATACTTCATGATCTTATGATCTCATTAACTTTGGTTGTAATTTGGGAGTAAGGATAAAAATATTATTAATGGTTGGTTGTAAGGTCGGGTAGGGGTTCCCCCACTAGGGGTGGGAGTCCTCAAAAGGGGAGGGAGGTTGGTGGACGTGTGATGCAGCTAAAGATGAAAAAAATAGCAGATAAAGTGAGAGAGATGGGGATTGGAGGTTGGTCCTCCAACAACATAGCCATGGATTAAGAGAGGGGTGTGGCCTCTCTTTAACGCAGGTGAGCAGGGAGAGAACAAAAGAGAGAGCCACAAGCCCCTCTTCCTCCTTTCAAGCAGGGTGATGCACAGGAAGCTCAGTAGAACTTCTACGAACAAAAAGCTTTGATGCCTCTTTTGCTTCTGCTGTTGTTAAAGAACCCACTGTGGGTTTCAAAGGGGGTTTATATAGAGGAAGAATCCCTAATTCCAAGGGGATTTAGAATAGGGAAACAATCCCTCGACATGGATCTCCCTTCCCTTGAAGCACAAGGACCCAAATTGAGCAGGAATGCCATGCAGAGAAAGCCACGGACGAGCAAGAAATAGATAGGAAATGGCGTCTAGGGCATCTGACGTCAATTCAATTGGCGGATAGTGTGGACAACATAGATTCCTGAGAAAAATATGGAAATAAAGAAATTTCCATAATAAAAATAAGAATAGGCGTTCATCCGAAAAGGCGTTAATTAATTGGCACCCTCCCAAAGAGGAGCTAATTCTTCTAGTTAAATTTGGCTCAAAAATGGAAAGAAATAGGAATGGGCATCCATCCAGAAAGTCGCCAAATATTCTGAGTCGATGCAACAAAGGCCTGAGTTGACCTATAGCCCAAGAATTGGCGTCACCATGGAAGGTCGCCATTTAAAGAATTGGCGTCCCCCTAAACGAACGCTAATTCCTAAAAATTTGAAAAAAATAGAAAAACCTTCTTATTAAGGCAATAATAAAGTCCAATTTGGGACATTATGTTGTGACATGAAATGTACTCATCTTAGCATCAATTTTAGCGTGTCTATAGCTGCCCCGCCTTGGCATCTACTTTGCAGGGGAGTGAGACGGAATGGAGTGTAGTGGAATGAGAACAAGGTGATAATGTAACGATGCGAAATAAAGTGAGAGCAGACTGAAAAGTAGATGCCAAGATGTGATGTGACACGTCTCTGACACTAAGTGCTGGAAATCTTTCCATGGTTCTGAATGAAACAATCTTAGATGATCACGAGAAAGTAGTAATTGCCTGGATGAGAACTAAACTAAAAATGTGCGCGGGGGCACAAAATGAGAACACACTGTTGGGGATCGGTTACTAGCGAATGTGGATGTGCTACAACTAAGGTGGACTGAAGGAAAATTACATCTTACATATTGACCCCATAGAAAAAAACTAAACAAAATTTAACTGGATATAACTACACAACTCGACACATCCTATACTATGACAACCACCAGTCATGACTTCTAACTAGATCGCTCCAAAATCTTCACTCTCGCCCATCCCCATCAGTTTGCGTATCCTCGTCCGAGCTACCTGAAAGGGGGGAACAACTGGGTGAGCGAACGCTTAGTAGGTTCTATAACAAGCAATGTATAAGTGATTAGCTAATTTAATAATGTCATGCTGAGAAACATCGAATAATAAATAAAGCTGATAACAGTCAACTATAGCCACAATGAAAGGATATGAATGTAGGGAATAACAAAGAATATTGTAGAACATTGTTTAACAATATTCCATGAATTGGCCAAACAAGCACCCAAGAATAGCAAGTCATGTAGAGTCATAATTTCATGTAGGAATGAATGTCACAGACAACATGGTGTTAAGTACTCTGTGCAATGTCACACCTTGTCATTATAAACTCAGCGGGGCACAAGTACTTTTGGACGCTCCTCTCAGGACCAGATCAGGCCCTTTATGATGCGTTGGCATTGATTGGCGGATCCAAAACCCCAAGTAAAATCTAGACATTCATTGGAATCAGCCAAGAATTTCAAGGTTAAGTTACGTAACTTATCTCTAAGATCAAGGGTTATTCCAAATAAATATTTGGATGAGAAGTCATGGGAATATGACTTGGAAGTCAAGATTCACAAAAAGGCATCATGAATGGGACTAGATTACAGCCCAAGGGCTACCCTTGACATGGCTGCTACAGCACATAAGAATCATAGAAAGTAAGCTCTGGAACAAGATTGCGGTCATGCCAAGATCTCTACAATGAAATGACGATCTAGACTGGACCGCTATCAGGTGGACAATCAGTAATGGTCGGTGTTGACTTAGTGGATCAACAGGTCGACGCACAAGAGGGGAAAGATGAAAATGGTCCACAGAGGGCCGCTAGATGCAGGTTGCGGTCCAAGAAAGGCCACTACCATGCTAGGTCCAGAAACAAGGCAAATTTTAGTCGACTTAAACAGGTTCCCAATATGCCTGAGGCATGGTTGGACCGAACCAGGGTTCAACCCACGTATCCCAGGTCGATTGAGGGGACTTAGGTCGACTTGAACAGGGCTAGGTCGACTTGGAACATGGGTAAGTAGACCTGGCAAACTGGCACACAGGCCAGGTCACAAAGTAAGGGCGGTCACGACTGACATTAACTTGAAAATAATTTTGGATACTTCTTCTTAAGAGTCTCTTCTGATTCCCACGTGGCTTCCTCAACTCCGCGTCTACTCCATTGGACCTTGACCATCAGTATGGAGTGATTTGAGTTGTTGTAGCTTCCTATCCAGGATCTTGATAGGCTTCCCTTCATAAGATAAGTCATTTTGCAACTTCAAATCCCCATACTGGATTACGTGCGATGGATCATACACATACTTCCTCAACATGGGTACGTGGAAGACGTCGTGAATGCTAGACAATTGAGGTGGTGAAGCCAGCCTGTATGCTACCTCTCCAACCCTTTCCAAGACCTCAAAAGGACCAACAAACCTTGGACTTAATTTACCTTTGATCCCAAATCTTTGGATTCCTCTCATAGGTGAAACTTTCAGGAACACTTGCTCACCCCACTTGAAACTCTAAATTTCTCATATTATCAGTATAACCTTTCTATCTTGACTAAGCTATCTGTAGATGATCTCTGATGATCTGAATATTCTTGTATGTCTCAGAGACAAGATCTGGTCCCAACCATTGCTTCTCACCTACTTCATCCCAGCATAAAGGTGATCTACAACTACTTCCATACAGTGCCTCAAAAGGTGCCATCTGAATTGTCAATTGATAACGATTACTGTAATCAAACTCAATCAGGGGTAAATGCTTGTGCCAACTACCTCCAAAGTCAATCATACAGGCCCTCAACATGTCTTCAATGATCTGATTTGTCCTCTTGGTCTACCCATTAGTTTGAGGGTGAAAAGTTGTATTAAAATTCAACGGAGTTCCCAAAGATGCCTGTAATCCTCTCCAAAAATGAGATGTAAACTTTGGGTCTCTGTCAGATACAATTGATGTAGGAATACCATGTAGCCTCACAACTTCATTCATGTACAGAGCAGTAAACACTTCTATAGTTCACTTGGACTTAATGGGCAAGAAGTGCGCGGACTTAGTCAACCTATCCACGATCACCCAAATAGCATCATAACCGCCACGAGTCCTTGGCAACCCCATGATAAAATCCATGCCTATGCTTTCCCATTTCCATTCTGGTATCTCGAGAGGTTTCAATTTTTTAGAAGATCTAAAATGCTAAGCCTTGACTTGCTGACAAACCAAACACCTGCTTACAAACTCGGCCACATCCCTCTTTATATTTGGCCACTAGAAAGTCCTCTTAAGATCTCTGTACATCTTCATAGCTCATGGATGAATGGTTGCGATTCGTGTTGAACCCAGCGCCCGATTCGGTGGTGATTCAGATCAACTACCCGGACAACCCGTGGTTCCCCGATGTGCTGGAAAAGGAGCGCCAGCACGCCAAGGCCACGATGTCGCAGGCCGATTACGAGAACATTTGGGAAGGCAAGTGCCGGCCAGCGGTCATTGGCGCGATCTACGCCGACGAGGTGGCCGCGCTGCAACAATCCGGGCGGTTCACGGATGTTGACTACGATCCGAGCCTGAAAGTCCATGTGATTTGGGACTTGGGCTGGAACGATGCCATGTCGCTGATCCTCGTGCAGCGGCAGTTGTCCACGCTCCGCGTGATCGAGTACCTGGAGGACAACCGCAAGACGCTGGACTGGTGGTCAGCCGAGCTGAAGAAGCGCGCCTATAACTGGGGCACGCTTTGGCTGCCGCACGACGGCACGCACGGGAACATCCAGTCGGGCCGCTCGGCAAAGGATGTTCTGCAATCACTGGGCTGGGACGTGGACATCACGCCCAACAACACGGTCGAGTTCGGCATTCGCGCTGCCCGCATGGCGCTGGCGCAGACCTACATCGACAGGACCAAGGCAAGCCGTTTGGTGGAGTGCCTGAAGCGTTACCGCCGAGGCGTTCCCGTGGCAACGGGCGAGCCGGGCAAGCCGGTGCACGACGAATGGAGCCACGGCGCGGACGCTTTCCGCTACTTGGCCATTGATGCCGATTCGCTGACCAACGAAACGTGGGGCGCGAGTAGCAGCCTCACCTTCCCCGACCTGAGATTCGTATGACCGCAATGACCGAAGCCGACCTTGTCGCCCTGATCGACAAGCAATCGCGGCAGGCCATCGGTGCGGACGACCTGACCTCGGATCATCGCGTCAAGGCGATGGAGTATTACCTTGGCGAGGCCAAGGGCGACCTTGCTCCCCCGGATACGCCCGGGCGCTCGCGCGTGGTGTCCAAGGACCTGATGGACACGGTCGAATGGGCCATGCCCGCGATCATGGACACGCTGGCCTCGTCGGACGACATCATCCGCTTTGAGCCGGACGGCCCCGAGGACGAGCAGGCTTGCTCGGATGCGACCAACTACATCGGCTGGCTGATCCACCGTAAGAACGAGGATGGCTTCATCACCATCCACGACGCGGTGAAGGCCGCCCTGATGATGCGCGCAGGGTGGGGCAAGACCTACCCGTGCAAGTATCAGGAGGAGCGCGAGGAGCGTTACGAGGGCCTGTCCCCTTCTCTCTCACTCTCTCTCCTTTTCTTCTCTCTCTCTCCTTTTCTGGGCGCTCTTGATCTTTTCTCGAACTGGGTCACTCTTCTTCTCAGATGCAGATTTTCTTCTCAAATTGTGCGCGCTGGTCTTTGTCATCGACCAGTAGAATTTATAGGCTTATCAGAAGAGCTTCGAGAACATGGATGGCATGATCTTCACTTTGGCGCCTTCCGGTACACGTGTTCATCTAATACACGTGTCAGAGGGTTACAACCTCGGATCACGTGACCTGACAATGATGGCATTGTTTTGAATAGAACAGACGGCACCTGGCATTCTGTCGAACAGTTAGTCAGACAGAAATAAAGGATACATGCGCGGGGTATTATTCAGAAGCTTTTCAGAGAACTTTCACAAAGATGTTTCAGCAACCACATAATCAGGCTTGCACGCAGTAGAAAACATCACATGATTTAGAACATGGAATAGGTGACACGAGGTATGCCAGAAGAATTGTGCACTATGTGAAAATACTTTTCGTGCAAGGGGTATAATGAAGGCAAAATGACGTGAGGTATGAGTAGAGAGAAAAACAACTCGAAGAAAAACCTTGTTGACCAGAAAGCTGCACGAGTTGAAACAGTAGAGAAATCAACATGAGGTATAAAGTAGACAGCAAACCTGCATGAGGTAAGTCTCATGAAAACGACACGAGGTGCGATTTCGTAAGGCAAAACCTGCACGAGGTCAGTCTTATGAAAACGGCACGAGGTGCGATTTCGTAAGGCAACACCTGCACGAGGTCAGTCTTATGAAAACGACACGAGGTACGTTTTCGAAAGACAAAAACCTGCACGAGGTCAATCTTACGAAAATAACACGAGGTGCGTTTTTGGAAGACTAAACCTGCTCGAGGTAATCATTCGTAAACTGCAAGAGGTACAGTTTACGAAAACAGACCTGCACGAGGTATGCTTCTACACAAACTTAGCACGAAGAATGACTTAAGAGAAACTTGCACGAAGAAATACTTCGTCGGGTAAAACCTGCACGAAGTACCTTAAAATAAAGTGCACGAAGTGAGAAATGCTTCAAACTGTGTTTTATGCACGAGGATTAAAGATTCTATTCTAGACCTCTTTATGCACGAAGTATGAACTGCAATAACACCACGAGCTATGACTTTTCAAACATGAGTTAATGCAGTACAAGTGTGCACGAAGGACACCTTCGTCAGGTAAAACCTGCACGAAGTATAATAAACGAGAATGCACAGATCCAACAAGTTTTATGCACGATTGTAGATACTTGAAAAACAACACGAGGGGAGACTTTTCGAACAAGAATTATGCTGTCCAAATGTGCACGAAGTACAAACTCTTTAAGTGGAAGCTTTTGTGCACGAGGAAAGGAATTTCATGAAAGAAATTTTGTCCAATCAAAACAAATGCACAGTAATTTATATAGTGCCAGCATCATCAAAACAATAGGGAACCTCAACAGGCCATGAGTATGGCAAATAACTGTGAGTTCCGTGACCTAGCCAGGGGTGCTGAGGGCTTTTTATTCTCCCTTAGAGGGAATGACTCTGGCGGTGATGAGCCACCTCAAGAGTCCTTTTGATCGTGATTTCTGACTCTCAGACTAAGGTAATTTGATGGCATGGAGCCGTATTGTACATCTGTCTTGGACTA
This sequence comes from Amorphophallus titanum, assembly GCA_024336825.1. NCBI lineage: Eukaryota > Viridiplantae > Streptophyta > Magnoliopsida > Alismatales > Araceae > Amorphophallus > Amorphophallus titanum. The sequence continues at coordinate 1,639,121 of JANBPO010006516.1, forward strand.
AGTCACATAACTCAATGGTCGTTGCATTAGTAGGTCTAGTTAGTTGTCCTAAGTCGGGTAGCACCAAGCCATCTTTTGTTCCGTGATACTTACAATGGGTGCGTGCATGGCCTATTAGTACTTCAACGTTTCCTCTCTACTTAGAGTTTCCCCATCGAGTGACTTCCCCACTTGTGGTAGCTTGCCTGGGCACGCGTGTGCTGACCCACCTAGGAGTGGTGGAGAGCTAGACCCAGGAGAGACAGTTTTAGACTGGTTGCCATAGGGCCTCCTATTGTGGCGGCTCGAGTCTAGGCCAAGAGGAAAATAAGCTAGAGAGCCTGACGTAGCGTAGTCAGTTAGTGTATTCACACGTGGTTGGAGACTACGGACATATGCTGACAAGCACGACCCCAACTAGACCATTGTCTTGTGTTACTTTGTACAATGTCTTAGTTTCTACCTAGGGTGAATAGAGAGACACCCGAGGCTATGGACTAAGTCATCAGTGGATGTATCTGACCTTACTTCTAGTGGGCAGGTTCTCCTATCACACGACACGTGACTCTCTTGACTCGCGATTTTTGATTTTTCGATAGTGAGGTCCTGGTTTTTTGGGTGACTTCTGCACACTTTTCTCGACGTTGAGGTCTAGGGTTCCTAGCAGAGTCATCAAGGTCACACCCGTAGATAATGTAGGGTTCACGATGGCGAGGTCGTGACTATACCCTTAGACCGCGTGATCTTGGTTGGGCCTCTGTCCATGAGGACGGGCCTTCATGATAGAGGTGTCGTAATTTTTCCTTCAATAGCATAGTCATGGTTTCACTGGTGGTTCAGCTATCCCAACTGTGAGATTAGGGTTTACTTTCCGTTGACAGTAGGAGTGGCTTAGAGAGCTATATTTTTGCCACCTTCTTCTATTACTGTTATTGTTACCATCGCTACTATTGTTGTTACCGTTTATCGCTGTTGTTTCATGGTGGGGATCCGTAGGACCCTTACTGAGCCAGTGAGATGAAACTCACCCCTTTCTTTTCAAGTGTAATGATTCCTCCTCGAGGTTTAGAGGTGTGGTGCAGAGATTCGTAGTTGCCAGCTTGCCAAAGCTAGGGCATACCAGGCGAATGAGTATGTTTTCTTCCTTGTAGGTTATACTTTGTAGATTAGACTATGTAGTTAATTTATTAATTAAAAATATAATTTATTTTTTGTTATTTAAATAGTTAATTCTGTAGTGTAGTTCTACATTATTTTGAATTTCAATGTACCTCCACAACACCCAAATTAACCCTTCCAAGCCTTCCGATTCGTGAGTGGCAGGTCAAGATTTGAATGATATCGGGTATTTCCCAGTATTCAGATTCTAGGTCGTTACACATTGCACCTCCCAAGGGGGTGAATGGGAGTGCTAATAACAATTACACTATAAAAAAATTAGCATCTAAGTTAAACCAAAAAGAACAAATCATGCACAAAAAATAACAAGCCATACGACACCCAAATTTTTATATTGGGTCAGACACCCTCTTGATGACCTACGTCTAGTATCTACACCTCAGCCTAAGGTTTCACTACTTCACCAACTGAAGTACACTAGTTGAGTTTTGATCAAGTGCATCAACTCACCAAACTACTCACATGCATGCATATTTATTTTTATTTATTGACCAGTTCACCATTGGATCTGCCTTCAAGTAGTTCACACACTGCTTTTACTCAGGTGTCCAATTCACTGACGGACCTACCCTCAAATAGTCCTTAACCAAAGATCCTTAGATCCTTAATTGCTCTCTAGTAATAAATACAACATAAAAAGCTTTAAAGAATGTTCCGAAATAAAGATGCCGACATTATATCATTGACTTCAAATATGTCAACATCATTGGAGCCGAATGCTACGACTGTCATGTCTGGCCGGCCAATAATAAATAATCCAGGTATTTCCTTAATCCTGGATGAGTAATAGTAGAATTGTAAGCCTTAATGTTCCAACTTATTGCAACAAGGAACCAAGAAGAAAATACCCTTTCTGTATCTTCTTTGATACTTCCATAATCTCCCTTGTCTTTTCCAAGTAACCTGATAAACCATGAAAGGCATTTCAGGCTACATGAGGCCAAAGCATGCCAGCAAAATCATGGTTCATACAAAAGCAAGCACCACATTAGATTTAAAGGAAACAAGAAGTGAAAAATGAAAGCACCTTCTAGCCCCAGTGACATCATAGCTGCCCAGGCACCTGCAATCAGCCCCCCCGGTCTGCTTCCAGCTACCGTTGGTGAAACATAAAGCCCGCCAGACCACTCCGTAACTGTAGCAAGCCAATTGATGACAGATAATGTTTTATTAACTGAAGAGCACTGCCAAGGATGCATCATACTCTGACAAACATCAAAGATACAATGTGGTTATCAATAGAAACACCTTTCTGTAACCACCTTTATAGAAGCGTACGGCATGAGTTTCACATTGCCTGATTCAGTTTTAGCATGGTTCCTTGCACGGGGAACCTCTAAGGTGAAAGAAATTGGTGCAGATGGCCAATTGCTTTTTGGAACAAATTTCATGTATACCTATATAGAAAATGCAGATACTTGCATCTATATCCGCTGTTTCCTAATTTTGCATACACAAGCACTCAAAACTGTTGCAAGTTTGCCTCTGGTGCATACGAGACATCTTGATTTTCAAAAAACCTGTCACTGTGGCTGTTCACTCTAAATACTGAAAACGTTGTTCTCATCTTACAATATGATTAATACAGCATCAATCTAACTCGATGTGATGTGATGATTTCAATAAGGAATATATTTGCTATATGCATCAGGGGTAGATACATAAATATGCATTTAACAAGGCAACTTACATAATAATAGACATGCACATGTGTAGGCAGATAAGAGGGGCATGGGGCAATCATACTTTATCATCAAAATGTAGGGCCTTGCCTTGCATTCTACTTCCAACAAGTACATGCTATAAAAATCACGCAAAATGAAAGGTGTCTGATACCTAAGTTGCACGGATCTAGAAGAGAAAAATTCTATGTCCATTGCACATAATTCCTCCAGAAGTAACATCCAAATTAGTTTTGACATGACTTAGTATATTTACAGTAGTCATCAAACATTGTCAGCCAATAATAGCCCAGCTTTTTAATCTCAATCTTCATCTTCGACCGGGCCTGGTGCACTCTAGCTGACCCAACATGAATTTCTTTCATGACTCTCCAGGCCTCCTCCATAGAGAGGCATCGAAGCAGTATTTTCTTTCTGCCATCTGCCACAATTTGGAATAAAATTTCATTTCTAACTTCATAGGAATCTTTCATCCTAATCAGCCTGATCTTTTCTTCCCTTTACTTGGGCAGCTGCTGGTGCTTGAACCATTGTATGAGGGGCTCTCTCCAGTTGGGTGAGCCGACCACTTCTGTGATTACTATTTCAGACTCTACTACAGTTGGCTCTTCTTCTATCATGCCGGGGACCCGTCGTTAGTTTATCACTCGTATATTGAGTGATTCATCCGGCGGGACTGCCAATGAGCTTGCCAACTTTGCTAATGTGTCAGTCTATGCATTTTGACCTCGGTCGACATGGCTAATTTCAATGGAGTAGAACTGCCCCATGTGTTGCTTTGCCTTGATGTGGTAGGGGAGTAATTCAGATTTTTGGAGTTCAAACTATCCCTGGATTTGTTAGACGATTAACATTGAATCCCTAAACACCTGCAGCATTCAGTTCTCTATATGGAGGGCAACCTAGAGACCGACAATCAGGACTTCATATTCTGCCTCATCATTTGTGCAGACTTTGTTGATTGAGCAAGAGGTATGCAGTATCTCTCCTTCGGGAGATTTTAGGATGACGGCTGCCCCTACTCTTATTCTTGTACTTCAAAAGACGCCTCGATGATATAGAGTATAACTTAGCTATGTTTGAGGGTGTTACAATCTATCCCTCTTATATAGGCGACATGTAGCAACCCTGATTTTTTTAAAAAAGATATAAAAATTTAAATTAAATAGTGACTTAATTCAAGTCGCCAATTTATAAATTAACGGCTTTGTGAATAGTCGTCAATGAAGTAACTAACGAGCCTTTATAATGTGTCAATTCATCTTGAAGGATGGTAAGAATCCTATCCGGAATAGAGAGGTAATTAATGTCATGAATCAAGGCGCCATTTAGTAAAATGAAGACATAATGCACAGACATCAATTTATTAAGAAATGCCCTTATTCAAGGCACCATTTAAACAGCGCCCCCTACTAAGGCGCTATTTTACTTTAAATCGTAAAAAATGGTAAGACGCTGCCGTGACGGGACTCCCCACTGATAAGTCCCACTTGGCGGGAGTGAACCCTAGGGTCCAAGTCAACATTCCCTGGTCCGGGGACATCTCCGATACGCCAGTCACGGCCCTCCACTCGCGAGCTTCGCCGGGAAGATAAGCTGGCTCTCCTCGCACCACTGAGTCAAGTAGGCTATTCCGACCTAAAAGTATGCTAAAGTCAACAGCTCAGACATCCATAATATCTCGCTTCCCCATGATGTTGAAGTGGCTCAAAAAGGGCATTAAATACTTATCCTTCGGGAAATCCATTCTGTAGTCTTGGCTTCGCCAAAAGAAAATTGGCCCTTGTCAGAAAGAGTTAATCGCTCAACGTCCATGGAGTCAGCTTCCGAGTCGGAGGACTCTGATACCACTGCTATATGTCTTCAACCTTTGTCGAGATCATTAATATTTCGACGGGTAACAATCGAGCAGACATCAGAAGCAACTGCAAATGGAGTTGCTGAAGCCATTTCACTCCACCTGTAATAAAACATGCAAAGGAGTTAAAGGAGAAGCATTGCGCTCATAAAGGAAATTTCTAAAGGAAATTTGGCAGAGTCTCCCCTTAGTCGGGAGCGTCTGAGAACAATTGGGAACACATCCACACCCAGAGGAGGGACGGTCCCTAAAAAGATAGCCATAGGTGATACACCTAGGACAAATGAATGATGGGGAATGTTGGTTTCGAGGGCTAGCCTACTAGGAACCTCCCCAAAGCCACTAAGGAAGGGAGCAAGCCCCCTCTGAAGCACCGTTCCTTACCCCCAGTGGCGGCCATTGTCTTGCCGATGTGAATAACGCATCCACCATCTCACGGCAGCGAACCATAGCCCTGCCGTCTCGCAGCGTGAACGATGCCCCCACGGCAAACAGAGAAGCAAAGAAGAAGGGGGAGAAAGAAGAGATCCCTCTGGCCAAACCCTCACCGTCAAAGGAGGGAAGAAAGAAGTGCCTTGCTACCGGAGAAGAAGACCCTAGCCGCCGGAGGGTGGATCAGGGGGATAAAAGAAGCTTAAAGGGTTTTTAAAAAACTCCGAAGTCCTCGTCGGGCATAAGAAAGGAGGAAAAGGGGGGAAGTGAGTCGGTGGAGACACCATCGACTCACCGCCCCACCCTTCGGTCGCCTGCGCCACCGAATCAGTCAAGAGCATCACCGACTCAGAGGTGCACCAAGCCAATGAAAGGGTGCCACCGACTCAAAGGTGAGCCAAATCAAATCATCACCGATGGCATATGCCCCAGTATGCGACCATTAGATACACGTTTGCATAACTAGGCACACCTCTTAGACTTGTGAACCTCTCCACTGGATATTCCTTCTGTCGGACTGGGTGAACTTGTTTCAATGCCTCTGTAAGTCTCTGTGAGCCTGGGATTCCCACTAGGATGCCGAGCTGGTTGTACCTTTAAAGAGCGCACTCACTTGACCAGAGTTCTATTTCCTGTATCTTGGATAAATGCGGCCAGATAGGAGACCATCACTGTTACTTAGCGGCCCTCTTCAGACCGTCTTGGTACAAAACGGCCACCCTGAGATCGCTATTGTTCCATAATTCCTCAAGTGTCGACTTTCCTTTTGTTCTGGTTGACACAGTTTAGTTACGGCCTTCACTGGATCACTAGTATTGTTTAAGCGGCCTGACCATGACTATCTTATGTATGAAACAGACCAGTATAGGATCGTCTCTTTGTATCAGGTTCATAACCTGAGGTTTGACCTAAGGGTTCTTTAAATTCTATTCTTGGATGATCTTAAGATTATCTGGATTTCAAAACCTATGTATAACAAGTTAATGTTAAGTTATTGAACTTAATTAATGTACTATTATGCTATCGAAATGTCACTGTAGCATAATGTTCTTTTAGTTCTTTCTTGGAAATCTCATATCTGTTTGGAACGTTCTATACCTTGGTTACTTGGTCATGAAACCTACTATTTGGAATTGAAATTATTGGCCGAAATTATTGTTATCTCGTAGAAATAGCTTGATCTATAACTTGAAGATGTAAGGATGGGCACAGACGGTGTCCAAGGGCTCGACTCTAGCCCCCACGGCCGATGGTCAGAAACGTGTTGAAAATCATGGGGTACGATGAACACTAGCATCGCATTACATCGGGAGTACTTTTTTTATAGACGAGTGAAAATCACGAGACTCATTATGAAAATTACATGCTTGTTAAATGACTTCCTAGTGCATAGCCTTTACTGCCAGTACTTTCTGGTTACATGCTCATACCTTCTTGTTCTTGAAAGGTCAATTTACATCTACATGATTAAATCTTACTTGCTCATGTTATATACTTGATCATGTCTGCTTGCTGAGATATCTCATACTCTTGGTTATTTTGGTTTATATCGCTTATCGCCGCATTCTCATTCTTATCTTAATTCTAGAGCGAAAATATTAATCATTTAAACATTACCTTCATGTTGATACGAAGATACCTACTGGGCAAGTGTGCTCCAATGTATATTTTTGAATAATTTTATTTTTCAATTATTCAACCATTTTATTTTACCAAGTTCAACACTAGCCAGATTGATAGGCAAGGGCAAGAGTGAAGAGTGCTCTAGCAAACTTAGATGAATCATTTAGTCTTGTGGTCTTTTATCTTATGATAAGTCTAGCCATGAGTCTCTTGTAATTTTCTTTTTTGAGTCCTTTTATTTGGGGTCCAATTTATAATAAACTTATATTTAAAATAAAATTCTATTTTGGTTCAATTATATCTTGTCTTAGGACTATGATCTTATTGACATGACTATTTAACTGTCACGTTCCAAACATTGCCTTCTGCTGCTATTGGTTCGGGGCGTGACATCTGTGTTCAAGAAATCTCGGTTAAGAAGAGGCGGCGGCACAAGTTCAAAGGCCATCGGATGTGCACTCAGGGGTCCACTTCTCCTTCCCCTTCTTTTCGCTCATCCTTTCTCTTGCTCAGCTCCCACCCTTGGGTGGTGTATTTTCCCTTGTTCAATCCTACTTCTATGATCTTCTCCTCTCTTCCAGGATCCGCGAACCCCCATTCCTCTTCTTCCCATCTAGAGCCTTTAGATTCTCCCCCTTCTCACAATTCTAGGCCTCGGCCTATGCCATCCTTTCATCCCTATTTTAGGACATCTTCTAATTCTTCTTCCCCGGGACTCCTGGGTGTTACCTCTGATCCTTTTTCGACCATGTCGAATGACCTCTATTTTCATTCTCCGACCCTGCCGAATGCTGCTTCTGATTCTTCTCTGACTACGTCGAATGATCATTCTCATTCTTCCTCATCTTTACAACAATTCCCCCATTTTCTTTATATTCTTTCTATCTCACCTTTTCGGGGTTCTTGCCTTTTTTCATGCTGTTTTTGAGGCTTTAGCCCACCATAATCCCACCTGATCCTTATCTATTCTGTATCTAGTTCCTTGTTATCAGAGCCTTTGTGCCTTAACACGGGAGTTCTAGTCCTCGTCTCTCTTCCTTTTTTGTTTCCTTCTTCGTCCATTTTACTGTCTATTGCTCCTTTGTGTAGAGGAATCTTTGTTCATTGTTATCCTCCTCACGTTTCATCCTTTCAAGCAAGGAACACAAAGCTCGTTGATCAAGATTTCTTCAGGACATTGGCTTTCATGCCATGAATTTACAAGGTATCTTTTATTTTATGCAAGAGCATGCTATCATTTCTATTGCTTATACTTCTCTTGCGCATGGTTATAATAGCTCATAGATGAACTAGAGGAGTACACTCCCTCTCGTCCCACCAGAATCATCACTCTGGATGAATATATCCCTTGGGACAAGCTTGGGCGGAAAGCCCGCCTCCTGCAGTGGCTTTGGGAGATGGTTCACCATCTTGAAGAAGGTGAAGACTTTCCAATCCCAGAGGAGCTCTCTTTATTCTATAAAGATGAGGAGCTTACCATCGAGATGTTCGAGGAAATGCTGCAAGAGCTCTCCTGCAACATGGTGGCGATCCCACCACCTGACAACATCAACGCACCTTCGTCTGATAACACCGGAGGTAAGGCTCCCATAGCGACCTATCGACGTCGCCCGTCAAAAAATGGCCGGGGCCGCGGCCGGGGACGAGGACGTGGGCGTAAAGGTCCCCTAACTCTTGACCGGGTCATAATATTTAGGGGGAAGAAACAGGGTCCTATCCCGGAAATCCAAGTTCTGGGAATCTCTTTTATCCTCAGCCCCTCAGAGGGTTCAGGCCCCAGCTCAGAGGCTAAATCGGGTGGAGTCCCTTTTATAATCGCCTCCTCTGATGAAGAAAAGGAGCCAGCCAAATCGCCAATGCGCGAGGAGGCGTCAGACGAGACTGGCCCCTCTAGCAGGGTCGAGCCTGCAAGCTAGGCAGGTCCTTCTAATAAAGGCCAACCCGATGAACCTTTGCCACCTCCGAAGGAGTCTCTAACACCGTTGTTCCTAGAAAATGCGGAGAGCCAGAATGAGGAGGAGTGCCCTTCCAAAAAATGGGAGAAGCCTCGCCAGGCACCGAAGACCTTGGCGGAGATCATTCCGCCGTTTGACAAGACCCGTGCTCGGGCGGACCGCAAGATCATTCATCATATGAAGCGGTTCCCAACGAATGCCACCATCTGGGAGGCCATCGCCTGGAGCAAGGATCTCAGGGAGGCTCTTGTCAAGATACTCCAAGACCCGGAAGCCTATGAAACCCATGTTGCAGAGCTGCAAGCACAGGCATATGAGGCACTTACAGCCAACATATCCTTCACGGACAAAGACATGTTGTTGTCCTCTCCGTGCCACAACTGCCCCTTATACATGCGGGGGACGATTAATGGGCACGATGTAAATCGAATCTTGGTGGATGCTGGAGCAGCCATCAACATCATGTCTCTGAAGACTTTCAAGTCTTTATATTTGACGCCTTACTTACAAAAGGTGAGCGCGGTCAAGATCTCGGGATTCAATCAGGATTCCGAGGAGGCGCTTGATCGGGTTGAGGTCAAGCTAGCCTTGGGAGATTTCGTCACCCAAGCAACGTTTCATATCATCAATGCCGACACATCTTATAAGGTGCTGCTCGGGAGGTCCTGGCTCCATGAAAATTGGGTCGTCCCATCAACTCTGCGCCAGTGCATCAAGTATGCCAAAGGAGGGGAGCAACACACGATCTTTGCAGATCAGGCTCTATTCCACCCAAATGAGTGCCACTTGGCCGATGCTTCCCCATATTTTGGGGAGCCTACTCTAGCAATTTCCGAGCCTTTAAAGGACAAAGGGAAGCAAAAGGTGAGTTATGAAGCTGAAGAAGGGCAGCTGTTCACTGTCAATCAAGACATGGTAAAGCTGCACAGCCTAAGCCTCCAGGCTGCCTCTAAGCCGACTCAGCCGGAGAGGCGAAATGTTGACTTTAAAGCCAACCTCATTAGCCAGGTCATTGACCGAAGCATCTCCTTACCGCCCAAGTGCCGCCAGCTCTCATCCCAACAGGAAGAGTACGAGGTGGAGCAGTTGAAGACTTTCACAGTCTCCTATCAGCGGCGAAGAAGGAGCAACAAGGGCAAAAAGGGAGACAGGCCAATCATCTTTTACAAAGGTGACCTAGTCCCACCGTGCCCTCCTGAAGATGATTTCGGCTGGGATACTCCCACCGATGTGGCGCCAAAGCCGGTCCAGGATATGGACGACATGCCGAAGCACATCAGGGAAATGTGTAAGCAGCAGCACATCTCACAAGTTCAAGACCCTGCACGAGCAGCATATTTCCACCAGCTGTGGAACCCTCCGCAGGTTCGTGGACAACCTCCCTTCTCCCGCAAAGACACGCGGGGACTCGGCTATGACCAAGAAAGGGACTTCGAAGTCCACTACGCAGTCAATGCCATAGGGCTGCTAACCCCTTATCACGGGCAAGCTGAAGTTGAGCCCAAGATTGATGACTCTGTAAGGGAGTCCGGTGAGGCGCCAATGACACCATCGCCTTCATCGGTAGTCAACAGTGATCACCCCTCAGAGGGAGAAGCAGCCCAGCCTGCTAACGGCCAACAACATGAGACGAGTCCCTCGACTTCAAGCCACGAGCATGAGTGCTTCGAAGAATTTGAAGTCTACCAGGCAAACACCAATGATGAGGGGGACTTCGTCGACCTCCAACCTGCTCCACCGGAGCTCGAGGATGGTGGCTAAGGAACTGTGGACGAGTTGATCGAAATCAATCTCGGAAGCAAAGAAGATTACCGGCCAACCTTCGTCAGTGCTTTCCTTAGTGAGAAAGAAAGGCAGTCGTATCGGCAGCTCCTAGAAGAGTTCAGGGATTGCTTCGCCTGGATTTATAAAGAAATGCCCGGGCTCGACCCTTCAGTGGCTGAACATGAGCTAGTAATACTTCCAACAGTCAAGCCAGTCAAGCAAGCTCAAAGACGTATGCGCCGCGAGTTGGAGCTGAAGGTCAATGCTGAGGTTGACAAGATGCTCGATGTGGACTTCATAGAGCCTTGCACATGTCGTGTGTGGCTCGCCAACATAGTCCCAGTAAAGAAGAAGAACAGCCAAGTCCGAGTCTGCATCGACTTCAGGGATTTGAATAAGACATGCCCGAAGGACGACTTTCCTGTCCCAATCACCGAGACAATGGTTGATATGACCACTAGTCACGAAGCCTTGTCCTTCATGGACGGGTCGTCGGGCTACAACCAGATCTGCATGGCCATCAAGGACAAAGACCATACGGCCTTCCGATCTCCTAAGGGGATCTTCAACTACAAAAGGATGCCGTTCGGTCTGAAAAATACCGGCGCAACCTACCAAAGGACAGTGACCAAGATTTTCGACGAGATGCTGCATGACCGTGTCGAATGCTACGTCGATGATTTGGTCGTCAAGACAAAGAGGCGGGAAGATCACCTAGCCGATCTGTGTCGAGTCTTTGAAAGGCTTCGACAGTACCAACTCAAGATGAACCCAATGAAGTGCGCCTTCGGCATCTCCAGCGGCAAATTCTTTGGCTTCATCGTCAGATATCGGAGCATAGAAATCGACCCTGACAAAATCAAGGCCATAAGAGCACTACCTCCGCCCAAGAACTTGGCAGAGCTCAGATCTCTTCAAGGAAGACTCGCCTATATTAGACGGTTCATTTCTAACCTCTCATGATGGTGCCTGCCTTTCGACAAATTGAAGAAGAAAGGATCACCCTTCATATGAGATGAAGACTGCCAAAAGGCCTTCGAGCAAATTAAGGAATACGAATTTCCTTTCAATGACCTTCATTTGGTAAAAACGTGAGAGTCTATTTTGATAAGCACGAGCATGCTCGGCAGCGGCCAGTCGCTTTTCATCTAAGAGTTCCAACTGAGCAATTAGCGAATCACGATGTCCATCGATCGACAGTTCCTTGTCCAATTGTACCCTGAGAGAAGGGATCAAAGTCTCATACGGGACTACCACCTCCGTCCCATAGGTAAGGGCGAACGGGATTTGCCCAGTAGGAGTACGGATAGAAGTGCGATAGGCCCATAGAGCTTCAATAAGTTTTTCTGACCAGTCCGAGAACTTATTAGACTCACAGGTCTTTTTTATGATTTTGATTAGTATTTTATTAGCGGCCTCTGCCTGGCCAATGCCTTGTGGGTAGTATGGTGATGAATGATGTAATACAATGTTGTACCTTTTACAGAGGTCCTGAAGGTCCTGGGAAATGAATTGTAGCCCATTATTGGTGATGATCGTGCTTGGAATGCCAAACCTGGCGATGATGTTCTTCATGACAAACTTGCAGACTGTTGATGCCTTGACTTCGGCGTAAGCTTCAGCTTCGACCCACTTGGTGAAGTACTCCGTTATAGTGAGAATGAAGAATTTTTATTTCTTGAGGGAGTTGGGATCACTGAGAGGACCAATGATGTCAAATGCCCACATGGAGAAAGGCCATGGGGAGGATACTGGATGAAGAGAGGAATAGGGTGAGTGAATTTTATCGGCGTGAAGTTGGCACTTGACATACATACGGACATGAACAGCATAGTCTTCCTCCATGGTGGGCCAATAAAAGTCTTGCCGAATGATCTTCTTAGCAAGTATTTGGCTATTTACATGGCCACCGCACACACCTAAGTGTGCCTCCTCAACAGACTTCCAGACCTCATCATCATCAAGACATCTGAGAAGAACTCCAGCAAGGCTTCTCTTATATAGAACCCCTCCAATCAGTGTGTATTTCTGGGTGACTCTCCTTATGGATTTCTTATCTTCTATTGTGGCCTCTTAAGGGTAAGACTAATCTTTGTAGCATTTGGTAATTTCATAAAACCATGGCTTCTCCTCGTCAACCAATCCTTCTTCCAATTCAACCAACAAGATTTCCCTCTTTTCCATGATTTCTCTCTCATGGACCTTCCTTAATACTTCTTCTTTAACTCTGAGGAGGGAAACGTCTTGGATAGCAAGAGTGAGACGCTTATAGATGGTGAGATCCGTGGACCACCTTCAGGCCCTGACCTAGCTAAGGGCTAGGCAGCCATAGAGTTGGCCGCCTAGGCCTCTAGGCAGCCAACGCTGTGGCTGCCCCCAGGCCCAGTGCTGGGCAGCCAGTGGGCTGGCCGCCCAGGCCCATGGGCGGCCAGTGCCCTGGCCTCCCTATGCCTTCAGCCCGATTTGTCCCATTTCTGATCTCCAGTGTGCTTAAGGGTCTCGATCTTCATCGTATGCACTAGCAATCATAGTTTAATGTCAGGCTAGTAGTCTTTGGTTTTCGTGTTGATGAGCCACCTCGTGGTGGTTTGGTATGGTCCGGTGATACTCCGATGACTTCTGTAGTTTGGTACGTTCTCACCGTTGGTGATTCTACCCCCTAGGCGTAGCTGACCTAGGCACGCTTGCGTGTCGACCCACCTGGGAGTGGTGGTGGCTTGTCCCGTAAAGAGGTTTGTAGGTCGATTGCCTAAGGACTCATTGCCTTTGCAGCCTGAGTCTAGCTGGGGGAAAACCCTGCTAGAGGACCCGACCTAGAGTAGATGGTCTGTGTGTGCATACATAGTCGGGGGCAGTGGACGCGTGCTAACGAGCATGAACCTGGCTAGTCCTTGTTCGTTCGTATTGTGTACTGTGTCTTAGTTTCTGCCTCTGGGCATGTAGGGAGACACTTGAGGCTGTGGTATAAGTCGTCGGAGAATGCTTCCAGTCTCATGGTTAGTGGGTTAGTACTCCCGTCACTTGGGTGGTTCCAGCGTTGGTTTTCCATCGTTGTGGTTTGCCGTGCCGGTGGCTCAGGTATTCCGTCTGTGGATGAGGTTGGTTTAGCAATAGGTGTGGTAGTCCTGTGTAGTGTTCCTTACTAGCAGTTTCCCATTTTCCCTGTTGTTTACTTACTATACTTACTTTAGTTATTGCACTGTTGTTTTCCATCATGTGAGGTGGGGATCTGTGGGACCCTTACTAAGCCTAGGAGACAAGGCTCACCCCCGTTGTTTTCAGGTGAGGCGAGGCTTCCGTAGAGTGCATCGGAGGTGAGTCGTGGTGCCGATAGTCAGGAGTAGACGCCAGTTTGCCTAAGCCGGGATATGCCCTATGTACTTGTATCTTTTTTTCCTTTCTGTTGACTGCACTTACTTTGGACTTGTAGTTCTGGACTGTATAATTGTTATAAACATGTAATAGTTTAGTTCCTGTATTAATTAAATCGTGCATTATTTATATTTCTGTGTTCATTTTAGCTTCTTGTACACTCCGTCACAGGCGCGGGCGGCTGTGACGGGCGGGGTTGGGCTGCAGGTGGACCCTGGACAGGAGGCCGGCACGCGCAGGGCAGCAGCAAGCAAGGGTGGGGAGGGTTTCGGCCAACCAGGTTAGCAGGGGGAAGGGTTTTGGGGTCGGGGGGTAGTTCACTTGAACTCCTTTTCGCCCGAAACCGGACGGTTTCGGGCGAAAGCGGTATCGGTTTCGCCCAAAACTGATACTGTATACCCGAAACCTACACGCTACAGTGAACATGGCCAAAATCGTATTGGGTCCGGCTGCCGATACTGCCATCCAGGGCTATGGCTACTCGTCTCCAAGAAGCATACTAATGTTCTCAAGTGGGGGGCGGACAAAACCTTCCAGGGGAGGGTAGCTAAGGATAGAATTCTTCAGCCAATTGAGGGGTTGATAGCTTGGAGGAGGCATGACTTATGGATGTAGAGGACAGGAGGCTGGGAGACAATCTGAGATGCCAGTTCGATGAGATCCTCTCTAGGGAGGAGATTTATTGGAGGCGGAGATCAAGAGATAGATGGATCAATGAGGGGGACATAATTACTGCTTACTTTTAGCGCATATCATATGGGAGGAGGAGAGTGAATACCATTACCTGCATATGGGTGGGTGAACTCTCCATTTCTTCGGATGTGCAGATTAGGCGTCTCACGAGGGACTACTATTCTAGACTGTTTTCAGAGGAGGACCACTTTAGATCGAGGATTGCAGTTGAGCTTCTTCCACAGCTTTCCCAGGAGGAGAGGGATGACGTCTTGTTGAGCTTCACTGAGGGGGAGGTTCGTTTGGTAGTTTTTTTCTCTTGCAGGGGATAGAGCTTTAGGTCCGGATGGTTTCCCTTTGGCCTTCTTTCAGGAGTGTTGGGATGTTATCAAATCTATTCTTCTGGCAGTAGTTAGGGAATTTCATGAGGCCATGGCACATTTGAGGAGAATTAACAAAACCTCATTGTTCTCATCCCCAAGAAACAAGGTGCCTAGGACTTCTATGACTTCAAGCATATCAGTTTGTTGAATGGTACTTAGATCATCACCAAGGTGTTGGCATGGAGATTGAAGAGTTATGAATAGGATGGTCAGTTACTTCCAAGGAGCCTTTATCAGGGGACGTTATATACCAGATAATTTTTTGGTGGCCTATGAGTGCTTGCATGCCATGAAGACTCAGAGAAAGAGAGGGATGGTCTTGAAGTTAGACTTTGAAAAAGCCTATGATCGTCAAGGCCGTCAGGCAGATAACCGAACAACCGACGCATGAATTTCCAAGACGTCATTGAAGAAGAGCGGGACCGCCCAGTCTATCGTGGCCGCCATGGCAACAGCGCTCGTCGTCGGGGTGATCGGCTATTCTTGTCGGCGGGACGAAACGCCGTTCGACCTTGACGCCGGCGGCGATACGGATCTGACGGGAAGCGCGAATCCGCACCTTACGTGCGAATTCAATTAAGCATCTTTGACAACGATGCCGGCTTGCTCCAGCAAAATGGAACCATCGGGCCTACCACGCATTTTTCCTCGCAAAGCTGGAGGAAACCGCATGGCGCAAATCGTCGACGCTTCGAATGGACCAGTGGGGATTGAAACGCCGGGTGTCAGCTGGGGAGCCGTTCTGGCGGGAGCGGCAGCGGCCTGCGCACTTACCTTGTTACTTCTCTCCTTAGGCATGGGATTGGGATTCGCGGTGGTTTCGCCTTGGGGCGACCGTGGCGTTTCTTCAACGAGCTTCGAGATCGGCAACCGGGCTTTATTTCATCGTTATGGCGATGATCTCCTCAGGATTAGGTGGCTACCTCGCTGGCCGTCTGCGGCGGAAATCGATCGGCCTTGCATCAATCGAAGTCCAATTCCGTGACACCGCACATGGCTTTCTCGCTTGGGCGGTTGCGTCCATCGTGGGTGCCGTGCTCCTGGCATCACCCGCAAGCTCGCTGCTCGGAAGTGCCACCGGCGGCGCGGTACAGGCGGCAGCAAGCGCATCGCAATCTTCGCCTATGAATAACTATGCGGACATGCTGCTGCGCTCGGACAATCGAGCCGATCAGCAATCGCTCGCGGACACCCGCGGCGAAATCACACGTCTTTTGACCACGAGCTTTCGTGCGAACAATGACGTGAACGCGGCGGATCGCGCCTATCTCGTGAAGACCCTCGCAGCGCGCACCGGCTTGAGCCAGGCCGATGCTGAAAAGCGTGTCAATGATGTCGTGACGCAAGCAAAGTCAGATCTCGATAAAGCGCGCAAGGCCGCAATGCATACGGCCATCTGGCTGACACTGTCTCTCTTCATCGGCGCCTTCGCCGCGGCTGCGGCGGCGTGGGAAGGCGGCGGGGTGAGAGACGGAACGTGGGACAGAGCCAACGTGCGTGAAACTTTAGCACGGTCTCGCTGAGGAAATTTGTAAAACGGAGAAACACAATGCCTATTCTTCTTTGGCTACTCGGGATCCCCATCCCCTATAGATATTAATTTTGTAAGCATGGGTGACTATTAAATATGGAAATGAATTGACGACTATTTGTAGGGTCTCTAATTAATTGGCGCCCATGCCTGGGGCGCCCTTTCAGGAATTGGCACCCAAGTGATGGTCGCCCAATACCTGAAGGCTGTAAATTTTAGATTTCTAAAACATGCTATATTTAGTAAAACATGATATATATTAGACCTAAGCATGCTATATTTTAGAGCATAAAACTTAGTGTAACAGGATATATTTACAGGATATATTTAATTTTCGTAAAAGTCCGTGTAACAGACTACTGGTAAAACCGGTGTAATAGGCTACAAGAGGCTATAGTTGATCTACTTAAAACATGCTATATCACGTAGAGATGGAACTAGTACTAATCATGCAGACATGTTATGTTATCCTATATTTGCTACTAGTTGAGCCAGATCTTGAGAACAGCTACCTTTTTGGAGTGACACACGTGGTACAGGTGGTAAGAATAAAGAAATCCAAGTCAAGCCCCTTGTTAGTAGAGCTTCAGAGAATAAAAATAAGGGAAGCACACGTTCTTCATCACACAACTTCAGCAACATGATGTAGAATGTAGGAAGAAGGCGCCCCTTCACGTCTTCCAAAGGAAAGAAGGGAGATATTCCCTTCTGCAGGCAGCAGGATGACAGTCGCGGGATGATAGTAAGGTCATCTACGTTTGATGGAGAAGAATATTTATAGAGAATAAAATTGTAAGGGTCTGATGGAAACATGATCTAGAAACCTTGCTGTGTATGTTCCCTCAAGGGTCCATTGCCAGCAAACGTAGGTTGTTCTTGTTTCCACCCACTAGTGGGCCTATGGGAAATGGCGCCCTAGAGAGGGGCACCCTTTAAATTCCGCCCTTGGAAGGGGGTGCTATTCATATGAATGTTGCCCTGGTAAGGGGTCTTTGTTTAGAGGAATAGCGCCCATGCATGTAGGTACTGTATCCTCTGGTCAATTTTTTTTGAAAAGGTATTATAAATGGCGCCCTGATCAGGGACACCCTTCTGTGAATAGCGCCCTGGTCAGGGGCGTTATTTACCTTTGGGTTTCATTTAAGAGATGCTGAGTGTTTAAGTCCTTAAGATGTATGTATATATATATATATGATTAGTTGGTGGGGTCTTTAAGAGATATATATATATATATTTATATGTATATAGTTGGTTGGCTGGTGGACTTGTGGCCTTGTGAAGGGAAAGTGAAAACCCCTAGGTTGATTTGGGCCTCTTAGACTCCTCGAATGATAATCCCACCGGTTAAGACTTATCTTGATGACAATACCGTCATACCATGCTTAGACTCCCAATTGCTTCTGACCATAGTGATACACCCAAAGAGTGTTCGAGGTAGATGATTTGCCTGACCCGAGTCTATTTCCTCACAACCTTAGATGGTATACAATAGAACACCTTAGAACCCCAATGACCAACCGCGCAACGCTGACCCAGAATCTGATGCCATCGCACCTATAGGTGACGCACTTGCATTGGCCTAAGTCTGAGGTTAAGAAGACATCAAGGTGGTAGATAGAGGTTTTGACTAGCCAGAAACACTAAGACTCTTTCGCGGCGATGGCTTTTGCCTCCCAAAATGGACAACCATGTGTGTTTTTGCTAAAATGATGTTGCATGCCTTAGCGGGGAGGACCTTTTCGGGCTCTCCATTGAGCTTTCATCTTCGAGGGGAGAAGGAAGAGTGCATGGGATAAACCTTTTGAGAGGACCAACAAAATTGTTAGCCCGACGAGTCAACAGGGGCCTACTCGACTCTCCCTTTTCAGGAAACTTCAGACCATGCCTCGAGCGTAATTCCACTGCCCCTTTTGGTGGAATTTGGCTATCGTTTTAAGGGGTTTTGTTTGTTGCAACCAGACACGACCACGATCAGGCTTTTATTTGACTTTGATCTCTCCTTCATCTTTTCTTGTCTCTCTCTTTCTCTTTTTTTTTCTATTTTTCTTTTTTTTCTAAGGGAGTGATAATCATCTGATATTTTGGAATCCCCCTCGCATGCCTACAGGGACACTGCCCTCCTCTCGTGCCCTGAGTCAGGTTGAAGGAAATGAACCCTACTCTCACCTTTAGGGTGTAGTACTTCGGTTCCCTTATGCTCAGTGTTCTAAAGGCGTTGACTGTCTCATTAGGTCGAGGAGGAAGAGAATAAAGATTACAGCTTTCCTAGAGACCCTCAAGGTGTGACCCCACCACAGGGAATGCTACCAATTTTCTTGGCTAAAATACATTTGTGTGTGTATGTTGCCTCCTCTTAGTAGGCATAGGCCGACATGACCAGATAAGGATCTCGACGGTTCTGGTAGACCAAGACCCAAGACCTACCAAGTCTTAATGGGTCCTATCCCAACATGAAGGATGGGGTGACACCGACGAAAAGACACCTCACCCAGACTTTACGTCCGGGGCGAGGGAATAAACCCTTTCTTGCGTCAACACATTAAGTTTAAGCCGTTCATGAGATAACCTACCTCTGGACTATGCTTTAAACATCAAATTTAGGGCTAGAAGTTGACCCTTGTTTCTGCTCATCTTGAACCAAAATAGCAACTTCTCATCCCTCTAACTCCTGATTTCCTTCACCTAAGACCACAAAAATTGGAGGGTGGGAAGAGGATACTAAGGTGAACAAATAAGTCTAAAGAACTAACTTCTAATTACCTCATTTCGGGTTTCTATTTTACAGATCTTCCTAGGTCCCTTGCACAGGTTCCTGGGTTACTTGCACCGAACTAGCGACTTTGCAAGCTTCCATCTCCCTGACGGCTTGATCTCCTGGAACAAAATTTTGAGGACAGTTAGACCTTACTATTATAAACAAAATACTCTAAAGAACCTACCTGAAATAATGCTTCCTTGCCTTAGTTTCACGTAAGCCAAAAGTAAGGGTCGCACAGGTTAAACTTAAGACCTTTTTATAGGGCTAGTTAGCGTTTCATGGATTTGAACGAACCTAGAGTCCTATTTAGGTCACCAAACCAATCCCAATCCTTTCTAGAGTCTTCTAATCAACTGATAGCGTCAATCTCCAGAGATTAACTCTGAAGAAATTGGAGTTTTCATGCTATCCCATCTGTTCGCGATCGGACTCTGATATGCGGTTTAGCTTGGACCATTTTCCAACGCCATGCGGTCGAATGATAGACCGTTTCTGCACTTGAGTGCCAAATTTGAATTTATTTCAAACTCTTCTATTTATTTATCCCTTTATTTATCTAATAAGGAATAATTATCCCCTAAATTCTATAAATACTCTATTTTAAGCTTCTAGAACATGGGCCAAATCCTATGGGCTTGGTTACAAGTCAAGTGGTTATCACTTGGACTTTCATAATAACTTATTTAACCCAAAAATACATTTAATAATGCATTTATATCCCAACTAATTCTATAAATCTCTCAAACATCTCAAAAAATTCCATAAATACATTATATAAAATTTTAGGATATTAAAAGAAGAATCTAGGTTACCCCAGAAGAGGCTCAAGCTATTCGGAGGGTGCGTACCAAGAACCCCCTTCGAGCACTCAGGCGTGGCATCGGGCGAGACATAACCGAGTCTACATTGGCATAGTCCGGCGACACCCAGCCACTCAGTGTCTCCCACGTAAAGAATCGAAAACAAAGACAGGCTCATTCCGGGCCTTGCCGGCACCTAGCCCCGAGCTCTCCTCGGGTCGACACCACAGCGGAGGCTCCACTGCAACGAACCTCAGTCTTTGACAGACTAGGGGCACTAGTCCGCTCTAAGAAGCATTCCAAGAGGAAGCGGACAGTCGAGTTCATCAATGACGCGGTTAGTATGTTCGCGTGTTATGCTTCCAGACATCAACCTGACACCCAGTCCGATGGCCTGAACCAACCTATGGCCCAGCTCAGGAGGTCTCGTCACCAGACTTAGCCTCTGGCCCCGATAGGTCACGTCAGCATGTACGTCAGGCCTCAGGCATCGGAATGTGCTGAAAAAGTTCCAATCGAGGACCATGTCGCTCCTGTCAACACGAAACCGGTCAGCAATGACCCTCTGGCAAATGAGGTTCAAGAGGTGACCCTCGAGACTCTCATGATGTAGAAATAGCATTTGAAGGCCCTCCTGCAAGACCTTCTTCAAGAATAAGACTTTCTTCAAGAACAAGACCTTCAGCCTCAGCCACTTGCTAGGCCTCCGGCCGAAGCACTGGCCCTGCCAGTTGGGCACAATGATGCCAACGCCTCAGCAACAGCAGTTGCCCAAACCCCAATGGCAGTCGGGTTTGGCATGCCCCCAGTCGAAGCTCACCCAGGAGCCTCCAATATGCCAGCGCTAGAGAATCTCATTGTACAACGGCAGATGATCGAGTGGATCGTCGAGACGAAGCTTGCCAAATATGGGGAGGGGGTCACAACAATATATCTCTACAGTGTCCTCTACCCACTACATCACCAGTTGAAGAAGCTCCCTCTGGAGTACGCCATGCCCCTGAAGCTGCAGAAGTTCGACAGGAAAGGGCCTCCACATGAGCACTTGGCCAACTACATTACGGCCATGGGCGAGCTAGCATTGGATGAGTCATACCTCCTCCTCTACTTCGCCACTTCACTTACGAGAATGGCCTTCCTGTGGTACTCCCACCTGAAGCCTAACTCAATCATCGACTGGATAGATCTCGAGAAGAAATTCCTCGACCATTTCCAAACGGTGGAGTAAAATGTATCCCTGGCCGAGCTTTGTTCTCTCTGATAGAAGAAGGGTGAGAGCGCCCTCGATTTCATCAAGAAATAGTGAGACCTCAGCATGAGGTGTATCAACCCGCCAGTCCAAGAGGACGCCATCACCATATGCCGTCGAGGCTTCGCAGTCGAGGCCAGTGAAAAGCTCCTCGGCACCAACATCAAAGGCTTCGACAAGCTCAACATAGCAGTCACCGAAATAGAGATGTTCTTTGCCGATAACCCGAGCTATACTACAGCAAAGGGCAAACAAATGTGAGAGCGCAAGCCCAGTAAGGAGGTGAACATCATTGAGTTCACCCCCACCACCAAAGCCAACATGGAGGCCGAGACAAGCGGCTCTGACAAGAAGCCAGGAGACAAGCCAGCTACCCCTTCCTTTTTAGAGCGTATGAAGATGCCATTCTCCTTTAAGAATGAACATACGAAGATGCTCTTCGACCTCTGCAGGGCCTAGAAAATTATCGAGCTGCCAGAAGCTCACAAGCCGGACGACGCCCAAAAAGTTGATGATCCCAGCTACTGCCCATATCACCGTATGCCGGGTCACCCACTTGAAGATTGCTACATCTTCAAGACTAAGGCACAGAAGTTTATCCAAGACGGCCTCATCAAAATGAAGAGTTGTCTCGTCGATCCCCCGTAGCCACATACATGGTCCAGGCCAGCCAAGGCAGTGCGTATGCTTCACTATTCGGTCAACGTGATTCACGTGATGGCTGCATTCACTCTCTCTGACAACAAAGTAGAGGAGAATAGTACCAACCAAGGCGAGCATTCACTGCGGTATCTGGGGTGGAGACCCTGACATGACCGTATACCCCTCTCCTTTCGAAAAGAAAGGACCCGGCGGATCTTCGATGTCCTCGTCAAGAGGGGGCAAATCATGCCCCATGATCTATCGGCAGACTACACCCAATGGGACTTTAGTCACCCCAGTATTGCCCTTTCCACGCTAGAATCTGCCACGCGATCGAGTACTGTGAGGAAGCTCAGTACTTAATCCAGGAACAGATCTAGTGGGAACAAATCGATACTGATGGGAACTCTATGGCAGTTATGATACTACGACAAGCCATAGAAGAAACTCTGAGCATCGCCAGAAGTGCACCAGAGCAACCAGACCCTCCTCAGGCAAATGGGCACGGGTTGCCTTATCAACATACCCCAGAGTGGGTCGAGTTCGATTGCAAAGGCACAAGGAATGGGATGCTAGTTAGGAGGCTAAGCCGAGTGACATCTTGGTCAATGTCACCCATCCCCCCGCCACCCAGCTCCTCTAGACACCCAGACATTGACAACCAGCTAGCCAGCCCCTACCACTTTGGCCGTGTAATGGCAGCCCTAGCAAGAGCTGGAGTCTCTTCCATTCTCCATGGAGGATACCACCAGGCTACTCTGAGTCCATCTAGGCTAAGAGGATGTCTTGGTGGGTGAGACGATGATGGGCGCCCTATGTTCCTCCCGCTCTCCTCCTACCCTACCTCCACTCTAGCATCAAGGGATAAGAAGGGGAAACAAAAGTAGGGTGAGGTTCCAGCCCGATCGTGTCTTATCTCTTTGGCTGACGAGCCATTGAGTCCTCTACGAATGCCCTGCAACCCAGCACAGATTACAAAGAAGACATCTCCAGAGCCTTCGCGACTCCGGCATGCAAGTCGGGCACACCATCACAGGGCCCGCTCGACACGTGAAGTCAGGGCAACTACTCGGAGCAATAATACCTTGCCACGTCTTCGGCTATCACCAGACCCTTCTCCCAGCCAGATCACAAAGGTAAGGTTAAGGAGAAAGATGTCAAACACATCTCCCAGTCCGCATCTCAACAAAAGACTCTACCACCACAGTTAAGGCATCAAATTGCGCATACATCTTTGGACGTCGGCCCCAGTACACTAGCGCATCTGGGGAGACCCTCTTCGCCACTGCGGGTAAGGCATCACACCGCACATATGTCTTCGGATGCCAGCTCACCACAGACTTCCACTGCCACCATGGGTAAGGCATAAAACTCCGCATACGTCTTCAAACATCGGCCCCAATACATCAGCACATCAGCGAGACCCTCATCGCCACTGCAGGTAGGGCATCAAACCACGCATACGTCTTCGGACGCCAGCACCAGTATGCCAGCTCACCACAGACTTCCATCATCACTGAGGGTAAGGCATCAAACTGAGCACACGTCACCAGACGCCAGTCCCAGCATTCCAGCATACCAGGTGCTACCACCCGAGGTCATTTAGCAGGCGATCAATGCTACCTTCCAAATACAACAAGCAAAAGGTGCTTGGATTGAAATCCAGGCAAGGAAAAGTCATTGACCTCACTCAACAAGGTCATTAGCTCGGAGATATCCTCACGGGGATCAATCAACTCTGACTCCAGCACCTCTCCCTCCTACTCCCCTAGAGGCGGCCATCACCAAGAAGTAGGAGAAGAATAGGAGGAAGAACCTCAAGAGGCGGCTCAAGAAAGAAGCTGAGGAAGCAACCGCCTTATAGTCGCCAGCTGAGCCAATGCCTCTCCAAAGGCTCCAGCAGCTCATTGATGACCTGGAGGAATATATCCCTCCTTGTCCTACCGGAGCAGTCCCACTCGATAGTTATATCTCCTGGGAAGAAATGCAGAAGCAAGCTCGCCTCAGAAGCTGGGTCCAAGATAGGATCTAGAAGATCAAGAATGGCAAAATACTCCTCATCCCAGAGGAGCTCTCCTTGTTCTATAATGTAATGACCCGAGATCCGAGTACAGAGAAAGGCCTGATAATCCGAATCTCGAATCGCCACCCACGAGTCCGAAGACTCGGAAGGGTTAAATGGATGTTGTGGAAATATACAAGGATCTAAAATAATTACAGATTTACACAATTTATATGAATAAGTAGAAAATAGAGTTAACATTTAGCAAATTACATGGTCTACAATATAAGAACAGATCATAATACAATAGTAGTCCATGACTAGTACAGTCGAGAAAGGAAAGTATAACTACACGGGGCATACCCTGGCTCTGGCAATAAACCCTGGGCACTAGAACCACGTGGAGCCTCAGACACGATCCTCTGAAGCCTCGCCTCACCTGAAACGTGAAAAAACGCAGTGAATGAGCCTTATAACAAAAGGCTCAATAGGGATCACTTAGACCCCTACCTCGTAAAATGAGAAACTACAACGCAAAGCAGCTAAAGGCGAGTACAACAGGAATAAATAAATGAAAAAGCCTTGCTACATCTGACACTGATCTCATGGTACCAAAATCGAGACACATGTCACAATGAAAACTAAGAATCACCACCTGGCAAAGACAGGAGCACCTCCCACTTGAAGCACAGTCAGATGCGTCCCCTTACAACTTACACAGCGCCGTAGTGTCTCCCTACTCGCCCCAGGCGGAGACTGAGACACACTCACAAGTAACACTGATAAGGTTCTAGTCAAGGTCCTGCTCGTCAGCACTCGTCTAAAATCCCCGACCACGTGTGCACACACTGACTGACTGTGCTATGTCAGGCCCTCTAGCTGGTTCTTCCGCCTAGCCCAAACTCAAGCCGCCACAATAGGAGGCCCACAGTAACCAGCCTAAAGCCGTCTCTCTTCAGTAGCCTCGCCAACACTCCCTGGTGGGACCACACACGTGTCGGAAGGCTACAACTAGTGGAGGGTTACTGAAGGAGTAGACTCTCTAACCAACAGAAACAACGCCTGAACCAGACAAGGTACAAGGACCGCTCCTCGTACAGACACCGACTCACGGTGACACAAGTCGAGAACACACCACCTCCTGGGACCCCACGCACCCACACAAATGGCCCCCACATGATGTCCAACATCAGTCTGACCATAGGTAAGCACGTGGATCAAGGTCCACTCACTCGAGATTTTAATCGGCAAGAAACGGACTCCATTCAGATAGAACACAAGTGGCGGTCCACTCTGGACCATCCCAAGGTATAAATGGTCGAACGATAGACCGCAAGGTGAAGAGAGGCGGTCACCCATAGGCCGTCACTCAGAGAGGAGAAACGGTCTCCTGAGGAACGTTTGAAATAAAAACGGTCCACCTTGGGCCGCATAAGGAGTGAAACGGTCCCCCTTGGGACCGCCATGCCACGGATTGCACGAGAAGGTAAATGGTCACCTGGTGACCATTAGGGACTGAAATGGTCTCCCTTGAGACCGCCAGGCTGGGTGAAACGATCACCTTCATGACTGCCATTCCCAAGGACTATTCAGTA
Source organism: Amorphophallus titanum (assembly GCA_024336825.1). Taxonomy (NCBI): domain Eukaryota; kingdom Viridiplantae; phylum Streptophyta; class Magnoliopsida; order Alismatales; family Araceae; genus Amorphophallus; species Amorphophallus titanum. Next base: position 1,664,597 of record JANBPO010006516.1, read on the forward strand.
GTCAAAACACAATGGTCAGAAACACCTCGTGAGTCACGCTGGCTCTACGAGGAAGGTGATCAGCCACTTGTCCGCCGCAGGGGTAGCGGTGAGTCACCCGACCGCATACCCTGCCGACACTCCCTGGTCGGCTAGTGGTCACCCTGAGGTCCGCCTAACCTAGAAACGGTTCCTATTAGGACCATTTTCTTCCCAGAAAATTGAGAATGGCGGGAACGGCCCCAAAATGCCATTCCACACCCCATTCACCCCCAGGTGAAGGGGAAACAAGGGGGAAACTCATCCCCATGCCCCAGAGCATCGTTTGATGCCATCAAACCACAAAATAATGCATTAAAACTCTAGATCCAGTGCTCGATCCCCAAAGCATGGATTTTCCTTCCCGGCGTGAAATAACCCTCTCTCGACCTCCCTTCGGCCTAGAAATCACGGGGAACATAAACCATGAGCTAAGGATCCGTCACCCTACCTCAAGGCCGCTCAAAACGCGACGGATCACTGTTGATCTTCAAAAACTCACTTGAAACCCTCGAGCTGCCATGAGCTTCCACGAGCCGTACGCCGCCACGATCTCCTTGCCGCCACCCCATCGTTGTCTCAACGCCGTCTGAAGCCAGAGGGGAGCACGCCGCTGTTGTCACTGGAGGAAGAAGAGAGAGAGAGAGGGGGGCACGGCCGGTTCTCACGAGAGGGGGGATGAAGAAAGAAGAAGAAGAAGAAGTGGGAATAAAAAAGAAAAAGAAACAGGCTATTTATAGAAAATCTAGATTTTCTGATAAATATGAAAAAATAGAAACATATATTTCCTCGATCCTCGAAACACGACAGATGCATCGGTACTGTCTAGTAGTAGGAGAATGCAATGGTTTGCCCTATACAAGGTTCCGTAGGTTCGTCCGGGAAAAACACGCGGGTACCGTAAAACATGTTCCGGGGTCTCTAAAAGTGATCCGAAACTCACAGATCCTTATCCGAAAAATGTCTGAAAAATAGTTCCGGGCATAACAAAATTAGTTTCTTCGCGAAAATAAACTCGGGACCCAAGAAAAAGGATCCTAAGGGCTCGGGATATTATAGCCTAAGGCCCAATTAAGCATAATAAGGGAAATAGACTAACAACATGACTCAATTACATATGGCATGACTCAATAAAATAGAAATACATATGATATGACTCAATGAAAGGGAAAATAATATGAGATAACATAGGTAGACTCCTCAAAGTGGTGTCGATGATTCGAGCCAAAGAGAGTACTGTGGGATGCCCTCATCAGGTGAGCTGTGTAAAGTCGGTTTACACGCACGTGAAAACCCTCACTATGCGTGAGTGAAACACTCCACCTCGTGCCGAGGGCCACCCTACATGAATGCATGATGAAACTCTTGCATGTTATGTATAAGAATTCCCGAAACCATCTTCCTACACTTCCCAAGGGCACGGCCTCCTTGATCTGCAAAATAGGTGTCATTACATTTCATGCCACTTCAAAAAAAACAAACAACAGAAAACAATAGGGGCTCGCTGGCATGAAGGGTGAGTCGACACACTGGGCACAATGCGTCGACCCACCCTTGGCCAGGGCATCTAGCCTGAAGCCCCTTGCATCGATGCAGGAAGCCCACCGCGTCAACGCACCCTCTCTCAAACCCCCTCAAACATAAAAAAAAAGAAAATGAAAGAAAGGAGAAACAGAGAGGTGATCAAGGTTGTGTCGACGAACCTTGATCAATGTGTCGATGCGACCCACCTCCCTCTTCTGTTGGCCATGTTTGCAGCATTAAAAAAATAGAGAAAAAATAAAGGTTGTTGATCCGACGGGAAGGTGTCGTCGGATCATGGCCCTATGGGCCACTTGATCCGACATGCCCCTCTCCCTCACTCTATCTTATAAAAAAAATGTTGATCCGACGGGGAGATGCTTCCGGATCATGGCCCCATGGGCCATTTGATCCAACGCCCCCCTCCCCCATTCTCTCTTATAAAAAAAACACTCTCACACACACACACTCATGTATCACATGCATTTAAAAAAATAAATATATAATAAAACACAAAAGAAAATAACAATAAATAACAACAAAGGAAACAAAGAAAATATATGTATAAAAAAATATAATGATAAACACAACCGACTTCCGTTCTGGAGCCCTCACCTCTCTAAACTCGGTGTGAAGAATATATCAATGATGCCCCAGCTAGTCGTGCTTGGACCTCGGGGATCACCCCTATAGTGACCATGGCCCAACTTTGCCCTCGGGCCGATAAACCCACCAAATATAACCCACTCCCACTAGGGTCTATTCCTGATTCTTTTATATATCAAACTTGTCGTGCTTCGACAGACATTGGGGTCTACCCCTGATTCATCACCGTTTATATATCGAACTTGCCATGCTTCGACAGACATCGGGGTCTACCCCCAATTCTTTATCGTTTAAATATCAAACTGTCATGTCTCGACAAACATTTGCTCGAAGATTATTTACTTATCCATTATGCTTCTGACTCAGACTTTGTCCGAATATGAAACAGTCAACAGATGACGAACATGATTTGAATGTTTTGCCCCCTTGATACAGGGTGCTCTTACATAATTCAAGATATTCTTCATCTATTTCATTAACAATAATTTCAAATCATAGGGCCCTTTTTCTTGGCGATTAATCAAAGATTTTCTCCTCTCTAAGAGGATGTAATTAACGTTGTGACCTTTATGGCATAGTGATTTCTAGTCCTGACCCGATACCACTATTGTCTAATTAGTCAGACGGCGCGCACCACTGGCTTCGGACCACTCCAGTTTCGGAGCCTGAACAAATTGTCACTATGTGACTGGCACGCCCACGTACTAATAAACCGATATAAAAGATAAATGATATAAAGATATAAATAATTTTAAAATGATTAAAAAGTGCATCTACAGTGAATCCTTTAATTGAGTTTGAATGTTGCACGCCCGTTCTTACAATTCCTCCATGGTGGAGAGCTTATTCATAGCTAGAATATGTCTGAACTGTGGGGTAGCAATAGACACAATCATCTTCACTTGTTCTTCTTCCGAGAGAGTATCTCTTAGCCTTTCCGCCATTGCCCTCCATCTACCGGCATATTGGACAAAACCCTCCTCCGGCTTCATCTTTTCAACAACTAAATCTATAACAGACAAGGATGGACCCACACGGTCTCTGTATTTTTGCAGAAATTTCTTTTGTACCACATCAAAGTCACTAGCCTCGGTTGGCTCAAGAGAATAGAACCATTCAAGCGCGGGGCCATCTAGAAACCTTCTAAACAGATATGCAAGGGTATTATTTGCCAAAAAGATGCCTCATACATGAAATCCTTTAGATGAATGAACAGGTTGCCTATTCCATTATAATGCCAAAAATTGGGCATTTCAGAAGGAGGCAGGTGAAAGACTGGCAGGGTGGGCAGATTGACTTCCGGAGTGTCCTTGATGGAGACTTTCTTGAGTTGCTCCTCCATTTGAGCGATCTTATGGAGGAGGGTTTAGGTGACCAACTCGGCAGGGGCCAGAGTGACATAGACTGGCAATAGGCTTTCTTAGTATGTGAGATGGGGATGGGTATTGCAGCCTAACAATGGAATGGCTTGTTGGTTACACCGGCGTAGAAGGGATAGCTGGAGTTTGAGGACGTGAAGGGTAACGGGATGAGGGTTTATGTTGAACCACTTGGTCATTAGAAGTGTTGGGTTCAAGGCCACCCACAGCCTAAGAAGGGTTAGAAGAGGAGGAGGGCATAGACTTTCCCTTCAACTTGATGTTGATTTTCATCAAGGCTGGACAAGATATTGATGAGGGCATTTAAATCAAAGGATGGGGAAGCTTCCCCAGATGTGACTTGGATTGGGGGTTGAACCTGAGGGGAGGAATCAACCACTTGAGTAGTGTCTACAATGTAGACTTGGGAATTATGGAAGTGAGAGGGAGGATAGTGTCCCTCATGTTGAAGAGATTCTTGAGGAGGAATCTTGTAAGATTGATCGAATTGACCATCCTCATAATCATCATAAGTACACTCGTAGTTTGCCATGTTAATAATTTTACATGAGCATAGCATCATGATGGCAATCAAAAACTACTCACACAAGTGTTGCTAGCAAAGTAAACACTCAAACAAATTGGCAAAGAAGTTGTGATGATTATGAAATGTTCAATTCCTCTTTATATTAAACAAATATGTCTTTGATGGAATATAAGTTCTCTCCACAATGTGGATCCTAGTTTCAGTTTAGATTTTATGTCCGGGTCAACTATGTTTTTCTCTCTCTTCACAACGTGTGGGTTAACTGTACTCTGAGATGCTTCAAAAGGTACAACCAGCCTAGTGATCGAAGAGGGAATCCTTCGATGTCGAGGACTTACGGAGGCCTTGGTTAAAGAATTTTCAATCTGATGAGAGGAATATTCAATCAGAGGGTCCTTCCTTTCCCAAGAAAGTGTGGGGGATCCTAAAAATGTAGAGAGAGGAGATCTCTCAACCAAGATGCCCTAAAATACAGTCTAGTGTGAATATTAACAATAAAATAATGAATGAAATGAATAATCAGAATAGTACTGTTGCTGCCGTCTATTCCACCAACTACGGTGCTCCAACCATCCGCCGTCAACCCCACCGACAAACTATTGGTTTGGCTGACCAGCCTCCATCCTTGACCGGCCGGCCACGTCATGACAATTGAATTACCGCTAGTGTAGGTTGTGATGTAACCGGGTCCCGTGGGTCCGCTGATTGTGCCAACCTGCAATATTCCTGATCCCGTGATATAACCCGAACTATTTCCGCTCGTATAATATCCACTATTTTGGGCAACACCATTGATCAAAAGACCGGTGACTTTATTGGTCACGCCCGCCATCGTTAATTGCAGATGGCCACCGTTCGTAATAATGACAGACGAATTAGTCGCCAATACGGCAAATGATTGTGCCAATTCCAATGTTCCACCGTTAACCGTCGTGTTGCCAGTATAGGTATTGGTTCCCGAGAGCTGCAACCAACCGGCGCCAGCTTTAACAATTCCATAGGCCGCTGCGCTTTGGGAAATATTTCCAGAAATCAGCAAATCCACGCCGCCGGGAACTGTTCCCTGCGCAGTTGCGATGACCAACCCGTCGGCACGCAACTGAATGGGGGCGTTGATGCTAGAGACGATGTTCGTCGCCAAACTATTTATAGCGGAGTTAGTGCCGTTGAAATTGAACGCGCCGCCTGACGAACTCATTGTGCCGCCGGTTAGATTAAAGGTGGTGATTAAGCCTTCGTTGGCACCCGAGGCGTTTGTCAGAGTCCCTCCAATGATGTTAATGGGCGTGGCGCAAAGGCCAGATGTATAACCGATCGCATCTTGAAGTGTTGTTAGCACGGTGGCCCCTGGATTGATGGTTAAAGTTCCACGAACGGTCCCCACACCAGTTCCCCCACTCGCACCCAACACCAACGTGCCATTGCTAACAACCGTTCCACCCGAAAAGACATTGGTAGCCCAGAGAGCCAACGTTCCGGACCCAGTTTTAACAAGGTTGCCAGAGCCTCCAGTCGTATCAGAAATGGTGCCAGGTATAGAAAATGTTTGACCCGATCCCACATTGATAGCCCCAGAGCCACTACCAGAGGAGGGGCCGACCGTTAAACCAAGCAAATTCGTGTAGCCAAGCAAAACACTTAGTGTTCCACCACTTAATTGAACAGGGCCAGTACCCAGGTTCGCATTAGCGGAAACTTCAACTATGCCAGCATTGATAATAGTTCCGCCGCTAAAGGTGTTATTCAGGTTCGTCAATGTAAGCACACCAGGGGAAAATAATCGTTCGACCGTACGTCGAGCCCGGGCATCCTAACGAGGTGCAGCCAGCTCCTGGACGATGATGGCTTGGCGACCAACCATAAGTCTGAGTGAATCCTTTTGCGACCAGCTGTACCAATCTACTAATCCATCCGCACTTATTGGTGAACACCCACTTGTAACCAATCACTTCTTTCCCTTTGGGAGATCAACAAGTTCCCAAGTTTGATTTTTTTATCTATCCTCATCCATCGCACGTAGTCATGTAGGATCCTTTGCAGCTTTGATAGAGGACTAGTCATAGAGACAGTAGATAATGCAGTGCTAAAGGCACGATAAGGAGATAATTGAGAGTAAGTAACAAATTTAGAAATAGGATGTTTGGTACACCCTTTAGTACCTTTGCTAATAGCGAGAGGTAGATCAAGGTTGGGAGGCTCAATGGATTGGTGGCCTGGAGATTCAACAACTTCATGAGAAGAACATTCCATAGGCGAGTCCACTCTTTTTGGCTGTCTGGAGTAGATGATCAGCTCCGTAGTTGGCTCACTAGTAGTAGGGAGATCCTCGACTTCAAGTGATAATTCTCCTGTGGCACCATGTGGGGTAGACAACTCATGAGGCAAAAGAAGAGTTGGAAAACAACTCAGAAATATGTGGAACAGAACAATGCTCCTCTCTAGGAGGAGCTCGGGGGGAGAAATAAGACTCTAACTCATTAAAGGTGACATCCTTGATAACATATTTCTGTCCGGTCTTGAGGTCAAAACACTTGTACCCCTTTTGAGTTGGAGAATAACCTAAGAACACGCCTTTTATAACACGAGGGTCAAGCTTGGTAGATCCTGGTCGAAGACAATGAATGAAGCATAAACAATCGAAGACTTTGGGAGGTAGAGAGAATAAAGGACGACTAGGGTATAAAAGGGAAATGGGAGCCTTGGATCCTATCACCCTAGATGGCATGCGGTTGATGACATAAGCTGTAGTAAGAGCTGCCTCACCCTAAAACTTTTTGGGAAGGTTATGTTAGAAAAGAAGAGCCCTCGCCATCTCCAGCAAGTGCTTGTTTTTCCTCTCAACCATCCAATTCTATTGAGGGGTGTAAGCCACATGAAGATTTATGGATAATTCCTTTCTGCTCATGGAATAAATCCTAGATTTCTTGCAAAGAACTTTTTGCATTATCAGATCAGACTATTTTTTTGTTTTTTCTCAAATTGATTTTCAATCATCTTACTGAAAGTTTCTTCAATGGGATAGTCCATCCCAGCCTCTACCCACAACTCTGAAAACACTGTAGAACCTCGAAGGCTACCAAGATCTGGAGGGTGGTTGTCTGAGGATGCAGCAAACTCATCTGCCAATGTGGCCCCACAAAAGTTATACTCTTTCCCTTGGTATAAAACTCTGGAAATATTTCATATGTGCTTGAGACAGGGATTGATATAGTTCCCCGCATCTGACAATGATTCAGGCACTGGTATAAGGCATCGGTATGATTATTGCTTGTACCATCACGTCATGGGCCATGTCATTTATGACTGCCCTCCCTTCAAAGACATTGCGGAGGATTTAATTACCCGGCGGGTAATAAATATAGATGGTCCCCTCCAGGGACCCTCAAGGTCTCCCCAGTGGGGCCAATCAATTTTCTCCATGAATGTCACACATGCATCAACTTCCCATACACCCTCCAAACTGGAAGCACAGGAGGTTGGTCCCAGTTCGAGTCGATCCACAATAGAGTGTCTTGAATGGCGACTGTGGTAGGACTTAAAAATCCTTGCTCTTTCCGAAGGAGGAAACCCAGAGGCTGCTCGAGATTATCCTAGGAGGTAAAGAAATCTTGGTGCATGATCCTCCCCAACGTCGCCCTGAAGCAAATTCCAAGAGCGAGAGGCTAGGCCCACCTACCCCGCTTGTCAACAAAGAGGATAGGGCGGCCCGAAAAGAAGCCCAAGATTCTCCTCAACTATAAGAAAAGACCAAGTCGGAAAGGTAATTCTCAACAGGAAAAGCTCAAGATGAATGCCGAGCTAGGCCCAAAAAGCAAACCTCAACAAGAGGACCTCAAGGCCAGCACCCGACAAAGCCGAAAAAGCCCAACCCAGCATGGGAATCTCAAGCTAACCCCCAGGCAGAGCCAAGGAGGCCAAAGCCATGAAGAAAGCCTCAGATTATGTATAGAACAAGGCCAGAAGAGCAATCTTCAACAGAACAACCACATCCTATCCACTGTTTCAAGCCAGAAGGATAGAGTCAAATCTGACCTTCCCAAGCAAAGTCTCACACCAAGACAAAAGTTAGCACGCCTGAAGCCCCATGTAGCGTCATCATCCCAAAACTTTGGCCTTTATATGGCCGAATTCCAAGAGTTGTCATCCGAAATAGTTAGTCGAGCAATCAATGCCACATTATGGGTGCATGAAGAAGGCGATAGCTGGGTCGATGTGACCCCAAAGAAACATGGTCACCCCAAACCTCGAATGAATTAAAGAAACAACGCCTCTATAATGTGACGTTAATTTAAATGCTTATATTTTAAAATTTAATTAAATTGGTTAATTCTAAAATTGGCACCTCTCTAAGGAGACATGAATTCATTAATTAATGCCTTCCTTGAAGGGCGTTAATTTCTGCCTCTCATGTTTTCTCGCTATTTTGACCCATATCGCAGGTCTTTTGACACTACTGTCTCATGGCCGAGACATAGTCCCTATTTTACGAGTTTTAATGATACACCCTGTTTCATGGAGTTAGAAGGACCCTCCATCGGAAATTCCTCTCCCTGGATTAGAAATTCTTTCCCTAAGGCCTCTGTAAGTCCCCAACATCGAAGGATTCCTTCTTCGATCACTGGGCTGGTTGTACCCTAAAAGCTCTAAAACTTGTTTTGGTCATGTCCCTCTGAAGAAACATGACACCTGATGATGGCGATAAAAAAAAGAGAGAAAAGAAGAGAAGAAACAAAAAAAGAAGCGGTGGCATGGAGCGTTTCTCTTCCTTTCTCGAGCATCGGTCTCTCTCCCGAGCATCGCTCTCTCTCCAGAGTATCACTCTCTCCCCCGAGCTCTCTCCCACATCCTCCTCGAAAAGGCCCAGAAGAAGCTTAGTCCCCAGTTGGAATTTTAACTTACTCGGGCTTATCATGAGCACTTCACTTGTTGTTCCCTTGTTCTGAGCATTAAATGCTCACGTGCTCGAACAACGTCAGCGGCATGGCCACCAACATGCGAGCACGGTGCCGGATGTGGCTGGCCTACTCTGCGTAGGGAGAGGCCACCCACCTACTGCACCGCGTGCCTACAAGAGATAGGATGCTACTAGCAAGGGTGTGAAAAAGGGAGGGAAACGATGACCTTCTCCCTCCAAACGGGGCCTTACGTCCCCTATAAATACCAGCCCCATGGCTGAAGAAGAAGATGGGAGGAGATGAAAACAAAATGATACGAGGATACGAGGATATGAGGATACGAGGATATGAGGATATAAGGATATGAAGATACGAAGATACGAAGAGATGAAAGAGAAGAAAAAAAAGAGGAGAAGGGAGGTGGGTGTAACGACCCAAGATCCGGATACCGGGAGGAGCCTGATACCATTCGAATCTTGACCCACCGCCCACGAGTCGGAGGGCTCGGAAGGGCTGAAAAGGAGTGTGGAGGTACAAAGAAATTGGAAATAAAGCAGGACAACAAATAGGATAACAGAAATAAATAACTAACTCTGACAGAATCGAGTCTGGGTCCGAACCACTACGGATCCATTAAGACACGGGCGTTACACGACCCCTCTTCCTGATGACTAATCAAGAGTTTTCTCCCCTTCGAGAAGATGTAATTAACGTCGTGACCTTTATGACACGGTTGGGCTCCGGTCTCGGCATGACACTCACTATCATCTGATCAAGTCAGACGACGCGCACCAGTGACTCTGGACCACCTTGGTCTTTGGAGCCTAAACAAATTGTCACATTGTGACTGGTACGTCCACACACCAAATAAATAAAATAAATAAAATAAATAATCAAACAAATAGGAGAAAAACAAAGAAGTGCATCCACAACTACGAAGGAGGAAGAAAAGATCAAGGGGAGCTAAGATTGGGATCTCAAGAAAAATCCTTAGATGCCTAAGTCAATGTGGGCAAGAGTAATGTGTAGGAGACAATAAGTTAAGAATTAGGAATCTCTCTTCACCAGTTGAGTGGCTAGGATATGTTATCTACATCCTAGGTGGGAATCCCTAGGATTAAATAGTGGTGAACTCTCTTAGCAAATTCGCAGAGATTACGGAGGGATCATTGAATGGGGTGAGTTACGTCCTTCGGTACATATTCTTTCCGTCATAAGACTCCTGTCTTTCTCTTAGCCCTTCCATCATCTCTGCTCTCATGCTCTTGTAGGAGATCTGCCTTCCGGTTACGCTGAATAAGTGTTAGGCTAGGATTGACTTTCCCCAAGTTAAGCGGGTGTCATACAGTGAGCCCATCCACATCTGGACTAGGGTTATCCCTTCAGGTGGACCGGACAAGCCACGTATCTCCCCTACCTAAGCCCCCATCCGAGATAGTTCTCTCGGCAGCTTTTCGATATCTCGTGTGGGTGGAGCGTCAAGGTTTCTCCCGAGCTAGGGGAGTCCTTCGCTTGACTGACTGAGCCAGGGCTGTGGCGCTTCCCTGACTCCTATCGCTCGTGTCTCTATTAAGTGGGTCTTTTGTATTGAGTTAGACTGTCACTTACTAGGCCAATGTGCACCGGTGGGTTTTGGGCCTTTATTATAATGGGTCGTGAATTTTTCTCTCTTTATCTCTCTCTCTCTCTTAATTCATGGTCCAAGGAAAAAAATGTGCCAGGAGAGGGTGACGTGGTAAGATACTTAATCTCATACGGAAGAAAGCAATGACATGGCATATGATAACATGGAAATGTCGCTTGCTTAGTAAAAGTGAGATATATTTTTGTAAAACATGTTTGAGCCTCAAAAATCATTTGCCAGCACAACCATATTTGAACAAGGTCCATGTAAGAATTGCATGAAGTGTAATCATGAAAACCCATTGAACAATGCAATTCTCCTCAACTAAAAACTGAAATCAATAGGCATGTGTTTGAACAACAAGTGAACACATCATGAAGCCATATATCACCAAGGTTTGATGAAAGCCTTAAGCTCATTACCATCTCAAGAATTACAATCTCATATAGCATGTAGCAAATCTTCTAGTTTTGAGACATATGAAACATGGCAACAATGATCATGAATGTATACTATCATCAAAATCATATGTAAGTATCATAAAGTTTAGTTATCATCAAAAACATAAACATATACAAGGCACACAACATGTACCTTTTGCAGAGGTCGTGAAGGTCCTGAGAAATGAATTACGGCCCATTGTCGATGACGATAGTGCTCGGGATGCCGAACCTGGTGATGATGTTCTTCATGACAAACTTGCAGACTGTTGATGTCTTGATTTCTGCGTAGGCTTCAGCTTCGACTTCGGCCCATTTGGTGAAGTACTCTGTTGTAGTGAGGATGAAGGATTTTTACTTGGTGAGGGAGTTGGGATCACTAAGAGGACCAATGATGTCAAAAGCCCACATGGAGAAAGGCCATGGCGAGGATACTGGATGAAGAGAGGAAGTGGGTGAATGGATTTTATCGACGTGAAGTTGGCACTTGACACACCTATAAACATAGACAGAATAATCCTCTTCCATGGTGGGCCAGTAAAAGCCTTGCCGAATGATCTTTTTAGCAAGCATCTAACTATTGACATGGCCACCACACACACCTGAGTGTGCTTTCTCAACGCACTTCCAGACCTCATCATCACCAAAGCATCTTAAAAGAACACTAGTAAGGCTTCTTTTATATAGAACTCCTCCAACCAGCGTATATTTCTGGGTCACTCTCCTTATGGCTTTCTTATCTTCTGTTGTGACTTCTTCAAGGTAAGACTAATCTTTGCAGTACTTGGCAATTTCATAGAACCATGGTTTCTCCTCGTCGGTTAGTTCTTCTTCCAATTTTGCCAACATGATTTCCCTCTTTTTAATGATTTCTCCCTCTCAGACCTTCCTTGATACTTCTTCTTTAACTCTTAGGAGGGAAGCGTCCTGAATAGCATGGGTGAGACGATTGTAAATGGTGGTGAACTCAAACCATCTTCCTAGAGGAAACTTTAAAGATGATGCCAACCGTTCCCCCCCCTCTCTCTCTCGTTCGAGTGTGCGGTGCCTCCCCTCCGGCTGCAGACGGCGCGGGGCGATGATGTGGTGACGATGGCGGCGGTGAGACGATCGTGACGGCATGGAACTTGTGGGATTTCGTGGAGGAACGAGGGTTTCTAAAAGCTTCCATTGCGATTTCGGCACCGATTCGGCGGAGCATTCACTCCATTGAGATAGGGTGACGTTCCCTAGCTCCCCGCATTTTATTTTCGTGGTTTCTAGCCCATCGTGAGGCCAAGAGGGGTATTTTTTAGCGGGTTAGGGTAAAACTATGATTTGGGGAGTGATCGCCCGATCTAGTGATTCACCGAGTTTTTGGCCGATCCGAGGTCGTAGAATCATGCCTAGGGTTATTGGGGAGCTTCCCCCTTGTTTTCCCCCTCTCCCGGGGAGGTATGGGCGCGTGGTCGATGTTTTTGGGCTTGGTTAGCCGTTTCGCCACCGGGATGATATAGCGGTCGTCCCAGTGGCCGTTATGACCATAACGCGCCCAGGTAGGTGCGTTATGCTCTGTGGGTTTTGAGTCTAGTCTTCGTGGGTTTAATAGTCCCACGACTGACCGTTATGTTCAACATAACGCCCCAGTGTTGGTGCGTTATGGGTTTTCGACCGTTATTTTTTACCGTTGGGGATCCTGGTCACATAACGCGCCTAGGGAGGTCCGTTATGTCCTATGACGCCCCAGGGAAGGTGCGTTATCCTCAACGCCACTACCTTGCACTTAACGCACCAGAGATGGTCTGTTAAGGTCTATAACGCGCCTAGAGGACTGCGTTATAGTCTATTTTCACTCTGTGACATAACGCACTGTGGTTGGTCCGTTATGTACATAACACCCCTAGAGGTGTGTGTCATGTTCCCTTTTGTCATGTCTTCTAACGCACCAGTCTTGGTCCGTTAGAGGCTATGAGGCCCAAGGTGGGTGCGCCACAGCCAGAGTTGCCCTTTTCATCTAACGCTCCTGAGTTGGACCATTAGGGGGCTGCGGCGGCCTAGCTTTGGACAGTTACAGGCTGTGACGGCCCAAAGATAGACCGCCAGGCACCGTTTTGTACCGAAGTGGGTCTTCGTGCTTGTCGCATTCGTTTCGTGTTGTATGAATCCCTAGTCGACCCGGTCGTGACCCAGTGATCGACTAGCGGTCTCGTGAATGCCCCAGACACCCCGAGGGTTCCGTGTCCGTGTTTTGAGGGTGTCGGGAGGACCGTTTCTTCGACCTGGGGCGAAGCCATATCGGATTGTTTACTCAACCCTTCGACCCCAGGCTATTGAGGGGAGTATAGGCTTCGATTTGGTTCTTTATTTGCTCGATTTCATCATCGTTTACCCTCCTAACTTCGCCCCTACTTCTTGCAAATCATCATAGGTTCTGGTTTTCTTACTACAACTCCGCGACGGGGGCCTATTCTTCAAGCCAGGGCGGAGTCATACTTCATCCTCTTCGTCCTCCCTCGACTCTATCTTGAAGAGGGGAGTATTAGCTCCGTTTTGATTATATTTGTGCCTTATTTCTCTCATCTTTTCCCCCTCTTTCAAGCCCCTCCTTTTCAGGTTTCACCATCCTTTTCTGTAATTTCTGAAACCCAGATTTCCTGTGCGACGAGGTGCTCTTCGTCAGTTCGGGGTGGAGCCACAGTAGATCGTCTACCTTCTCCTTCGACCTTGACCTGAAGAGGGGCCTATCTTCTTCGATTTACATCACTCAAGGCTTGTTTTCCTTATCTCCACGCTTAGTTCTTCTCTCCCACTTTTAGCAAATCGTCACAATCTTTACACTTAGTCTCTGCATAGTTTTATTTTACATGTATTTTTCTCCATCTTTCGTCGCTTATCCCCGCAGATATACTGCGTGATTATTCATGCTTTTCATATCCATGCATGCACAACACTCCCACCTATTATTTTCACCCTTCCACAGGGGTTAAAAACCTCCCCCGGGTGCGTTCTTCCCCCTTTTCTAACACTATTTTATCACTTCGGGATTTGATGCTACACTCATTCTAATGGGTTTTATCTCTTTTTGGGGCTTTATTTTGCAAGAGATTGTTGATACAACATGAGGCCTTCTTCCTCTAGCCGGCTGGAAGGAGAAGAGGTGCAATCCAAGACATTCCCCGCATCCCTTCATCAAGCGCGATCAACTCTTCATCATTTCTCAAGGTACACGGCGTCGTTCTCTCCTATTTCACATCCTTTGGCATTGTTAACCTTGGGTGGCGATCACGGTATGGGCTATTGTTTGCGACCGCGGGGAATTTCCCTTTGTAGTTCTTTTCCTCGCGACGGGGGTGTACACTCGCCTTTTACGGAAGGCCGAGATAGGCCGATTTGGCACGTGGGGATTCCAAGGGTATTGAAGGGCAGGGTGGAAAGAGTGATAGGAACACACTGGAGGGAGTGGCATATGGTTAATCATTCTAGAAGACTGGAATAGGGATGGCTGGATGGAATGCGGGCGTGCCAGTCGATTTCTCGATGATCACCTATGGAACCAAATGTTTAACTGGGGATGCGTCGCCAGGACGCGGCATGTGTGCTTGGGAGATGGGCGACACGTGGAGAGAAGGAGGTTCCGCAGGTGCGAGTGCGCAGACAACTGTGGGGAGTCCTATACTGGATGTCTTTCCCCACCGACCGTAAGCAGTAGGTGTTTATTTTACATCGGGAGGAGCCTGAACACCTTTGTTTCTACTACCGAAGAGAGAGTCAGGGACCCTGGACGCCGTGACGTCGGGAGGGCTTAGTCCATGCAACAGCGATAGGGCAATAGCAACATAGCAGAGATAGCTGGGGGCAAGGAGACTGGTCCCAGCGAGGAGGAGGATCCACTCCCTAACTGGATTACATGACTTAGATGCCATGAAGGGCATTTATATGGGGGCATGAGAGCCCAATTACAAGTGCTTGCAAGTCGCGGGACAGTTTCGTCACTTGTGACGGTCCCTGGCTCATTGCATTATTGTGTGGGTAATTTCGTATCCACACGTAGAGTCCGTAAGAGGACCTGTGACTCAGCTGGGTGCCGCTCGGGGGGTGTCACAATATCTTCCTGTCATGAGACAACGTCGAGGTCAGAGTAGTAGGGTGTCGTAGGCACCATTGTGCTGGGGTAGTTGGGCGTCACCACGGCCGAGGCGACCGAATGACGTAGGCACCACTTGTCGCTGGAGCGGCCGGGCACTGTTGAGACTTGAGTGGTCGAACAGCGTGAGCATCGCCATGACTGGAGCGACCAAAAGCCGTTGAGCTCAGGATTGCCAGGTGCCGTAGGCCCTGGTGGGATTGGAGTTGTTTAGCGATCGGGCATTGCGGATCTAGATGTGATTGGTGTAGTTGGCGGTTGGGTGCCGGGAGCACCGTTGTGACTGAAGTGGTTGACAGTTGGGTGCCGGGGGCACCGTTGTGGCTGGGGTGCTTGACAGTCAGGTGTCGGGGGCATCGTTGTGGCTGGAGTGCTTGGCAGTCGAGTGCCGGGGGCACCGTTATGGCTGGAGTGCCCGACAGTCAGGTGCTGGGGGCACCGTTGTGGCTGGAGTGCCCGACAGTCGGGTGCCAGGGGCACCGTTGTGACTAAAGTGGCTGGCAGTCGAGTGTCAGGGGGCACCGTTATGACTGTAGTTGATGATAGTCGGGTGCCGAGGGCACTGTTGTGACTGGAGTGGCTGGCAGTCAGATGCCGGGGGCACCGTTGTGACTGAGGTTGTCAAGTGGTCGGGTGCCCGGGGCCCCGATGCAGCTGAGGTGGCTGGGTGCCACGAGACCTTGATGGTCGTGCTCGGGGCCCGTTGACAGAGGTAGGGGCCTGACACTTCATCTTGCTCCAGGACTTGTGAAGTATGCCCATTGTCCAGGTAACAGCACTGAGGGTACACTTATCGAGGTGACACTAAAGTGGCACACGGTCATCGAGGTGGCGAACTAGGCTGGACGCCTCGACTGAGCCATGTCTGATGGTGCGCGACCATTGGGACAGAGACTGGATAGGTGCCTCGATCGAGTGATGTCTGTGTCATGCACGAACATCGAGGCAGAGACCAGGTAGGGTGTTCTCATCAAGCCACGTCTGTGTCGTGTACGAATGTCGAGGTAGAGATCTGATAGGGTACCTCGATCGAGTGTTGACTAATAATACACGACTATCGAGGCAGGGACTAGTAGGGGCACTCTCATGAAGTGGCATCTGGGTCATGCACGAACGCCAGGGTAGGGCCGAGCCGGGTGTTCCCGTCGAGCGGTGTCTGGGGGCGCATGACTATCGAGGCAGGGCTCGAGCAGATTGCTTTCACCAAGCGACATCAGGGTCATGCACGACTATCGAGATAAGACCTGGGTAGAGTGCTTTCACCAAGCAAGATCTGGGGCCGCGCATGACTATCGAGGCAGGACCTGAGCAGAGTGCTTTCACCAAGCAAGATTTAGGGTCGCGTACGATTATCGAGATGACATACGTTTATCACCACTGGGGGCCGCCTTTTCAGAGGTGGGTGTCTGGGCTAGATGCCGTATGAGGGATGCCCATGCGGCATGCCCTCAGCATGAGCCTAGTAAACACGCACACAAATCTCCCGGAGATGGGTGTTTGGGCTAGACGCCGTGTGAGGGGTGACCATGCAGCATGCCCTCGGCGTGAGCCTAGCAAACACACACACAAATCTCCTTAGCGCATCCTTGCTCCTTGATGCTTGATCGTTGATTGTTGATTGTTCATGGACCATTGATATGATTTTGGAAATTTAGATCTTAGTTATTATTTACATATTTTTGTGCACTCTATTTTTTGTCAAAAAAAAAATCTTACTGCTCTGACTGATTGGTTCTATATAAACTGCCGCACTACTGGGTATCTTCCGCACTTGGGGCATAATAGGAGCTAAGGATGGAGAAGTTAATGCAACGCCCATTGAAGAAATCCAAGCATCGATTTGGAAGAATTAGGGAGATTGATGGGCATATTAGCAAAAGGATAGCTATGAACCAAGTAAGTATCAAGAAACTCTAATTCTTTTTCTAATTCCCTAGCTCCAACCTCAACCTCAAACAAGTTCTCATATGCTCTCTTCTTCTCTTCTTTCTTTTCTTCTTTAAATTTCCGGACTACCCACTCATACCGGGTGCAAGGAGATACACCAAAATCAAATGGCTTCCTCTCCTTCTCTCCAAAATCTCTGTAGACACAAGATCTTATCTTTCTAGATGGCACTCCTTGGCCTTGTAACCCATGCCAAGCACTGTAATGATGTATACTTTGATTGGGCTGTCATGGGAGCCCTTATAGAAATTTGGCACTTGCACACACACACCTTTCTATTTCCCATGTTCGAGGCCACTATACTCCTAGAAGAAGCAAAGATGTTATTGGGATTGAAGCGATTAAAACAAGCTGAGGAAGAGAAGATTGCAGACATGCCAAAGCAAATAAGTTCATTAGAGATGTTGGCAAGCTTAATTTCAAACTCCAAGATGATAGATCAAATACGGGTTGCCAAAGGGATCAATTTGATGAAGCTAGCGGCATGGGTGTACAAAAACTTGGATCAAGCAAAAGAGGATGATATGGAGGAGATTATGAAGGCGTTTGTGCTATGCCTTGCTGGAGCATTACTTTTCCCCTCAGCGGATGATTTCTTGGAAGAAAACCAATTGAGCGCCATATGTGGAATTTGGGAGGGAAAGAGGATTGGGCCGGCGGTCCTAGCCTACCTCTATAGTAGGCTCTCCTCGGCATCCATGGGAAGGCCCCTATACGGGTCAATGCTTCTATTCACTAGTTGGGTGGACCTCCACTTTAAATTCGACCCATGTGAGGAGACCCAACAAGCTTCTAGGATATTCTCTAAAAGTCCTCTCCACTATATGACGGGTTCACTAGAATTATGTGAAAGGGTTACTAACCGGGTACCCAAACTCAAGAAGCGGGTGGATTGGCGTGGTCATCTCAAGATAATGCCTCAGACTCGGATTATGCAAGTGATGGGTTCAAGAGAAATTGATGATCGAGAGAAGACTTAGAGTGTCATGTGTCTTTAGTTAGTTGGAGTCATCATGTAATTTTACTTTATTGAGTCATGACCATGTAATTTTATTTTCTTGAGTCTAGTGGAACAAAGAGTCAACCTTATGTAACTTTGGATCATTATTATCAAGAAAAGTTAGATTTTTTTCATTTGTTATGCATTCCTCTTATGTGAGAATGTTAGCGCTCTGATTATATTGATTGCGAGAGACCTATCTTGCCGACTATCCACGTTCTCGATATCTCTTCCACTGTACATGTATCTCGGGGCGTGACAGATATTCTAGTTCGTGCACGCTTAGTTCACTTCATTACTCTCTACACACTAGCTTGTTGTTTGTTTGTCTAATCCGGCGCTTACGTTCAAATTGGTTCTGATCTTAGCACACACTGATCATATAGCATTTGGGTTTTTAATTTGGTCATGTTTGGGGGTAAATCTATTCACCCCCCTTCTAGATCTATCATTCTTCTTCTATCATCCTTTAATCCACCCCCTACTTCTTTCCCTTCCTTTATCATGGTATTACTAGTGCACTCCCCCTCACTCCCACTATTGACATCTTTAGCCAAAATGACAAGCATAAGATCAGCATCATCATCATTCACGAGTTGAAGGGGTTGATGTAATATTGAAGCAGGGTCATGGTAACTAGACTGAGAGTGTATGATTTGAGGTTTGGAATAGTGGCCTAGTGAATCACCCTTAGTATCGATATTGCTTTTGAAGTTAGGGTGTGATGAGTTAGACTGAAGTTGATTACACATGGGCCGCTCGTGAGCTTCTTGGGGTGAATGTTTAGACAAACAGTCTTGAATTGTTTGATCTATCGAAGGAAAATTTAGGTGATTACCCCAGCCAAGATTATAATCATCTAAAAGGGTATCACACTTGAGCTGAGAGAATCGTAGGGCATTTTGGACATGCACTTGGATGACTGGTGGGAGTTGGGATACAGTAGGCCTTTCACTCACATGGTAAGTGAGACTGGCACAAAAATCACAGGCTTCCTTGCAAGTTTGGGTTGAACATTCATACATACTTGATGGCCCGACCTAATTTTCTCTCTTATAATGCCCAGCCTATCTGAAAGGTCCTGCAAATTGTTTATGAAATGAGATTGAGACATAATTCATCAAAATTTCACTTAAAATTTCAAACAGATCATAAACCTAGTGAACGGCTTAAACATCAAGTTAGGATTAAAAGTCCACTGATTTAATAAAATTTCATACTTTCTATATGTCGTATTTTACGATTTACTATCACTGAACAGTTAGGTTATTCCTGCATACATGATTTCTGCCATTAAGAGAAAAGATGATAACTTTGGCTTAATCCATGCAAACCATGCATCTTCATGATTTAATTTTATTCTATCATGCCATACCTATCTGTTTAGCACATTTTTCATGCATTTATTGCCCTAGAAAAGGCCTGCATGCACTGTTTTTACCCTTCTGTCTAAGAAGACAGAGGGTGGTCCATCAGAGATCGTGACTGTCAAAAGGCGGTCCCCGATAGACTGCGATTTGCAATAGGCAGTTCCTATAAGACCACATTCTGTTAACCCTAAACAGAATGCAGATCAACCCTTATAAGTATATGCTAAGCCTAGGTAATTAGGCCCTATTCCTAGTTATGTCATTATATTCATGATTTTGGTTATATTATGCATTAATCATGGTAGATTTTATGCCCTTCATATTTTAGAAATTTATTTTAGCCTTACGCTAATCTCATACCAAAAACATATAGTCTTGTATTAAAGCTATTTTTATATGATTTGTGGAACTCGTTACATTGATGGTTGATCACTATTTTTACATGTTTTCACTCGCATCTCCTGTCTTTTTTAGTTAAGTACATAACACATATTCTGGTATGTTGCTATTAGTTATACACACACTTGATAGGCACACCTCTTGGACTTGTGATCCTCTTCGTCAAATATTCCTTCTGTGGGACTAGGTGATCATGTTTCAAGACCTCCGTAAGTCTCTGTGAGCCTGGAGTTCCCACTAGGACGCTGAGCTGGTTGTACCCTAAAAACCTATTAGTCTAGAAAGCACTTGTGTTACTGGCATTTTGTGTACTCTAGACAAATTGTGGCCTTCTGGTGATTGCCTCCTTCTGGTAGCGGTTAGGCGACGACCGTGTTCTGCCTGCAGTCTCACTATGTCTACCATTTTCATCTCTAGCATTGACCCTACCTAATAACGATTATGACATGACCGCTACTTCATAAAAATGATCCTAGAATGACTGCATTCTATCTACATGCTGTTCAACCTAAGGTTTGACCCAAAGGTTGATTATACTTTATTCCTAGATGGTCTATGGATTATCTGGAACCTAAAATCTTATTCACTAAGTTATTAATGGATTATGAAAATTAATAATTGTACCATTATGCCTCGCAGCCATACGCCCATGAGGATCAGCCCTTTACGTCAATGAGAAGCTCGACCCCGCCGACCAACCCGATGACCGCTGTGCCAGTGGCCGCATCGTTGACGGTCACCGCCATGCGTATATCCAGCGTGTCGCCTGGCAGCAACGTGGTGGGCGTGATGGAAAAGTCCAAGTCAGTCAGCGTGAGGCTGTTGATCGACTGCGCGGCGGTCGCGCACAAATCGGAACCGATGCCGCTTTCATCGTCCGAGCGGTACACCTCGAAGTCGATCGTCGCTGCGTTGTCCGCCACCGTCGTCTTCATGCCGGCGCGCGCGCGGATCGTGACGCTCTGGCTGGCCTCGTAATGGTAGGGCAGCGAGACCGTAACGCGGGCATAGCGCGTGGTAGCGCCAGCTGCTTTCAGGTCGCCGGTTTGAATAGACGGGCTGCCAGTGCCAAAGGTGCCGCCCACAAGGCCCAGATCGTCGCTGGCCGGCGTGCCAGGCAGCACCGTTGCTACTGCGTCCCAGACGCGCCATGAAGCCAGGTCAATCTTCTGGCGGACGTTATCCTCTTGACGCATGTTCGCGCGGCGGATGTCCGGCTGAATAGCACCGGCAACCTTGAGATTGCCTTGCACCAGCAGGTCGCCAGAGACTACAGATTGCGGCATTGGATGGACTCCAGGGGCGGATCGTTGCAGGGAATCAATCCTTGCAGTGCCGCCAGCATGTCTTCTTCGGTTTGTTCGTCATCCCGTCCCATTCGTGGTGGCAGCAGGTCGCCTAGCTTGACGCTGGCACCCATCGCACCGCACAAGTGCATTGCCTGCCGCGCCGAGCGGTAATCCTCGCGATCCAGCCCCAGCAGTTCCTCTTGGGCAATCGCGCACAATTCGGCGTACTCTCTGGCAGTCATGCACCGCAACCATCGCCGCGGGCAAACCATCTTTTGATCCAGCGCCATGCGCCATTGCCACACGCGCGCCGGATCGCTGGCTAGTTTTTTGCGAGTTCTTCCTGATCGGCCTTGGTCAGCCCGTTCAATTTCGAGCCAGCATCGAACACGCGGCACAACGCCTTGGCGTGCTTCTTGCCAAGTTGCTCGTACACCGCTTCAGGGCTGGCGAACAACGGCTTGCCAGCTTCGTCACACAGGAGCCACGCACAGCAGAACGCGCGAAAGCCGGTCATTCCGCCGCCGCGCAGTTCCTTGACGCGCCCCCATGCCTCTTCCATCGCGTCGCGTTCGTCAGCCGCTTCGTTGGCGTTTCCCCTTGGTCATGTTATTGTTGTGTTGAATTGGAAGAGATCTTTTGAAATTTGAGTACTATTTTTTCTTTCGAGTTGTCTGGGAAAACGTGGACGAATCGTGCGAAGGGGAAAAAAGGGAAAGAGGCCGAATACGAACGAAACTCCTGTGATCTACCGCCGATTCATTTGTCCTTGATTGTTGTAGGTGCAAATAACAAGATTTCAAATTTTGCAACACCTCTTTGATAGCAAAATTCCAATGTCTTCTTCTTCTTCTTCTTATTTCTAAGTCAAATAGAGTTTTTGCAGAGGGTTATCGATTTGATTTGAAAGATCTATCATCTCCTTCCATTTCTCCAAAATTGTGGCATGTTGTCATTAAATTATGTTAAAGTTCTAGTGGTTCCTGTTACCTGTGAATGCAAGGAGATTCCCCTGTTCCTTCTTGGTTTCGTATATTAGAGCGAAACATTTTGCCTCTGAGCAGAACCGCAACTGACTGGCATTTGCTCTTGAAATATCGCGCAGAAACTGTTGTTCAACAGAGTAATTGTAATTTAGTCAGCTACGAAGAAGTGTACTTTCAGTGCCATACTTCTTCACGTGGGTCCACCTGATGTTTGGCGGGATGGCTGCATTTCGTGCGAGGCTACCTCTAGTCAGGATGTGCATCCTTTTTTCAGGGGAATGGATTTCCGTGTTTGACGAATATTTCTTCTCCTAGTTCTGTGCAAGTTGCATGTCATCTTGGTCATACTTATTATAATAAAGATGAAACTAAGGTTTTTATTTCTGAATTTGGAAGATATCCCTGAACATGCGTTGTATCACTTCATGTGATGATAGGAAAGCGGTCCACGATTGTGAACTAAAATTGGGGACCATTTCCTATTTCAAATTCTAATAAGTATACAAGAATGTGAATTTCAGATTTAGCTTAAACAAGACGGTTGAGGCTTTCTAACTATATGTTAACTTTTTGATAGGCCTGAATTGCTTGTAGACTTCTTTGAAGGTGTAGATTGGAAATGAAATTGTGATTGCCAGTAATTTTTATACAGATTCAGAGGAAAACATGAAAATCATTTTTTTGGCTCTTGGAAGTTGGAATCCTGTTTGGCGAGGTTAGTCTGGAAATGAGTGGAGAGAAAAAAACAGGTGAAGATTTATTGACAGTTGACACTAGCAATGTAGTCAGAAGATCTAAGATTGGAAGGTCGATTTTGTCATTGACCCTAAATCCAAGAGAGCCCATGAAGAAAAGAGTGTAGCCAGAGTCTAATTCATATCTGTTGGTCTTTGGATCAAATCCAGACCACCCTACTCCTATGGAGCTACTTGCTCCTATTTTCTTCATCCATTCTTTTGTTTTGTTCTTCGTTCCCTTTAGTTTCTTTCATCAAGTTGTTAGTCTGTGAAGCAAGTTGTGAGGCTGAGGATTGGTTCCTATGGTAAGTTGTGTATCAACTGAAGTAAGCTGTGTTACTCAATAGGTTAAGCAAGCTATGTTGCTTAACGTTTGAAGGGATTCATTCCCCCAAGCTGTGGATCACCGTCTTCAAGCTGTTAGTCAGCAAATACCACACCTGGTCTGGTGAGGGGTGGATGTAGTCAGACTGGGTGGTTGGCCGAACCATCTAAAAATCTCTTGTGCATCATCGTTTGTTGTGTGTGTGTGATCCTTTTCATCTATCTCCTTCAGAGGATGGGGTGTGTGCTTGATGTTGGACATATGTCTTGTGAAAGTGATAGCATCGGTTTGTCTAGCAGCCTATGTGTGAGCCATCACCCGTATATGCATTACATCTGCTAAGTGTTTGAGCTCAGTTTTGTGTGTGCCATCACCTATTTATCTTTTCAACCCATTAAGTGTTCAAGACCCATTTGAAGTTAGCCATCATTTACATTCGCTTCCATTCAGTTTCATTTGAACTTGTTTGTGTGGTCTTTTATTTGAGCATAATTTTTTAAAGGGAAGCTATTCACCCCCCTCTAGATCCCACATTGTACCTAACAATTGGTATCAGGGCGGATTTCTCACAATGTGGTCCAATGACCAGGGAAGATCTAGAAATGGTAATGGTCGTAGCTTCTTAGCTAAAGGTCATTCAATTAATAGACCACCATTCTTTGATGGTTTTAATTATATATACTAAAAGAACAGAATGGAAGTATTTTTGAGAGCTCAAAGTCATGAGCTATGGAAAGTGGTAACTAATTGTCCATTTCAACTTCCAGAAGATGAGAATGCATGGACCAAAGAGCAAATCCATCTATCAACAATCAACTGGACTGCAATGAACATCATGCAGTATGCGGTTCATCTAGAGGAGTACTCGAGAATATCAGCCTATAGATCAGCCAAGGTGATGTGGGACAGATTGGAGTAGATATATGCGGGAACATCCCAAGTAAGACCCACCAAGGTAAATATGCTGGTCTCTGAATATAAAGTTTTTAAAATGAAGCCTTATGAATTCATTAAAATTTTTATCTATTATTATAGCAACACCATTTCTAGAGTTATTATTACATGTATATCAAATTTTATATCCATCAACATCTTTAGCTTTATATCCTTTTCCACCTAGTTTCTTGTGGCAAGCTATGCTAACCCTCCTGTCCTTCATTAACTTAACCAATTCTAAACCCTTACCTATTAAAATTCCTATATTCCAAGTAGCTAGACGGATCCTATGTTTTTAGACTAGTTTCTTTACCCGTGAACGTCCAACCCCACACAGGAACCCTTGTCTATTTGACACCGCAATCGGACGCCATTGCGGCACGTCGCTTATGGGGAACACCCTAGCTAGCCCTTGCTCACTTATCATTCTATCCGGGTTCCGATGTAACGCGTCGTTTCCGGGAGATGCCCTAGTAATAGCACAAAATGTATTTAGATCAAAATTCATGTGAGAGATGTGACAAAAATTTACTACTGACTGTCAACCTAACGCAAACCCTCCTTTCTCATCCGGGCTTGAAACTGGGGATGGCAGAGTTTCCACACGATTTCTCATATTTTGCACATTTCACATGCTTTCTGAGAATAAACATATTTTTTCCTTCTCATAAAATTGCACAAGGGTAGAATGCATAGGGCTTCCTTTTTCTCCATTGGAGAGCATTTAATTACCCCCAATTCCATCGGCCAAAGAGGCCAAGGCATTCATTACCCTTTTAAACAGGTCAGGGTGGCAGTGGGATTATGCCCTCAGAATTATTCTCTCGTTTAGAGGCAGAAAAAAGAGAGGACTGGGGCAGCCACCTCCTCCATCTTCATCGATTAATGCTTGTAGGACATGACTGGACATTTACCTCGCCTTTTAATTCCATAAGGGCATTTAATTCCCTCTTTAAACCCATCGGTTAAGGTGAGGTGACAGTGAAATTTATTCCCCTTCTCTAATCCCATTAGTTAAAGCATTTATTACCCTTTAAAGATATTGTTAAGAGGCCAAGGGGGAGAATGGGTGTGCAGGCTCTCCTCTTCCCAAAAATCATTGACCAAAGGCTTCAACCTCTCCTTGGGTTTCATGCTCATTTACTCTTGTGCAAGGGCAGGTTTATAATCTATGTAGTCAGAGGCGTGAGGCAACTGAGACGACCTCAGTGTCTAGGCGCGCTTTTAACTACATTATTTATAATAGCAAGTTCCCAGAAAATATCTCATGCAATTATAGAGCCATTCACATAGTTTTTTGATCTTCAAAGTATACCCTGCTTGTTGTGAAAGATCGTCCGGCCACCTGTGGAAGCATACAAACACTAGAGAAATGACGTTAGAAGGAGCCCTGGGTGTTACCCCATGGGACAACCCTCCGATGCTTAAGTCAGGACCTCAGAGGAGGGAGATCAAGAGTAGACAGAGAAGCGAGAGAGAGAGTTGGGAGGCGACTGATCAAGCCTGGGGTGATAGTCAAGCTTCCGAATGAGTGCTCGCCACACCCGGTGAGTGCTCGAAGAGCGCCTGTTCGACTGGAAGGGTACTCGGAAGCGAACCAGAGCTCTCCTCTGTAGAAGCCACTCTTTGGAATTGTCAGCCTAGTGTAGCGTGTGTTGGAGTCTATCTTGTCGTGATAGTCCATCCCCTCTGTCCCTGGCAGGAAGTCCATTTTATAGGGGTTGTCTTGGCGGTGGAGGCCTATCCCTTAGCAGGGAAGGGCGTGAGTCACGGGATAACGTCTCCCCGCGCTCGTGGGGAGTTTCCTGTTAAGCATCAATTTCTCCAGAGTCAGGCGTCCTTCAGGCGAGTCTTACGGAACTCGTAGGGCATGCTCACCTTTATTGGAGTCATGACCGATGATGGAGGGAATAACATTCAGTTGTCAGAGGATCATCCGACGTCTGATATGCCTGGGTCGATGCCCGTCGTAGACGGGCGGATCCAATGGCTGACCTTGTTGGGTCACTTGTTGTGGGCTGTGGCTGTCGGGGGTCCATCATGCGTGTCACGGACCTTGGGCTGACGCGGACCTAGTGTCGATGGGCCACGTATGGGCCATGCCAATTTTACCCTCCTCACTAGCCTCCCACTCTCAGACGTCGAGCACTTTCGGGGTCTGAGAGGGTATCTCTAGTGGACCAGTTGAGGGAAAGTTTCCTGGAGGCCCTCCTCGTATCAACAGGGTAGGTGGGCCCTACCGCTCACTTGGCTTCTTGGTGCACAAGGAACCACTGGTCGAGGTGTCAGGCAACGTCATTACCATCATGATGCAGCCATTTTTTGTCTGGGGGCACAGACGCGAACGGTTGCCTGAGTTCAGTGGCCGTACTTTGATGGTGATAGGTGCCTTTTCCCCTCGTGTCATCTCGAAGTGGTCAATCCACCTTTGAAATTTATAAGTACTGACGCGAGGTCATCCGGGAAGCTCTACTCGCCTCCCCAGTCTTCGTCGTGGGTGTCAGTTGCTTCCCCATCATCTTCCTCCTATTCTGGTGAGGATCCTTCCATCTCTTTCCATTTTCAAGACCCATGGCACCTCGCAGGAGGATCCTTCATGTCGGTCCTACGGCCTCTGCAGAGGAGGAGGAAGTAAGTCGTGTCGACGTCCCGAGCACTTCAGGTGCCGGTCCCAGTCGTCCTCGGTCTCCATAGCTAGTCGCTTATAGGGTGGCCCAAGGCCTCCATGAGGCCTTTCAGATCCTTGTCGACTTCGGCATCATCTTCCTGACTTCCGATGACTGTCCGTGGAGCAGTGTCCTGGGTAGCATTAGAGTTCCCATAGAATCCTTTCGGGCAGGCTTTTGTCTACCCATGCACCCTTTTTTAGAGTCGGACCTCCTTTACTATGGTAGGTACCTAGGGGACCTTTCCCCTAATTCCTAGCGCATCCTATGTGACTTTGTCTATGTCTGTAACCGAGCATCGTTGAACCCAATGTTGTCCTTTTCTGGCAGTTCTACAGCCTTCAGCGTTGTTCGACTGATGCGTTGTCTTTTTATTTTTGGGCCAGGAAGGGCAGGACCATTATCCATGTTTCTTCCCTAGTCTCTAACATCAAGCGCTAGTCCAAGCACTTTATTTTTATTACTAAAGTAGGAGGTAGCGGCCATCCAAGCAATTGGAGCTTTGTCATGGGTTTCTAGCCTCCTAGGGCCGACAGACTGCCTACGTCGACTGCTGAGGAGGCTAGGGCGATTAAGGCCCTTCTTCGCCACCCCCTCAATGATGTTGATACTAGGCTGACGCCGGTGATACTTCGGTAGCTAGGGTTAAGTCCCCCATTGCCCCATGGCACTAACTTCGTTGTTTCTCTCACTTTCCTGTCGTCCGTTGAACTGACCTTCTTAATGCTGCTCTGCAGGAGTGCCAAAATCGTCAAAGCTGCGATTTGAGACGGTAGAGCTGTCCGTGAATGTTCCTCGCCCCATTAATCACATAGAGCCTAGTGCCGACTAGGTGTCAGTTGTTGTTCCTCGGGAGGCAGCTGCCTTTAAGCCTGGACGCTTACCGTATCCCCTCCCAGTGATTCTTCTGGTGGAGTGCTCATGTCCGCCTCCTGCTTCACCACCCACCATGTCCGTGCCCAGTACCGATTCGGGCAGTCACGCGACTAGCCAGCAGGTAGCCTCTGAGAGCTCGTTGAACACACCTACCGAGGACTCCCCATTGGTGGGTGAGTAGCGATGTCAGGTGGACCTTGGTGCAGTGGCAGCGTTGGATAGCCAGGGTCGCTAGGGGAAGAGAAGGAGGACCACTACCGAATCCCATGGTCAGACGCCACATCCTCCCCGATTTGCAGCTCCCCAGGTCCCAGTGCCAGTTGAGACGTCGGCCCCCATACCATCTGCCCCAGTCCGTTCACCATAGACTGGGGCTTTGATGAGAAAGGCAAGGCGGATCTAGAGGGGGGTGAATAGATCAGCCCCCTTTAAAATGACTAGCCAAGAAAAATCACGCCGGGCTCGATTTCGATAGCGATCAACTGAGAATAATATAGCAAGCCTAGTTCATGCTAACAAATAGACACACACACGAACACCTAAAGCGCACCCACAGCTAATCGATATGACAAAACTGGTACGAGGCGGAGGACCAGCCCAAGGACTTCCTCACGCAAGGGGCAGCTATCCAGATAGGCTTGACCTATCATTCTAGCAACGTCTTTTAATATACCAAGTCCAGGTTGAAAACGAGATAGAGGAAATGGAAATAAAACACACTGCACAATGATTTTTTAGATGGTTCGATTGCTTCCAGCAATCTACGTCCACCCCTCACCCAATTCAGATGAGGCTTACTTGCACTAGCAAGCACGGACCAAGTCCGCTACACCAGTTGATACACAGCTTGACACCGGAGGAACAGCCTCCTCCCTTCCTTTGACAGCCCAGAGGGAAAGACCGTGCTCAACATCCCGTTGAACACACCCCTAACTCTACCCAGTAGAGCTAGAAACACTGCACTACGGCAGCACACTAGGAACACCCTCGCACCCTGGTAAACCAACTAGAATGTGATCACCCAAATCTGATCACACCTCTGATTAGTGCGACACTGCACTATTAGAGAACAACAAAATGAACAGAATCAAAAACAAAGGAAAATTACAACGAACAAAAGGCAAAATGCTGAATGTAGCTCTGAACTTGGTTTAAGAGCTTTTCTGGAAAACCTTCTCGAGCTGCTTCAATCTCTCTTCTTCTTCTCTCTCTCTTTCTCGTTCTCTTTTGTAGCTCACGAAGATGGCTCTCTCTTTCTTCCTGATCAGCTCTCACCTTCCCCCTTCTCTCTGTTCTCCCTCCCCCTATTCTCCATCGGTCCCAGACGTGAGCCCCCTCTCTCTGCACCCGAACGGCCCTAAGCGAGCCCCCTTCATCGTCGTACGCCACGCCCAACAGACCACCACAGCCCCTACGCAGTCGCCTGCGGCCCTCTTTGTTCTCTCTCTCTCTCTTCTTCTCTATGTCGTCGTTTCTGTCTTGTTACCAAATCAAAAAAATACACAGAGTGAAATAACACGCGCCCTCTCTCCACAGTGTCTTCTCACCCCCTCTCCCTCTTATTCTCTTTTTGTCTCTCTCATTCTCTCTCTCAATCTTTCTCTCAGTATTGTCTCTCCCCTTCTCCGTTTTTACCTCTCTCTTTCAACATTAAATGCCCCTTCTCTCTCTATCTTTTTTTGTTAGTTAACTCTTCTTTATCCCACTACCGTGATCGAAGCCCATCTTCTCCCCCCTTGACATTTCACCCCACCAATTAATTCTAAGAGCATTTAATGCCCCCTTCCCCTTTTTTTCTCTATTCACACTCATAATACCCTTCTCCCCTCCCCACTCCACCTTTGTTATCGTACCCTACCTTCCCATCCCCCCCACCATCTCTCTCCACTCCTTTCTTATACTGCACACCCGAACAAGGGCCCCTTACCAAGACATCCATCCCTCTTGCATGCCTCAACCCCCCCTCACCGTCCATTCCCACTCTCTCTCTCCCTCCGTCTCCCAACACTCTACGTCCCCAAAAGCGAGTTTAGATCGACGTGTTTGAGATTTAGCTTGTCACTGCCCCACCTAAGAAGTTCGTCAGACTCACTCGTCCTCGTTTTAGGTACAAAGTTAGTTGCACTCATCTCCCACACTCGGGTTACAATATTGAGATTCAACGGCAACGCAAAAGAATTTACTTCGACACATAGAGGGTCCACTGTCATTGTCCTGCATCATAGACAGACTTTATGGACACTGTTAGGCAAGCACGGAATGAGCAAAGACAAGTACAGTCTACTATGACTACAGTTGTGCGTAAAATGAAGCATGTGATGCAAGTGTTAAAAGAATGGGGTGCAGGCAAGACTTGGCAAAGCGGATTAAGATAGAATCATGGAACAACTTAAGGGCCTCGACTACCTCAAGGAGGTTGGGCTCCTAGATGATTATGTTAGACAACTCAGGGACATACTCAGATCAGAGTTTCATGAAGATCAGAGTTTCATGAGATTCTAATAAGGGAAAAGACTCATTTCCAAGGATGGATGTCACCAGAATCTATTGACAAAATAATGCAATATTATGCATTCCTTCCTAACAATTCTATGCACATATCTCCCTGTAAGCAATACCTCAAACTTTAGAAATCAGTCAGTAAGTGACGTTAGTTTAAATATTAACATCAGGTTAAATTGGAAGTGACCGTTTCAGAAGGAAAAATGATTGAACTCAATTCATGGGTTGCCATCTCTCAAGATCTCTCCAACATTTTGTCGCTTTATGGTCTTGAGGACCAGCAATGAGAGGGATGAAGGGAGGAGAGAGTGGGAGAAAGAGGGAGGAGGAAAAGAGATGGGACAGGACGATATGGAGATGAGGATTCTGGTGTGGAAGGATGTTAGGAAGGAACCATCTCTTGATCTTTCTGAATTCCAAGATCTCTCTTAGATCTCTTTTCTTAAACCACAGAGGTGTACTCAAGATCTGAGGCAGTAATTCTTAGATTTAATTTGAAGGGTGGTATATGAATCATTATCCGGCGCTACATTCACTTTTTGCCCTCTACCCAAGAAAATCAATCGTTTCACGACACAAAAGCACACTTATGGGCATTTATAGTAGGTAATCTACATGCTTAGTCTATATCCTGTTCTCTATTTATGCCAAACTGATCCCAAGTTAGCCAACTAGGTTAACCCACTGGTTATCAAAGAGGTTCATACTTATCCAGCAAAACTTATGCTCTGCTTGTAGAAATGGATCCTCCTTGATCCTCATGTTCTTGATGAAGTTCAGAGCATGGTTTAAACGACCAGTTTTAGGAACCGGACCAGTCGAGGCTGGTTTCGGCTCTCATTCCCTGGCCTGTTTTGGTCAAAACCAGCTGGTTCTGACCAAAAATGGCCACCAAAACCAGAACAGTTCCATTCCGGTTCCCCCACTTCTGGTCCAAAACAGCCAGATTTTTAAACGTGGGGTCCAAGGGGCTGAGTGCTGATCCTACTGTTCCTGACTCACTTTATGTGACAGTGCAACTGATGTCAGTTCTAATTTTTTACCAAGTTACCATGTTGCTTATTGACCTTTTGTTATCGTCTTTTTAATTTATCCAAGGATTTGATGGAATCTGTCATATAGCGGGATGGATTTATCCTGTGATTCCCCTGAAAATGCTCATGCGACTTGGTGTTGTAATATTCTTTTTCTGTATATGCAAAAGTGCCGCCAAACTGGGTCGTGTTTGATGATATGCCCATCTGGCATGATGAGTAGCACACATATTACTGTACAAAACAGTGGTGATACATCGGCAAAATAAAGGAAGAGGGAAAAAAAAGAATCGAACAGGCAAAATCAGTGACAGATTTCCCAATTTCCCATCCTTCTAGCAACCCACCAGGTCCGTGGTCTTCAGTTAGTTTAGAGGCCCAGTGCCCTATTGAAGGCACCTCCCCCTTCTAAGGATTGGTATTTACTCAACAACTGTGGTACCCGTCTGTGGCCGTGTTTAGCCGGCACTGCTACTTGTGGCGGTGCATGTTTTCCCACTCACACCCTGCTTTGAAAGATGATGTTGCGTTAAACAGGTTGATGATCACTTGTTCATGATAGATTAGCTCTCCATTGAGTCTGGTCGATAAGTAAATCTTTTATAGCTGCAGGTGGATCGAACTTACTTAACATTACTCGACGTCACATTATAATTCTTGCCCATACGAAAAATTGTTTTTTTAATTTTTATTTAAACCGCCCAATCCGAATTGTTAACTTAAAGCCTCACACCTTATTGAGCATTTCCATTCAAGTTTATTGTTAATGGGCCGTGTGCCCATTGGGCCGCCCATGGGCGGGCCGTGAGAGAGAGAATATGTGGAGAGTGTACCGTGACAATCTTCTCTCTATCTTTTCTCTCTCTCCTAGTCGTCTCTCTATCTGATTGTTGACCGTGACAATTACGACTCCGGAAGATCATCACTGTAGTCTTGCAGATTAATTTGGACGGTAGACCACCGAATCGACTTTTGTAATCTATCCTGACTCCACTGGAGTGCGTCGACTTCGTCAAAGTTCGCGTGCGTCTCCACCTTTGTTTCTACTCCAACTTCTACTTCTCTTCCGTTTTATGTTTTCGCTTTGTGCACATAAGGTACATATCAAACACTGTCATTATGATTTTTGTAATCCTATCTATTGTCCGGGGGTTATCATCGACGTTTATAAACACTTGCACAGATATGAGGGGTTGTGACTACCCACTCAAAGTTGGAAAAGATATACTCAACTTTTATAATAGTATTGTTTGAGAAGAGGGATATTACGTATGGTGTTACACTTTTTATCACTGTGTTGACCCTCTTGATTTGACAATTCGATCATTGATCGATGTGGGTAATCTAAATTCTCAATGCTCTTAATTGATCTCGAATTTAATTTCACTTTTTTATCGCCTAATTTTTAAAACAAATATGAAGAAATAAGATGACAAAAAATAGCAAAAAACATATGATATCTGGAGATTTCAAGCCAACTCCTGGCAAGAAAAGGCCCAACGGTGGGCCGAGTTTTTCTAAAGATAGAGACCGAGAGAGAATGAAAGGCCATACCGGATGCCCTATCAAAGGCAGTCTATAAGTATTGTGAAAGGCCAGGCCATAAAGTAGAAGAGTGTTGGCGGAAGTTGGGTGCATGCTTGAGGTGTGGAAGTAGGGACCATCGGATCTCAGAATGTCCGCTCATTACTGACCAAGCTCCACCCGAGAAATAGCAAGGTAACCATAAGTGTTAGGGAAAGCTCCAAACCCTACGAGAAGTTGAGACCACCGAGGAGGGTGGTGTAGTTGAAGGTACTCTCACTATTCTTTCCAAGCCAGCATTTGTTCTTTTCGATACTGGAGCTACAGATTTGTTTATTTCTCAAAACCTTGCCAATTCTCTATCTATGAAACTTGTATTGATGGAATCTCATCTTATAATCACTACCCCTATTGGATCAGGATCAGAGATTATGTGTATTCATCCTTCTAGTGAGGTAGTGATCAATGACCATAATTTGCCTACTAATTTGGTGTGTATGGAAATGGAAGGCTATATGTGATCTTAGGAGCTGATTGGTTAGCTAGGCATGGTGCTAGTGTCCATTATAAGTAAGATTCAGTGTCCTTTTCTATGCACCTTGAGCTTTTCTTTTCTGGCATGAAGTATTCTAAGTCTGTGCCTCTTATGTCGGCACTCCAGGCTGATAGGTTGTTAAGGCAAGGGTGTTGGGTGTACTTAGCATTGGTCACTCTGACCGAGAAGGAAGAGCTGAAGTTGGAGGATATTCCTATTATCCAGGCTTTACCTGATGTGTTTCCTAAGGAATTGCCAGGTCTTCCCCCAGAGAAGGAGATTACTTTCTCCATTGATCTTGTTCCTGGTGCTACACCACTTTCCAAGGCTCCTTACCATATGTCCCCTACTGAGTTGAAGGAGTTAAAGGAGTAGTTGCCACAACTGTTAGAAAAGGGCTTCATTCATCTGACTACATCTCCATGGGGTGCATCTGTTCTTTTTGTTAAGAAGAAGGATGGATCATTGAGGCTATGCATAGATTATCGACAATTGAACCAGCTCACTATTAAGAACAATTACCCATTACCAAGGATCGATGAGTCGTTCGATCAGATATCTGGAGCTCAATATTTCTCAAAGATTGATCTCAGATCAGGGTATCATCAATTGAGGATCAAGGATGAAGATATCTTCAAGAGACGCTCATGGCGGGGATGAGGTTGTCGATACCATCGCCGCGCGGTGACGAGTGGCCGTGATGACCTGCGCTCGCTGAGATGGCCGATGCGACCACGAGCGGGTCTTGCCCGCGCGACTCGCCCACGCGCGCCGTACCGCGTCCTGGCGCTGCCAGAGCGGGCGCTACGTAGTTACTGTTCCAGGCGTTGCCATGGCCGTCGCCCGTGTGTCGCACGCTCGCGCTGAGCGCGTAGGCGATGTCGCCTACGTGTCCGCCTGCGGGGTTGTTGCCTCCGTCGACGCCGCCAGCGCGGAGAGTGCCTGCGCTAAGTGCTCCGGTAGTTCCTTCCCCCTGCGCTCGGCCCGTCTCAGGATTCCCGCCGCAGCTTTCGCAGAGAGATAGAACTTGCTCGGCACCTCGGCCTCTAGGACCTGCGACAACGAACACGCGGCGGCGGCGCTGCGGGACTCCGAAGTGCTGCGCGTCCAGAATCGCCCACGCTGCATCGAACCCGAGTTCATCCAGCCCATCGAGGAGGACGGCGAAGTCGCGTCCCTGATTGCTTGATAGAAGTCCGGGGACATTCTCAATAACCGCCCATCGTGGCCGCAGCTCTCGCAGCACCCGGTGGAACTCAAACCAGAGGCCGCTGCGCTCGCCCCCAAGACCGGCCCGCTTGCCGGCCACTGAGAGGTCTTGACACGGAAATCCACCGTAAACGATGGCGATGTGACCGCTTCGCCCACGAAACCCGTCGTCTGATTCGCGCCCACAGAGAGCGTGTCGGCCAACCATTCGGACATCAGTTACTCGCTCCGTCCCCGGCCAGTGGCGCGCGAGTACCTCCAGCGCCCACGGATCACGCTCTGCCTGTAGCACCGTCTCGATGCCAGCGCGCTCGAAGCCGAGCTCGAAGCCGCCGACGCCACTGAAGAGTGAGATGGCTTTCATCGATCGCCCTTCTCTATCCAACAACTCAGGTGGAGACATCGCTGCCCTCCGTGGCGCGGGTGGCCGACCTCGAGATCACACACCGCACAGAGGCACATCACGAGCAGCCCGACCATGCGGACCAGCCCTGCGCGAGATAGACGGAGTAGCCGACATCGAGGTTTGGCGCGGTCTCGTACATCGATTCCCACGAGTAACCGAGCTCGGCGACGAGGCCCGCGGCATGTACCGGATGGATTTGCAGCAGCCCGCGCTCGCCGGCGAGGCCCGTCTCGGTCGGGTCGCCTCCCGACTCGCAACTGATGACACCAAAAATGGTGTCCAACCATGGGTAATTTTAAAAATCTGCTTAAGGATTGAGGACAGAAACACCTCCTTGATCTGAGGGGGAGCAAGAGGAGGTGATCTCTTGGTCCCTTCAAGATCTCTCCAGTATGAAAGATCTCTCTAACATCCCTTTTCTTACCCACCTAGATGGTAATACCTGATTAAGCAGTGTATGGTTGCATCAACTAGTGAATGCTGCCCTTGATGATAGAACATAACTTTATGGCCACCTAACAACATTGTATCTAACCAATCTTAACATCCAAAATCTTCCATAAGAAGGCATTGAATACAAGAGAAGCGACATTGATACACCTCATCAACTTTCCGATGTAGCAAATTGGTAAATAGTGATGTTTATGAAAGTAATTAGTATGCAATTTGAGCATATTGTCTAATTATAACCTTAAAGTACTCAGTTTTTTACCCAAAAAAATGCAAGGAGAACTTCAAAATGAGATCAGATTAGCAAAGAAACTAGTTGTAAATGCCATTATCTACTTTCGATTGAGAGTAAATTATTTGACATTTGATTGCAAGAACCTGGCATAGACAACACTGTGATGTGTCCTCATCGAAGTAGTCAAAGAGCCTAAGCCTTGGGCACTGACTTCCCTCCTAGGCACCAAGGCAGCAGCTTAAGCCAGCTCTAGAAGGCAATGAAAAGAAGAAAAAATGGCAATACTTATCCATCTATCATTTTTATTCTCCCAGAACAAAATAAATTGGCATCTGCATGATTGATAATATAGGGGAGAAAATTCAAAAAAAATGAGGATGTAGTATATGGTAAAATTTTAATTACATCAAACATAGTGCCTCTGAAGAGTCATACATTAGTATATTAAGCAAAGCATGTAACTAGAAATTGGGTTTTGTGAAGAATCTAGGCCCAAGCAGCCAAGCAGGTGGCAATGTGGTTAGTTAAGTGACTATCAAGTACTAGATGCCCAATTAAGATAACATGTTTTTCATTTCTTTTTTCTAAAACATAGGCCACTTTCCCCTCCCAATCATCTAAATTCAGCATAAGCTTTGTCAATTAGAATTAAAGCCTCTAACAAAGCTTTCATGTGGATAGTCTAATTATCATCTTCTTTCGGGACGAGGACAACTAAAGTAACAAACGAGTTCCTCATAAGTCATATCCACTATAAAAGTACCCTTGCCAAGTAACTAGAAGTAGGAAAAATAAAAATTGGACAATCTATACAATAAATGTCTAAGCATCAGATTAACTCAGCTGTGACAACCCAAACCACTACCTTTGCGAGCGACGCGACCAATAACGCCCTCCCCGCTCCAAAGCCCTCAATCCTTGCTAAATTTAGCCTCGACTTCGAGTACGATAAAACGCTACAAGAAGTTCGCCGCGATACCCGTGCTCGTACGCAAAAAACTGCGTAACCTGGCACAGCGAAAAACCGCCCCAGCTCTTTACAGCTCCGGGGCGGTTTTTTATTGTCGCCAAGACTAGGTCTTGCGGACTTTGGCGGTAACGTCAAACTTCACTAGATAGCGTGCGGTAAAGAGGCGG
Organism: Amorphophallus titanum; assembly: GCA_024336825.1. NCBI lineage: Eukaryota > Viridiplantae > Streptophyta > Magnoliopsida > Alismatales > Araceae > Amorphophallus > Amorphophallus titanum. The sequence continues at coordinate 1,701,292 of JANBPO010006516.1, forward strand.
GCTTGAGCGGTCAGCGCTGCTGCCGAGAGGTAGCCGATCGCCGTAAAGGGCATGAAACCCCACTGCAGCACCATCCAGACGGTACGGTGGCGCTTGTAGCGGGCCGGTCGCGGCGGCATCAGCTGGAAGGCCAGAAAAATCATGACCAGCAGGCCAAGCAGCGCGATCTGTTGCAACGTGCTGACGGCATCGGGTAACTGGTGAGAAACAACGTCGTGATACGACTGGGGGTTGATGAGCAACGGTATCCAGCCGCCGAGCGCTACAATAATGGAGACACAGGCCGCTGTGACATAGCCATCGAGAGCGATAATCAACCAGCCAAAACCTTTCCAAAACGGAACGGTACGGTGCTTGCTAAAGATATGTTCGGCAATGTAGGGAACGTCGCTGGCGCCGTACATCCAGCGGCGCAACTGGATAAACTGGGCCTTGAGGGTGCGCCAATAGGTAGTGTCCAGCACGGCATCCTGGTAGATCGGAATGTAGAGCGGCGAAACGCTGTAGTCGCCGTTAAAGAAGAAGTAGCTGCGCCAGAATTGGTGGCCATCCTCTACCACTGTGCGAGTGCTCCAAAAGCCCATTTCGACCAAGGCTTCCATCGGCTGAGAGTGCGAGGCAAAGTTGCGCATGGTATGCGGGCGCATGGCGCTAATGATGTTCCAAAAGGTATTACCGGTTGCCACCACACGCATGGGAGCCGGCACGTCCCAGATGTTGTTGATAAACAGCGCGATCGGCTGAAAGGCCAGATGCTTACGATTTTCGTGAACGATGTATTCGTAGAGCGCGTAGTCAAAGTAAGCAGCGTGTGGTCGATTATCTGAATCAAGCGTGGTAATCAGGACGTTTTTGTAGGCAATCCCCTGCTCGTCGCACCACTGTTGCATATGCTTGCCGGCGTAGGTAATATTGCCGCCCTTGGATTCCTTCTTCCTCTTCCTTCGGCCGGCCGACGAAGAGGACTTTCTTTGGTTACCCTTCCAAGTAAGAAACAAACACCAAGTGGATAAAAATAAAAGTAGTGTAGTATCAATCCCTTGTGATGAAGATGATGAAATCATGGAGAGACACACACTTGGTTGGTGTTGTTTTAAACTCCTTTTCGACACAAAAGGGTGGAAAAATGAGATGATGAATGCAATGGCATGCAAAAATGTATACAATACCCTCTCAAAGAGAGGAATGTGATACGAACAGAGACAACGAATGATGCATGCAACTAACAAGATGAAAACAAGAAGAACAGATGGAGATGAAAATCTTGTTGGGATGCCGATGGCGGGCTTCAAGGAGAGCTTCGATGGGGTGAGTACGGCGTGGAAGCACGGGGGGACGAAATGGCCTTCTTTTCGATGGGGCACCCAGAAATTTAGCAGAACTTCCCCTTAAGAACCCATGAGCTCAGAAGCAAATTTGGCAGAGTATCCTCTCCTCTTTGAAGATTTTGAAGCCCTTGATTTCGTGGGAGGGGGTCCTCTATTTATAGGAAAAATTTTGAAGAACACGTCTGGGTTTTGGGACGTGTTCATGTGAACGTGTCTCGTTGACCAGACGCGTCCTCCTTCTAAAAAATAAATTTATTTCTTTAGACCCGTCTAGGGTCTTGGATGCATTCTTTAAACGCGTCTAGGGTCCCCGACGCATCTAACCTCTTCCACAAAAATGCCGCTGAAAGCCCCCGAAAGTGTTGAAAGTGAGAGGTTTTAGAGCCTAATCTTGACTTTTGGAAGTCGCGTTTGGTCAGCATGACGTTTTCTTATTTTGGATTTATATGAACTGTCAAACTGAACGGCATGCCTAGCATTGCCCGCGTGCTACACGAGGGCTCAAGAAGGCATCTTGTGTCCTTGACAACTTCAAAGAACGTGTTACCCTCCCCCGCCGCATTTAAGAAATTTTTCCAAAAAAAATCATAAAAATAGAAAAAATATCAAAAAAATAGGAAATCACTCAAGTAACTCAAATGTGAAAGTCACTTTGAGGCATCATGGTGTAATAAGAGATTTAATCAATGAAATGTCAAAAATGACATGTCTATAGCTACCCTGCCTTGACGTCTGCTTTGTAGGGGAGTGACACATTGTGGAATGGAATGGAAGTGTAATGGAATTAAGTGAGAATAGATTAAAAAATAGATGTCAAGGTGTGATGAGACACACTCTCTTAAAGAGAGAGTCATCATTTTATCTCCCCCTAAATCATTTAATACAATTTAGCCCAACCAATTTTAGCTCCCCCTAAATGAGTCAATAATTTTTTGACTGTAAGCAAGAGGACAAGCTGAAAGAGCTGAATAACAGACCAAGAGAATGGCTTAGAAAGGCCTGGCAATGAGGTTATATGAGAAAATCAAGAAACTGTTAATAGCTGAGGGGTGCGTCAATGCTGTCAACATAGTGCGTCAACACAGATAATCTAGCCGATAGAAAAACCTATCATGTGTCAATGCAATTTCTACAGAGAGTTGACCTATTGACCTTATCCAGAAACCACCATTCTGGCCTTTTCTTATGTAGTGTTAATGCATCAGAATGCATGAGTCGACCTCCTGACAACAAATAGAGCATCAGATCCACTCTGTCACAACTGTGATGTTGACTCTCTTTTGAGCTGCGTCGACCTGTTCAATCCAACTAATTCAACCAGTCTCTGTCCCAACAATTCTTCCTTATTTGTAGCAATTCTTAAGAGATTTCTGACAACTCTAGATTTTCTCATCAAGGACATTCATTCAGCTTGAATCTCTGACCCTCCACTAGAATGATTGGACTCCCCCTCACTTCATGCGTGATACAATGTCCTCAAACTATGCAATTGTTTGAACATGCTAATGCACTAAAAATAAGAGAAATTACATGCAATGGTTTACTCTAAGTGCAAATTGACTAGTGGTATTTGACGGAGGTTTGTCGTCATGCATAGTGATAGTTTTCAGACAGGCTTGACCTGTCTTTCCATAGATCACCATTTGATATACCATAGAGTCTTATTACATGACATGCAATACAACAACCAAAATGCAGCAATGTTAAGCACAACCTTCCTCTGAATATGATCACCAATAAACAAGCTATGCATGAATTCATCGTGGTATTTCAAGGAGATTCAAAATTTCAAATAACACATAATCAGCAAACATCAAATCAACCAGCATTCAAACAACATACTGAGGTCTACACAAGTCAAGTTCTCTCCTTAAAGATGTAAATCTTTCATTACAAAGAGTGTTGAACCCCGTGCACAATCCTGTGCTAAGAGATTTTCATGATGATTAAATACCATGTGTGTGTTTCATTATTTATATACAGATGTGCTCACTGGATTATGGGTTGAAATGTTCAATCTGGTTGAGTGATGCACAGTGTAATATCAATGCAAATGCAATGGTCAAATGGGCATTTGGCATAACCACGTAGTAATAAGTACCCCAGGGCATGGTGAAGGAGGTTTTCTCTTGATCTTCTAGAGCAAGACGGATTTGGTTGTAACCAGAATAACCATCCATGAATGGCAAAGCTTCATACCCGGTTGTGTTCTCCAAAAATACATCTATGTGAGGCAGTGGAAAATCATCCTTGGGACATGCTTTGTTTAAATCCTTGAAATCAATGCAAATTCAAACATTTCTGTCCTTGATAACAGGGACTATATTCGCCACCCACTGCAGATACAAAATAACTCGGATAAACCTAGCCTTATGCAATTTATTAACCTCTTCTTTCATCCTCAAGGCCATGTGGGGGTGAAACCTTCTTAATTTTTGCTTCACGGGTTTTGCCCCTGGCTTAAGCACCAGTCGATGTTCCACTAAAGAGAAAGACCCGGCATGTCCTCGTACGACTAGGCAAATGAATCGCTATACTCCCTTAGAACCTTAACCAATTCTTCTTCAATTTCAGCAGGGAGATTAGCAGAAATGATAATGGGCCTGGGGTCCTCGTTAGTTCCAAGATTAATTTCTTTTGTAGGTTCATCTACCGCCGATGATGGCTCATCAAACCTCTTGAAACCTTATGCATATAAGTCAGCAGTGTCATCTACATCGCTATCCTCAAGATCAACCAGATCTTTTTCATCCATGATATCATAAACACCTAATCCGTTATCGCTCCACACCCTATCTTGCTCCTCAACCTCTTCTAGCACAATCGTCATCTCCATAAATTTTAGACATTTGAGGAGGGCATGACATCGCTGAGCTAAATCCTGCAAGAACCTATTAGGAATGGATTTGGAATGACGCGCTAGCGGGCACGCCTCAGGCGTGGAGGAGGGGTTGGACGCACTAGAACAAGACCCTACTTCTCTAGACTTGACAGACCCTACTTTCCTAGACTTCATAGACCCTAAATCTAATCTAGGGGAGAGAAACTCTAATGGAAGGGAAGTAGGGGCCTCATGCCCCTGAGAGGAGGATGGACAGAACACAGCATAATCTTCAACTGAAATCTCCATTTCAAAATTGACATTTCTTTTGGAGATCAGTAGAGATCATGCAGCAAGATGGAGAGGAGGATGGAGGAGGAAGCGCGAGAGGGTAAACAGATGGACAGAAAAGATCGAGGAAGGGATCAGAAGAGGAGAAGAAAGGACTAAACAAATCGATAGGTGGGGAATTCCCACAATCACAGACTTTGATGAGTTTAGTTTGCTTCCGCACTTAATTATTAATTGTCATTTAAATTACTTTGCGCATTGTAATCCCAATTGGTTATACAACTCCTCGAAAAACTCCACTAACCCTTCAGGGGCCTCATCAGCCTCTTGGGTGGCGTCCCCAGTTCTTGGTAGTGGTGATCAGATGTTATTGGGTTATCAGTACCTAGAGCTCTGGGTCATTACACACCGCCCTAGTGATCCAGTCAATCCCCTAGAAGACCGCCCCACGCACTCCTCATCTCTTGCCGAGAACTCCACCTCTGGTTGGTGGACGCCCATGGTCCTCATGATCAGGTGGTGGTGTAGTGGCTTGATGATGTTCATGCAGTGTAGCCACACGTCCCGTCCAGCGTACGCTTGGGCCACCTCTACCCAGGGCTGCCCCTCGTGCCCCTTGTCGCGGTACGGTGTCCAGCGCACCTAAAAGGAGAGGCATTAGAGTCAGCGTCAACATCAATTCCAAGCATCTAAGTGCATTTAGAAGTTTAAGGTTTAGAGTCTTACCAATGCATAAGGCAGTGGGTCGATGTAATCCTGGATCGCCCGCACTAAGCATCAAAGCGACCCAGTGTCCTGTACCGCCATCCACCGCCTCGCGATGGGTACACAGTCTAGATGTAACTCCTTCCCTGTCCCTAGGCCGGGGAGGTACATGTAAGTCCGTACCTACATTATCAAGTGCCAGCATGTAGCAAGTCATAGAATCAAAATTTTAATTGCATAAGCATCTATGGTAGAAGGGTTACCTGCAGCAGAGGTGAGAACCTGCCCAGCATCGTTTGCCGGTCGATAGTGCTGAGGGACTCAAACATGAATGCTAGAGCAGTCGTGCCCCACGCGTAGTCTCCAACTCCGTCCAAGTCTCTCAGTAAAGGGAGGAGCTTGCAGCTCACTCCGTCCGCCCTCGTCACGAAAATAAGCTTCTCGAACAACAGCATTAGGAAGCGGTAAAGAACTACATCTGCCTTGGGGCCTGGTCCCACTGCCACTCTTTGCCTCGCCCGGTCCATCAGTCTCCCTAAGTGCTCCTTTGGCAGCTCCCCCACGGCTATCGTCACTCCTCTCAGTCCTAAGCTCTCCTGGAGGGTGGCTCGTGCCAGCATGGACAAGTGGTGTCCCAGCCTCATCAGCTACAACCCTAGCAGCTCCCACGCCAACTCTCGGTAGTCGGCGTATGTCATCCCTATCACTGGCGCTCCGTGGACTTGTAGCCCAGTGATCCTCGCTATGTCCTCCAGCGTGGGGATCATATGTCCTCACGGGAACAAGAATGCCATGCTGACTAGATCCCACCGATCGTGGAGCGCATACAGAAGAGTAGTGTCCTATCTCATGACCTCTATCCCGAGGAACTCAGCAAATCCCATCGTAGCCAGTCTCTCTCTCTGGAGATTCGATAGTGCCAGGTACACTACTCGGACCTGCAGCCACGATATGTTGTGCCCCTTGTATTTTGATGATGATGTGATGTTTGTTTTGTTGATAGCAACATAATGAGTCACTGTAAGCTCTGCTGATTGATTTAACTGATGTCATTTTGTATAACACTTCAGCCTATATGCAGGCCATTTTTGTTTCAACAAGTTTGTGCACGTTGTGTTCCCTTCACTTTAGTACTTGCATCCTTTCTTTTGTAAGTCCACGCATGTTATAAGGCTAAATGAAAGTCCATACATGTTGCTCATTTATTTCTCAAATCTGTGCATTCTTGATCATCTGCATGGTTGGGTTTTGGCAAACAAGTCTTCTGTTTTGACATTCATAGTCTATGCACACTCTGCTTAAAACAAAGTACATACATTCTATTCCACTCATGTCTGTGCACATCTCATTGTCATTTCCCAAGTCCATGCACATTTTTTGTTTGACCTTGTCCGTGTTAAAGTCCTTGCATGTTCTTATGCTAAGTCCATACTTGAATGTATACACATGTATTAAGTCCGCGCAAGTTTTGGACTTAGATATTTCCTGCTCAATGCACTGTTCGTTTACAAGTCTGTGCACATTCCTTGTTGCATTGAACATTACGTTCGTGCATGTTTGCACGTCTATAAACTAGTTGCATAATGCGAAGTCCATGCATATCAAAGTCCATGCATTCTTTCCTCTTCGAAACAAACCAAAGCCTGTACATACATAAGTCTGTGCACATTCTTTGTTCCACCCTATGTGAAGTCCGTGCACTTTTGTTCATGCCAAGTCCGTGCACTTTTGCTCACGCCAAGTCTGAGCATGTAGAAGTCCGTGCACTTTTTGTTCATGCCAAGTTCGAGCATGTAGAAGTCCGTGCACTTTTTGTTCATATCAAGTCTGAGCATGTAGAAGTCCGTGCACTTTTTGTTCATGCCAAGTTCGAGTATGTAGAAGTCCGTGCACTTTTTGTTCATATCAAGTCCGAGCATATAGAAGTTTGTGCACATTTCGCATTTCCAACTGAGTCTGTGCATATGTCTAATGTCTGTGCATATTATGTAAACCATCAAGTTTGTGCATATATCCAAGTCAGTGCATTCTTAACTTCGTACATGTTTCTGCATTGAACAAGTCCGTGCACATCAAACCCCGTGCACATTCTGGACTTGGTCAATTTGCTATTGTGTTGCATGATCCATCAAGTCCGTGCATGAACAGTCATGCATTCAAAGTCAGTGCAAGTCTTCATGTAGTCCGTGGAAGACAAACCCCGTGCATGTTCTGTCTTAACATAATGTTCGTGCAAGCCAAACCCTGTACAGGTTTTATGTTTCACACAAAGTTCTTGCATGCCTTCACAGAGTCCATGGAAGTTAAACCCCGTGCATATTTCTTTCTGTGTGGAACTTTGTTAAAGTCCGTGCACGTTTAACCCCATGCACATTCTTCCTTGCGTTCAACCCCGTGGAAGCTATACTCCATGCATGGTTTGAGTTTCAAACAAACTCCTTGTATGTCTTCACGGAGTCCGTGGAAGCTAAACCCCGTGCACATTTCTCTTCTGGCTGAACACAAGTCCGTGCATCTTTTCTTATATACACCTGAACCTCATGCACATCTTTAGCCTCGCTCGTTTTGTCTACAATAAAGCCCGTGCACCTTTGTTTGCTGTTCATCGAAGTTGGAGCATACACTGTTGTAGAGTCAGTGTATGTCCTTTTGATGTCCGAGCACATAACAACCCCGTGCATATTTTCTAGTCAGGGCAAGTCCGAGTAGGTCTGCACTGAGACTGCCTTAGCAGCAGTAAGTCCGTGCAGATCCTTTGCAGCCAGGTCACTCATACTCCGTGCATACCCCGTGCATCTTTTTCCGTCTAATATACTCTCAACTGAACTAATGTTTGTTTCTATGTTAACATGTAATATTTCATGGAAAACGAGGGTGGCACGTGATCCAAGATTGGATGCAGTGCCAAGATCGCGACACGTGTAAAGTGAATGGCAAGATGCTACCATGTGTGAAGATTTTATGGCGGGATTTTATGGAAGACACACGCCCTTTCTGCCTGGACTATTACTACGCTTTCAAAGCGTAGGTATAGGTCGATATCTACCTACACTTTTTACTGGACTATTCCTACTCTTTGAAAGCATAGGGATATGTCAAATTGTACCTACGTTTCATAGAAATGTAGGTATAACCCATAGTCATGCGAGCAAGTGCCACACTTTGAAAACATGGCAAACAAACATGGCTAAAGACTTTACCTACGTTTTTTGGACCTATACCTATGTTTTCAAAACGTAGTTAAAGACCAATTTTTTTGTAGTGACACTGATACATGTTTCTGCTATCCTATCTCTCGGCTTAGCCATTTCAGCCAAAGCCTGCTATTATGACTAATCTATCCATCCCACCGCGATGATCAATTCAACTCAAGGGCCTAGACTCTCAGTCGAAGCCTGCTTTCCCAATACCCCTTTGCTCTGTAGCCCACTTCTAATATCCATTGACCTACTCGACATGCTTCCCCGATATTGGCTTGTACAGTTTGCTCTCCTGTTATCCTTTGGTCTACCCGACCTGCTTTCCCGATGATTGACTTATGTAACCTGCTTTCTTGCTATCCTTTGGTCTACCCAGCCTGCTTCCCCGATGATTGGCCCAAGCAGCCCACTTTTCTACTGTCCTTTGGCTTATCCAGCCTGCTCTCTCGATGGTGGCTTATACACTCTGCTTACCTAGGCCCCTAATTTCAGCTTATGAGTCTACTTTCCTACCCCCCTTTGTCCCACCGGGATTCACCCAAATATTAACAAAAGAGAAAAAAAATCTCATGTGCTCGTGATGTTGAATGCCTGATTGCCCTGCTCGCATGTCTTCCTATAATATAACTTAATGCATTTCCTTTGGACTTTCTAGGACCTTGTTTCCTTGCTAAATAATAATGCTCGACTCTGAGTGCATGTGCGTTACGAGGCACGCCAAGGGAGAAAACCTAGTGATGGTGGTACATGCATCAAGGGGAAGAGTCATAGTTGAGCCGTTAGCATAGCTCATAAGATATACCCATGACAACACTCCCACACTTTGCACACAATGTGTTCAATGGCCTTAGATCATAGGGATTGCGGACCTTCTTCCTGGCACTCTTTGGATGCTTAAGTTTCTGCGCTCACGTGGAGGGTAATCGTGAGGAAAAAGTTGTCTGCCCCCTCTTCAAAAAAAAAAGAAGAAGAAAGAAAAAAAAGAATGATACTGATAATGTGAGTTTGAGTAACCAGGAATCCCCACTGAAAAAAATGCAACCAGAGTGAGGATTCTGCTGACTTACAGTTTGAACCGTTGATCCACAGCTTCGGAGAACAAATTTCTATAACCACTAAGTAACACAGCTTGCTTAATCCGCTAAGCCTCACAGCTTACTTAATCCGCTGAGCTTCAAAGCTTGCTTAATCCACTGACTAACAGCATGAAACTAAAATAGAAAAATAAAGAACAAAAACAAAGAACGAAGGAAAGAAAACAAGATGTAGCTCCATAGGAGCAGAATGACTTGGATCTGATCCACAGACTAATGGACAATAGATCTACAGTGAACTCTGGCTGCACACAAATCTTCACCAACTCACTTTCTCTTTTTCTCTTCTTCTTCTCACAATTTCTCTCACAAAGCTCCTTTGAAATAATCTGCTCACTCTTCCCTTTTTCTCTTCTCATTCTCACGATCTTCTCTCTCAGATGTTCTTCTCTCTCCTCTCTTTTCTCTTCAGACTTCTCAGCTCTCTTCTTTTTCAGTTCTCCCGCCTTTGCTTCCCTCACTGCAGCGCCTAGCAGCCGCCTTCTTTCGAAAGAAGAACACCCCATTTACATAGAACTAGGGCTCCGTAATAATTCTAAGTAAAATAAACTGGTTTCACCTTTTACCCATTCGTCCACGTGGCAGGAGAGTGAATATTCTTCTTCAGAGAACTTTAGATCACGTGCCAAACCATTGGCCTTCGAACCTAAGAGTGAATCTTCCGTTGCTCACAAGCATGGCTATTTTTCAGCCTTATCAAGCCATTTTTCACCCTTATCGACTATTTGTTACCCTTAAACAGCTATTATTCACCCTTAGCCTTCAATAGCCGTCGCCTTTGTCATGTTTTTCTCCTTTGCTGCCTTCAACATAACTTGCGTCGACTCCATAGGCATATTGCATCGACTCTCCTTCTATACTTTTCAAAGCTTTCAACCTTGCCGCTCATTTTTCACCCTTAGCAGACCATTTGTTATCTTTATCGCTTATTTGTCATTGCTGCTTACCTATTTGTCACCACTCCAGACCCATTTGTCACCATTATTTCATATTTTATCACCCTTGTGAAGTTATTTGCCACCGTTGGTCTTCAGCTTGTCTTCCTTGATATCCAACTTGACTGCGTTGACGCACAAAGGGTGTTACGTTCGCGCAACAATGTTAATGGGGTAGACATGACCGCGCCACCTCGCGTCGGGAGGAAGACCCGTGGGCCAGTAGCCTGTGTTGACTGGCGGGTGCGCTGGGAGTGTTGTGCATGCATGGATATGAAGAACATGAACTATCACGCAGTATAACTGCAGGGAGAGGCGATGCAAGATGGAGAAAAATGTAGAACGTGTAGAAAACTGTGCAATGACTAATTGTAGAGACAGTGACTATTTGCTAAAAGTAGGAGAGGAGACCTAAGCGTGGAGATGAGGAAAATAAGCCCAAAGAGATAGAAATGAACACTAATACTCCCCTCTTCAATATGGAGTCGAAGGAGAACAAAGAGGATGAAGCGTGACTCCGCCCCGAACCGACGAAGAGTGCCCCGTCGTACAGGTTCAAAAGACGTGCAGAAAACTCAGAAACTGTGACAAAATCAAAAAAGTTAGGGTGAAGAAGAGAGGGAAAATGATGACCAAATAAAGCCCAAATAGATGGAATGGAAAGCTAATACTTGCCTCAACAGCTTGGGGTTGAAGAGTTGAGTCGACAATCCGACATGGCTTTGCCCCAGGTCGAAGAAGACGCCCCTGTCGCACAGTTGAACTGGGCAGGTTTATATAGAAATCTATGGAATCCAGAAGTTTCCATCGAGATTGCAGGACATAGAGTCCACCAACTCTCGAGATCTCTAGATCATTCTCGAGATAATAGTCAGGATAAGAGGTAGGAGAAAATGGGACTCTATTTGGTGGAAGGATCTGGAAGTTATTAGCTCTAGAAGGTGGCCCCGAAGCCTATTCTGGAGGAGTTTGTGTTACATGAAATGCATAAATCCTTAACTTTTGTCCAAGATTCCAGGAGATATAGCCCATGAAAATTCATGTTCTATAGACCAAAGTTGAGATAATAGAAAGGCCAAGAGATAGAAACAAACGAGGCTCCATTTGATGGAATATTTTGGAAGATAGAGCCCTAACAAGGAGGCCCCGTCGAGCAGAAATCGACTAGAGAGTCTTGCGGCGAAGAAATCAGAGTTTAGGATCATCTGGACTCTCTATCCAAGACACAGTCTATCACGCGGTCGCCAAATGAAGAAACGGTCATGGGAGGACTGCCACTTGAGGAAAACGGTCATATGGGTGACTGCCAAGCGACTAGGGGCGACCGGGACGATTTGGGGTGAAAAATTGAAGAAACGGTCATCCGGAGACCTTTTTTGAAAGTGGCGGTCTCAAGAAGATCGTCATTTGACATTTTAAAAATAATAAAAATAAAATAAAAATTAAAAATTAAAAAAGTTATTGTTCATGGTAGTCAACTGTTGACCATGACGGCGCGGCGCGGCTACTTCGTCGAGGGCCTCGGCGGCGCCCAGTTCGCACTGCCCGGCGCGGTCGAGCGCCTCCGCTCCCTGCCCGAAGCGAGCGGCGACCATATGGTGCTCGCGGCGACCGACCCCGCCAACCCTTACGGCGCCTCGCTGCCCTGGCCCAAACTGGAGGGCGGCCGCCGGCCCGGCCGCACCCCCTGAGCTCGGGGAAAGCCTGACCCTTACGCAGGAAACGGGTCGTTTCTTTGCTCCACGGAGAACCTTGTCTGACCTGCACGGATTGCGACCTACGCAACCCTCCAGCGAGACGCAAAGACTGAGGGCTCTTGACGAGAGGAGGGCTGATGTCTCAGTGTTGTAACCAGAGCAAACGAGACAAACCGCCGGATGAGAATCCGAGGTTTCAGAGATACGGAGTGGTCGGAAATGGCTGCTGATGCACGCGAGAGACCGGACGCATCGAGAGCGCCCAGCTCGTCGCCCGTGGGAGTGGTTCACAGTGCGCAGAGATCGCGAGTACTTCGCCGAATGGCTGAGCAGGACCCTGGCTGAGCGAGAGATCGCTGGCGGGGAGGTTGCCCGCACCGTCGGCGTGAACGATTCAGCCATCAGTCGGTGGAAGAACGGGAAAGCCTCACCGGGTCTCGACTCGGTCATGAAGCTGGCCGACTTCCTAGATGTCGACCCCATAGGACTCGCCGTCACGGCGGGTCTAATGAACGCCAAGCAGTTGGGGGTGGAAAAGCTTCCACTTCCGGAGGACACTAAGACGAAGGCTTACGTCAAGGAGCAGATCATGTCGATCAAGGGACTGACCAGTAAGGAGCGAGAGGCGCTCCTGAGCACGTACAAACAGGCGCGGGAGGATGTCTAGTCATGACCGAGGATCTTCGATACAACCTCTACCGAATCGGCGCGCACACCGCCTGGTGGGGCGCGCTCGCGATGACCATCGTCGTCACCTGGCTGGCCATCGAGCAAAGCCCACTTGACCCTCCGTCAGCGTTTCAGCGCCTGGCGGGAATCCTCATCGTCTTCATGATCGGAATCGGGATCGCCGTCGGCTCCGCTCTGGCTCGGATGCGGCTGGCCAGGACCATCGCCAAGGTGTTCGCGACCGGCATGCTGGTCTCCGCCAGGGTGGCCGGAGCCGACGGCAGGGGTCCCGTCGAGGACGACGGGGAGAGCATCGATGGGCTGCTGGAGCACATCGGAGGCTGCTCGCAGTGCAAGTCGGTGCAAGCTATGATTTAAACCATCTACAAGTAAAACATCTTCAATAGTTTAGTTGGAATCCTTATCTATCTGTCCAATTCTCATTTTACCTTTCTTATTCCCGCCAAAGGTGACTAGTCTACCATCTTTTTCCTTTAGGTCTGAAAAGAGTTTCTTATTTCCTGTCATGTGTCTGGAGCATCCACTGTCCAGGTACCACTTGCTCCATTTGGCTCTTAAACAGACCTACACAATCAAGAACAAATCTCAAGTTGATTTAAGTACCTAAGCGAGCTTAGGTCTTGAAGTTTTAGTTCTACCTTGAGTAAAATGTATTTGGTTTTTTGTTTCAAAATACTCATCATCAGCCCTTACTAAATCACATGCATGCATGGAGTGGCCGAGCATTCCACAATAAAAGCAGGGGACATTTGATTTTCTAAAACTACTTCTCCTATACATGCTTGATCTATTAACATATGAGTTCATGCATGGATCAACAGGAGAATAACAATTTAAGTCATGTGATTTCTGAACTTGATTTCTCATAGATGAGTTTTTCTTTGTAGGTGTGTGTCCCACACCACTCTTCTCATTTCTAGCATTTCCTTTGCTAGTCTCACCATGTTCAAATGTTTTCTCTTTTCCTTTCAACTCTATTTGAGCATCATCTTTCAATTTCTTTAACATATCATCCATGGTATTAAGGTTGGTTTCAATATCCTTCTTGGATTTTCACTTTCAGTCAGTCTCAATTTGTGTTCACCCAACTCCTTTACCAATTGTCCATTTCTAATTTTCAATTTTTCAACATTATCATTGGCATGTTGTTTCTCTACTTCCAAATATTCTAGCTCATCCTCATATAAGGTTAGCTTAGATTGAAAATCCTCCTTCTCATCTTTAAATTTCTCAATTTGTATTTCAAAAAAGCTACACCTATCACATGGATTAGAAGAGCTAATTAAATCATAAAATTTCTTTTTCAAAATCTTGACATCAGTTTTAGACTTCTTGTACTTCTGATATAAATCCACATAAGCTAAATGCCATTGTTCAACTGTGAGATTTTTGGAATCAGAATTTACCTCAAAAGTTTCTTCATCCGCCATCAAACATAAATTCTAGACCAGCTCGTCTAGTTCATCCTTCTTTCCTTCGAATTTTAAGCTATTCGAATCCTCGTCGCTCCAGGTTACTTTCATCGCTTTTCCTTTCTTCAACTTATTCTTTTTCAGCTTCTTCTGGAACTCGGGGCATTGACGTACCTTAGAAAAGGAGATAGAAAATGTGGCCAAAGAAGAGCCCACTAAGACTTGATCGTGCTTGACAAACGGGGTGCGGGGAATGACATGGGTTGCACCTCCTCACCTTCCAGCCGGCTAGAAGAAGAGGGCCTCACGCTCTATTCATGCTCTCCTACAAAATAAAGATGAAATAGAGAGAAAACCCATTAGAATATGTAAGTGCATAATATGTCCCGTATGTATAAATCAGTGTGAAAGAAAGGGGGAGAACGTACCAGGGGGAGATTTTTAACGCCTGTGGAAGGGCGCAAAAGATAGGTGTGTGTGTTGTAAATGCATGGATAGTAAAAGCATGAATTAACACGCAGTATCACTATGGAGAGAAGCGACGCAAGGTGGGAAAAAATGCATGACGTGCAGAAAAGTGCAGAACTGTGATGATTTATGAAAAAATGAGGGGAATAATTAAGAAAAGAAATAACAAAAAGCAGCCCTGAGAGATGGAAAATGAAGCCAATACTTCTCTCTTCAGGTTGAGGTTGAAGAAACGAGGTAGCAATGCGGCATAGCTTTGCCCTGAACCGAAGGAGAGCCCCTCATCGCGCACTGTGAACTGGGCACTTTATATAGAATTACAGGGAACCCTAGGTTTAGAATTCGAGATAAACACCCAATTTCGGTGATACATGTGATTAAACTTGAGATAATAGTGGGGATAAGAGTCTTGGATCGATGGAGACCCAGGTGGAGGCCTATCTCCCTCGAAAATGGTGCAAATAGGAGTTCAAAGAGCCCTGCGGTGAGGAAATCAGAGTTCAGAATCATCTGAAATTTATTCTGAGAAAATGTTCTATCGCGCAGTCGCAACTTGGATAAAACAATCATTAGAGGACCGCCACTTGACTGGGTCAAAGAAAGGGTCCAGAGACCGAAGGAAACTGAGCCAGGGCAATTTGGGCACAAAATGGGAGATGGCGGTCTAGGGGAGACCGCCACTTGATTTGGGAACAAAATGGGAGATGGCGATCTAGGGAAGACCGCCACCTGCTAGACCGCTACCTGAGGGATTTATTTTTCTTTTTAATATGTAAGTGGCGGTCAACTATTGACCACCACCTCGAGGTAGTGGTCAAAAGTTGACCACTACCTCAAGGTAGTTGTCAACAGTTGACTGCTACCTCAAGAGGGGCTGCCAAGATCCCTTCTGGCTAACCGTTTGATGCTCTAAATTGCCCCGAAAGTGGGGAATCAAAGGCATCTCTCTTCTCTCTTTTTTTCTTCTCAACTCCTCTCTGGCGGCTCATGTAACAACTCCCTTCAGTCGCAGCCGCTCAGCTCGGAGAAGGATGCTTCCTATTTATATGAAAAATAGGGCTTCCGGAGATGCTTTTTGGATAAAATAATTTGATTGCTTTTTATCCCATTGGGCCATGTGGCAGGACAATATTATTCCTCTAATCATCGAGCCTTGGATGACATGCCCAATCATAAGCTTCCTAGGTCCATGTGCCACCTTTCCCACCATTCTTGGGATCACGTGTCACTTATGTTGACTGCAGGGTCAAACTCCTTTATTGGATCTGGACTTTAAGGGTTTCGAATCCTGTAGCATTGACCTTACTAGTAATAGCTGATACAACTGCATCGACCTTTGACTTAGTGTATCTAGGCACTATTCTAATGCTCTGACCTTTTGGCTTAAGGCAATGCTGCTTCGACCTTCTTTACTGCTGCTGCTAATGACCAAGAAATTCAGTTAAGTTCTCTTAACTTCAGGTGCTTCTGATGTCTTGAAGTCTTCTGACTTGGAGATTTAGACTGACTTGCTGAACTTGTGCTTAAAGTGAATTGCTGTATTTGAGCTTGCTGCTGCTGCTATGGTGAATTGCTATAGACTTGACTAATGGAGCCCTTGAGTTCCTTTTGACGGCAGTAGACTAACTTCCACTAAGGCCCATTAATTTCTTCTATTGCCTTGACCTTGTGCATTGTAATATGCATCGACTTATCCTTTGAATGCTCTGACCTTAGTTGATCTGCAACGTTCAGTTCCCAGCAACTGCATCGACCTGTTGGCTTTGAAGTGTTGATATGCTTCGACTTGAGTGATATTACCAACACTGCTGCACCGACCTCATTTGTAGGAACTACTCTGCTGCCACGAGGCAAAGCTTCAATGGATCAAGACATTTTCTTAGGCTTGACTTCTTGACGAGTGGTATATCAAGGCTTGGCTTAAAGCATCGATCTATCTCTTCTGCTTGCCATTGTCCCATTGATGCAGTTCTAGGTGCATCGACCTTAAGGACAAAGTGGGTGAATGTGCACCGACCTTACATTGCAATCGCTGACTTACAATTGAATAGTAGCGTCGACCTAACTACAGTGTGCATTGACCTTGATATAGCAAGACTCCTATAGCCACATCGACCTTCTAGACCAGAATGAGTGCTGGTGCTTCGACCTGACTTTCACAATGCATGGATGTGCATTGACCTTATAGTGCAGAAGCAAGAGTATGCATCGACCTTACTATACTAACATGTTGAAGAGTGTCACCTTGATAATCTTGAGAACTAATGATGCATTGACCTTACTATCATGAAGCCCAATGATGCGTCGACCTTAATGACCGTGAAATGCATGGATGCATCGATCTGATGTTCTTTACACTAGAAGATGCATCGACCTTATAACATGAAGAACTCCTGATGTGTCGACCTGTACAGCTAAAATGCTGAAGTACGCATAAGACCATTTCCTTTTCATGACTATGACCATTTCTTATTCATGCTGTATACAATAACAGTGAGATCATTCAAACACATATAATATCACGATGAGTCATAGTGTTAGACATCATCAAAATCACAGGGATACAACAATCTCCCCTTTTTTGATGGTGGCAACACTATGAATCGAAAGGCTGACTCATATAAAATGGAAACACTAAGAACACTATGATTCATGCCATAGACCAAACTATCTAAGTACACTATGAGTCATGTCATAGACCAAACTATTCTCCCCCTTTGACTTCGTCAAAAAGGAAAGGGTAGTTTGTCTTAAAAGGATGTCATGAAATATGCAATGATGATCTCCTCCAACTATTCTCCCCCTTTATCCAAAAATATTTCTTCCCCTTAGACAAATCCGAAGAGTTGTAAGTGAATTAATGATAGGGGAATGAACAGTCAACAACGATTTCAAAGAGAACACAATGACACAGATCTCCCCCTGAATAAGAAAGCATATAACTCAGATCAGAGAATCTCCCTCTTTAAACACAGCAGAAGGAGTTGAATGACAATTTATCATCAATGCACAGGGACAATCAAACACAAGTACAGGCATGATGAACATAATGTCTTCCCCTTTGAAAAAAGAAGCAATCTCCCCCTTTACAGAGTTGAATTAGGAAGTGGTTATGTAAGGGCTGAAGATGACATGATTTAGAGATATACTAGATGAGAGTGACAGTAAAAGCATATGGACTGTCATGGACAGTTTCAGGTCATTGAATTAGGAAGTGACAACAAAAGCATATGTGACTCCAACTTGAGCAATTCAAGAGAGTTTTCAATAAGATGTCAATTTCATAAATCTGAAATTGAAGATTTTTCAGACTCTTCTATTATAAAGACTTATGAAGTGACCTTTATTAGATAACATGGTTTAAATATAATGTATGTAAGGTTTGTTCATTTCAGTTTCTGTACTCATATCTGAAATCAGGGTTTAATAAAAATGAACCAAGCTCTCATGTTAATGTCTTATCTAACCTCCCTTTTTTCTACTCATTTAAATTTTAATGACCCCTATAGAAATTACAACTAGGAGTATTGAAATTAAACAACCATGATAACATCTGATTTTGTCTAGGGGTTTATCCTTTTGTTTACTATCATTTTTCAGATTTTTCTTTTGTTCAACAATAATTTTCATATCTTATTTTCAAGAGCAATCGAGTTAGTACACACCTTGTAACTAGAGGATATACGATGTTTAGATGCCAGTATCTCTAAGCACTTAGTATGACTAACTGCCATGCCTCATATTGAACAGAGAATTCTAGAGCACTTCATGACTTGGGTTATCTTCATTTCTATGATGAATGACCTAGTTTCTCGGTGCAACCTTGTCATTGCTCTGCCGGATATTTCAATGATTATTTACCAGAGTTAACTATGGCATTTCATGACACAGTCCTTTGGACATAGTTTCTCGGTGACGAAAGCCATTGCTCTGACTACTTTTACCCTAGGAATTTTCAGGTCTTTCAGATGTTTAAAAATAATACTCAATGCATGTATCTCAACTAAAGTAAGCCATGATTTTAGAATTTTCAAATTTCAGAAAGTTTTACATGATATAACATAAAGCATCTGGTTAAGATTTATTAAAAAATGATTCAGATATTTTCAAGATATTCATGTCCAAACACAATGAACACATTAAACTTAAAACAATTGAATGCTTTAGACATCTAAAATCCTACATAATAGAAGATTTATTATTAAAATGATTTTCAGATTTATGATCAAGGTATCCAAATTGAAGTCTTCCTAAAGTATCAAGAGAATCATGTCAATGAAGTTTAGGAGCAGTCAATTTCCAGCACATAAGATGATGGCTTTCAAGATCAAGCAATGATATAATCAAGTTCAAGAAGATATGATTAGTGTGTAGCAGAATGAGTGTCAAGTTTGACTGAAGTTGTGACACAAATATTCAAGATTCAGCAGTTGAGAAGTTTTAAATTTGAATTCAGATAGTCATTTAGAAGAGCAGCTATCTAAAGTTTAAACATGAGAAAAACAAATAGTTGAAGAGTTCAATCAAATTAACGACTTTGTTAATCAACACATGCAGCTATCAAAAGAAACAGAAAGATATAGCTTTGATTCATTAAGATAGTCAAAGTTATAGGATAGCTGATGCTATAAGATAGCTGATTAAGCCCCTTTATGTTTTGTTTCTCTTTGTCGATCCAGCTATCGACTAAGTTATTCACTTATGCCGCTATCAACTAAGTTATTCGTTTATAGGATCAAGCCCCAACCGTTGCGTTAAAAGCTCGAGCTGTTAGTGAAGGAGAATTGTATTTCCTTATGGCATTGCAGAACCCCACATCTATACGTACTGTGGGTGGGCCTAAAGGCTTCACACATGGACCCCATAATCCATGCGGCGGGCTAGGTTGTCAAGCACCAATGCCCCACGTGGACCCCATAATCCACGTGGGACAGCGAATCCCTAAGGGCGACGTTGGACCCCATAATCCAACAATCTCCCCCCTCCCCCCGGCGACACCCGGGGGATTCAAATCTGCAACCTCTCTCTAATACCAATTTGTAGGATCAAGCCCCAATCATTGCACTAAAAGCTAGAGCTATTAGCGAAGATGAACTATATTTCCTTATGGCATTGTAAAACCCCACATCTATATGTGTTGTGGGCGGGCTTGAAGGACTTCGCACATGGACCCCATAATCCATGCGGCGAGCTGGACTGTCAAGCACCGATGCCCCACGTGGACCCCTCTTGAAATGTAAGGTTGTTGGCTTAATTAGAATCTAGAATCGGCATAAGAAGTAGAACCTTGAGGATAAGAAGAGAATGCTGACCCATAACTGCTACTGGATGGAACTGGATAGAATTGAAATTCTGGTTGATGACCCCACCTATACATCCTTGCTTCGTGTTGGCTACCTCCATAACCTGATAGATGTCCATATTGGCTCTGTGAATCATATCCTCCTTCACTATGACTGTATCCTCTGTCTGTGTTAGCATGGAAGGAGGAAGTAGGTGCAAATGTGCCACCGCCAGTAGTAGCACCTGCAGCTGCACTGGGATCATCACTTGATGCATCATCATTATCAAAACCATAAGAAACCAATCGTCTTCTAGCCTTTGGCTCTGTTTTTTTCTCTATTGGTGTGATAATTTCATTCATCTTTGAGAGAAGTCCTTTTCCCCTTGGCGTGTGCTTCAATGTCAGATTCTTTCCCTGATGAACATTTGTTGTCAATCACTTCAACCCCCCGTTACAGACCTCGACCTCAGCCATTGAACCACGGCCTCGACCTTGGCTGGATCCACTGGAACACCATCACCAGAAATCATGTGCTCTAAAAAGTGCACCTCTCAGAGCCAAAACTCGCACTTGTTGAGTTTGGCATACAGCTGGTGATCCCGCAAGGTCTATAACACGACCCTCAAATGATGCACATGCTCCTCAGCAGACCACGAATACACAAGGATGTAGTCCCCGAACACCACCACAAATCGATCCAAGTACGGACAGAACACCCTATGCATCAAATCCCTAAACGTTGTGGGAGCATTAGTGAGCCCAAACGGCATCACCAAGAACTCATAGTGCCCATACCTCGCACTGAACGCAGTCTTCTCAATGTCAGACTCTCGAATCCACAGTTGATAATAACCTGACCTCAAATCAATCCACGAAAACACCTGGACTGACTGAAGCTGATCAAACAAGTCATCAATTTGAGGCAATAGGTACTTGTTCTTAACAGTCGCCTGGTTCAGTTACCGGTAGTCTATACACAACCTCAGACTACCATCCTTCTTCTTCACGAACAACACGGGCACACCCCAAGGTAAAATGCTAGTATGAATATACCCCTTGGCAAGCAACTCCTATAACTACGCCTTCAATTCTCTCAACTCAGTCGGTGCTATGCGATAAGGGGCCTTCGACATGGGCGCCGTACCCAAAACCACCTTAATCACGAAATCAATCTCCCGCTATGGTGTCAACCCTGGCAACTCCACAGGAAAAATATCGGGAAACTCACACACGACAGGAATATCCTCCACTTCTTGACACTGCTGATCAACCACGACCACCAAAACAAGAAAACCCAAGCACCCAGCATCAAGCAATCTGTGGGCCTTAATGACTGAAATAAGAAAACAGGGAGAGGAAGATCAGATACCTTGGAAGTAGAAGGTGGTGTAGATGGTGATAAATCTACTTAGGAATAAAAAAGAAATAATGATAACATGGAGAGAAATCAAAGCAATGCACGAGGTGCTAAATTGGAGTTGTGATCGCCAGAGGGGTTACCTCAAATTAATAAGGAGAAATGACCGCGAATACCTGGCAAAACTAAAGGTGCGGGATGGACGTGAGTAGTTCCTCCTCCTCCTGCCGGCCGGCCGACGGAGGGGGTTCTCCTTATCTTGATTACCCTTAATCAACAAAATCTCCTCTATTCTCCATTGTATCAGCCTGTTTCCATCACTGTTCACTTATTTTTCTTGCATTTCCCTAAGTTCACTTCTCCTGCATTGTACATCTTCCCGCTTCCTCGTCTCTTCTCGGAGCCACGGAGGTAGTAGGGTGTTGCCGCTGGAGCCACCGTGCCTTGGACCCGGATGGCTGACCGCTAGCCACGCCGGCCAAGACTGTCGCCGTCGGCGACCCCCCCTCGCTCCGGTGCCTGTGCTCCACGGCCGAGAGGCCACCGCACCTCGATCCAGCCCGCTGCGAGCGCCGGCCTGGCCACCACCGGGCTGCTGTGTTGCCACCTGCCCTGCTCCTGCCCCCCCAATGTACAGTGCCTCTGCTCCTTCTTCCTATTTCTCTCCACTTCCAAGCCCAAAGACTGATGTCGTCACCTTCAGATCTCTATCCTTTCCCTCTCCTCCGTCGCAGCCAACCTCCGCCACTCCCTCGCCCTCTCTTTCACCGGAACCGAGGGCTAAGGACAACGAGGACCCATGGAAGGAGAGGCCGGGAGAGAGAGGGAGTGCCAGGAGAAGGGGACCGAGAGAGAGAGAGAGGTCGTGGCTCTCTTAAAAAATATGGAAAGACTTGTTTTTATTTTGGGGGGAGTTACAACGGGATGAAATTTCATCCTAAAAAATTGGAGAGGCTATCCAAACGTGGTTAAGTAGGTTGTCCATTCCTAATTTTTATTTTTAGAGAAAAAAGTGGTGAAAAACTGCAACCAAACACCCTATTATACTTTATTTTATTTTTGCCATGCTTATTTGGCCAATATGCATACTTCCATCCAAGATCATTGGACTTGGCTTTCCTCTTCACTTATGTGTTTGGCTGTGGAACTAGATTCTTCCATGGTGGTCACTACAGAAAAAATGCAAACATTCCAAATTCAAGTTAAAAAGTTTTAAAACATAGTAAAAAATGAGAGAAGAAGGATTGCCCCATGCTTTAGACAATTAGACACCCCCCATATTGGCTTTTGCGCAGAGAGAGAATGGGGTGGTCGGGTGAGGGGTGAAGGTGTTGGAGAAGGGAGGAAGAAGCCCCTTTGGTGGGCTCAACTGATGGAAGGTTGGTGAAGGAGAGTCAGATAGAGGGTTAGAGAAAGAGAGACAGTTGGACGAGAGATTGGGTCAGTCAGGGTGTGTGTGCATGTGTGACTCAGTGTGTGTATGTGAGAGAGAGAGAGACCAACGGGGAGGGAGTGGTGTGTGGCGGCGCCGGGGGCGCAATAAGATCCCGGCGCCGGCGGGGCCAGACCCGCGGCGCCCCCGATGGGGAGGATAGAGGAGGAGCTCTCTTACATGTTGAGATGGCATTGAGATCCGAGGAAGCAATCCTTGTATATCTGTAACTATGTTTTTACATTATGCTGATATTATTGTGTCAATTCAATCATATTGAACGGCTAAATGTCATTTTCTAAGTATAAAATTTTCATTATTATTGGCTGATATTCTCCATCTCTCTGAGATCTCTCCGAGGTCTCTTTGAGATCTCCTCTTCAACCTTCTGAGATGAAGTCAAGATCTGATATGGCATTCCTTTGTGCTTCAACTGTTCATGGAATGCCATATTCCACACAATCTGCAAAGCACTCTGTTGTCAGTGTAGAATAGGGTAGGATGGAAGAACTGATGTATTGATTAAGAAGAAGGCAACAAAGTCAAACAATCTCAGCGTAAGTATCATGTATAAGCCACAGTACTAGGTCTTGTAACAACTGCTTGTTTCTTAGTATGCCAATGAATGAGAGAGGTGCCTTAAAGTATTCAGAAACACCCCACCATCTTTACACATAAGATTTACTACATTTTCAAAGGCACAGTGGAAATTGGTGAACAAAGAATGTATCAGACACTACCCTATGCGAGATGATCCCAACTCCGGCCTTGATCATGCTGACTTTGCTCCATGTCTTGTGCATCATTATTGCTGCATAGTCACAGAGTTTTGGGGGCCTGCAAAAACAAAAATAGTTAAAGACTAACCACATAGAATATGTAAGTGAAGAAAGCGCACCTGGAACGGGCATACATCAGTAATGGAACAAAGTATTTTATCTAAATGGAGAAAACACAGCAAAATTCATACTTCTGCGTGTCCCAGATAAAAGAAAATTATCTTTGAAAGTGGTGACCAATCGCATTTGGCATGGAAGCTGCTTCTAGCTCTGTTAGTCTGGATCTCTTGAACTTGCTATCTGATCACAACTGTAGTAGTGACTTCACAATTACAACCAAAAGATATGTAGTAATGAACAAATCAGCAGCATTCATTAACTTATAATCAATTACCTATTTAAACCAAAGCATCTTAGGTTTGGGCATTGAGCTGGTGGCTGGCTTCTCTCTTGGAGATGCATACCTGGGCAGAGTGGTACCCTTCCAAATAACAAGGCATACTGGATGATGCCTACATGTATAGGAACTTACAGTAGTGAGGGGCTTGCCAGCTTGATTATCGATGCTTGATCATTACGCTTGAAAACAGATGTCGAATCATATACTACAGCATATGTCGGGGCGTTGAGCGTTTTGGCGTCCGCTTGGGTTTTCGTATACCGGTCGTTCAGACTATCCTGCAATCCCGCAACATCGTTGATAGCGAGCATGCCCGTAAGGAACCGAACCCAGCCCGTATCATTATGCCCCCAGAAGTGTTTCCCCTCATAGGCCAGGCGGCCGCTGTCTGGACGACCGGTAACATTCGAATATTTCCCGAGCGGCACGCCCAGCACTTTATCGGCCCATAAGCCGTAAGAAGGAGTGTAGTATGGTTGAGATGTCCGCCATTGTGCGGAGGCCGCGAGACAAAAAATTATCAGAATAAAAGTCCAGGTATAACGCATCGGTCTAAAGGTTTTGGATCACGGACTGTGAGCGTCATATCAACGCCGGCTACCAGGTCCGTGTATTGGTCAGTAAAAAATCTCATTGGTACGTCCTTATTCGCCGTAAAGTCAAAGTCGGGATTATCCACCATGAAGGCGCAAAGGTCTTGTGCTACCTGCAACATATCGCTGTGTACCTCTAGCTCGTTGGACTTCTCCTGGTAGATCAGGTCCATCAGGATGATACGGAACGGATACACTTGCTCGTTGGCCCGATAGTTGGTCGTGTCGTAGCTCACCCACATCAAAGGATACTTCACATCACGACTGGCGGCTATTTCCGGCACATCCCCCGCACCAAAATCGTTAAGCTGCTTATGCTCTTGGGCGAAGTTTCTTAACAGGTTTACCAGTTGGTTTAACGTCATTTCTGCCGGTCTTTTTCAGGTATGCTAATAGCTTTTTCTCGTTCTTCTTCATTTTCATATCGGCTTGCGATAATTGTTGCCTTGGTACTTTTCTTCCATTGTCCGGCCATCACTGCAATACCCCGTGCCGAGGTATATGCCGCAATCGTATTGCGTGCTGTCGGGATGGATAGTGTCGGCTGCGGATCCCGGATTCACGTATTCCGGGTATAGGGTCGAATTGGCGCAGAGATAATCGATCCCCCGCTGGCCGTAGAATTTGGCATAATCCCGGCAGTAGTTCATCATCGACTGCGCATCCTGGGGGTCCTCGTTCACTGCACTTCCGACGGCTGCAAACAGCGCCGCATAGAAAAGATAGCCGCCGATAAAGTAGACACTAAAGCAGCCTATGATCAGCGGAATGTTCACGTGTGTGCCCGCCATGTTCATGCAAAAGCCCCTCCCAAGCTCCCCCCTACCCCTCCTCCACCTCCCCTAGCAGCAGCACCCCTCAAATCTGAGATCTGAGGGGTGTGGCGGAACTGAACTCCCCTCTTAAGGGGAGTTCGTGTCTGGTTTCGCCCGATTTCGGCCCGAAACAATAAAAAATTATTTGTTTAAGTTTCGGACTTACTACAGTGAGTAGGGCTGGTTTCGTTTCGATTAGGTCCCAAACCAATACGTTTCAGCCGAAACGTATCAGAAACTACCAACCATGGTTCCTCCTAGACCGAAACCCTCTCTCCTTCCTTCTTTCCTCTCTCGTCCCTTTTTTCTTCATGGTATCAGAGGCAAGTTCCGATCATGGGACCTGTGGGTTATGGGACCTGTGGTATTTGGACCACAGACTAAACAGCATGGGATCAAGATTCAAGAGTCCAGATTCTCCCTCACAATGAACTCTCATACAACAAAAGAACAAGGGTAACAATGACACAGGAAAGAGGTAGAGTATTGGCATTTCAGCCCGCAGCTGTAAGCAGTCTCGCTGTTCGTTTATTGACCTTGATTCATTATCTAGGTTTCCTCGACGAAAGTCAGAGTCTTCAAAAACACGGCAGGTGACAATTTATCATCCATTTGGATCAGGCTTTTGATAAACCAATAGTCTCCAATTCTTCTGCTCCCTAGAGATAGATATCTTTTGATAGAATGATGGATCCTAAACTTACACTGATCCGAGCAACAGAAAACCAGAGCTATACCAGAAACAATGCTGGCATATTGCAGCTTTGGTTATGTTTCAGGTCCAGAACCAGCTAATTGCAGTAGTGCACAGCCAGTTCAGGGCAGGTTCATCAAAACAAATTAAAAAAATAAAATAAAAAATCCATCCATTTCTGACCATCTCCTATGCCAACACTTCCTTGAATCCCTAACCAAAAATTAT
The DNA here is from genome assembly GCA_024336825.1 of Amorphophallus titanum. Taxonomy (NCBI): domain Eukaryota; kingdom Viridiplantae; phylum Streptophyta; class Magnoliopsida; order Alismatales; family Araceae; genus Amorphophallus; species Amorphophallus titanum. The sequence goes on from JANBPO010006516.1 coordinate 1,727,515, forward strand.
TTATAGACTGCAGGACAGCATACAATTTCTAGACAAGTATATATGTCCATTTTGATAGCACTAGGTATAAAGGCCCTTCACTGCCAGCACGACAACAGCTAAACAACTTCTAATTTCAGTATGTTTGGAAAAGAAAAGTACAAGGTATGTACACTTTGAGCACCTTATCTACTCCTGTTCATGCATATTATCTGCTGTGACCCCAACCCCCCCCCAAGTATAATCTTTAAAACCATGACGAGAATTATCAAACATAGACTTTGAGGCATGATTTTTTTGAGAATTGGACTTTGAGGCATGATTGCAACGCGGCTAAGCGTCAGCGCGGCAACACCGTCAGCGGAACGATCGCCACCGGATCGTCGCCCTGCATGTGCCGGGTCTCGAAGTGAATCGACGGGCGGCCGTCGCCGGCCGTCAGACCGACCGTGCCGACCTGCTGGCCCTGGCGCCGATACCGCTGGAGCTCACCGTGCTGACCAAGGTCGCGTTCGCATCCAGGGCGGCACAGTTCTGATGGCCGTCACCTCCATCAAGCTGGTCGACGGCGCGCGGGAGATGGTCCTCTACCCGCGCGAGGACATCAACGTCCTGAAGCTGGACACCCCCGGACCGGACGCGCGGGTGGTCTCCGAGTCCCGGCCCGATGATGACGGCACGGTCGACACCACCACCCGGCACGGGTCGCGGGCCGTGAGCCTGGAGCTCCAGGCGATCGCCGACCCCGAGGCCGTCCTAGATGAGCTGTCGGGGTGGCTGCACCCGGCGCTGCGCCCCTACCTGGTCGTCTCTAACGACCGGTGGGCGCAGGACCGGCGGCTGATGCTGCGCTACGAGGGCTATGACCCGCCCCTGTCGGCCGATGAGCCGCCGGTCTACCGCCGCGTCCTGGTGCAGTGGCGGGCACCAGACGGGATCTGGGAGGCGGTCAACGAGACGCAGCTGATCGTCTCGCCCGACATTCCTTCGTCCGTCGGCGTGACCTTCCCGATGACGTTCCCGATGGAGTTCGAGCCCACCCGGGCCAGCGGGGCACCGACGACCGCCAACGTCGGCACCTCCCCCTCGCACTTCATCGGGCGCCTGTACGGGCCGATCGCCGGGCCGCGGCTGATCCACCTCAGCACCGGCTTGCAGATCGCGTTCAAGCCCGACCTCCTCCTGGGGGCCGGTGAGTACGTCGAGATCAACACCCGGGCCCGCACCGCGTTCCTGAACGGCGACGTGCTCATCTCTCGCGCCGGTCACATCGACTACGACGTCAACGCGTGGTGGCGGCTCCAGGGCGGCCCGCAGGCCATCCGCTACACCGGCACATCCCCCAGCGGCAACGCACGCGCCGTCCTGTTCTACCGACCCGCATGGCTGTGAGGTACGCATGACCCTGCTGACGCCCCTGTGGATGCAGGCGGCCGAAGGAGACGACCCGATCCCCTTCAGCGCGCTGAACTTCCGGCTGCTGATCGGCACCCTGGTGTCCGAGGGCGTGTTCGGCACGGGCGCCCTCAAGGTGTCCCAGCGGGCGGCCGGTGCGAATATGATGTTTCATGAGCCCTAATCATTAGTGTGTCCATACCACGAATTAACACGAATTTCATGCTGCCTAATCAGAGAAGGACAGAACATATCGTGCTGGAAAACAATCAACATTATTGCTACAACAAGGATAGAAATGGTTAGACGGAGGCCGCTATGAATGAGACGGTCAAGGAAGTGACCATTAAGAAACTAACTAACCCCTTTTCCTTTTTGAAAACCCACCGCCTAGAGGCGGTCTATCGAAGTCCCGCTTGAATTTATTAACGGTCAGCATGCGACCGCTATAGGGCGAGTTCAAAATAGGAACCTAGCAGTCTGTCGGGCGACCGCTAAGTCCAACGTAGCCCACAATCGAAAACCAAATGGTCTGTCGGGAGACCACTAACTCTAGCGACAATCGCTGGTAGGCTGCTACCAGGTTCCCCGCCTTGGCCTCCGGCGAGTCCCGACACACGTCGATTCAACCTCGATTTTCATGCAATCTAATGAATTAAATTAGGTAGAATAGAACCAATCGAAAGAGGATGGAATTTCACACAAGATGGCATGATTAATTTGAAATTTATCCTGCTGAAACCTAACATTAGATCAAGATAAAATGAAACTAGCATGAATGATATCCTAATTTATCCTGTCTTGACTAAAATCTTAAACACAATTGCCATACTAAACAAGAATTAGGGTTTTTGATATCAAATGAAAGAGGACTCGAAGGCACACAAAAAGATGTATGTTAATTAATTTTAAGCCTCAGAGAAAACTATCGATTTAGATTAAAAGTAGGACGGTGCGAAGAAAAACCCTAATGCGGACCCTCGTCGATCCTCACCGTCCCACGCCCTCGATCACTCCCAATCGACCCCGCCGCCGGCCAAAACATCAAATAGGGGTTTTAGGTCACTGAAGCCCTCAATTTATAGCATTCATAGAGGCTTCTAGAGATCAAATTGGACTCGAGAGTCCAAAGGGGGAAAATCCACGAAAAACTCAGAGCTCGACCAAATCCGTGCCGCCACCGTCGAATAGGAGCCTCTAGGGTTAGGGTTTTCAAAGGGAAAATGGGCTTCTATGATGGACCTAACAATTGGACTCGGTTTGGGATCAATTGGTTTAGAATTGGGCTCAAATTAGATCAATCTAGGTTGAACCATTAAGAACAACAAAATTTGCTAAACCTCTTTAATTTTTAAATTTTTATTAGAGGTCAGCCCAATTGACAATATTGTTAAATGTTTCGTTTCGTTTATGACTTGTAAAGCCTATCTCTATCCTAGTGGGTGGAGGTACAGAGTAGGAAAAGCAACAGTAGATGGTATATGAAATCATCTTTAAAAAAGCTCTTATCACATTTACTAGTGCATCCCCATCATCTAAATCACGCTCCGGCTAGTGTTGGTGGAACCCGAGGCCTAGAGGAGGATGCCTTCCCATGTCTCCTACGCTCAAGATAGTCATCTTGTAACCCCATCATCTAATCTCGGGCATGCTATGAAACTAAAGGACATGGAGGATAACTTCAGCCCACTCCAATAAGGTGCTCAGCAAATCTGTGCATACTGGCGCGATGTAGATAATACCTATAATGCGCATGATGATCGCCCTCAACACTATACCTTTGCTCCCACGTGGGGTTGCGACGTCGGCCCATAATGATTTGTAAATGTTATGAAGTAAATACATGAAAATGTATTCAACATAGGAATGGAAACGAGATAAATCAATCCATCCATGTCTATCATGGGTGGCATGCAAAGTTATTTACTCTCATGGTTGTTCCATGTACAGGGAGAATGTATAATCTCCTTATACAAGGGTAATGCCCTCACCGCTGCAAGCGTGCAACCCCACAACCACCACCCACCTCAGGACGTCGTAGAACCTCTATCACCCACCATGATTGGATGCATTCGGGGCACCTCAAGCCAGCAAATTTGAAGGCAACTCACACGTGCCACCTCGGACTGCACGTGTCACATGGCATACTATGTTGGATTATGTGTTAGATTGTGGCACACACCAGTACATCCAATCTATAGCATGCCAAGCATGTATCACATCCCAAGCATGCTGGATCTGGGATTGTACAATCTGGTATGCCCTGTACCATGCATACCGGATCGATCCGGCAAACCTTGTTAATGATATATGGAGGGTATTTTAAGTTAGATAAAATTTGATGTCTCTTCCTTAGACTTGAGCCCTTTTACTTTCATCTGTGTAAAGTACTTTTGCCTATTATATCTTCTTGTGTGTATCCTAGTGACTTTGCATTCCTTCTTTCTTACTAATAATATTCCTATCTAAGAATATTGGTTGAGTCAGAACATTTCCTTTCTTTGAAGAAGTGTGCACTCTCTTAATATATCTTAGGTAGTTTAAAAGAAAAGTTTTGACGAGAAAAAAAGCTAATGATAGCTACGTGTAAAAGAAAATGGAAGAATATACGTACTTTTCTCAAGAATATATTAAAATTTGAAATGACACTTCACCCGGAGGAAGCGTCCCGGCAAATGCGCCTGTTGCTTCAAATCTTGGCGCGGGAGCTTACTGGGTGGAAATGACCGATCAGAACGGCTGTACACTTGTAACCAATTTCACCATTTGTGAGCCTGCGGAATTTGTAGCAGATAATATTATAACAACACTGCCGACCTGCAACGGATTGTGCGACGGTTCGATCACAATCAATTCGGCGACTGCCGTTACTTACAGTTTTGATGGTGGGGTGACTTCAGGTTCTTCGAATACACTTGGGAATGTTTGTGCAGGAAATTACAATATCCGTCTGGCTGATGCTGCAGGATGTATTGCGTCTGCAAGCATTACCGTATCTCAGCCAGATCTGTTACAGATTTTCTCCACACCGGACAGTCTTATGTGTATGGGAGATACGCTTCCGTTGTTTGCGCTTGCCGTGGGCGGAACGGCTCCTTACCAGTTTTTCTGGAATAATGGCGTGAACCAGCAATCGCAGGAAGTTCATCCGTTGACTTCTCAGAGCTATTTTGTTCATGCGGTAGACGCCAACGGATGTACGACACCGGATTCGCTCACCGATCTTACAATGATGCCTTTGCTTACGTTTACCCTGCCTACCGACACCAATATCTGCAGAGATTTCCCGGTACAACTGGGTGTATCTGCGGTGGATGGTTATCCGGGATATTCTTACCAGTGGAGCTCAGGTACGAACGATACGTTGTCAACGGTTACGGTTACTCCTTCGGTTCCTACGACTTATACCGTTGCTGTAACCGACCGTTGCACGAGTGTGACTTCCAGCATCAATGTCGGATTTTACGCAATTCCACAGGTGAATCTGACAAGCGCCGTTCAGGACGGTTGCAGCCCGCTGACAATAGCATTTACTCCGGGAGTGGATCCTTCATTGCTGTCTTCGTGTCAATGGACATTCTCGAACGGGCAGACAAGTACGAACTGCAGCACGATCACAGCTACATTTATCGAACCGGGTTGCTACGATGCAGTATACACGGGAACCAGCTCAGACGGTTGTCCGATGAGCGCAAGTTTTACTTCCGTAGCCTGTGTTTATCCGGATCCGGTTGCTGACTTTGGTTACAGCCCGTTCCCTCCTTCAGTGCTTGATAACGAGGTGCATTTTATTGACGGGTCATACGATGCCGAAACGTATCACTGGACATTCGGTGTGGGGCATGGATTTTCTTCCGAGAAGAATCCGGTGCATCAATTCCTCAACGTATTAATTTTTTAGAGAGAAATAACTTTGAAAAAAAAAGTGTTCCCAAACACCCTATTAGTACTTGGAATGATATCCATGGCTTGATTCAGAATAGATCAAAAGGTTAAATAGCTTGCTCAGTGGACATTTTACTTCAGGGTCTATCTACCTGAATTTTTGTCTATTTGACTATTTGTCTGCAATATAATACATGTTTCATGAACTAGGTGATTACTACCTATGGTGCTTAAATTTCTATGTAATATATTAATTTAATTTTGCCACCCAAGAGCAGTTTATTCATGTGATTACTTTTGATTCTCCTGACAATATGTTTATTTGATGTATTTACTCTATGTTTTCAGTTGCTCTTAGTCATCCCCGCTGAGATAATTCGGTGGATTATCACAATACTTGCTGGTTCTGCATCCGCTTTCTTCATTTCATCAAACTTGAGATCTTACACCGAGGGAAGTGATCTGATGCTGTTGACAATCGTTGCCTTCTTGCTGCAGTTCTTCCTAGCCATTTTTATCAAGATTTTCTTCTTTGCATGATGATTGTACCAATAAAGAAATGTGATCAATGCCACTGATCTGTGATCTACAGGTAACTGAAGATTGTTTTTGTTCATGTATTCTATCTTGGACTATTCATGTGTTGTCTTCATTTATTTATTACTATTATTATCTTTTTTGTTGTAGAAAGTTAGCATAGCATGTCCATTTCAATTTCAAGATGTTACAGTTTTAAGAAATGTGTATATCGTGACAGACTGGTGACCACTATATTGGCAATTTGACCAAATAATTTACTGTGTTTCAGGCTTCTTTTTGAAGATTGTACGTGCTTATGGCACATGATGCCTCATTGCAGAAGCTCTGGTTCTGCTGCCAATTTTATCGTACACGCCGTGAGCATCAAAGATGGTTCTAACCTGAAGTGAGATTACATGCAAAAGTTCTGTTTTTACAAAAGTTTACTTGAAAGGGTGTTTTGTTTTGTGGGATCTAGCAAGGTCTGTTCTGCATTCAGAATATAATGGTGGCCATGACTAATCAAGAATTGTGCTATAGGAAATAGCCCAAGATGTTCGTGTTTCTGGAGGTCAATACATCTGTATCTTTTGCTCCGAGTCTTGCCTTATCCATCAGCTTCCTGAAAACTACTGCAATTTCATGTTAAGTGCATGTGTTTCTTGTCTTCCTTTGTTATAACACACCATATTTTTTATTTTTTATTATTATTTATTGGTTTGGACCTACAGTACAACAATACGAGCCGAGACAGATAGGGACATGGAGAAGAGAGAGGAAAGGAGGAGGGAACGGTAAGAAAGGAAAAACTAGTGGGGGAAGAAAGTCAAGTATCTTAAAAAAACATGACCAAGTTATCGAGAGTCGAAATCATCATAGCAATGGAGAACTTAACAGAAGAAAAAAAAACACGATCTTTGACAAGGAGTTGAACCCATGCGCGCAGAAGTACCCATCTTTGAGTACGAGGAGTTCAACCTGGTCGGCGTTACAGACTCAGGTGGGAACAGGCGTTGAGTTTGTCCAATCTGGTCGTCCCACCATTTGTCTTAATTTGGAACCTTCGGATACCAAATCAACTCAGAGACACGACAATGTAAATGCGCGCTGGTGGAACAACTCAAAGACAGCAGACGGGGTTGTGTTGAGTACTGTGCCCAACGCAACACGAACAGTCGCTTAAACTAATGTGGAAATGGCCCATAGGACTCTTGCCTGTAATTGAGAAAGATTTGCGAGGCATATAATTAATTACCTTTAACAAGGGAAGATGCCACAAAGCACTCTACAGTACTCCCCTCCCTTGACAGAGGTCAAAACACAACGCTCAATTAATCCATCAGAGGGAAATTAAGATCTAGCAAGAATGCCCCTGTCTGGTTAATTAAGGAATGAGGTGTATATAGATGACGTTTTATTAATTACACTCTTAATTAAGGAGCATCTGACATTGCTGATTTGGGTTTCTTGATTTTAAAAAGATTGGAAGGGCTAATAAGTGACCTGGTTATTCTAGGATTAGTACTTACGTGGGTTGGATAGACTGTAGAGATATAGACCGCCCCTTTCCAAAGTTGTTATAAAAATATTTTCTATGGTCATCCTTTTTTGTGGTTATGATCTCATGGGTATTGGTCGAACTCGACTTAATTGCTTACTGTTCTTTTCTTCTTGTGGAGCCAACTATGATGCGTGTCAACACTCATAAAACGTTGGGGCATCACGCACCAATTCCAACATGCCGCTTCACCAATCTGCCGTGAGAATCCAATGCCAGAACCCTGACATGTGGTGGTCACCTTTAATTAACAACGAGCTCAACTCTTCGGGTGGGAAAAGGTGCCAAGCCCAGCGCCCCCCTAACAATGACACTGCCCAGCACTGTATGAATATTTTTTAAAAGACACAGTGTGTGTGTGGCCCACACCAAGTTATTACTGACGTGAGACTTATGCCATCATCATCTTTGATCTCTATGACTATATTATCTTTCTGGCATGTTAAGTAGAGTAGATATTATCTGTTAAAAATTACATGGGTTTAGTTGCATAATCATGATCGATACGAGTTTTAATGATTTCTGTGTTATCGCATTACCGTATTTTTGACCAGTCGTGTAGCTCGCTAGATTTTTAAGAAAGAACGGTGTATAAGGAAAGAGGTCCACAGGTAAATACTTTAAGTGGATAAGTGATTATTTAATTAGGACCTCGTAAATACGAGGGGAGCCTCCCACTATCCCACCTCTTACCTAGTCATGATTCTTTGGGTTTCTAGTTAAGCTCCGACTGTAAAAAATGGGATAAAATTTTCGCAAGAGTTGTTCCTCATTTCCGACAAGTCATGTAATTAACAAGATTTCCAAGAAAGAACGGTGTCTAAAGAAAGAGGTCCACAGGCAAACACTTTAAGTGGATAAGTGGTTACTTAATTAGGTCATCGTAAATATGAGGGGGGCCTCCCACTGTCCCACCTCTTACCTGGCCATGATTCTTCGGTTTCTAGTTAAGTACCCGACTGTGAAAAACTTGATCTAAGCCTGTTTAACAAGATTTTTGTGAGAACCGATCATGCCATGTTCGTCAATCCAATTTCTTTATCGACTTAATGTCGTTGAACATGATGTCTTTTTATCGACTTAATATCGTTAAACATGATGCCTTAAATCATCCTTGTACTTCTCTTGCAACTACATAAAATCTTGTACTACTTATTCCTTAAATGATAATTTTTGCTAGATCTGTACTTTATTTCATAAGTTTTACCTTGAAGTGCTTTGGCCATACATACTATGTGGATGTCTAAATATACTTAGGATCTATGATCCATAACCACAATGTCTGGCGTTAATGGGGCCCGATCTGGTCTTGGGGGGAGAGCCTGAAAGTACTTGTGCCCATGGGAGTAATTATTGACCTGGTGTGGCATTGTATCGAAACATGCATGTAAGATTCGTTTATGACATTCCACAATTTGTGAAATACTTGACTTTCTTGAATACTTGAAAGTACTTGAATTACATGAAATACTTGACTTGTGCATGATTGCGTGAAATGGCCAATTCCATGATATTACTTGCTACATGATCGTTCTCTACTTAAAAGTTTCTCTTGATATCTTGTATACTTGTGATTCCAATTACTTGCATTTCTTTACTCTCTCTCTTATTCATGTTCCATATTTTAGTTTCGTTCTCGGCATAGGACTGAATGTCTAGATAACAAGTCTTTACATAAACTGTAATTCATATCAACAGCTCAAAACAGCCCATTTCCACTGCTGTCACTGTAACTTTGCATATGGATACCTTCTATATATAGCTTGAGCCTTCTCTTTTACATCTTTTCCTTCCACTTTAATCTTCTCTCTAAGATCATTCATGAAATTTACTTCCATAATTTTGTTATCCCAGGAAGCAATTGATGGCGAAGGGGATCCCGCTGAAGAAGAAGTTCCTGATATTTCTAAATGGGAAGCAATTAGTTGGCTTGCAATTTTCTCTGCCTGGATATCGATTACCTCGGATTATCTAGTTGGTGCAATAGAGGTGAAAGGCATCTTGTTACCTTTAATTTCCTTACTAATGTGTAAGGAACATAGTTATAGATCAGCATTCTGGATGTCATGCACCTTGTTATGCCCAGCCACATGAATGATTGATCTATTTAATTTTTATAGATTTCAGAAAACATTTAATATTTTGCTGGAATATATCTCTACTTTTCTTGTTTGGATAAATATTTACTCTACTACTTTACTGTCATATTACATGTTAGGATATGATGGTTCATATTTTACAATTCAATCATTTGTAACGGCGCATCTACAGTTTTCTTTAGTCATCATTTATAAGTAGGCAAATATTGATGTGTGCTTGCACTTGAAGTCTAGTGGAGTTGGAACCAAATATTTCAAATGTAGATCTATAGAACCAATATAGGAAGTTGTTTTATGGATGCCAATTGGGGTTTTCAGAATTTGTTCAACTCTTCATTCAGATGTTGAGTTTGCAATAGTGATTTAAAATACTCATTATTGTGGTGAGAATGGACATGAAGAGAGCTGAATGTATTCTCTCAGCGGCAGGCCTTTACAAGCACATCCCTGATCCCACCCTTTAACAGAGTCCAACTTAATTAGACAGCTCTTCTAATGAAGAAGTCGATATAGCTTTGTTGTATCTTTATTTATTGAGTTACACGATGAACACCTGCTTGATTTAATCCACAATCCACAGGGAGCTGCAAGAGAATGGAAAGTGCCGATTGCCTTTATTAGTGTCATTATGCTACCTACAATAGCCAACGCTCCTGAGCATGCTACTGCTATTATGTTTGCCATGAAAGACAAGATTGTAAGTGATTACCTTCGTCTTGAAGCATTTTGTTTACTAACAATTGTGTCAAATGTTATGAGTTTTTTTTTCTCTTTTGCCTAGGATTCAAATAATGAACAAAATCCTGTCAATGAACTTGTTTAGAATGAAGAGCTAATGAATGAATATGAAAACTGAAGGAGCTGAACATTGTCATGTCTGACAGATTGCTCAGCCTTGAGAAGGAAAAACCTGTGGCTCCTTCTCTGGAAAAAGAAATTGAAAAATATAAAAATGGAAATGAAACACTGAAGGATAAGCTGACTGCTTGTGAAAAAGAAAGGGCCAATTCAGAAACCCTCATAGCTTCTTTGGAAAATAAAATTACAGAATTAGATTAGTCCTCATCTAAATCTGCTAAAGATAAAGGTAAAATGAAAATTTCCTTGGAAGATGAGGTTAGTGGTCAAAGAGAGGGGATAGGATGTATTTCTAGAAATAAGAGGACTGTCAGGAATCAATTATACACCACTTTTGTGCGAAGCTCTGAAGTAGCTGGCACTTTTAATGAATCCCCAAAATAATTTGTTGAAAAATTTCAGAAACAAAAATTGAACAACATGCATGCCAAAAACTCACATGAAAGACACCATGCTTCAAAACACATAAACACTTCGTGTCATTACTGTGGTAAGTATGGTCACTTGATGCATGATTGTAGATTGATGAGTAAAGATGATTTGAATGCTAGTAGAGAGTATATAATGAAATTTCACATAGTACAGAAAAAGAGTGTCAAATGCTTCCACTGTGGTAAATTTGGATACATTGTTGCACAATGTTGGTTTGCCAATGCACAAAGAAAATTTCATTCTCATGCTGATCATGCTAAAATTCCTGTGAATCAGCATGTTCCTTGTAAAAATAAATTTGTTTCAAACCATAGGCACATTCTGTGTTTCAACTGTGGGAAGCTAGGCCATAAGGCTCCTAAATGTTGGCTGGCCTTTGGTGGAAAAAATTCTAAAGCTGAAGATAAGAAATTCAATGCACATTTCTCTAACAAGAACATGAAGTTCGCTGTGAATTGTCATCACTGTGGCAAGGTTGGACATGCCATGAAAGAATGTTGGCATGTCAAGGAAAATAAAAATTTTACTGCCAATAAACAGAAGCTAAATTCTATCTTACACAAGAAAAACACAAAATCTTCTGGTTATTATCATTACTATGGCAGGTTTGGGCATACTATGAATAATTGTCACTTCTTGCAGCTTGATAATCTCAATGCCCTAATATCCTTGAGAACTCCTACTGGAGGAATTGTTAACTCAAAAGGACCCAAGAAGACTTGGGTACCCTTGCATCCTCAAGTGGCAGATAAAAGGATTGGAAGTAAAGGTTTGAAGTGGCTCAACAAGAAGGAGTGGTGCCAAGACCAGACTTAGATGAATAAAAAGGAAAAGGAAAAGAGGCGAGGGCTAGAACTCCCTCAGTAAGGTGCGGGGACCTTGATCACATGAATGGTCTACAGAAGGAAAGAAAAATTAAGGGGAGGAGTGAGGGCTAAAGCTTGGAAAGCAGTGGGAGAATAGGCAAATGCCCAGAGCAGTGGATGTAGAAGAAGTTGGGCCAAACCTGGGATCGAGAGGAATGGAGAGAAGGAATTGGTAAATTGAAAGAGGAGGATCTGGAGGGTCCGGAGGCAGAGGAGGAGAATCATGATCAGAAGAACCATCCAGAGGTTCTAGAGGGAGAAAGTACCGAGGGACGCGATGCCCCCGAAAGAGGGATGAGAAAATGCAAGTTAAGAGGAAGAAGAGGACAAAGGATGTAATGTCCCCGAGGAATAGGAGGATAAATCAGAAGAAAGATGGGAGGTACAGAGGTTCCAGAGGAAAAAAATCAGAAGGGGCATGATGCCCTGGGACAAGGGATAAAGAATCCAGATGACCCAGATATGAGGGTGTAGAGGGGCGCGATGCCCAAAGAGGGAGGTCCAGAGGTTCCGACTAAAGAAGGTGAAAAGGGGCGTGATGCCTCGGGAGATACAGAGGTTCCAGAGGAAGAAGATAGAAAGGGGCATGATGCCCTGGAAAGTCCAGAGGTTTCGGAGTGATGAAGAGGAGGAGGGTATGATGCTTGGCAAGTGGAGAAAAATCCAAAATATCTGGATGTCAAAGATGGGAGGGGATGCGATGCCCTGGGGGAAAACTAGAGGGGGCACGATGCCTGACAAATAGAGGAAAACTCGGAGGGTTCAGATATAAGAAGTGGGAGGGGGCGTAATGCCCTGGGAGGAAATTAGAGGGGGCACGATGCCTGGTAAGTGTAAAAAGACCCAGAGATCCCCAAGATAGAAGTGAATAAGAAGGAGGATGTGGAGGATCTAGAGATTCCGGAAGGCGAGGAAGATACGGGTCTGGAAACTCAGGAAAGAAGAAATGCAAATGCATGCAATGCAATAGATGTATGGAATGCATGAAATGAAAAGAATACGAGGGGTGAGAGGATGAGAACTCCCTCCTCACTCAAAGGGTGGCCCATAAGATGGAAGTAGTGATAGACAAGAATGTGGGTGAAGTAGAATAGAAGATGGATAGGGTAGCGGAAAGCCCCCTAGCAAAAGAATGCCTGCCCCTCCATGGCGGTGAAAGTGTACAGCCAATCGGCCTAGCAGATAAAGTCAAAGCCCATGATGAAGCTTCAATAATAAATGATAACTCCCTTGGAGGGTGAAGAGTAATAATGTGAGGGAGTTGACAAGTTAGAATGGGAATCATCGAGTTGCCCAAGGATTGTGGCGTATAAAGAGTGTTGAACAAAATGGGCATTCGCCCCTTGTACGAAAGAATGGATTCAAGATTGGAAGCTTGGAACAAGGGGTGCCCTGCCCGGCCCTTGGGCATGGACTTCCACGACATCAAAGCTTGCCATTTTCTTTTGATGTGTAATGGTGGGGACTTGACCTCTTTAACCATGCTCGGCACAAAAACACGGATTGGCATCCGACAAATAAATTCTTGCATCTTGAACAGCATAGACGTGGCCAACTCCTTCTTGCCCGACTCCTATAGATCATATTTGGCACAAGTACTTGTAGAAGGACACCCATTCTGAGTGGTAGAGGGAGGTGAAGTGGAGGTGGAATGTAACAACCCAGAGCTCCGGATACCGATAACCCGATATCATCGGACTACCGATACCAAGAACTGGGGGCGCCACCCAAGAGGCTGATGAGGCCTGGTAAGGGTTGGAGGAGTTTGTCGAGGGGATGCATAACGAATGGGAATTACATGCACAATAATAATTAAAGCACAAATTTAAACTATAGTGCGGAAGTAATTTAAATATATCAGAGTGATAAAATATATAATAGTCCAGATCCATGCCATACACAAGTCCAAATGTACAACTACACGGGGCATACCCCGGCCAAGGTACAAGAAAAGTACCAACCAACAGATCGACTACAGTTGGTAGCTAAGACTAACCGTGAGAAACACGAGGAACTCTGGGAGACAATTAGAGCGGCTCACCTGAAAGAAGGAAGGGTGAGTCACAGCCAGACTCAGTAGGGGTCACGTAGATCCCAACCTCGCATCTAAACATGCAAAAGCAGTAAAGCATGTATCAAGAATAACATGCATTGACAATTAGAGCATGCATTTAAATCAAAAAACATGCATTGGCACAATTTAAATACAATTATAGTAAAGCTGTAAAACCTATTTAAATAGTTTACAACAACTTACTATATGCCAATATAAAGTAAATATAAGCATGAAGAGCTAAATCTACCAACAAAATAAACCTCAACTAACCAATTGACAGGGAGAATGAAGACCACCAGAAAGAAGAAACCAGATGCATCCACTGACTGCTTACACTGCATCTCAAGCATCTATACAAGTCTGCAACAAGTGAGAAGCGTAACAGTACCAAACCAAGTACTAGTTAGAGTAACACTCATGAGTGTCAGTCCAGGCCTCTGACCACGTGTGCGCACACTGACTCCTGCCTAGAGCCAGGTCTCTAGCTAGTTCCCTCCCCATAGGACGCTATGGTAAAGAGCCGGGGGCCCACGGAACTAGCTTACAAACTGTTTAGTGGGAATATCCCTCCACCTCTCCCGGGTGGGCTGACACTACAGGTCGCTGGGTTACGACTAGTGGCTCCATCACAAGAGAAGAGAAAGCTACTCTATCAGGATATAAAATAATGCCATAGTTTATAAAATTCCTTAAACATGGTGAAATAACACAATTAAATGCATATAAATAGGAATATGAAACAATTAAAGCACAAATAAATGAATATGCTAAGAAGTTAAAGTTGCAGGACTCAAACGGTTTAGATGAGCTCGCTCAAGGGGACACGCAGTTAAGGCTGGGCCGCTCAAGAGGCACAAGCGGTTGGGCCTTAGCCTCTCAAATGCTAACCTCAACAGGTTCTACGACTATGGGCGGTTATGCTCTGGCCGCTCATCGAATGGGCGGTCTGGGGTCCGCCACTCATACAGGTATACGCGACTGGGTCTCGGCCGCTCACTATCTACACTGAGGCCAACACACAGGGCACAAGCGGTTAAGGCAAGGCCGCTCAAGGATGGACGGCTAGGGAGTGCCCGCTCGTCCACCAGGGATCCTAAGGGACAGGCGGCTAGAGATATGCCGCTCAAGGCATGGGCGGTTTCATGATGGTCGCACAGAGTTGGGCGGTTGGAAGTCCGCCGCTGATCAGGCACATGCGGCTGGATCTCGGCCGCTCAACTCCAACACTGAAACATGGCTCCAGAGGACAGGCGGCTGGGTCATGACCGCTCAAAGGATGAGCAGTCAGAGGGTGGCCGCTCTTTGACAATTGTGCCCCGGCTCGAGATGAGGCGCAGGATGGCGAGCCCGAGCGTGATCTGGAGCTTGGGATCGAAGAAGCCGGTGAAGGTGAACCACTCGCGGACAATGCCGAAGAAGTCGAGAGTGAAGAGGCCGGTGATGGTCGCGATGAGACCCTGGAGGGCGGTACGGACGCGGTCCAGCAGCTTGATCTTCTTTGAGACGTGCGGGAGCTGCTGCTCAGCCGGAGCCTCTTTGAGAAGCTGATAGAGGGGGAAGGCACCGAGCTGCATATCGACGTGGTTCGGATCGTAGACGCCGTCTTCGACGTATTTGCCACGCGTGTAGAGGTTGGTTCCGGCCCACAGATAGGGGGAATTGGGGCGGCCGGGATTACGATAGCCGAAGCCATTATAGCGCTCGAACTCATAGGCGGCGCGCTCGTCCGACCAGTCACCGATATGCTGGAGACCTTTGAGACGGAGAGCGTCTACGGCAGCCTGCTCCCATGAGGTGAAGGGACCTCGGTTCTTAGGTTGGAGGCTGGTTTTGCGGCCAGTTCCTATGATGCGCTCCCCGTTATGGAGGACGCCGAGGAAAGAGCCGCCGCTTTCGCGCCAATGGACGGCTGCGATCCACTCCCAGGGGACGCCGGTCTGAGAGGAGATGGCCATATAGCGGCCTTTGGAGCGGAGAAGGGTGGAGGCTGCGCGTGCGTAGGCGTTCTTCCATTGAGGCTTGATTTGGGAGGCTGCGATGAGGGCGGTGTAGTGGGCACGCGCGGTGGTGAAGTTCATCGTTTAAACGCCGTGGCGTCCTCTTGTGGCTTGATAGACTGCCATCATTTGGCTAGCGGTGAGCTGCCGATTGAGCCATAGCGCCTGCATACTCGCGCGACTGCCGTTTGGTAGGTTGTTTGACGTTGAGCCATTCGCGTATAGACGAAAGCCCGCCGATGCAGCGGAGCCGGACGGAGTTGCGTAGGTAGAGGTGAAAAATTCCTGTGCTCCATTGACCTGTATCATGAGGCCGTTAGCGCCTTGAGCCTCGTTGATGCTTAGCCCAAGGAAAGTCCACCCCGTAGTATAGGTCGCGGTTGTAGACACGTTCAGCGCACCGCTGCCGCTCGCATCGGCAACGGCAAAGTTTGCAGTCTCCGAGCTTGTTCCGCTGAAGGTAATACCAACAGAAGAACCAAAGGAGCCATTGCCGTAGTTGCCGAGTATTCGGTAGAATGAGCCGGTCGCGTTGATGTAGAGCCAGCCGAATAGGGAGGTCAGCGGCGATCGCGATAGCGATGACCGCAACGGCGCTCATAGGCACGGCGATCATTGTGCCAGACCGGATCGCCCATGTTCAGGTCGCACGGATCGGTCGCAGCACCCAGCACCGCGCCACCCACCGCGCCGGCGGCGGCGCCCAGACCAGCATTGCCAGCCGCGCCGCCGATGATGGCGCCGCCCGCCGCACCCAGCAGCGCGCCGCTGGCGGCCCGGTCACCCGGATCGGTGCCGCAACCCGCAAGGGCCAGCGCCGCGGCAGCGGCAAAACCAAGGATCAGCTTGTTCCCACGCATGGCTGGGTCTCCTAAACAATAATTCAGGCCCCGACGCCCAAACAACGAATGGCCGGCTGCGATGGTTCCGGCAGCGCGCAAATGCGGCGCAATCGCGGCGAGGTTGCGAATCCCACGCAGGCGCACTTGCAGCGCGCATGCCGGGCTAGAAAGGCGCGACCTGGGGAGAGTCCGTCGATGCGCATCCGCCACCTGCTGCCGGTGCTGTTGCTGGCGCCGCTTCCCGCCCTGGCAACTCCCACCGACGAGATCCAGGTCTATACCGGCGAGATCATGGCGCCGGGCGAGGTCGGCCTGACCTGGCACAACAACTACACCGTCAGCGGCACGAAGACGCCGGACTTTCCCGGCGCGCTGGTGGACAACCATGCCTATTCCAGCGTCACCGAATGGGCGCTGGGCGTCACCGACTGGTTCGAGGCCGGACTATATCTACCGCTGTTCGCCGGCACGCCGGGCCATGGCCTGACCTATAACGGCTTCAAGCTGCGGGCGCTGTTCGTGCAGCCCGATAACCAGACCAGGGATTTCTATTACGGCGTGAATTTCGAATTCAGCTGGAACGAGCCGCGCTGGGACAGCCAGACCAACACCGGCGAGATCAGGCCCATCATCGGCTACCGCTGGGGCAAGGACCGGCGCTGGAGCATTACCTCCAATCCCATCGTCGACAACAACTACAAGGGCGGTGTGGCCGGCCTGGAGTTCGTGCCGTCGGCGCGGCTGGATTATGCCATCGACAAGACCTGGACCGTGGGGGTCGAGGACTATTCCGACTTCGGGCAGTTGCGCCGCTTCCTGCCCGGCGACCAGCAATCGCACCAGCTCTGGATGGTGGGCGATTACAGCGGCGATCCGGTGTCGGTGGAGTTCGGCGCCGGCTTCGGCCTGACGCCCGCTTCCGACAGCGTCGCGCTGAAGCTGATGCTGATCAGCGATCTCTCTCTCTCTCTCTCTCACAGAGAGAGAGAGAGAGAGAGAGAGTCCCGAAATTGACCTTGGGGGATCACTCCCGATAAAACTTTCTTTGAAGAGTCACCTTAATTGCAGAAGCTGGTAATGTTTACGGGGACGAGAGCTCGAAACTATTGTGGTGGCAAAGACTCGGCACTTGATGGTGTCCGATGCTCCCTATAGAATCATCAGGGCGTCGAAACTATCGAAAAGGTTGATTGGGTCGCCCCCCTCATCTTCCTTCCCAAACTGGTCATCGGAGAGGGAGAGCATAACCAAGAGGGGTGGGGGTGGTGTTGGGCGAACGGGGGTGAGGGATGTAGCAGGTTGGCGGTGAGGAGGAGGGCTGCAAGCCGCTAACGCCATCACGAGTCTGTCACCCCTTTCCACGATGTCATTGCCATCATTTTAGTGTTTGCAAATCCATCGAGTAGAGGGAGGAATAAGATGACCCTTCAAGTATTTTGACCCTAAACTTTCATTATTTATTTATGAAGAGGCGAGATCTCGTGCTAAGTTGTTGCCGTCGGATCTCGAGCAACACGGGTTCCAGATCAGTTACGAGTAGCCACCTCACAACAGAATTCTGCAAAGAAAAAAGGAAAGATCAGGTGACCTGGGATTGTTATCTCAGGAAAAATCTTTTGATGCTTAAGTCAGCAAGGGTAAGAACAGGGTGCGAAAGGAGACGAGAGAAGTGCAAAACACGAGACTGCTCTTCACCAGTTGAGGAGTCTAAAATTGACTTACCTTTTCGAAGGGGATCCCTGAGTTTATATAGCTGCAAGCTCCCTCTTCTGAGCAGGGGGATTTATGAGAGTATGGGAGGCGTTATGTACACGGTATGAATTCTTACTGTTTATGGACTCTTACTCTCCCCTTATCCTCTTGAGTTTCCTACTCTCAGACGGCAGCGTAAGATTCGTGTATGGTTATTAGAGATAAGTGTCCGGCCAAGAGAAATTCACTCAGGCTCGTCAAGGAGTCCCCACAATGGGCTGATCCACGAGAGATAAGAAATATTCTCCATCTAGGTAGTGAGTCATGGACTTGGACATCCTTGAGAGAGCATCCTATCCACCTTTGACTGGCCTGGTCTAATCTGTGTCTAGGCTCTTCCCGAGCATTGGGGAAACATTTGCTCGGGCGGGCGGGCCAAAACTCGTTAGGTCTTGTTTGACCATTTACCTTGGGTCTTATAGCAAGCAGGCCCTGATGGGGCAGCCTATTAAGCATCTCTGTAAATCTCATTGAATCAAATATCTGTTCTCCTGTCAAGCCTACATAAGTTTCATGCATACATGCCTCAGTAGAATGTAGTGATTAACAGTTGTGTTTTTAGTTAAAAATCTTTCATATGTTGCTCACCAATTTTAGCGAATTTCTCGTAATATTGTTCTTTCAGACTAGTCTACTGGGTCTCGGTGGCTGAAACTCATGCCTACTATTTCAGGTGAACTATTATTTGAGGAAGACGGTGTCCAAGAAGGAGAAGAAGGAAGACAAGGGCCGGAGGGCATTCCTAAAGGAAATTAGTGACCATGTAGGAGTTTGGTTGGCGGATGACTTCTGATGTCCTTGTTAAGAGTCCCAGACAAACGTGTTGTAATTTAACTATGGGGATGTACTTTGAGTTTGAAGATGTTCTGTTAAACTATGCAATTTTGGAGATCTGGAATGAATGGAATTCCTGTTCAAATCTTTTTTGAATTTAAAGATTATCTTTCCCTTGATGAGCCTGTTAGTTAACTGAGGATGGGTTTAGGCACACGTTCCCCAATGTCTGAGTGTGTGAAGGGTGTGTTCCCCCTACCGCATCCCAACAATTGCTTCCCGCATGTGTTCGTATGAAGGGGCCAGGGCATGACAGATTATACGACAAAAAAATAGAAGGATAGAAAGGGAGAAAGAGTTTACGAGTATTTAAGATCAATTTCAAATTTGGTTAAAATCTAACCAAGGTTAAATAACAAATTTTAAAAGAATGCTAATAGCTGGTGATGGTAGGGGTATTTTTGCAAGTATTGCAATGCAATAAAGTTACTAAAAATAGGATTAAAATAAGATAGACAATTCTACAACTAAGCTTGTAAAGAGATTATTTCTACAAAAGTATTTTTTTGATTTCGTCTGATTGTTTCTTATCTGTTTGTGAGTATTGTCCAATTTACTGGTCCTTATCTTCTGTCCAATCCTCTGTTTGGTTGATATTTGAGGATTAAGCCATTACAAGTAAAAACAGGTTGCTTTTGTGTGTTTATGTCCTAGGATGAAGCTGGAGTAAAGTGTGCTTGCTTGTGATATTTTTGGTGGCTTATATTTGCTCCCGAATTGTCTTTTGTTTCCACCTTATGATTTTGGTTGTTCAGTTGGCAATTGGTCCAGTTTACATACTGTCTTGTCACTTTTGGGTGTCAGGTCAAACAAAGTTGTTTGGTTTTGTTCACATGTAACATTTGCTTTGCTCGGCCGCGGCCGCACCGGCTCCGGCAAGAGCAGCATCACCCAGGCCCTCACTAGGAATATCGAGCTGGAGAAGGGCGTGATCAAGATCGACGGTATCGATATCCGCCGCATCCCGCTCGATCGTTTGCGGCGGGCTGTGGCCTTCGTGCCCCAGGAGCCTACTCTCTTGCTCGGCACCGTCCGGCTAAATCTCGACCGGCTCGGCGAGCATACCGACGATACCATCTGGAGCGCATTGAGGAATACGCACCTTGAGCCGTTCATCCGCTCCCTGCCTTTGGGCCTCGATAGCGCGGTCGAGGAGAACGGCGCAAACTTCAGCCAGGGCCAGCGCCAGCTCCTTTGCCTGGCCCGTGCCTTGATCGCCCGCACGAAGATCATCGTGCTCGATGAGGCCACGGCCAGCGTAGACGTGGAAACCGACGCCCAGATTCAAGAGACTATCAAGAATGCTTTCCGGGGCGTAACCGCATTGATCATCGCCCACCGGCCAAGCTCCGCCGCCCACTGCGATCTCATCGTGCAGCTGGAAGACGGCCGGGTGGCCGGCAAGCAGCAAAACCGCGAACCGGAGCCGGCATTTACATAACAGCAGAGCTGCTCTTCGGGTCGGGCTCCGCCCGCCCGGAGAGCGCGAAAATAAAATAAGCAGTGCTGCTCACACATTCGCCGTGAGCACGCCGGCATTGTCGTCGGTATGGCGGCGCTGGCTGCGGATGCGCAAGCCCACGAACTCTTCGCGCATCTCCACCCGCTCCTCGGCTTCCACGTCTTCGAAATCAGGCAATTTCCTGAGGTAGGCGCGCAAATGCTCGCTGCTGAGGGCCTGCTCAAAGCACGACCAACGTGCGGCCTGAGCTTCATCGCTGCGCGCGAGCGCCTCGATGTAGCGTGACTCGGCGTGGTAGTCGGCGACGAAGCGCAGCTCCGGCAGCCAGCGCCAGCGCCGCAGCTCGCCGTAATAGGCGAGCACGAGGCCGAGCAGCGCCGTGACAATTGCCGCCGCGGCCGAGAGCAGCGTGCTGTTCAGGAAGGCGCGCTGCGTCGGCTGGTACTGGGTGAGGACGTAGATGAAGTTCTCGAGCGTCGCCGTCTCGAGAGTCAGCGGCACGCCCAGCGCCGGCTCCAGCGCGGCGCCGACCAGGGCGGCGAGCGGCACGACGGTCAGCAGCAGCAGGAGCAGCCAGGCGACCGCCTCCACGATGGGGCGCGCGGGTCCGAGCGGCAGGATCGGCCCGGGCCGCGATTCCGGGCGTCGTTTTCAGCCGCAGAATTTGCCGAGGACAGAGAAGAAGTTCGACGTAGACACGGCGATCTTCTGTCTCAAGAACGGAGACGCCGATCTTCTGTCGGAACTGTGCGGTCCTCCGATGTCGGCCATCGCCAACTGCATCAGAGGGCACGTCTGGGCGGCGCCAGGACACCGGCTACTCGCCGCCGATTTCTCGAACATCGAGGGTCGCGTGCTGGCGTGGTTGGCCGGCGAAACCAGCAAGCTCAAGATCTTCCGCGACTACGACGCCGGCATTGGCCCAGACCCCTATCTGGTCGCCGCCGCAGCGATCAACGGGGTTGACGTATCGGAAGTTGACGATACAACCAGACAACACGGAAAGGTTGCAGAACTCGCCCTTGGTTTTGCCGGCGGCGTCGGCGCCTTCCAGAAGATGGCGTCGGGCTACGGCGTGAAGATCGAGGATGAGCGCGCCGACGAAATCAAGCTGGCGTGGCGCAAGGCACATCCGAACATCGTCGAGTGGTGGAAGGAACTGGTGCAGGCCGCTCTCGACGCCGGCGTCGAAAAGATCGTCCGCGACTATCGGGACAACCGCATCGTCCCCGACTTTCGCCCGGCCGGCGAGAATGCCGACAATGAGACGGCGGATACGCTCGACGGCTTGCATCGCGCCGACAGTTATCATTTCAAGGCCCAACAGGCCCGCGACAACGCGTTCGAAGAAGCGGCGATGGGAGGCTTCGGCGCCTATCGCCTGACCAACGAGCTGGCCGATCCGTACGACAAGGACCAGGACTACCAGCGGATCAATCCCGGCATGACGATCGTGGACGCGGATCAGCGCGTGTTCTTCGACGGCAATTCGAAGCTCTACGACAAGTCGGATGCTCGCTTTGCTTTCGTGCTGACAGCCTGCACGCGAGACGCGTTCCTGGAAACCTGGGGCGACGACAAGGCGGTGTCATGGCCGGATGGGGTCTGGAAGGTCCATTACGACTTCTTCTCGCCGGACGTGATCGTGCAGTGCGAGTATTACGAGGTCGAGGACCGGACGGAGCGCCTGTTCATCTTCTCGCACCGGCTGACCCGCGAGGAGGAGCGTATCTGGTCGAGCGACATCGACGCGGACGAGATCGCGGACATGGCCGCCTATGACGTCGGTGACGGGTGCTCCCGGTCGGCCCACGTACAGCGGCTGCCGGTTGGCGGGTCGTGACTGGCATCTCGACCCCTTCGTCTAGCGCCGCGTCGACCTCTCCGAGCAGGCGGTCGATCTCGCCCACGTCGGCATGCTCGGGGCCGAAGTTGTCGACGACGATGCGGCGCGAATTCTCCAGCAGCGGCCGGGCCTCGGCGTCGCGGCCGAGCTCGTGCAGCACCAGGGCGCGGTGCGCGAGCACGTCGGCGAGCAGCAGCGGCGACTTGCCACTGTTGCGAAGCTGGCGCGCCGCGCGATCGAGTACGTCCAGCGCGTCGTCCATCTCGCCGCGCTCCCAGTGGATGCGGGCCATGCCGTCGTCGTCGTCGGCCACGTCGACGTGGTCGGCGCCTGCATGGGTGGCGGTCCACTCGCGGGTGATCGCCAGGGCTTCGGCCGCTTCTGCGAAGCGCCCGATCTGCACCTGCATGATCGCCATCTCCCGGAGCGCGGCGATGGTGGCCGGGTGCGACTCGCCATGCAGCGAGCGGGCCAGCGACAGCGCGTTGCCACAGTCGCGCTCGGCGCCGACGGTGTCGCCCATGCGCCGTTGCAGTACGCACATGTCGCGCAACAGCGTCACCGTGTAGGGGTGGTGCGGGCCGCTGCTGGTGTTGAGTTGCCGCAAGGCGTCGCGATAGCCCTCGAGAGCCGCGTCGAAACGGCCACGGTCGGCCTCGAGCCCGGCCAGTTCGGCGAGATTGCGGACCACGCCCGGCTTGTCGTTGAGTACGTCGCGGCGCAGGGCCAGGGAACGCTGGAACAGCGGTCGCGCGGTATCCGGTGTTCCCGTCGCACGCCGGCAGCGGCCCAGCTGCGACCAGAATCCCGCGACCTGCACCGGCAACTGGAACTCAAAAACCGCGACCTGGAATCGACGCTCCGCGACGTCAAGGCGATGCAGTCGCAGCTCGTCCATTCGGAGAAAATGAACTCCATCGGCCAGCTCGTCGCGGGCGTCGCCCACGAAATTAACAACGCCATCAACGCCGTCTACAACGGCATTCAGCCCCTGGCGAGCAAGGTCGGCGCCGTCCGCGAGATCCTGACCGCCCGCGAGGCGTCCGGCAGGCTGGACGTCGACATCGACCGGGGGCTGACGCGAATCTCAAGCCTGGCGGAAGTGATCCTCCACGGTGCGGAACGCGCCACCCGCATCGTCCAGGATCTCAAAACATTCTCCCACCCGGGGGCGGAAGTTCCGCAGTGGTTCGACGTCAACCGCTCCCTCGACGTCTGCATGAACCTCCTCGGCCACGAACTCAAAGACCGCATTACGGTCCAGGTTGCTGATGCGGCCGTAGATCGACACCTGCTCCGTCAGGTCGTAGCTCGCCGCCACGTCGGCGGTGGTGTAGCCGGGCGCGGTCAGGCGCGAGATGGTGAACTGCCGGTTGCCGTCGATCCACGAGCTCACCGACAGCAGGTCGAGGTCCAAGGCCAGCCTTCGCGTCGCCTGCCAGCGCGCGTCGAAGCTCCATTTGTCCCGCGGCCGCCGCAGCAATTCCTGATCCAGCACGTCGTCCTCGGCCTCGGTGTAGGTGTAGTCGAGACGGAAGCTCACCGCCTGCATGGGCTTGAAGGCGATGAAGCTCTCCACCCCCTGGGTGTGGGCCCTGCCGACATTGGCGTAGGAGCTGAAGTCGGCGTTGTTGTCGATCAGGTTGCGGATGGCGTTGCGGTACCAGGTGGCGCCGACCTGCAGCCGCCGCTCCGTCAGCAGATACTGCTCGAACCCGACGTCGTAGCCGGTGCTGGTCTCCGGCTTCAGGTCAGGGTTGCCGAAGAAGCCGAACGCCGGGAAGTCCTGGAACCGCTCGCTCAGGCTGGGCGCCTTGAACCCCGTCCCGACACTGACCTGCAGCTTGGTCCCCGTCGCCTCGATGAAATAGGTCGGGGCGAAGCGCCAGGTCACCTGCCCGCCGAACCCACTGTTGGCGTCGTAGCGCACCGCGAGGCTGGTGTTCAGGTCCTTGACCGGGTTGCTCGCCAGCTCGGCGTATCCGGAATCGATCGCCTGGCGGGCCGAGATCGGCAACCGGATGCCGTCGCGCTGGTGCTCGGCGCCCAGCACCAGGGTCTCGCCCGGCATCAGCGTAACGTCGCCCTGCCAGTCGACCTTGATCCGGTCGCCGAGGAAATAGCTGGTCGGATTGTCCGGACTGGCCCCGGTGGTGTCGACGCTGCTGTAGGCCACGCCCAGGGTCTGGTCGAACTTCCCGCCGAACGCCTTCAGCCGCGCCGTTCCGCGCACGAAGTATTGCCGGGTGCCGTTCTCACTCTGGGCCGCGTCCGGGAAGCCGGTCAGGAAATCGTCGCCTGTGAACTTCAGCTGCGTGTTGGTGTAGCGCGCCACCAGACCGAGGTCGAAGTCGGGCGTCACATCATAGCCCAGCCGCGTCGAGGCGGTGAGGTTGTCGTCGCGGTCGCCGATGCGCTGTTCGCCGGGGGCCAGCAGGTCCGTCGGCGTCACCGGCGTCGAGCCCGAGTGCATGTGGGCGATGTCGGCGGCGTAGTGGAAGGGATATTTTGGTAATTTTACCAGGCCAGGAGTGTTTCTGAAATTTCCAGGTTGGAGGGAGACTGATATGTAATCCTTGACTTCCAAGGGCATTAAGGTAATTTCCGAAAGGTTCCGAGGCTGTTAGGCCATTTTTAGGTCACAGGGGTATTTTGATAACTTTGCCAAAACCCGAGACAGACCTGGATTTGAGATGACACTTAGGTGTGAGGTTAAGCTAGCAAGGTCCCTAAGCAAAGGAGCAACAATGGGCTTCATGGAAAACGCTTGTGTGTTGATTCGCAAAAGAGGGGAATATGCATAATTTCTCAAAAGTTAGGGCTCATTTGTATTTTTTCTTGATCAGCACATAAAGGAACAGCTGAGTGTATTTATGATCCATATGAGTACAAGGGTTGTCGGCAAGTTGTCGACTGTACAAGAGAAAGGGGTCTCCGCATTGACGTGGGACGTAGGGACATAGCCCCAATTACAAAAAGTTGTGCGGTAAAATCACGAGCAACAAGACTTGAATTTCCTTGTACTTTCGAAAGGGGCATTTCTGTAATTCTTGATTATATGGGGGAATTACATAATTTGGCCATCCAGGATAGGTGGAAAATTACAAATAAAGCCTTCAGGGGCATAATTACAAATACAGCCTTCAAGGACATAAATACAAGACCCGAGGTATCACATACCCTTAGTGAGCTGAAACAGCGAACAAAGCTCCTTGTGGCAATCCATAGTCTGTATCTGTCCATCTCTATATATCTTTGTGTCTTCTTGGGCCCCTTTAGTGAGCCGAAACAATGAACAAAGCTCCCTGTGGCGATCCGTAGTCCGTATCTGTCTATCTGTGTATATCTTTGTGTGTCTTCTTGGGCCCTCGGAGGTGTATTTATAGAAGGTGAAAAACCATCGGGGTAGATTGACCCCGTACGGGATGGATAAGATCCGAAATGACCCTGGGAGGGTATGGGGTGGACAGGATCCGAAATGACCCTCGGGAGGGTCTTCTCTTTTTTTTTCCTTTTCTTCATCAAGAGAGAGAAGGGCGGCGGGGTTGATTAACCCCGGGCGCGGTCAAGTGACCCCGGGAGGGTACAACCACCACAGGTCAATTGACCCCGGGCAGACCTGTCTGGGGTCACTCGACCCCAAGCACGTCTATCCGGCGTCAGTTGTCAATCGACCACGGGCAGGTCTATCCGAGGTCAATCGACCCCGAGCGGGTCTGTCCAGGGTCAATTGACCCTAGGAAGCAATAATTTTTTTAAGTTTAAATGATGATTTAGTTGACGAACCCTACCCAATTTTGACTGTGAGTTATCCAGAGGTTTGCCCAATTCGAGACTTGAATCATCCCTTTTAGGCCAAGTTTGACATTAGAATAGGATATCAAACCCCATGAAAGAGAAATGTGGGCCCCACGTCCTCATCTCACACACAAAATGCTAACCCAACCAGCGTCGGTTAGGTAGCGTATTCAAGCCCGAGGCTCGGATACACAATGCTAACCTATTTTCGAACTTAGCCTTATTGATTTAATTGGTCAAATTTTGTTACCCGGTTAGATTTAGGTTTAAGTTCAGATTTTCTAACCCAGCTAAAGTGATGAGATAAATTAACTCAGTTGGGTTCACAAACTAAAATAGGGCGTGTAACGGTTGAGAAATGGCTGCCCAAATCACGATCTACACCTCCAAATATTTATTTGACTAGGAAGGAAAGAGCATCACGGGAGGAGGACCTATAGTCACAAATGAAAAGTCAGAAGGAGCCCTAGGAGTTAGCCCAGGAGACAACCCTCTGACAGTCAAATCAGGCAATGGTGTGAGAAGGAGATAAGTGCTCGGAGAGTGGGAGAGGGAGACCAGAGTGAGAGAGTGAGGTCTTGAGGGGATTAGGTCACGTACCTCCTGGCGGTTAGGCCAGGTTCCTATTTATACAGTTGTCGTGGGGGTTGACTGTTTGGTTGCTGTGGTCGGAAGAGACATGAGCCGTCCAACTCGCATGCCTGACGAGGTAGGGAGACGTGGGCGTTGGTTCGCTGTCTCTTTACCGGAGGGGCAGCTCTGTCATTAATGTGGCAGGGCTCACCAGAGGAGGCATCAGACTACTCTATCTAGTGCCTTGGGGTAAGGGTGTGGGGTCTTAAATGTACCTGACCACTATCTGTCAAACCGTCGTGGAGGTGACGTCACCGTCATGATGGCGCAGTCCCATCAGCCATGGGGATGCATGATCGAACGGTGAGGGGACGTAGCCCTAGGGATTGCCCTCCCATTCGGGCAGATAGTGGCGATCCGCTTCCCTATTGGTGGCTCGAGCTGGGCCGTTAACGCCCATCGTCTTCCCTAATTGCCTCTTTACTACTTAAAAGGGGTGCGGGGAGTGGCGAGGGAGGCATTTGTTGGTCTCCTCTGGCACTGGTTCCTGCTGCTTCCTTCTTCCTCCCTTCATTCAGTGCCTCCCTTCGTTCAGTGAAACTTCTTCCTCCCCTTCTGCTCATGGCCCCTTGTAGGAGATTGGTTCTAGTTGAGGAGCCCGAGCCTTCCACGAGTAGCTTAGAGGCTGCCATTGGTAGAGCCCTGGGCACTTCTAGAGTTCCTTCTGGTTCTCCCATTACCCATGTCTCTTACCAAGTTACTATAGGCCTAAGGGAGGCATTCCAAGTCCCCCATGAGTATGACATCCTCTTCCCCACCACCGAGGAACGACTGGGAGTCCGTTTCCCAGGGGGTATCTCCATGCCAATGGAGTCCTTTCGAGCTAGTTTCTGTCTGCCCGTCCCTAGTTTTTTTGACCAGATTCTGCGCTTCCATGGAGTAGAGCCCAAACAGTTGACCCCCAACTCTTGGAGGAAGCTCTGCACCTTCATCCACCACTGTAGTTAGATAGGGGACAGTCCAACTGCCATGCTCTTCCACAACCTCTTCTACCTCTAGTGCTACCCCTACCCTTATGACCTAGAGTTCTATTTCAAGGCCTGAGCTGAGATGCACTTTTTCACTTTTTCCCTGGTCGTATTGAATGTGAAGCACTGACACGATCGGTTCGTCATTCTGAGGAAGGTCAGGGGGTGGACTAGGGTTACCTTAACCATCGGTTTTTCCTGAGTGTCGTGTTGACGTTGACCCACAGAGAGAGGGTGATCATCAATGAGATCCACAGGGAACCGATCCTAAAGGTAGACCTGGAGTTGACCCCTTCATTACTGAGGCCGTTGGGATTGACCTGCATCTCCCTACTGATAGGGCTTTGATAGGCTAAGTGTCTGGGTCTATAGCTGTCTGTACCACAGCCTTATGTGCCTTGCTTCTGTCATTTCAGGTGTAGCAAAACCACTGCCAAGCGCGAGGCCAGTCCACCCTAAGCTCCACTTCGACACTCTGGTGCTAGAGTCATTGGATCCTCATCCTTGAGAGCACCAAACATTGCCCAGGGCTCCTCGCGCTCCCCCAACCACTGTCCAAGCTTTCTTTTCTGTCGAGCATGCTCTGGAGGTGGTGCCAGTTGGAGTTTCGTTGACGTTGTCACTCACCACGGGCCGACTCCGCTACCGTTTGTTGGTTGTGGAAGCCACTGAGGGGCCATTGCACCGGTGCCATCCTCACCTCCTCGCTCACTAGTCACCATCCCCAGCCATTCGCCAAGGCCACAGGAGACTCTGAGCTCTAACGGGTCATCCACCATTCTCGGCGAGAAGCATAAGGGTCCAAGCTTGGGGGACATGATAGCGCGTGAGCGGTGGGAGGTGAAGAAGCCGAGGGAGTCCATGCCTCCTCCTGCGTAGTCATCAACAAAGCCTGGGGCAGCCGCATTGCCCTTGTCGATCATCGTCTCCCCAGGTTGTGGTTCCCTTCGGGTACAAGGCCCCTCCCCCCACCAGCGTGTGTGATATCCTTGTGGTGGTCTTCGAGCTCATGATGAAGTTGCTGCGGTTGGAGGACCAGGGGAGCCCAGATGGTAAGTTGGTGTCCGACGAGTGGGGGGCTGTGGCCATACGGGGGCTGTCCGAGGTGGCCTGTGCATTAGCTCTTCTGGACAAGCCCCAATAGGTCCTCGAAATGGATGAGTCCAAGGTGGAGAAGATGCGACAAGAGTTACGGCGCCATGTGCAGGCGTGGGAGGAGGAGAAGTTGTAATGTCCCAGATTTTTTTTTGAATATTTTTTAGATTATTTTTGTGGGTCCGAGATTGAGTTTAGTGATTTCCACGTGTTTTTACAGGTCGAGCCTTCGGAACGCTGTGTAGGGTGAACCGTTGCGTTCTCCGACTCCGGAACAGTAACACTGCGTTGTGCATCTTTTGAGGATCGAAGAGGTAAATTTTTCATATTTTTCTGAATTTCTTAAATTTTTAGATTTTTTTATATATAACTCCTAACCTTTTTTCTCTCTCCCCATCACTCATTTCTCTCTTCCCTCCCTCTCTCTTCTCACGCTCTCTCCTCTCTCCCTCTCTTCTCCGGCGGTCGACGGAGGTGGACAGGGGCGAGGCGGCGAGGATCGTGGGATGTGGAATGGTGAGGATGGAGCGAGGATCGCGGTGGTGGAGGTGGTTCGTGAGATCGTGAGCCGGTGAGGGTTTTACGGTGTTTTCTTCGTAGATCGACATCCACGATGCGTGAAATTTTCGGTGGAGGTAGGGGGACGGATCCTTAACCCGCGTACTTCATTTTTCACAAGTTTCGTAGGCCGTGGTGAGTCGAGCGGGCATATTTGGGGATTTTGGGAAAAATTCATATTTTTGGGGATGCATGCACCTATTTCACAAAATGATGAGCAAATGTCACCTATTTCACATTAAATTTGATATAGATCTATGTTAGATGCTTTTTCTGTTTTTTTAGATTTTTTCCAGATTTATTTTGATTTTTTTAGAGACTTATATCCCTAGCCGAGTAAGCTGGTCTGACTCGTCCGGGATCGACTGGGATCGGCCGATCCCACCGACCCGGATCGGTTTGGGACCGGGCGATCCGATCCTGATCCCCGATTCCGCCTTCCTTGGATAAATTGAGATACTAGTAAGCCTTTGGGTCCTAATTTTTAATTTGTCATGCAAGGAATTTTGACTAAGTTGAGGATATTTTTGTTCAAGCACCTATAAATTCATTATACAATTGATGTGAAATGACAATATTGGTTGATTTGGAAATATTGATGATGTTCTGTTTTACAGTTCTTTCTAGAGTTAATGAAGGTTCCACGAGTAGAATCGAAGTTAAGAGTATTTTCTTTCAAGATTCAGTTTGGCTCCCAGGTCATAGATCTTGACTATTGTGATCTTAAATTTTAGAAACACATCTGGCAAGTTCTTTGACTGAAATTTCTTCCTACAGATTTCAGATTTTAGAAAGAGCTTAAGTACTATCAACTCTGCATGTGATGAGGTACATTTTACTGGTTTTCTCTATTTCTGTGCAGTTTGCGTGTCAATCTGTTTTCTTCCTTGTACTCAATGTTCTTTGCATGATGACATTTCAGACTCGGAATTCCATCAAGCTGAAAGAAATAATGAAGATAATTTTGTTTCTTGGGAATACTTTGAACCAGGGTACTGCACGAGGTAAATAAATATCCTGAAGAAGTTTTTTGTTATATTCGGTAGTTCCTCGTGCTTTTACCTGCTGGGAGGAAATTTCTATAGGTTATGTGTTATTAGTATAGCAACCATAAAATCTAATAATATTGTTGGGTTTCCAAAGGCAAGCTGTGTTTACTGCTGTTTTCATTCTAGCATCAATCTTTTATGTGATGCAAGATTGTTGACTTGTAAAATTTGTAAGTTAGTGGGCCTTTGATAGGCCCCTGAAGGCCAGCTTAACGACAAGAATTACGGAAGCTGGTTAGAGACCCCATCGGTACTGTTGTATGTCATATTTCATTCATAAAGGACTCGTTCTTCTCTCCTGACAGGCTGACACACGCTTAATATTTGTTCCTTTTTTGGGTTATGCATTTCTGTGCTTAATTCCAATGGTGATTGTTTACGCATTTTTTCGCGTCGCCCCGCCGACCCAGTCGGAAAAGCAGGCCCTCTTCCAAAAGCTCGGCATCACGCGGCCTTTCCTCCTCTATACGGGGGGCGCCGACGAAAGAAAGAATCTGCCGCGCCTGATCGAGGCCTTCCGGGCGCTGCCCGATAATGTCCGCCAAGCGCATCAGCTGGTCATCGCCGGCAAGATGCCGGAAGGATCGCTGGCCGAGTTGGCGGGGATCGCCAAAAGCCACGGCCTGTCGGCCGAGGACGTCCTTCTGACCGGCTATGTCGAAGATCGGGATCTCCTCGCCCTCTACAATCTGACCAGCGTCTTCGTGTTTCCGTCCCTGCATGAAGGATTTGGCATTCCGCCGCTCGAGGCCATGGCCTGCGGCGCGCCGGTCATCGCCGCGGATGCCAGCAGCCTGCCCGAGGTGGTGGGGTTGGAAGACGCCTTGTTCGACCCGATATCCGTTCCCGCGATCAGCGAGAAGATCCGCCGCGTTCTGACCGAGCCGGCATTCCGCCAGAGCCTCATCGAGCATGGCTTGACCCATGTTCGGCGATTCTCGTGGGACCAAAGCGCGGTACGGGCTCTCGATGCTCTGCGCGCCTTCGACCCGGGACCGGCGGCCAGCGCTTCAATTTCGGCGATCCGGTTCGAACGAACGGCGGTATTTCAGGAGAACCGCAAGAAGATCCTGCTGATCAAGCTCGACCATATGGGAGATCTGCTGCTGGCCATTCCGGCGATCACCAAATTGAAGGCGAAATACCCGCTGGCCAGCCTCGATATCGTCGTCGGAAGCTGGAACGTAGCGCTCGCCGAGGAGATGAAGCTTTTCGACCGCATCCATACGCTGGACTTCTTCAAGAAGAAATCATCCGAGCCGGCTTCGGTCTCGGAGGCGCATATCAGCAAGCTGATCAGGGATCTGCCGGAGTACGACCTGGCGATCGATCTCAGACGTCAGAGCGATTCGCGTTTTTTCCTGACCAGGACCAGGTCCAAGACGAAAATCGGCTATCAGACGTTCAACCCGATCATCGATGACGCGATCGACATCCTTCTGCCGGCCTCTGCGGACATACCCTTCCATGTCTCGCCGCTGAACAAAACGCCCATCTCCGTTCAGATGCTGGCACTGATCGACGCGATCCCAAGTGAAGTCGGCGACTGTGTCACCTTGCCGGCCTTCATCGACCGGCAGCCGCCGAGCGCGACCATGGTGGCCCTGTTCCCCAAAGCCCCATCTCGGCCTCGAGCATGGCCTCGAGGTCGAAGGCCGATACGCTGCCCACCAGCACGGTACGGAGTGCGTCGGACAGGAACTCCACCGCGTGGTGGTGGGAGAGCACCCGGGGGTAGCGCTTGAAGATCTCGCTCTCGTCGGGCTTCTCGATATGGCTCTCGATGGCGATCAGGCCATCGCGGCGGGCGGTCTGAAACAGCTCGAACAGCAGCTTGAGGACGTCGAGGAACAGGTCGCGGGTGTAGGGGCTGCCCTGGAACACGCGGGGGGTCTTCTGGAACATCTGCTTGAGGACGGGACCCGGGGTGCTCACCAGCATGGTGCCCAGGGCGGTGCCGCCGATGATGACCCACTCGGACTTGGCGAGCAGCACGCCGAAGGGCCCGTTGGCCATGGCAAAGCCGCCGAGCACGGCCACAATGACGACAAGGATTCCGACAATAGCGACCACGACAGCTCCTCACCGGGGAGAGGGAATCCGGGCTGCGACCGGCCACTCCCTCCGCCCGTGCTAACGGGTTCAGGTTCGACGGGTCTCGGCGTGCTCGCCGACTCTCAGCCGCGCCAGCGGCCCCCCGGGGATGGCTTGGTGTAGGCCCGAGCGCGCCGCTTGGCCAGCGGCGATGTCGGTGCGTCAGGTGCCGGGAGGCGAAAAGCCGACCTTGGTTCCCTTCGCGGTGACGAAGGAGACGATGTAGCCGCCGTCCGCGCCGCTGCGCATCGGGGCGAAGGTGATCGAGATCTTGTCTCCCGGCTTCACCGCGTCGCGGGTATAGCCGGCGCGGTAGAAATTGCTCGCACTGTGGCCTTCGAAATCCCACACGCGCGTGCCCTTCGCGTCGGTGATGGTCAGCAGCATGTGGGTGTGCGGATTGATCACCTTGATCTCCTTCACCGTGCCCGTCTTGGTGACGGGCTTGGCGAAATCGAACATCGCGGCGCTGTGATGGGCGGCTGCCGGGGCCGCCAGAACGATCGGGGCGGTGATCGCTGCGGCCAGAGCCACGGCTGCGAGGATGGGGCGGTTCATCTGCGGCTCTCCCGGTTATTCGTACGCATCGTGGATATCGCTCATCTTGGCGGTGACCGGCTGGCCGGCCTCAAGCTGCTCGCGCCGCTTGTCGAGCAGCGCCAGCCATGCCTCTTCGGTGCAGTTATAGGCCATAATGTGGCCGTCCTTGAGCGGCATCCAGCGCTTCGTGAAGCTGACCGGCGCGGTGTAATAGACCGGGTCGGTTGATCTTCGCGTCGGCGTCGATCGCCACCGCGCATATCGCGCTGGTTGCCGCAGCCGTTACGTCCAGCGTGCCATCGGCGGCGCCGGTCGGCGTCAGCGGGTCGCCGTCAGCGCCGCCCGCAAGGGCTGTCGTGAGCGTCGCAGGGCCAGTCACCTGGCACCAGCCGAACGAACCGGAAGCGATGGCCGCCTGCAGCACGCCCGCGCCAACCTCTGCCGAATCGGACAGGTCCGACGTAACCTCGGTCGTCTGGCCTGCAGACGTGCCGGACGCGGCGTAGAAGAACGCCACGTTACCAGCCGCAGCGGCAATCGTGCCGGCGCCGCTGTTGTACTTGTAGAGCTTGTACTTCTTGCCGTTGCTGTCCTCGTAGAGGTCGCCGGCCTTGAAGCCGCGCGCCGAAAGCTCGGCGGCGGTGTAGGTGTCCGTCAGGCGGACGCCGAACAGAGTTGCCATGTGTGTTTCTCCTTAGCCGGCGTCGAGCAACAGGCCCTGCCGAGAGCGATTACTACAAGTGACATTGCCCATGAACAGGATCGGGATGACAACGCCGTCCTGGTTCGTGGAAACCTTGTCGTCCATCTGGGTCCAGTTCGCGTCCTCGTGAACCACGACTTCGAGATAGTCGGTGTTCAGGAAGTACATCTTCTCGCCAGTGGCGGTGAAGTTGGTGTTGAGGTCGTGGACGACATCGGCGGTCACGTACTTGAGCGAGTCGAAGCCCGCCTTCGCCGTGCCATCGGCCGACGCGAAGCGCTGGAGGTCCTGCAGCGACTCCCAGTAAGCCGAGTACATGTCGTTCGTGGACACGATCAGGTCGGTCTTGTCGGTGCCGCGAACGGTCGAGAGCCACAGGGTGTTCATGTAGCCCTTGATGTTGCTCTTCGACCATGCGTTGCTCCCGGTGATCTCGAGGAACTGGTTCTTCCACCAGGTGTAGGTGCCGGCGACGATGCCGCCCACGGTCCCGGTGCCGTCCGACGTGATCACATGGGCAAGGCCGCCCATCTGGTTCGTGAGCGCGCCGTTCGAGTAGATATCGACGCTCATGTTGTTGCTCGCCGTGCGGATCGCGTTCTTGAGGCGCGACTTCGCGCGGCTCACGATCTGGTTCTTGCCGCTGTTCATGCGCAGCGTACCGCTGATGGTACGGTCGAATGGCAAGGTTATTGATTTTCCGGCAGGCAGTGTTACGGTTAATTGCGGAGGCCCGTTTTGTGCCGGGAAGGCAATAGAATCACAGTGCTCATTTTTGTTATGCATTCCTTTTCAAGTTTTCAACTGCGCCATGCAGGCTAAGAGGAACAACAATGGGAGCAAATAATCGATTGGATCTCCTAATGTTGGTTACCACTGGCGTGAATGAGACCGAGTTGAGTCATCACAACAATGATATGCTTGGCGCAGTTGAAGGCTGGCAAGAGAATGAGACGCACAATCCTGATGTCCCTGCGGTTTCACATAGAAGGGGTATGGCACCCTTTGTGTTTGTTCCATTCGAAGAGGTATGCATTTTTTTCCCCCCTCATACATACATCCAGCATTAGTTCACCCCTTGTTTTAATCTTCTTCAGTTTAGAGCCAGGTTATCTTGTCTCTGTGATGCCAATTTTATCTTTTTTGATCCCGTTGAACGTCACATGCTTTTGTTAAGTGGTTAGAATTCTAGAGCGTTACCAAAGAATGACGCTTCCGATAGATTTGAGTGACAGAGAATACACTCGAAGCTCTCTTGGTAGCGTCTGATGTACAGATTAATGCTCTGCAATTGTCGTCGGTCATCAAAGAGTAGTTTATGATTCGCATTTTTTGTCAATTGTTGACTAATAGTTTGTGAATTTTCTTCTTGATCGTACTTTCTTGATGTTCAGAAGACAAGAAAATAGATCGATACGCCCTGCTGTGTTATTATTGAAAACGTGTTGCATGTTTCTTTGCCTTCGTTCCAGTTGGCCTAGAGTATATGATGTCTTCCTGGGTGATAATTTAGCCGCCATGTATTTGAATCAGCAAATGTTCTTCACATGTTGTAGGTGGAAACATCGGTTCTGAATCTTCCTGTGGAGAAAATGGATTACTTCGTTGCTGGGTGACGGTGCTATTGATAGCCTGGCATGTAGGAAGTTCATGATGTAAAAACAAAAGGGGGGCATATGAAGATCGGCTTTTGTTGTTGGTCCTGTAAAAATCTCCGATTACTATAAGTAGCGGAACGATAGGGTAAGCCATAGATGTTCACCATGTGAAGCACACGAAGATTGGCCTTTGTCTGGCCCTGTATATATTTATTTTGTATCGTGGGTTCCAAATTGCTTCGAGGTGATTCTCTCGAGTGTGGCTCTCTTGTACTTTAAAAAACTCGTTTGTTCCAGGTCCGTTTACATGGCTGTAAGTATCATCATTTCTAGGGTTGTATTCACTGTTCACCCGCTGGAAGTAGGGATGTTGAGGATCTCCACATTAAGGGTAAGTTTGATAATAGGTGTGTACTTGTGTTGTTACTTTACCTTTTAACATGTGAACTAGATTTCTTTTACTTTATGGCAAAAGTTCTATTCTCCCTTTCTACTCGACGGATGAACTTGTGTTATTAGCGGTCCATATGCCTCACCTTGAAACAATTCAAAATTACTTTTGTCCCACTGTTATATCTCTCTGATCATTCTTTTCTCAGAGTACTCCGTATATCCCCGTTGAGAAAACCTACATTTTCATGGCTCCCAACTTCATCAACAAAAGATCTAAGGCTTTTGACGGACAAATCCTTACTTTGTGCATATGGTTCAAAACATCAAACGACTGTCAAAAATCGACCTATGCGACGGTAGGTAGTAGGACTTAGTTGAGGTTATGCAGATGTGACGATGTTTATTTATAAATTGTTTCATAGTCTAAGTATCTGAATATCAACAGTCAATTTTGCATGAGAACTATATCTTGTCTCCTCTTTAGGCCGCCTCCTCCTATCTACTTATTCTATCCACTTTGTTTCTCTCTTGCCTTCTTCTTTCACGCACATTTATGTCTTCTCCCTTAATTCATTATTGCATTAAAATTTTCTTGCATGACCTTTTCTTGTCCTAAACTCACAGCACTTGGCATAAGCCATTGTAAAAGTTTCCTGCTTTGACAAGAGGTTGAAATTGTTCTCCCACCTTTCGTTATAATTGCCCAGGTGATTCATAAATGTATGATCGGCAAATTTCTTACTTTGTTCATACACTGTATTCCCTGAACTGCCAAATTTTTTTATCAACCACATGTATGTGTAGTCATTCACCCATCTTGTTTGATTTGGGTCGTCTATATATGAAAAAAATAGATGAAGAATCGTCAAAATTTTACTTTCGAAAGTATCATTCACAAAGATTTCTGGACATGAGTAGCACCGCGACATTCCTCAAATGTATTGCCATAAATCAATGCGTAATGTGAATAAATTTATTCCGTAAAAAATAGATATGTGTGGCAGGCACGGCAAATCTACCCACTATAGATGCTCAGGCTAATTAGAAGGAACTACATGCAGAAAATATAAAGAACAACTTTAATCATGACAAAAAAAGGGGACAATTTGTGGGGCTGCCAATGGGTCGGGTTGACCCGACAGATCCGTGGGACTGACCTAATTTCGAGTCAGATTGTAAGGTCTTTTTTAATTTGTGGGCCCTTAGTCAAGCCTGCAAGTCCAACCCGATTAGGCTTGCTGACCGGACTCAGTCCGTGGTATTCACCGGCACGCTGCGTGTCGGTGATCTGTTCATCGCCCACCAGCGGCGCGGGACGGCGCAGTTCCGGCAGCGTCAGCTCGCGCACCGAGGCGCCGCGCGCGTACCTGTGGCTCGTCGTCGACGGCGATCGCTATCGCGTCGATGTCGAGCGGCCGCACCGCGAGCGCACGGATCTCGGGCGCGCGCTGCGCGTCGACAGCGTCGTGCGGCCGCTGATCGCGGGCGCTGCGCCGCTCGACGTCACGATCTGGCTCGCCGACACCGTCGAGCGCACGCCGGTGCGGTTCGTCGTCGTGTCCGGGGACCACCGGCTGTCGGCGGAGCTATCCGAATCCACAGCGGATTTCTCGCGTTGACAGCGGGGTATCCCCGACGGAGACTGCGCGGCCATGAGCCGGATCCGCCTGTCTGCCTTCGCCCTGACGCTGCTCGCCGCCGCTGCCTGCGACAAGGGCCCGAAGACAGGCCCGCGCACCGCGGAGATGGCCGCGAAGCCGGCCGCGACCGCCGCCACCGGTGGCGACACGTTCGGCGCCGGCGTCACGCTCGCCGCGAGCGACAACCTCCCGATCGACAAGCTGCTCGCCGACCCCAACGCCTACAAGGGCAAGACGGTCCGCGTCGAGGGCATGATCCTCGACGTGTGCCCGCGCCGCGGCTGCTGGATGGAGCTCGCGGGCGAGCAGGCGGGCAAGAAGCTCAAGTTCAAGGTCACCGACGGCGAGATGGTGTTCCCGATGGACGCCAAGGGGAAGTGGGCCGTCGCGCAGGGCGAGGTCTCGGTGCGCGAGCTGTCGCTCGAGCAGAGCCGCGAGTACACCGAGTACCAGTGCAAGGAGACCAACACGCCGTACGATCCGGCGTCGGTCACCAAGCCGATCCAGGTCGTGATGCTCGCCGGCACCGGCGCGACGATCCGCGATCGTAAGTAGCGCCGTGGCGGTGCGCTGGCGGAAGTGGTTCCGTGCGTTGCACCGGGACGTCGGGTACGTCGCCGTCGCGCTGACCCTCGCGTACGCGCTCTCCGGCCTCGCGGTGAACCACCTCGACGACTGGAACCCGAACTACAAGTTCACGAGCTCGTCGCTCGATCTCGGCCCGATCCCCGACGGGACGCTCGACGCGCGCGCGGCGTACGTCGTCGGCAAGCTCGGCGTCGATCCCGCGATCGTGCGCGGCCACTTCCAGGAGAACGACCACGAGCTGCGCGTGTTCCTCGTCGAGGGCCCCAGACCGCCATCGCCGGCGGCGTCGGCGCGGTGCTGCTGTGGACCCTGATCGCCACGGCGGCGATGGCCTTCACCTGGGTCGCGGGCGGCCCGGCCAGCCAGGCCACGGCGCACACCAAGGCCTATTACGAGCGTCTGATGGCCGACCGCCAGGCCCGCCTGAACAGCGCCGTCGCCCAGCTCAGCGACACCTCAGGCTCGTTCCAGCAACTGGCCCTGGCGACCGAGAAACGCCACGCCGCCCTCGCCCTTCTGTTCCAACAGGTCAACGGCCAGCCCGGCGCGGCGCAGGCCATCGCCCCGGCCCCGCTGAAGCTTTTGGCCAACAACAACCCGACCGCCGGCCTGCGCGCCGTCAGCGCCGACCAGGACCGGCTGATCACCGAGGCCGAGACCTTCGCCCACTCCAGGGCCGACCGCCTGCGCCTGGCCTTCCGCCTGGCGGGCCTGGACCCCGACGCCTTCAACCACGCCGACCCGAACAGCCTGGGCGGCCCGCTGATCGACACCAAGGACCCGCGCGCCCTGGCCGCCGTGCTGGATGTCGACGACGCCTTCGCCCAGCGCATCCAGCACGCGGCCAACGACCTGTCGGACATGGGCGCCCTGGCCGCCGCCTCGGCCGCCCTGCCCCTCGCCCGCCCGACCACGGGGACGAACCAGGCCAGCGGCTTTGGCGTGCGGGTCGATCCTTTCACCGGCGCGCCGGCCTTCCACCCCGGCCTGGACTTCGCCGGGCCGATCATGACGCCGGTCTATTCGACCGCGCCGGGCGTCGTCTCCTTCACCGGCGTGCGCGCATCCACCTGGATGATGGCGAGCACCTTGTTCGGATCATCCTCGGCCAACGACAGGTCGATGACCTTGCCGACCGGCAGACCGTTGAACTGCACCGGCCCCGACTTGCTCAGGCCCGACACCGAGCCCTGAAAGACGATCTTGTAATAGGCATATTGCCGGTCGAGCTGCACGCGGCTGATCCAGAGCGCGAAGCCGAAGATCATGACGAGGACGATGAGCGTCGAAAATCCGATCAATACATTGTTCGATTTTATTTCCATGATGGCCTACTTGCCTTGAGCAGCCGCGCGCGCTCGCGGGCCGTGAAAATATTCGCGCACCCAGGGATGATCGCTGGCGAGCATGTCGTCCATTGTGCCGATGAGGATAACACGCTTCTCGGCCAGAACCG
Organism: Amorphophallus titanum; assembly: GCA_024336825.1. Lineage (NCBI taxonomy): Eukaryota > Viridiplantae > Streptophyta > Magnoliopsida > Alismatales > Araceae > Amorphophallus > Amorphophallus titanum. The sequence goes on from JANBPO010006516.1 coordinate 1,767,008, forward strand.
CGATGCGGTCGCAAGTGGCGTAAAGCGTGTCGAGATCGTGCGTCACCTTCACGACCTTCAGGACCTGGAAGGCGCCTTCCATGAGCAGGAAGGTCCCCGCCTGGCGGGTGACGCTTTCGATGTAGCCCGCGCTGTCGAGACGCGACTGGAACGCGGCGTAGAGGGTGTTCCGGATGCCGAGATCGATCTGCATCGGATAGAGCTGCTGGCGCGCGGCGCGGATCTGCGCGTTCGTCGGATCTTCCGGGAGCTGGGCGAGGATCTCGCCGATCGGGATCTTCTTCTCCGGGCGGAACCAGATCTCGCGCTTCCACGGACCGACGCCCGGGCGCGGTTTCAGCGGAGTGCCAGCCTCGATCGAGAGCGCGTTGTTGAACTGCGGCTGGTAGTTGTCGTTCGCGAAGCGCTCGAACTCGCTGTACTTGTTCGTGAGGTCGAGGCGGATGATGATCTGCTCGAGGTTCCGGACCTCGGGCGATCCGAGCGTCTCCGCGAAATACCGGTGCGCGGCTTCGGCGTGATAGAGCACGTTCGCGGCCATGAGGCGGATCGTGGTCGCGTCGCGGTCCGCCTGCCAGAGCGGATCGTCCTTATGGATGGTCTTTTCCTCCTCGACGATGCGGTCGATCCGGTCGAGGGTCAGCGTCTCTTCTTCCTTCTTCCAGACGACTCGGAAGCGATCGGTCTCGAAGACGCCCGGCGCCCGGAGACCCTCGATCGGGCGGGCGGCGATCTCGAAGCCGCCGTTCTTTTTCCGGACGACGACGTCGTAGTTCTCGGCGTTCGCGGCGTATACGACGCCCGCGACGGTGAGCGCGCCCAGGACCGCGGCGAGGGTCGCTTTCAGGATTTTCGTTCGGTTTCCGGCGGAGTGCGGTTTCAGCATGGCGTCCTCAGAAGATCGAGATCCCGTGGTCGTCGGCGTTCCCCGGACCCTCGGTCTTTTTCGTGATGGCGGTCTCCGCGAGCGTGATCGCGGGCCAGCTCGAGAAGAGCACGGTCGCCTTGCCCGTCGTGTCGATGCGCTGGAGCGTGAAATCCATCACGGAGGCGTCGGCCGCTCCGCCGTCGACATAGGGCGCGAGGTTGTCCTGGTGCTGCCCGGGCACCAAACGCCGCCGCCGCGTATGCCAAAACATTGATATGGAACGATCTTCAATGACGGCGGCCGGCGGGAAGCCCGAATCGCCCGGCGCACCGCAAACCGCACCGCAAACCACATCGCGAACACCGCATCACACCGCAGCACAACACCGCATCACAAACACGATGTGTTTCTTCACACGACTCACTGTCTTTCGCAACGGCTTCGTCAAGAGCCCGGCCGGCCTTCTTGGGGCCCGCCTTCACGAGGATCTGGAGGGAGCGCAGCGCGCGCCCCACCTCGGAGCCAGCACCGCGGATCGCACCCATGAAGTAGGCGTGGCGGTGGAAGCTCTCGAGGAAGGCGTGCCATGCCTCCCCTGTGCCCCCCGCTTCGATCTCCTTGAGAGCCGCTCTGGCATCCTGGAGGAGGCGGAGGGAGTGCGCCCCGACGAACAGCCGGGCCGCGGTGATCTCCTCTGCGAGCTTGTTGGTGGAACCGTAGAGGCTCTTGAGGACGTCCGGAGTGGAGGCTAGGGCCTCCGCGCCGCGGAGGATCGTCTTCTCGCTGACCACCCGATTGGAGCGGCCCAGGCGGGCGGCGATGCTCTCGTAGACCTCTGCCAGCCCCTTGTGGAGGCGGCCGAGCATTTCGGCGTCCTGGTACTTGCTGAAGTCGATCTTGAGCGGGTCAATGCCGAGCTTCGCCAGAGCGTTCTCAGGGTCGCCCTCGACTAGGTTCTTGGCGAACCGGGCGAAGGTCTCTTCGTCCATGTCGACGTCGCCGGCCTTGAACTTCAGGAAGTCGAGGACGTCATCAAAGTCCTCATGGTCCGTCTTGGGGGTGTAGACGAACTCCTCTGACGTCCCGGCCTTCGGCTTGTCGGACGGGTGGATGACCTCGTCAGCCTCGATCTCATCGACCTGAGGCTTGACCGGCTCCTGGATCTTGATCGGCCCCTGACGATAGCTGGCCACCGTGGCGGCAGCCTCATCCGCGGGGCCCTTCCAAGCGCGGTAGAGCTTGAGCATGCGCCCGCCGGCTTCCATGACGCCGTCGCCAAGGAGACCCAGAGGGGCCCCGGCAGCAGCAGCCTTGAAGCGCGTCATGAGGGCGGTGTCGTCCTCTTCCGCGGCCAGGCTGTCCAGCATGGCGTTATCGATGCCGAACGTGTCGCGCATGATGTTGGCGACGCGGAAAGAGAGATCACCGGTTTGGCGCGTGCCGAATACTTCGCCGGGCCCGCGTAATGCCAAATCACGTTCAGCGATTTTGAAGCCGTCAGTGGTTTCGCGCATGACAGACAATCTATCTTTGGCGAGATTGGATAAGGGTTGCTGATAGAGCAATACGCAATGACTTGCCGCCTCGCCGCGGCCGACTCGCCCGCGCAATTGATGCAATTGCGAGAGTCCCAAGCGTTCGGCATTTTCTATCACCATTGAGAGCTACCATTCTTCAGAAGAATCACCGATCAACCGTCGAGTTGATGACCGCGGCCAATCTTGAGGAGTATCCTTCCCTGAATGTGGTGCTTCCAAGTAAGGATTTCAGGGTCTTGTTTTGTTTCTGGGTCGAATATGCAAGCTCCCTTCTCATGATCTACTTTTCTCTGTCTAGACTCGAGGCGATTGGTTGATGATGGGGCGCCACCGCTCGACCTGGAAATCATCGACTTGGAGGAGACGCCTGCTCCCAACGTACCTCAAACATTCAGGAGCTCAGCCCATGCCCGAGATAAGGGCAAGCATGTCGCCCGGGATGGTGCTTCCGAGCGCCGCAAGGCCAAGTGCAAGGATCCCATGGAGCGGCAACTGTGGTCCTCGATGAAGGTTGTGGCCGCTGAGAGGAAGCGAGTGAAGAGGGTGGATGTCACCTGTTCGGTAGAGGGGGGTGCGCAGTTAGTTCCCTCGGCCGTTGAGTCAAGGGGGCCATCGCCGCCGAAGAAGTCGTGGTCGAGGCAGTTGGGTCCCAGGCAGAGGCGACTAGTGCTAGGGCACCGAACGAGGCAGAGGGGGCATAGGGCGAAGGGATCCAGTCTTAGCCGGTCGAGGACGAGGGGTCGTAGGGTGAGGCGACCCAATCCTAGCCGACCGAGGCAGAGGAGGTGCGGGGTGGGGCGACCCGATCCGAGCCAACTTGTGGGACCCCAGAGATGAGGGAACTCGGGGGGGGGGGGGTGCCCCAATCCCGGCTGTTCTAGAGAGGGCTTTTCATTCCATGACTAGCACCTTCGATGTCTGAGCTCCCCTACACTGGAGGCACAGCTCCATGGCATCGGGGGCGGTTCGAGGAGACCTTGGGCGTAGTCCTCCTTTGGTGCTTTTCGAGCGGGTTATGGAGGGCGGCATGATCCTAGCTCAGTTGGGGGCTGAGATGGTGGACTTGTTTGCATGGGTGGAATCGGAGAGGGAATCTCTTTCTTGGGCCCATGGCGTGTCCGATCGAATGGTCGAATGGTTGACTCTCGATCTTAGAGACCTTCAACGGGAGGTGACCTCACTTCAAGTGAAGGTTCAGTCGAACCAAGAGGAGGCTCAAACATCGGCTGAGTAGCTGGCCTATGCTTGTTATATGATCGAACTGAAAGATAGGCTCCTGGAGACGAAGTGCAAAGTTTAGGTTGAGCGCGGTGAGTAGTGGAAGGCCGAGCGTGAGGGGCTCGAGGGCCGAGTCTGAGAGGTCGAGTGATAGCGGGCAGAAGCCGAGGGTGCATGGGCTGAAGTCGAGAAGAGAGTGTCTGAGGCAGAGCAGAGGGCAGCCGAGCTTGAGAGAAAGGTGGAGCTAGCCGCGGTAGAGGCGCTTGAGCAATACAAATGCTTGGAGGGTTACTAGGCAACTCTCCAGAAGGCCGCCTTCTCTTATTATGAGCCTAGCTACTGTCGGGGTCTACGGAAGGGGTTCTCTCAAGGCTTCCATCGGGCTGTCGCGGATGCTCAAGGCCAGGTGCTCGAGGAGGTCATGTTCCCTTCTAGGCAGTGTTATGACTCGCACATGGATGCCACTGATTCCTCATTCCCGATGCCGAGCGAAGGGGGAAGCTGGGATGCATCCATCTCATCTAAGTGATCGCCAACTCTGGTAGCCTCGGGAGGGCATGCGATCGAGACAGTTCCCACGCAAGTGGGGTCAGTGCCTAGACCGGCCATCACTGAGGGTGCTGGGGGTAGGTCGCATGGTACCGAGGATCCTTCGTCTGCCGAGCTTTGCGATGGGCCAAGGGCCAGATGTATTAGCTTTTGTTCTTTTTCCTTTAATGTGACCGTGTAAAATTTTCCTTGTATATCTGATGGCAATAATATTAAATGCTGAATTGACTGCTTCTTAGCACCTTTGGAGTGATTTGACCACCGTATCTATAGTTGTTTGGGAAAGCGGTGATTTTCTCTACGGATATCTCGCATGCTGATTGGTCAGGAAACTGGCATGGCACTGGCGCCTGTCCATCTTTCCATGCTTTGAATGACTTGCCACTTCGCATGTTCCCATTGAGGGGGTGTTGGGGGAAATGAGGTAACTGCCTTAAGGGAAGGGTTTCTGCCTGTCGTTTCTTCGAGGGGAAAGTAATTTAAGGCAATAGCTCTCCTTCGGCCTATAAAAGGTCTCAAAGGGCGTCTCCTCCTCTCTTCATCGCTTAAGGCCATCCGTTGCAGTTCTCCCTTTTCGCGAAGTGTTGAGCTGTTAGTCTTGGCAAAACATGGAAGGCGCTTCAGAGGACGAAGATGCTGATAGCAGTAGGGGGGGGGATTCTTGCTACTCCGGTTTGGAAGAGTGCTCAATAGTCAGCGGGAGGTTTGGGAGAGGGCCCAACATGCGACGACATGTCTTCTCCTAACTTTTGGAGCACCAGAGGTAGAAGCAGATGGATAGGGGCATCAGGCACCGTACCCTTGTCCTGTGCTTGCCTCGCCTCCTTCCCTCCCCTACCTTCTTTCTTTCCGCCTTCGATCCCATCCCCTAGAAGGGCAGCTCTTCCAGTTTCCTTCTTTTTCTTTCTTTTTTTTTTTGTTCTTCGACCAACCTCTTTTCCTTCACTTATTGCTGGATGCCTTTTACCTCCTCTTTTTCATCGTATCCCGTAGAGGGTCCTTCCAAAGAGTTGGCAGAGGAGGTTTTCTCTGTCTATTCCTTCTTCTTCTTCCTCTCTTCCTTTAGCACCTTTTCTCTGAATTTCCCGAGCAGACAGGTTCAGTCATCCAATTGTCTGAGCCCATTTCTACACTGGGTAGAGTCAGTGGCTCGGCCTGAGAGTGCCAGCCGAGTTCGCGTCAAGTGATCAGCTTGTACCAGTGGATGTTGTACTTTTATTATTTCTTTTGATCCATACTCTAATGGTCATGGCCTATCCAATGTATCAAAGAAGTGTTAATGAAAGAAAAAGGGATTATTTTTACTCTGTATTACTTACATGTGTGTTTTTTAGAGAGGCTCAAAAATAGAATTTGCGTAATGTTGTTGCATTCCTTGTCCGAGGGATGGGTGTTACTTCCATGGTGGATAGTCGGTACGCCCCTTTCTCGAGCATCTTGACAACTCTATACGGGCCTTCCCAGTTAGGGGCCAGCTTGCCCACCACCTCCAGTGGTCGAGAGGCTTCAGTTTCTCTTAGGACGAAGTCTCCTGGCTGGAAGTGTCTATCTCAGACTTTGGCGTTGTAGTACTGAGTAAGGCGCCACTGTTATTTCGTGGCTCGGATGCTTGCGATCTCTCGGATCTCACTTGCCAAATCCAGGTTCTCTAGTAATTTCTGCTCGTTCACCTCGGGTGAGAAGTTGGTGACTCGGAGAGAGGGGTTGCCGATCTCCAACCGAATTACGACTTCCATGTCATACACCAACTGGAAAGGGGTTTCACCGGTGGCCGTTCTTGGAGTAGTTCAGTGTGACCATAGTACGCTCGGTAATTCCTCGAGCCAGCTTCCCTTGGCCTTGTCGAGCTTTATTGGATCAACGCCCTAGACCCGGCCCGATAAAGCCTTTATGCTAGTGCCCTAGCGAGGACAGGACCGGGGTCAGGAAACGCGGCTAACCGGGTAGGTTAATCCCGTTCGATACAAATAGGCTGGTCTGATTAGGTTCGGGCCGTCGATAGAAGTGGAACGGAAAGCGGCTAGTCTTAGTGGCGCAAGCCTATGATAGCGTAGCACGTTTCACGCAAGACAGGAGGCGTTATGTCGTCACGACACACCCGCCGCAAACGTGCCAAGGAACGGCAGGCTGAAAAGCTTATCGCCCTGGCTCGGGCCGAAAGGTCGCGGCAAATCGCGGAGACTGTTCGCAAGAACAAGGCGTCTCCTATCGAACGCAACTACTACAAGCCTAGCGTAATGGGTAGGCTGGCAGAGTATTCGCACCGTGGCTATGTCGCGGGGCACAGCACTGGCAGCAAGCCCAAGCCGCGCTCCGGCTCCTATCGCTGGAAAGCTTAAGTCGCTCCTAGCGACGCGCTGGAAGGCTTGAGGGGTTGACAAGGCGGGACACATGCCTTAGGTGTCATAGCGGCGAGCGCGAAAGCTCGAATAGTTAGCGCGTAGGTTGGGAAGCCTACGTTAGCGGACACTGTGGGGTAGCGCCTACAGGACAGTAGCAAGGGATGAAAGCCCTTGTGATTAGGGGGACGTTGGGCCACCAGCGACGCCACCCAAGTCTTGTTCATGGTTTGTTCTGTGACAAGTGCGGGCGGCCGAGACACTGGGGATGCGGCATAACTATACCTACTGATAACGGAGCCGTTTAATGCGTGCGGAACGCAACGGTATGCCCAACAAAAATAGCCGGGCGTTTAATTCCATGCCAGCAAGCGATTGCTATACTGGCGTTGAGCGAACGCAACCTAGTGCGAAACAGCATGATAGTAACCCTAAGCGTAAGGGGTAAGCGTATAAGCGGCCACTTGGAGGGGTTACAACAAGCCGCACTAGTGCTAGGGTTGCGTGTAGCATCGGGCATGGCCGTCGAGCGCCGTCCCCCTCCCTCCAAGCCTCTTCTCTATGTCCGGTGTTACACACAGCCCTAGTAGGAGGAAAAGGGGATGACGGGGAATATCAAAGAAGCACGCCTTCGGACCATCACGAACCCAATCAGCAAACTTACCATCTGTGCCCATGATACCGCTGGAACCCGTGTCCAGTACTTCAAGGTGCAGGGGTTTGTCGTGGTCAATGACCGTGGCCTATTCATCGAGGTAACACGCCGGACAAAACGCGCTGGCGTTGCAGAATCGCGGCGATGACGTAAATCGCCGCCAAACCAACCCACGCGCAATCGGAAAAGAAATAAACGCCATAGATACACGAAAACCATTGATAGGACGTGGCTTTCATCCACAGCACGCCGGAGAAGGTCAACACGAGCGCGCCGAAAACGATGCCCCAACCGGAATGAAAACGCATTTTGTGGGTTGGCTCCGCCGCACCGGTTTTGTCCTGTTGCAATGACAGCGAACTCAAACGCGAAGTCAAAAACCACCAAAAGCCGAAGAAAATCGCGGACGTGACGACGAACCCGACCGGCGTGAATACGGGCGCTTTGGCCGCGACAAGATTATTCGTCGCCGGATTGAGCGACAGCCAATGATAAATATGTTTGCCAAAAATCACGACCGGCAAAAACATCACGACCAGCGGCCAGCCGAGCAGCGACGCGAGGTGTTCGCTGAAACGACGGATGCCGCAGAGCCATGTGAACCAGGTTCACGAAACGCTGAGGCGATTGCGCACGGCGGATGCGGAAGCGTTTGTGCAGGCGGAGTTTGGTCCGCGCGCGTTGCGGCCCGTCGGCGATCGCGACCGGCCGTTCACGCTGCCGGAGTTGAGCGAAATTGCGAAACATCCGCTGATTTCGCTTGGGAATCACACGAGCAATCACGACGTGCTGACGAATTACAGCGCGGTTGAAGTGCGCGCGCAGATCGAGAGCGCGCAAGAGATCATCAGTTCGATTGTCGGGAAGGCGCCGAACTTTATTGCGTATCCAAACGGGGAAATTTCGGACTCGATCCTGGAAGCGGCGCGAGCGAGCGGGATGCAGTTCGGGCTCAGCGTGAATCCGGGACGCAATCGATTGCCGATCGAGGCGGGATCGCTGGCGGCGATGAAGCTGAAGCGATTTGCGTTGACGGGAGATGCGGCGATCGAGCCGCAATGCCGGGTGAGCCGGTCGATGATTTCGTTGTACCGCGCAGGGCGTTCGGTGAAGCGAAGTGTTGAAGCGCGGTTCGCGGCGCAGCCGGCGTAAAAGCTGACGGTCGAAACTTAATAGCCGAAAGTAAAGGGCGAAAAATTTTCGCTGCAGTTTTGAGATCAGCGCAGAATTTCGACCAGCAAGACCCACGCGTTCGACATGGACGCAAAGAAAACCACCATAACTCCGAAGGCGATTCCGTAAATACCCGCCGGATTGTTGAGAACCATCAGCGCGCCTCCATAACCACCGTTGAAATCGGCAACCGGACCTGGGTGGCCGCCAGTGAGACCGCCGCCACCGGTGATGCTGCTCACGCCGACCACCGAAGTGCCGGCCGTCGTGTCGACGAGATAATGATAATACTCGCCTTGCACGAATGCAGGACCGTAAGACGCTGCGGCTTCAGCCGCGAGCACTTGTGCGTCTCGGGCGGGAATCGCCTTCGTGTTCAGGAAGTACGTCGGGTCGACACGCAATTCGGGCCGATCGTACAACTGAATGCCACCGTCGTTGGCACCGACGCGCGGCCCGAACATGTTGCCGTAATCAAAACCGATATGCACCGTCGCGTCCTTCGTCTGCACGAGTTGATACGACGCACGGAAGAGACCCGAGGCTGACGGTCCAAGACCGCTGACCGATTTGGCGGGTATGCAAGGCGGAGTGGCGCTGACGCAGGCTGCGCCGTCTGTCGCCAGCGAACCCGCGGTCGGTCCGGTCAGATAGGCGCCGATCCAATAGCGATCGTTATTCGAGCGCGCGCCTAAAGCCGAACGGAAGTCGCCGCCGCCGAATTCGGTCGCGACCACCTGCGAGGACGAGCGTTCCATAAACATGATGTCGTTGGAGCTGACGGCTTCGTCGAGCGTGAACAGCGTGTCCATGTAGCCGCCTTCGATCGCCGTATTCTGGAGGCCCAGATAGGAGATGTAGGCGTTCTCGATATAGGCCGTGCCGTCGGTGGCGCCGCCGGCATCGACGATCAGCGCGTAGCTGAAATCCTGCATGATCGTGCCGGCGACGCCCAGGCGGGCGCGGCGGGCATTCACGCCGTCCGACAGGCGGGTCACGGCCTGGCCGACACCCGGCTCAGAGTTCAGGTAGCCGCCGGCATCCAGGTTCAGACGGCCGGTCAGGCCGATCGTGAAGTTGCCGTCAGCGGTCGAGAGCGCGAGCTTGTTCGGCACGAGCTTGGTGCCGGACGCCTCGGGCTTCGGCGCGGTGGCCGCGGCGATCGCCTGCTGCTGCGCCTGGATCTGCTGCTGGGCATTGGCCTGGCTGGCCTTCAGGTCGTTCAGCTGCTGCTGAAGTGCCTGGATCTGCTGCTGCAGCGCGGTGAGCGCGGACGAGGTGGTGGTGGTCGTCGTGCTGGACGCTGCGGCCGCCGGGCCGGCGTTCATCAGCAACGCACCAGCCGACAGCGCAAGGCACCAAAGCGCCACGCCGGACTGAGCCGGCTGATACGTGCTTCGCTTAATCATCATCATTATTATTTTAAATGGGATTGACTCTATGTTGTTCCTGCACGAAGTGGAATGGGGTCAAGTGTATGTGCCGACGAAGGTTATGGCTAGTGTGCCGGGGAAGCACCAGGAGAGCGCACCGGGGAGTCAAGGCCAGGGCACACAGGCGAAGGCCTGGCCGAGTGTGCCGGGGAAACACGTGCTCAAGCGTGTCGGCTAGGGAGTGTGTCGGGGAAGGAGTTGACGGGCGTACCGAATAGAGGATGGGGACGTACCGACGGAGGCCTGGCCGGGAGTGTGCCGGCGAAGGCCTGGTCGGGTGTGCCGGGTAAGGGAATGGGGAGTGCGTGCCGGCCAAGGCATCAAGGGAGTGTGCCGGCCAAAGGAAATTGAAGGTGTGTCGGGGAAGAGCCCGAAGGAGTGTACCGGTGAAGGATGCCAGGTATGGGTGTGCGTGCCGGCGGAGGAAACAAAGGCCCAGGGGAGTGTACCGGCGGAGGAAACAAAGATCCCCTTTTTCTGATTATTCTTAAGGCCTTTCTTTTCTTCTTCTTCTTTTAATTTTGATCTGGCCTTATCTAAGTTATTCTTTCTTTTTCTCCCAGGAGGGGGGTTTGCTGTTGTTCAGTCTGGGTCTTTTCCTCCTTTTTGCTCCCCATGGTTTTCTTAGTGTGACTAGGGTGGTTTGTTCATTACCCCTCCATTCGTCCGTTGATGCCCTTAGCCCATGACTTGGCACTATTATCCCCTCTTCTTCTGACGAAAATTGGGCAGCACCTCCCCTTGACCCCGGGCGTAAGGTGAAAGGCAGGGAACACGCCCACAAGGAGTGGCGGAACCCAACTGTTGGAGGTGGACGTCCTCAGACGGCAACACCCTTAGCAAACCGTTGAAGCAGATGGAGGAGTAAGGTAGGTGAAGAGGCCCACGGGAAGGGTGAACACAGTAAGCTCGTGTTACCCCAAGGCTATGCAGAGAAGAAAAATGGCTCAAGGATGAACATGGAAGGCTTCTTTTATTCCAGATAACGGGGGAAACAAAAGAAGACTAAGAAAACAACAGAGGAAATGAGGGAGGAGAAAATGAAAAAAAAAACGTGGGACAGCAAGGGTTGAGCAGGGGCACAGGCCACCCTACTCTTCCCCTCCTACATTGTCTCTCTCACTCCCTTCCTCACTCCCTTGCCCTCTGGAAATCGCCGGGGAAGCCTTCCTCCTTCTGTCGTTCTCTTCCTGTTGTTCTCCTCTTTCCGTCCCAAGCTATAGAAGATAGCACTGTAGTTATCACAAGCAAGGTCAAGCGGTAGAATAACGGAGCACAGAGATCAGAGATACTCTTAGACAAAACAAACCACCTGTGAAGTGGGATAGAAGATATGGAAAGCAAACCACAACACAAGGCTTTTAAGGTGGTTCGGCTGCATCTTGGCACACCTACGTCCACCCCTCACCAACACGGTGAGGCTTCCACTCTTTGGCCAAAAGAAACACACACACACACACATTGGAAACCAGCTGAACACAGGGACTAGCCCCAACACACACACACATACACACACACGAGGACAAGTCCTCAAAGCACGCGGGAAAGAAATCCCACAAGGAAGAAACAAAACAAAACAAGAAAGGCAAACACCCACACACGCTGCAACTGTAACTTACACAGTGACAGCACTCCATACATAAGGTGATTTGCAAAAAAATAAAGACAACACAAGAAACTGAAACAAGAAGCTGCAACTACAGCAGTCCCGAATGAAGAAGCACTCCAAACAGCTGTTGCTAGAGCAATGAAGTAGGGGAACTAGGGCTAGCTGGCTTGGCTGTGGATCTTTCTCCTTTCCTTCACCTTTCTCTTTGATGGAAATTTGAGCAGGCACTCCTTTCTCTTTTCTTTTCTCTCTTTCCCACGTTCTGCTCTTCCTGTAGGCCAACTTTGAATTCCAGTAGTGACTTCATGCAAGGGAAGGCCGTCCAATATATAGGCCTCAAGAGGCAGCCCGACCCTCTGGCCTTCCTGCGTCCACGCAGAAGCCCTGTGTCGACCCCCCCCTACCAGCCCTTTTGGGCCCCACGTCAACGCAGAGGCCACAGCGTCAACCCCTTTAGCCCCCTAAGCCTACTACGTCCACACAGCGTCGCCCCTGCGTCCACGCAGAAGCACCCTGCGTCCACGCTGTCTACCTCCAGCAAGCCCCATGTCGACGCTGTCTACCCCCAGCAAGCCCTGCGTCCACGCAGCAGCACCCTGCATCCACGCAGAAGCCCCAGCGTCGACCCCTTTCAAGCCCTTTAGCCTTCCTGCGTCAACGCTGAGCCTCTTTGCGTCAACTCCTTTAGCCAGCGTCGACCCCAGCTAGTTCAAAGAATGAAATTGGCTGCTATACTTTTACTTTTTATCAATAATTGAAGAAAAGAAAAGGATTGAAACTCCAAGTCTTAAATGAACTGATCGGACTGGACTCGACAGTAGTATATAATAGTATATAAATTTTGCCCCCTCTCTCTCTCCTCCTCTTGCCACCTCACCCTCCACCTCATCCCACCCCCTTCACCTCCCAAGAAGCCATTAATCCCTTCATTACTTCTTTCCCCTTCCCAAGTGTCCTTTCCCCTCCCCATTAATTCCCTCCCAATCTCCAAGGGGGGAACCCATTCCCCCAAGCCCCCTCTCCCCTTCCCCATAACCCTTTCCTCTCCCCAAGGGGGAGAATTCAAATCCCTCTCCTCTCCCCAAGGGAAGGCCGCGGCCCCCCTCTTCCCTCTCCTCTCCTTGGCTGCCATCTTCCCCCCACCTCCATTCCCACCACCCCCTCTCCAACCTAGCATCTAGCCTCACACTCCTTGCACTCCCTTCTACACCTAGCCCTCTCCCCATCACCTCCACCCCATTCCACTCTCCATCTACCACCATCCCACCTCTCCAGCCACCCCACTACAGATCCAAAGAGCCCCCCTCCCATAAACACCACCATCTTCCCCGTACTTCCCTTTGCTTGCTGCGCTCTGCTGCTCCCTGGCAGAACCCCTGCTTCCTCTGCAACGGCCACCATTGAAGAACGAAGTTCCAGGAGGGATATCCTACATCGCCGGAAAGCTCTCCCTGTCAGCTTCGTCCTCGAAGTGGTTTCGTCATCATCCGGCTTCGCCACTGTCCGGGAGGTTCGTTTTCGCCAGACTGCGCAACTGGAACCTGCGGGGAGACCTGAGCGCCATTCCAACGACTGCTGCGACGTCATCCCGGCTCCCCTTGAGGCGCCACTTGGCCGGAACGTCCTTCGGCCCCTTCTCCACCCAACCTCTTTGACGGGACCCCATTCGGAGCTCGGGAGTAATTGTTCGAGATTTTACCGACGAGGTGCGCAGGTCAGTCTTCAGAAAAATAGTCCTGACACCTCTCTGTTCCGATCCCCGTATCTCTCGGCCCCGACATCGCCTGGAGTCCTTCTTGGTCGGAGCTCGAAGGCGACTCAGAGACGGACGATCTGGTCCTGGTCTCGCCCCAATCCGTTTCCGGGAGCCTCCGTACCAGTGCCATCTTCTGGCTGCTGTGCTCTGGAAGCAGAATCCGACCAGACAGTGAAGCCCGGCTCCAGAAACTGCTGCGACCAGAGACGACTTTGCGCTGCTGTCAGAAAATTCTGAGAGCTTCCAGACCCTGTTAGGAGCAATTTGGCACCGGTCTCGCCGTCATCCGAGTTCGCCACCGCCCGTGGCGCCCCCGACAGCGACTGGCACGGGCAAGCGAGCCACCCCATCAACGCAAAGCGAACGCGGGCGGCTCCACGCATGCACCTCCACGCGGCAGGCATCCACGGGCGTCTTCGCGCGGGAGGCGGACGGCCACGCACGCACGCCAGCTTCCTCCACGATGCGGACGTCGACCGGCAGCAACCAACGCCAGCCAGGCTTCTCCATCCACGGGCCACGTCCGGCTTCTTCCACGATCGACCACGCACCGCTCCACGGCAGGCACCAGGCGGCTCCATGCGCAGGGCTTCGACCGGCAGCAACCAACGCCAAGGCTTGCACGCAAGCGGGCCACGTCCGGCTTCTTCACGCGCTAGGCACGTCCGGCAGGCTCCACCACGGCAGGGCCAAGCTTCCACGCGGCTTGGTCGGCCACGGCACGGGCAAGCGAGCCACCCCATCAACGCAAAGCGAACGCGGGCGGCTCCACGCATGCACCTCCACGCGGCAGGCATCCACGGGCGTCTTCGCGCGGGAGGCGGACGGCCACGCACGCACGCCAGCTTCCTCCACGATGCGGACGTCGACCGGCAGCAACCAACGCCAGCCAGGCTTCTCCATCCACGGGCCACGTCCGGCTTCTTCCACGATCGACCACGCACCGCTCCACGGCAGGCACCAGGCGGCTCCATGCGCAGGGCTTCGACCGGCAGCAACCAACGCCAAGGCTTGCACGCAAGCGGGCCACGTCCGGCTTCTTCACGCGCTAGGCACGTCCGGCAGGCACCTGGGCTCCACTCCACGCACGAACGGCAGCTGCGGCAGGCAACGCGGGCCATGCACCGTGGTCTCCACGCGACCACGAACGGACGCAGCAGGCGACGTCGGTTTCAGCCATGGGCCATGCACGCGGGTGTTGGCAGGCTTGGCTTCTTGCGGCTGCAGCATGGGTCCACGAGCAGGGATTCCTTCAACCACAAGCAAAGCATCATGCTATTTCTCCCACGGGATGAAAGGGATCAAAGGGATGCTACAGGGTGCATTTACAAGCCTATAAATAGGGGGGGAGGTTGGCTTAAGGGAACACATTCTGTAACCCGTAGAGGACATCTCATTCTGTAACATATCCCAGCACGTAGCATAGGCATTAGGCAGTAGCTCTCTCCTCTCTCCCTTCCATTCTTAGCTTAGGATTTAGTTGTTTTCATTTTATTTTCTTTTGTTAGTTTTGTTGTAATTTTGTTATTAGAATTTCTATAAAATCTTTTGTTGATGTTTATTCACGGGTGCGCGCCCACAAGGAGTGACGGCCCCAACAAAGTGGTGGTGAGCCCCGCAGGGCAACACCGTGAGTCAACTGTACGGTTTGAACTTCATAACCCTCGCCCGAAGCTTCACTGAAACACCTACTAAGGCCTTCGCCGGCACACCCAGAAGAGGGCTTCCCCGGTACACCCTGGCGAAGCTTCCCCGGCACGCTCCCCTCGGACGCTCGCCGGCACGCTACCCCCGCGTGCTCCCCGGTACGCCTTCCCGCAAGCTTCGCCGGCACACCCAGAAGAGGGCTTCCCCGGTACACCCTGGCGAAGCTTCCCCGGCACACTCGGTGGACCCTTCCCCGGCACACTCCCCCGGGGCGCTCACCGGCACACTCCCGCGTGTCTGCTCACCGGCGCACCCTGCCATTCCTTCGCCGGCACGCCCTATCAGACCGCTCACCGGCACACTCCTCCCTCGGACGCTCGCCGGTACACTCCTACCCTGTGTGCTCCCCGGCACACCTCACCCTGATGCCTCACCGGTACACCCCGCAAGGGGGCCTCGCCGGCACACTCGCACACCCCTTCCCCGGCACGCTAAAACCCCCCTCTGCACGCCTCGCCGGCACACCCACCACGGAACCCTCGCCGGCACGCTCCGGTCTCCCCTCCGCGGCCCGTCCTACCAGCGGCCCTTTCCCGTGACCGGAGAAGAAAGAGGAGAGGAGAGGAGACGGGGAGAGAAAAGAAGACGAAGAGGAAGAGGATGGGGGAGAAAGGGGAGGGGGAAGCCCTAGGGCTCGACTTCCCCGTCGGACGAAGAAGAAGAGAGAACAGAGGAGAAGAGAGGAAAAGAGAGACGGAGGGAAAGGAAGAAGAAGAGGGGAGGCCCGTGGCCGTCTCCTCACCACGTCGACGGCGGAGGCGGTCGCGTCCGGCAACGAGAGAGGAGGAAAGGGAGAGAGAGGGTCCGCGCTCGGTCGCCGGGAAGAGGATGGAGAAGAGAGAGGGAAAGGGAGGAGTTCAAACGGTGGGGACCGTTTCGAACTCCCTCCTCCCCTATTTATAGGGGGAGGCCAAAATAAAGAAAAAGAGAAAAGAAGCGAGAAGAAAAAAAAACCAGAAAAAGGAAATAAAAGAAAAATATACGCAATGAAGGAAAAGAAAGAAAGAGAAGAGAAAAAATAAAAGGAAAAAAAAAGAAAGAGCAGTTTTATTAATGGCCATGGGGGACATAACCACTTGACAAGTTTCAATATAGGTCATAGGCCTTAGCCATCATTCCCCTTGCATTGCACCCCCCACCAAGCCTCATTAGACCCCATTCAAGGTTGCAGCAGCTGTGCAGTTCACAGGCAGACAGCAGGGTTCCTGGAGACGGTAGTTTCTTTGACCCTTCCTCGACTTTTCTGGTGGCAAGCCCTACATCACTGGAAAGGTCTTCCAGAGGGCTTTCCAAGGGCGGTGGTTTCGTCTCCATCCGAGGTCGGAGCTGTCCGTGAGAGCGAATCTCCCCTGACTGCGCAAGAGCCCCCAGGCGACAAACCAGAGCCCCCTCACGAGGGAAATAATTTTATCGTGAGTTTTGAAAATATGCTTATTGCCAATAAGTCTATAACTCTGATGTTGGTAAACCCTCAGTGTATATGTATTGATATATTTGTTTATATGATGAAGCCAGAGCTGTTGTTAACTTCTTCTATATTTGAACTTCTTCATTCTTCATGACATTTTTCATGTCATACGTGTTTAATCAATTATCATGCAGTATCCTCCCTGCTTTTTATATGGGAGAGGCTACAGTTTCTTTTGAAACTCAATTGATGAGTAAATGTATGACATACATTGCTTGAATGTGAATATGAGAATCTACTACCTTTGATTGAAGCTCATGCTCAAGGATGAGTATTTTGATAAGAATATACTTGTGGGCTGATTCTTTTTTCATAACTCACCTCCTACTCAGTTCTGAAATCTATGATTCACATTACTAAAGAAGGAGGTTATAGTAAGCGTGTAAAATTGTGCATATGGTTCAGTTTGATTTATGGACTTAATTCACAAAGCATGTTTTAATAAAGTGCCTTGTCTCCCATTTATTTTTTTGCCCATGGACTGAGATAGGGATAATCATGCACATATTTCCTTTCAGAATCAACTGCATAACATCAGCATCTAAATACCAAAAAAGAATATTTAAAATTCATGCATACATTTAGGGGGAGTTAAAAAGTCTAAATTTCTACATTTAAGTTGAATGTTTTAATGTTGTTGAAAGATTGCATTTGTGTTGATCCTAAACTACAAAAAATGAGAATCTTGCAGATGTGCCTTGAAGATAAGGAGCATGGAGTAATTCTTCATCAAGAAGTCAAGGTACACGGACCATGCCGGAAGCTATGGATGTCTTCAAAATCAAAATGAAAAACTTCCATGCAAAGACATCAGGTGCTATCCTTCTCACTTCCTCTAGAACAAACTCTATTTTTGATGATAATAGCAGGAGTTGACAAATCCCCATGAGGATACCTCCGAGCTAGTTTCTTGCCAGAGGGAGGTCGACGGCTTTTCTTTGTTTGGATTTCAATCTAGGCACCTTTCACTTGTTGTATTTGGAAGGTAGAATTAATCGCCTATTCGATTACCTCAGGTGGTAGCTCCTGGTATGGTAGGATGTTGGGGCTGGCATCTAAAGACATATGTGCGGTTTGATGCCTTACCTGCGGTGGTGAAGTTCTTTATTGAGAAGTGGATTGGGAGACTCACTTAGAGTCTTGCTCCTTAGTTTTGCCATTTCTATCTAGCTTGGAGCGACATTCGGTGGTAATTGGAGGCGTAGTGGGGTACCGCCACTCCTGGCGGTTGCCTTGGCCTTGTGTATTAATTGGGCCTTGCTATGAAGGGACTGACTGGCTTGCCAGAATCGCTGAAGACTCTGAAGATGTCTCCTTCATGACCTAAGTTGGGATGCCTGGTATACGAAGGAAACTCGAAAGCATGCTAGATAGAGAGACACGACATGGTTGTGCCAAGGCTTCACCTTATTTTTGCTTCCCCTTCCTATCTCTCGGTATAGAAAGTGGAGTCGGGGCAGGGGGATAGCAAGAGGAGCTAGAGGCACCCATTGTCATCTCGCTTACCAAGACATCCTCTCGGCCAAGAAGGACTCGGAGTAGCCTGATAGTATCCACTTTGGAAAATGGAAGAGACTCTAGCTCTTGCCAAGGCTGCCAATGCGAGGCCAAAGTAGCAAGAGCTGACTGACTGGTACTCGGTGTCTGGGTGTCTAGAGAAGCTGAAGTGGTAGGAGGATGGATGACGTTGACCAAAAAATTACTCGACTTAGTCTCCTAGTTGTTGTCCTGCCTCCTACAACTTCATAGTCACTCGAGAGCTTCCTGGTCATCAATTTGAAATTCAAGCCACTTCGGGACATGTTGATAGGGCAGGCCATGCCCATTTCCTCGAGGAGGATCTGGCTGGTCTGGCTTCTGGCAATGCTCAGGGTTTTTGCGATGGCTTCTCGAAGCCTCAGAGTCGCCATAGAGTTCCCTTCAGCACCAATATGCTCCCACTGGATCTGCTCCTGGATTAAGTGCTGCACCTCCTCGTAGGACTCGATCACATGACAGATTCTGGCTTGAAAAGGGCAATACTGGGATGACTAAAGTCCCATTGAGTGTAGTCTGCCGGTGGCTCACGCGCCATGATTTGCCCTCTCTGAACAAGGACATCAAAGAGTCGCCGGGTCCTTTCTCTTGGAAAAGAGAGAGGTGTGGGGTCATGCCAGGGTCTCCACCATAGATACTACAGTGAGCGCTCACCTTGGCTAGTACTGTGTTCTTCTGCTTCATAGTTAGAGAGAGAGAATGCGGCCATCATGTGAATCACATTGGCTAAGTAGTGAATCATACTTGCCATTTTGGTGGGTCTGGACCACGCATGTGACTGCTAGGGATTGACGAGACCACTCTTCATTTTGATGAGGTCGTCTCTAATCAGCTTTTGTACCTGAGTCTTGAAGTCGTAGCAATCTTCAAGTGGATGACCTAACATGCGATGATACGAGCAATAGTTAGGGTCATCAACTTTCTGGGCATCATATGGCTTGCGAGCTTCGGGTAGCGCGACGATCTTCTGAGCCATGCAGAGGTCGAAGAGCATCTTCATGTGTTCCTTCTTGAAGGAGAATGGCATCTTCATATGCTCTAAAAAGGAAGGAGCAGCTAGCTTGTCTGTCAGCTTCTTGTCAGAGTCACTTGACTCACCTTCCTTGTTGGCTTTGGCATTAAAGGTGAACTCAATGGTGTTCACCTCTTTACCGGGTTGGCATTCTTGCGTCTGTTTTCCCTTGGCTGAAGTATAGCTCGGGTTATCGGTGAAGATCATCTCCATTTCAGTGACCGCCGAATTAACCTGGTCGAAGCCTTTAATGTTGATGCCAAGAAGCTTTTCGTTGATCTCGGCTACCAAGCTTTTGCAGCATACAATAATGGCATCCTTCTGAATTGGTGGATTGATGCACCTCATGCTGAGATCTTGCCATCTCTTGATGAAGTCGAGGGCACTCTCGCCCTTCTTCTGCTGGAGAGAGTAAAGCTCTGCCAGTGAGATCTTGGGCTCAGTCGTCTAAAAATGGTCGGGGAATTTCTTCTGGAGAATTGCCCAGTCGGCCACAGAGTTAGGCTTCAGGCAGAAATACCATTGGAAGGTGGTTCCTGTGAGCAAGGTGGCAAAGTAGCAGAGGAGGTATGACTCGTCCAATGCTAAGTTGCCCATGGCCATGATGTAGTAGGCCAAGTGTTCATGTGGAGACCCTTGCCCGTCAAACTTCTATAGCTTTGGGGGCTTGGTGTACTCCGGGGGAAGCATTTTCAATTGATGATGCAGTGGGTATGGTACACTATAGAGGTCTACAGTGGCGACCCCTTCCTCATACTAGGCAAGCTTCATCTCAACAATCCGCTCGATCATCTGCCATTGTGCCACAAGATTTTCTGGCACTAGCCTATTGTATGCTCATGCATGAGCTTTCACTGGAGATGTGTCAAACCTTGCTGCTTTTAGGGTTCTAGCGGTTGTTGCTATGGCGTTGGCACCATTGTGCCCAACTAGTAGTGCCGGTGCTTCAGCCAGAGGCCTAGCAGGTTGTTGAGGGTGAAGGTCCTGCTCCTAAAGAAGATCTTGCAGGAGGGCCTTCAAGTGTTCGTTCTCCCTCATGAGAGTATTAACAGTTACCTCTTGACCCTCATTCACCGATGGATCGTTGTTGACTGGATTCACATTAGCAGAAGCACCGCGGTCCTCAACTGGAACCTCTTCAGTGTGTTCTGACGGCTGTGGTCTGATAAAAGTGTCGATGTGACCTGACAGCACCGGGGTTTGGGTTTGAGGGTGAGGCCTCCTCAGTTGGGCCAGAGGCTAGTTTAGGTCATCAGACTGAGTCTCGGGTTGGTGACCAATGGCATACCACACAAACACCCGAACTGGGTTGTTGATGAGCCGAACCATCTGCTTCTTGTGAGGATGCTTCTCGGAGCAGACTAGTGCCCCTAGTCTGTCAAAGATTGACGTCCATCGAGGTAAATCCTATGTTGGAAGACCAGAGTTGACTTGAGAAGAGCTTAAGTCTGGG
The DNA here is from genome assembly GCA_024336825.1 of Amorphophallus titanum. Classification (NCBI taxonomy): domain Eukaryota; kingdom Viridiplantae; phylum Streptophyta; class Magnoliopsida; order Alismatales; family Araceae; genus Amorphophallus; species Amorphophallus titanum. Next base: position 1,787,322 of record JANBPO010006516.1, read on the forward strand.
CACTAGTAGGGCCCGGCACGAGGCCCTCTTTGCTTTGGCTTATTTAGGCTAGAGAGACTGGATGACTGGGTACCGTCGGACTATGCAAATAAGGATTCGATGATGTCTCAACCGATGCGATGCCTAGTCGTTCCAAAGGAGCTCTTGGTACGTGCCCTCCGAATAGCTTGTGTGACGACCTAGAACCCGGATATCAGACGAACCCGATACCGCTTGGATCCTGCGAGGGCACCCAAGAGTGGGAAAGCTCTGAAGGGTTGAAAAGGTGTATTGCGAGGATATACAGAAATCTAAAATAAGTGTAGAACTGAAAGAATTGAAATTTAAAATTTCCATTATATACAGATTTACATAATTTACATGATTGACACGGAGACGCAGCTCCGCTCACACACTTTGATATTCCAAGTTTGATAAAATAACAAGATATACAATGAATGCCCACAGAAGTATTTAGATGAAGATTAACTATGAAGCTCTCATAGACATGAACATAAACATCAAACATCAAGAGAAACGAGATCAAGAATGTCTTCTCTTAGGTTGGAGGCCGATAGAAGATGCTTCGTTGGTTCCACACGAGAGGAAGAAGAAACTCAAGACAAATCGAGCCACCGGTGCTTTCTCCTTAAAGAACCGGTCACAAATCTAGCATTAGAGGCTTGAGAATGGATGTAGATCTTGAATCCTTGCTCTATTCAACCTCTCCTCAGCTGTGGCCGCCCTTTCCCTTCTTTCCCTGCAAAAATAGATAGAGAAATTAGAGCCCATTCTCTTTTTCTTCCAAATTCGTATGTTACTTATACAAGAGAGAAAGGTTGTACAAAAGACCATAATACCCTTGCAAAACCCTAGCAAAACCACCCTAAGATGTTCATAAGTAACCCAAGGGCATTAGGGTAAAATTTCACCCCAATCGGAGGCCATTTAGATGGGTTTCGGCAATTTACGAAAAACCTGCCCGGACCTGCGAAACGCAGATGGGTCGACCCATCTAGCAAGTGGGTCGACCCAGTTGCTATCCAGAATTCTGTCTGGGCAGGAAAAGTTGTAGGGGTCGACCCACTTTCAGAGGGGGGTTGACCTATCTGCAGACAGAACTTGTTTTAATGATATTTCAGCCCAGGAGACGACCCTTGAGTGGGGGGGGTCGACCCATTGATCTTGAGACCTTAAAAAATGATTTTTAATGCATTCCCAATGATCTAAACAATCAACCCAAAGTAACCAAACATGAATTACATTAAAAATAAGTTCTTACCATTGATCCAATGCATTGTGGGCAGTATGAACCTGCACTTTCTGGAAGTTCAGAAACATGTCAATCTTGAGTCAATACAAATGAAATACTCAATCACTTTTCATAGTTCCTTTAGCTTGCCATTAGAGACATGTAATACATTCACTTGTGAGGTTAAACCAAAGTCCTTCAACTCATTCAACCCCTTTAAAACACATGCTTTCATTTCATGACAAACTCATGCATGGGAACTCCATTATCAATTTAAATTCCTTTCAAACCTCACATGCATTTCAAATGCAATCCAAGGCATGTAGAGCAAATTAAGTTCAATCAAATCTCATATGGACTTCCTGAGTTGTCCATCCGAGGCAAGCCTACGAGGGGTACACATCTCCCGGCCACCACGAAGTCCCTTAAGGACTGTGGCTTTAAATCTGTCGGGATTACCCCAATTTTGATGTTCACTCGGTCGTCCGTGGGGGACTTGCCACTATTAGGCGGATCCCACGGGCATAACAGCGTATGGCCAAATCATCAGAATGTTCCCTTCTTCCTCGATTATAAATTATCGTTATAAACGTAGGGCGAAGGAGACAGTGGAGCGTATTGGCTTAAAGGATTTCGGACCGACGCTGGACCCCATCGACCCATATGCTGGGGTGATGAGGCTCGCATGGCCACTTCGCAGAAACACACATGCGATGAAGGCGACGGATACACATCAAAGCATAGGAATCACATATATCGCCTGGGTCGATTCTGTTCAGGCTACAAACGATGATTGGGGTCTATCCAATGCACCGGGAGAGAGGATAAATGGGCAGAGGAAGGGGAAACGGCGCGCCGAGGCCATGTATGGCGCCGGTTTACAGGCACTGGTAGCGGCACGCGTAGGAGGATGAGGGGAAGCTTTGTTCCGGCGCCGGCACTGTAGCACGGCGCCGGTTCAAGGCCCACAAGGGGCATACAATAGCTACATCGATCCGGGAGCGATGAACGAACAGAAGATGCATAACGTTGAATCTCCGATGCAGTCACGGGTATTGCCCATGCTTCGAGAAGGAAATTGAACATACATGTATATATATGTTTATTACAAATAATGATGCCGGCGTTGTCGCACGGACATCGCTACATTATCTGCAAAGGGGAGGTAGCAGCAGAAGGAAAGAAACAGAGGGCAACGAGAGCAGAGATGGTGAAAGGGGGGAAGTAGGCTCATATCATCGCCCCCCCCTTTCACATTTACATTATGCCCAAAGGAGTAAGGACCGAGAAAACACGAGGGGAGGAATCCGATCGGGACAGTCCCACGGAGACCCACCTAAGACACAGGGATGATGCTCCTTTTCCGGCGCCGGTGGCTTCGAACAACAGACCGAACGACGGCGGCCTCTTCCCTCCGCGACTCTCTCGGCTCCTGGGATGGGTGGTAGTCGACTTGCTCTGCAAGTCTCTTCTCTCTCCTCTATTGCCCTCTGATGCCTCGTCTGATCTCTCTTTTACATAGAAGACTTTCTTTGTTTTATAGGGTAGAGTTCCCCGGCGCCACAAATGGCGCGCCGGGGAGGGACCAAGGGGCGCGCCGGAAAGGGGCGCGCCCTCTCGCCTCCACTCTCCTCTGGCCTACTCTCGACCTCACCCTCGTCACCTCGGCGAAGCGCCTGTGGAGGGGGCATGGACCCCTGGGAAGCTGCCGACGCTCGAGAAGGACCACCAGCCTCGCTCCTCTGCCGGAAAGAGGAGCCCGCGTAGGTGGAAGCCGAAAGGGAGAACCCTGTAGCATGAGCCCACTCTCGCCCCCGCTGAAGACGCTCCTCTGCCAAACAGAGCCGCTCCTGGGCAAGGACCAGCTGGGCCCTCAAGTCCGCCACCTCTCCCTCTCGCTGGGTAAGGTCTGCCCGGAACTCGCTACGCTCGCGAGCACGCTCGCGACGCTCCATCTCCAAGGCAACACGTAGCTCGGCTACGTCCTGAGGAAGCTCCTCCCGTCGTCGTAGCGACCGCTCCAGCTCCGCGATCCGCCGCTCGCAGATCGCCTGCTCTGAGCCAGCTAAGGCCGCCTGAGCACGAGCCGCCTGTAGCTGTAGAGTCTGCAAACAGGTAACAAATCATCAGTTCCACAATTCAATATTCATATGAAATAAATGTCACTCTGGAAATAATTTTACCTGGGCAGCCGACGCTCGACGGCCTTCGTCAAGGGCAGCCCGGAGCTCCTCAGTCTGCAACATCAAATGTCATCAGTAAACATGATATATCAAAAACATAATTGCATGAGATTTGAACTTAAAACTTACCCGTGAGACGAGGTCGAGCTCTGTCGCTTCGGCCCGTGCGACGGCCCTCACCAACTGCTCCGTCAGTGCAGTCACCTCTGCACTGGGGCCCCTCGAGCTAGAAGCCTCCCCTGCATCTCTCCTCGCTGTTCCCTGCTGGGCACGCTGCATTCATTGAAACCGTCAGTGGCTGATCATCAATAATTCAAAAAAAATGCATGTAATTTAAATACTCACTAGGGTCTCTAGGTCTGCCCGTGTGGCAGCTAGCTGCGCCTCTAGGCCATATAGGTGGGCCTGGGCATCTATCGCAGCTATGTCCCGCGCATCCTGCATTCATCACGCATTAGTTGCATAATAGACGCATAATCATAAGCATCTGCATTAATTGAAATAATTCACATTGCATACATACCCCTAGGACCCTCATCTGGGGTCGGCCGGCGTATACCTCCCAGTAACGCCGAGCGTACTCGGAGCTGTCGGTCGCTCGGGAGGTGACTCGTACACCGCCACGCTGCCAGTCAGCGTACTGGTCCGCGAACCGCACCCTCCAGTCGATATTTTTATTGGATCTTGTCCCCCACCCTATTAAATACTTACACTTCCTATATATGCCCATTTTTTCTCTCTCTCCCGCGGGGGATTGGCTCATTCTCACCGTTTCTCCCTCTCTCTTCTGCTCTCTCTCTCCTTCCCACGGAGCTCTCTCTCTCTCCCCCTCCATTTCCCTCCTAACACACACACACACGCCACCCCCCATTTCCCTGCCAACACCACCGGGAGCACCTTCAACACACACACACCCCCACTGCCACCGTCGACCCCGCCGACCACCGCACCACCGCCGTTGTCCTCCTGCCGCCGGAGCACGGCCCCTCCCGTCGCCGGCGTCCCCCCTCCGACCACCTGCTGCACACCAACCTCACCGGCAGCCACTTCCCCACCTGTCACTTCCCGTCGACTTCCCCACGCCGACCACCTGCCACCGTCACCGCGAGGCCACCGACCAACACCGCCGAACCCCCCTCACCGCCTGCTACTCTCTCCCCCTCCACTCCCCGTCTCCTCTCCACACCCTGCGGCCTCCCCGTCACCTCCGGCACCTCCCCACACTCCCACCGGCGAGCCCCCCCATCGGACCTCCACTCTCTCGCACCTGCCACACCCCACTCCCGGCTCCCGTCTCTCCCCCACGCGCTACCTCCCACGCCGCGGACCTCCCCTTCCCTCTGCTACACACGCCGCGCCCCACCTCCCTCTCTTCTCTCTCTGCATGCCACGCCCGCGACTGCCGAACGCCACCACGACACCCACCCCACTCCCTGGACAGCACCCAGCCTCCCCATCCACCGTCGGCGACCTCCCCATCTCCCTGCACCACTTCACACCGAGCCACCGTCGACCCTCGCTGGCCCCTCTCTCGCACCTGCCGCCGTAGCCCGCTCCCCTCTCCTTCTCTCTAGCCGTGGCACCCCCCCTCCGGCCACCTCTCACCCACTGCACCACAGCAGCCAACACCCCCTCCCGTCCAACACTCCCCCACTCCCACACGCGAACCCACGCCACCTCTCTCTCCCTCCAAGCCGGCCACCCCCTTCCCTGTGCACACACCGTCGACCACCCCTCTCTAACCCGTCGACCGCCCCCGCTCCCCCACTCCTCTCCACCGCCCGTAACCACCGCGTGACCACCTCCCGTCCGCAACGGCCGCCCCTCCGTTCCCACCTTCTCCTGCATGCACCCCCCCCGCTGCCACACTCCCCCTCGGGCAGCCCACCGCCCCCCTCTGCTACACTCTAGCTATGAACTAAAATTGAATGACAAGCACCTAAATTAGAGCAAGGGAAGAGTGCTTACTCGACCGGTTTGAAGAAACTGGTCCCGATCGGAGACGAGGGCGAATGAGGAAGCGTGGGTTCCCCACACGCCGCGGCGGTGACGCTTCAACCTGTTCAAGTGATTACAACACTACGCCTCACACATGAGGGGGATCTTGGGGAAGCGTGGGTTCCCCACACGCCGCGACGGTGACGCTTCAACCTGTTCAAGTGATTACAACACTACGCCTCACACAGGAGGGGGATCTTGGGGTGGGGATTAATTGGTTACAACCAAAACTACCTCCACGCAGGGAGGAGCCTTCAGCCGGCCAAGCGGGGAGGGAAAAGGTGAAGACTTGGACTCCTCGCAAAGTTGGTGGCGAATCTGTCCCTGCTCAGGAACCGGGTACCGACTATTGGTAGTTGAATTTTTGCGGAAGCTCCCGAACTCCGATGACAGTAAGACCAGTGCCAAAACTTCTGATATTGGCTTGGGAGGGTACTGGAATTTTGGCGGGATCCGGGGAAGCCGTCGCCGGGCGTGATGGAGCTGGAAGCAGGGCCCCTGTTCTCTGCCACGGACTATCACAGCACTGCAGCTTCTAGAAGTTGATGTCACCACGAACAGTCCCAAACTATGATTTGGGCACGGTTGGTGGCGTTGGAACCGTTGTCGAGCTCTCTTTGAAACGAGACCCACGAGGGTGCCAGCAGATGTCGGAGTAGGCCGCAGCAACCCGAACACTGACAAGGTGTCAGCTCTGTCCCAGGGTGGACAGAACTGAACACTCAGAGGAGAAATAGGAGAAGAATTTGCTCCGGTGGCCGAACGGAGCCCCATTTCTTGAAGAGGGAAGAAGACTCATCGTAGAAGGAGTCGGCCAAGCCCCGTCTTCAGATCTTCAGGTGACTAGCCGTGGCAGCTTCAGCAAGTAGTCTCAGGTTATTGACTGGAGCTCTTCTACGTAGTCGGGGTAGATCGTTTCCCCCGGACAGCCACGAAGTCGGATGAGGGCGATATGACCACCGATGCGAAGATGACTCGGAGACACTTCCTCCGGTACCTCTTGGGCCTTCAGGAGTGCCTGGATGAAGACGCAGTGACTTCTGAAAGGGACTGGTCTTCTGGGCAGCGAATTGGTGGACAGTAGATTGAAGGTAATGGGGGGGAAATGGGGTTTATGGGAGTGGAAATGGGGTGGAGAGGTGTGGGGATAGCATCCTATGAGGGCTATGACCATAATGAGATGGCCAGGAGTGCTTGTGTATGGTGTCGTGTCTGTGTGTCGTTGTCAGGTTCTGGTCAACCCAGTGTGACCCAGTGGTTGACAGGTGACCTTGTGCGTGTCTCGACAGTTCTGTCTAGCCCGAGACAGTGGTTCTGGATGTCTCGAGGTATCATCTTATCTCAGTTTGCGTGTCCAGGTGTGCTGAGGGTTCTTGGTGTTCCCTCGGGTCCTCGTGAGTCGTTTCCATCGGTTGTGTCGTTTCCTTTGGCTTAGGATTAGACCGATTGGCGGCTTGTTCCGCTTGTGCGATGATCTTGACTTCGAGTCATGAGACTCAGGGATCGTTGTAGTTTAAGGTCTAGTCATCTTGTCCTGAGTCTGTTGGTGGTTGGTGTACTACTTTAGTACTTCGTAGTACGTGCGATAGTACTTTCTTACCTGTCTGTACTCCAGCACTCATGTTTTGGAGTCTGTGTCTTGTGAGCCTCCACTAGTCGTAGCCTGACGATACATTACGGCATGTCAGCCCACTTGGGAGTGGTGGCGTGGCAATTTCCGAGATACGGTTTTATTTTTAAGCTAGTTCCGTGGGCCCCGATCCAACCGTAGCGTCCTACGGAGGGGAATACTAGGTAGAGGACTGGCTTAGGCGCGAGCCAGTGTGTGCACACGTGGTCAGGGGCGTTAGGACTTGCGCCGACGGGCATGACCCTGACTAGTCACTTGCTACTGTAGTTCTTGTTCTGGTTCAGCGTGTACCTCGGTCTCTGTCGTTCCGGGCATCCGTAGAGAGGTACTTGAGGCGTAGTGTAAGACGTCAGTGGACGCAGCTGGCTATTCTTCTAGTGAGGAGGTGCTTCTGTCATGTGACGCGTGACCCTCGTGTTTCTCGGAGTCTGTGTCCCCTTCCGAGTCAGCCTGTTCTTGGCTCTGTCCAAGATCAGCTTCCCCTGCTGAGTTTGTCACGTCCCGAGTATGGAAGATTACCCGGAGGTCGTGACGAGTTTATATCATTCATGTCAATCAGAGCGTAGTGCATTCGACACAAAGACAGAGTGCGCAATATAGCAATAAACCCAATCCTTTATTCATTCATAATCATCCTCATTACATTCTCCAAATAGTTTGACTCAAATAAGAAGAAAATTACAAGATTGACTCAAGAAATATAAGAGTAGACAAGACTATGGGACTCTAGACACTTGGATGGCTCTATGACTTCACTCTAGCCATGGTCAATATGATGTCACCCAAGTCAACATTCTTAGTCAACTTGGTCAACGCTGCTGTTGCCAATCATTCAAAACACCTTCAGCACATAGCAGACTACACATTGGTGATCAAGCCCAGAGGAGACCCAACAAGAATTTCTTTAAGTAGACTCCATTTTAGTGGTGTGGCAATTCAACCCCTTCAGCATCCACTAACCTGTAGGAGTTTACCGAAAAGATTTCTTTGACAATATAGGGACCTTCCCAATTCTCTTACAGTTTAACCTTAGGACCAATGGTTTTAGTAAGTTTCCTATTTAAGACTAGTTCACCTTCTTTGAACTCTCTTTTAAGAACTTTCTTAGCATAGAAACGTGCAATTCTCTAATGATAAACTTGCATGTGATCGCCCACGATCATTCGCCTTTCATCTAACAGTTCCAGTTGAGCCGATAAGTTTTCACCATGCTACTCAGGATCGAGCTCGAGGTCCAGCTACACTCTTAGTGATGAAATGAATATCTTGTATGGGAGTACCACCTCTATCACAAAAGTTAGCACATAGGGGGTTTGCGGACAGAGGTATGATAAGCCCAGAGAGCCTTGATGAGGTGATCTGGCCAGTCAAAGTAATGATGAGATTTGTACGTTTTCATAATAATTCTTTCGAGAGTTTTGTTCATAGCTTCCACTTGACTATTACCTTGTAGGTAATATGGAGAGGAATGATGCAAATTGATACCATACTTACTGCACATGTCGCATAGCTCTTGCGAAGTGAACTACAGCTCATTGTTGTTGACGAGGTCACGTGGGACGCCAAACCTGGCGAGGATGTTGCTGTTGGGTTTCCAGAGAATAGCTCTGATACCAGATGTTGGGTTTCCAGAGAACTGCTCTGATACCAATTGTTAGGATCAGAATAGCTCTGATACCAATTGTTGGGTTACACGGTGCTATGGATTCAGAGGGGGGGTGAATGAATTGCCCCTTTAAAAAACTTTATCTCTAATAACAGATCTACTGCTCTAAACGCCAGTCCCAGCAGGTTGAACAATTTCCCCAAATTAGAAATTAAATGCAGCGGAATGGAAACAAATTAGATCTAAATGATCTAAACACGGCCTAAGCAAGCATCTACTCGTTGACAGAATTAAAGAACAATCAAACCACAAGAGACAGGAGTTTTTAGGTGGTTCGGTCCTCCAGACCTACGTCCACCCCACACTCAAACCAGAGTGTGGATTCCTGCTGCACTCGATGGCTTGTAAAGCCTTACAATTGCGTACATACTTTCCCAAGGATATAAACACAAACTAAAAAGACATAAATATAAAATAAACAATACATGCTCGGCATCGATTCCCATCAAGACGTAGGGTATAAGTGGTAGTTTATGGAGGAGTGCTCTTGCCGAATCTACCTCCTTTGATCTAAGAACACTTAGGATTGTGACAAATAACTTTTCCTATGAAAACAAACTTGGTGAGGGTGGTTTTAGTCCCATCTACAAGTAAAAAAATGCATATATATTTCACTTAATCTATGTTATTATATGCAAAGTTACCACTAAGTGAGATTCTAATAACTCTACTTCATATTGTAAACATTTAATGGCCAATGTTTGGAACAATTAATGAGAGTATATATTGACACCCACAACATAATATTCTTGTGAAGCGGGGTGTATTACCAAGTGGTCAGCTGATCGCTATTAAGAAGTTGTCACGGAGCTCCCACAAGGGCACTTAGCGAGCTGAGAAATGAGGTCGCACTGGTTGCTAAGCTCCAGCACCCTCTTTAGTCGGAAACCCCCTTTAGTCTCCCCATTTTTATTATTTTTGAAATCTAGTTGGCACAAAGTCACAAACTGATAGATCAAGTTTTGCACATTTGGACCTCCCACATCATGTTACATGATCCCATCCGTACGTAGGTCCCTATTTTTTTCTTTATTACGTCATTGATTTGATAAGGGCAGCAGCGGACACCGTTCATATCCTGGCCCGACTCCATTACACCGTTCGTATGTGCACTGACCTTCTTGCTCGCATGTGCACTGACCTCGCTCGTATATGCACTGACCTTCTTGCGCGCATGTGCAATGACTTTGCCCGCATGTGCACTGACCTTCTTGCTCGCATGTGCACTGATCTTGCTCGCATGTGCAGTGACCTTGCTTGTATGTGCACTGACCTTGCCTGTACGTGCACTGACCTTACCCTTTGCACTTTTCGCATGTGCACTGACCTCGCTCGCATGTGCACTGACCTTCTTGCTCGCATGTGCACTGACCTCACTCGCAAGTGCACTGACCTTGCTTGCATGTTCACTGACCTTGCTGGTATGTTCACTGACCTTCTTACTCGCATGTGCACTGACCTTGCTCGCATGTGCACTGACCTTGCTCACATGTGCACTGACCTTCTTACTCGCATGTGCACTGACCTTGCTCGCATGTGCACTGACCTTGCTCACATGTGCACTGACCTTCGCAACGGCGGCCGGCAAGAACCCAAACGGATAGGAAATCCCCGAGGGCTAGCCTACTAGGGGCACCGGGTCCGTGGGCGAGAGTAGACGAGTAACATGACTCATAGCGGGATCGAAAAACCCCGAGGACAAGCCTACGAGGGGCACGCGACCCGAGTCGGTACTCCGTCTAAGTCGGGACGGCCGATTAGAGAGGGAAAACCCCGAGGCAAGCCTACGAGGGGTACCCATCTCATGGCCACCACGAAGTCCGTTAAGGACCGTGGATTTAAAGATGTCGGGACTAACCCACATTGCTGTACACTCATCGGCCCTTGGGAAACTCGTCATAGACAGGCGAGCCATTATGACCGGATAGTGTTCCCCATAGAATAGTGAAGATGTATCCCACCACCGGGTATTGGAGCGATGCTACAGAGCAGGCTCGCGGGTTGTGAACGCAAGTAGAACGAAACGACGAGCGTATAGCATTGCACAATAGTCAAAGAATTAATAGCGGACTGGGGGGGCATTCGTGTAGCCTAAGGCGTTTCAAGGCACTCCAGGCATCGGAGAAGATGAATGGGGGAACCCCGCAGATCATGGAAACAATTAGGTGCTCAGAATGAGAAAAGAGGGAGATCACGGAAAGCATTCGATCCGCAAACACACGTGCATATCATTATCTTGGGAACAGGAGGCTGACATATCTTACGAAAATCCGGCGCCGGCGTTGTCGCACGGGCACCATTTCCCTTAATTGCGTGCAGACATTACATGATAAGGAGAAGAAGAAGAGATGGTGAGGAAAAGGGGGAATTCTTACATCTAGCATAAACCACAACGCCAGGGGATAACCGAGCTAGCAGAGAATGAGATAAATCTAAACTAAAGGGAAGAATCTAAAGGGAAACGGAGATAGAAACATTCATCCACAACTGCACGAAGTTGATCTTAACGCCATACTTTATTCCTTCGCATTAGAGTAGAGCATACAATGTGCCCGAAACATGAGACCCCGGCGAGGGTTACATATAAAGAGAAAACAACATACAAAAAGCATATGAACAGAGAGCTCGTGCTCTTTGAGCAGACAGGAAAGAAAGGGGGAGGAAGGGGCATTGACCCCCGTTCTCTCCCTTGGACACACCTTCACTCCCTCTCCGGAACGAACAGACGCGAGGGTCGGAGGGGCTCCGCTCGGGCTTGATCGCTCGGTCTTTCAGAGACTCAGATGGAAGATTGCAGGTGGTATCCCCAGATCGGAAACAAAAAAATCGAAGTTCTAAAACGTGAAAAACTGAATCAGGTCTATTACGTGATTAAAGGTGAAAGAAGGGTGGAAGTTCTTTATCACAAGAACATGATCCTTCATCACTTCCTTGTGCCGACGATCATCAACGCCGCTTGGTTCAACATGTGGAACGGTTCGATCACAAACGGCATGCAGCTTACGCGTTTCCTTATGAACAAACGTAAGGAAATGAAATACGAGTTTTATCTTCCTGATCATAAAACCATGATCAACGAAGCGCTTTCGATTATTTCTTATGCTCTCGGAAGGAAAGTGGAATCACTCGAAGAGTGTATGAAGTTTACTCCGCAGGAGCTTTATCAGATCGCAACAAAAGTTCGTCGTTTCTCGACGGCACTTTCCTATCTTTACGAAGCGTATTACATCTCTTCACTCGCCGTGAAATACCTCTCTGGAGGAAACTTCACTCAGGAAAGATTTGTCCAGGTTTCAAAAGAACTCTTCTCACTTGAGATCGAACACGGACGTGTCATCAAGTATCCTGAGTCATATGCGGTTCCGATCATCAAAGACACGCTGATTTATTTCCAGAACCAGAAAGTCATCGACCGAAACGATGACCGTACGTTCAAAGTGATCGATCAAGCGAAACTGGATGAGAAAATCGAGAAGTTCATCAAAGACCTGAACGATCAGGTGGCAATTAATCTCAAGTTCAACAAGGCGTCTCATGAATAATTCTTTGCTGGCGAATTTGCGCTGGCTTTGTCTTCCTTCAGAAAATCTGGGTGGAGACTGGTATGAGAAGGGACGTCAAATCGACTCCTGTTTAGAAGCGGAAGGTTTTGATCTCTCCGAAGAATCCGTCTATCTTTTGTTTTCAGATTCTCCGGAAAAGATTCTGGATGGCGTAGGTCAGTGCCTTGTGGCCCGTCCCGTCATTGGGCCATTGAAAGAAGTTAAAGCTCCCTTCAAGTTGATCGACTGGAAAGCAGCTCCGGTTTGGCAGGAAAACCTCCAAGGTGCAACTTTGGAAGAGATCTTAACGAGTGCTGAGAGTGTTAAAAGAAATGCGGCCTTTTCAAATTTCGGTGGCTTGGTGACGCCGACCGGTAGTTTCCTTGCTGCGTAGTGGGCCAGGTAAGGGACTCGGTAGACGTCGAACGG